>OY482670.1:145473209-146673209 GCA_960531455.1 Urophora cardui | reverse complement strand
TCTCAAACTTGTTAATGCTTATTTACTAAAAAAGGGAAGAAGTTTTATGAGAAATATACAAATTGAAAACATAAATTTAACGTTTAGTTTTTAATTAAAGAATTCTTCCCCTCGATAAAGCTTTGTTTAGCAGAAAATTTCATATTTTTATATACAATCTTATGTGTATGTATGTATGTGATTTTTTTTTTTCAAATTTTCTTCATTTCTTTGCTATGAAATATTTGTATATGCAATGTTTTTTTGTTTTTGAACAACGAAACCGTTCTTGGGCATTAGGATTGATTTTGTAGATTTTGATTACAATTTAAAAGCGTCGGATTCTTTTGATTAAAATGGTTTTGATACTCATGCTTGATTTTTACTCAGTTATGCTATGACACAGTAGTTCACAGTGTGAGTGCCATCATTCACAAGACGGCAGTATACAGTTTGAAATGCACTGGATCATCATTTTCAATAGAGAAGTTTCTGAAGCCGGATACGCCCTACTTCTAAGCTTGACATGATTATTTGATTAGTTAATTTTTTTGTGTGCTTGTGGGAAATTCCAATCTACCACTCTCAGGTTGCAGCAAGTATTTTCTACCACCGATTTTAACCCGCTCCTGCTACATACATATCTGGGCTCACCATGTTCAATAGAATAAAATAAACATCAAGCATGAATATGCCTTATTTGTTTGATGCGTCATTTTCATTTTTTTAATCTTAAGTATACAAAGCCATTTATATGTCATATACATATATATGTATACATATGTATATATATACATAAAATAATTTACTTATAAACACATACTAAATATCTACAAATGTACATCAGTATAACTATGTATTTTGATACATATGTACATAGATATAAGAATATTGATTCATGTCACATTAACCCTAAACTATCAATTTCACATACATATATGTATGTATAAATTCATCGACAAATTTACACATGTACATATGTATGTACATATATCTGATTTCCTATTCCTTTATCTAAATTTGATCATATGTATGTATATGTTTTTATTTCTATTTTTTTGATTATACACGCACTTTTGTTCCATTCTAATTTGATTGCGTTTCTCATTTGTTTAATTACTTTTCGCTTAACGGCACATTCATTATTAATTAGACAGTTATTCAACATTGGATAACTTTTAGAGCGTAAAATTTACACACATCCATACATAAATATCTATCCTTTTGCAGCAGAGAAGTCTTGTTGTTTTTTTAGAGTACTTGTAAATTTTCACAATGCTTGAATTTCGAATCCTCTTTGCCCAATATCCAAGTAAGCATTTGGCGCGCCTTCATGCTGGCCAATACAACACTGCGACTTTTGTACCAGTGTGCTGGTGAGGAAGCGCCATCGCGATTGCCCTGCAAGTGTATATTAAAAGCAGGCAACTTGTATTAATTGAGGATTATATACATATTTATTTTTTTATTTTTCTTTTTTAAAAATTTCAGAATGAGGAAAAAGTGTTATGCGTTGGGGTTTCTGGTTGTTGTAAGATAATCAAGTGTGGGTTAAATGGTGACTATTTACAATTCAAACATTGGTTATATGTGGTACATAGATACATACATATGTGTATGTTTTATTAGTTCCCAGCAGTATTTATCAGCTGGAAAACAGCACATATTTCCTACTGAATATTCAATAGAGATGTAGTTCTAATATCTGAACTTTCCCTTTCGTTTTTATATAGAGGTGGCGTCGAAAATCAACTACCTAAAAACTGCCGAACGAGAAGGGAGGGTTTCTGTAGGAAAAAAGGCCTGAATACACAGGGAGAACTTCCATAGCATGTATTTCAGTACACCTGATGTCTTCACTGCGTGTTCAGTTATTTTTTCAGGAATAAATTTTGAACTTACTTTCAGGCTATTTTTCATAATGAATATTCTATTGAATATGCACCTCCTTACCTCAAATACTGCTGGGTTGTAAAATACATATATTTATATGTACATACATACATACATAATTACTTGAGAATTTTATTCAGACTATACTGGTTTGTCTAAAATTTTTATTAATGCAGTGTCTTTGCTTAATTTCGAGGGTTTCCACAATTTCAGTTGCAATGTCGGCTGAATAATTCTTAAGCTAACCCCTCTTTTTAATTCAAATACTAAGATACCAATGATATATGCGTAGAGTTCTGAAACTGCCCCTCTGATTTGTATGAAAGTATAGATTACTGTAACTGGAGGAATTGGACAGGATAAGACAGAATACCGAAAGTTTATACCAGATAATCTATAAACGAAGTTTAGTAATTGTGACTTTGTTTAATTATCCAGAAGTCTACACTATGTAGCTTTCTTTTGCCCCCGGTTCTTGAAGTGTAGTGCGTTTGTTTTGTTTGAAAAATTTTCAAATATTTACAAGGAAAAACATTGCGAGTTTATTATTAGAATAGATTACTTATTATGCTATACTACAAAAGCAATTTTTTTACTGGGTTAAACTTTTTTTATTTTGAGTCAAAATTTTTGACTTAATAAGGTAGGGGGTAATTATCCAACCATGCAAAGTAAAGATTTGAAGGTTCAATAATAAAAAGTAGGTATGTATTTCAATATTCATTTTAATTGAATGTGCATATTTAGTATATATATTTTTATGTATATGTATGTGAAATCTGATTAAAACCACCATATATCTACTTGTGTATACACAACGGACTTATAAAAGGGTAAAAAGTGAGCAAAAAGTTTTATTCAAAAAATCTACGTACTAACAACTATTGGACACGAGTATTTAAATATTTATTAAACATTGTGGGCCCTAAAAATTTAGTTCAAGGCTTATTAAAGTCAATCAAATTTTTGCCATACTCACCAAATTGTCAGTGTCTTTCTCATTTACACAATCGCCGCCGCCATTGTGCTCTAAGGCCTGATCAATTACTTTTTCCCTTTCTTTATTTTTTTTATCCTTGTGTTTGTGTTTATCTTTGGATTTTTTAGAACCAGTACTACGTAAAGTACCATCTGAATTCTGTTACGAAAAGTTTGTTCGAATTAAACGAGTAGATAAAGAGGCATGTGGTAGATAAGGGTAGGGTTTTTGTTTTCGATTACATTTGTATACATATGTAGTATGTACGGGTCGGGGGGTTCGTTAAGGGGAAGTGAACAGCCAATTGATTTGGCGTTAGCAAATTTCATTTGGTTGGTGGTTGGAAGTGTAATTGTGGAGGTAAAAAAAATGGAAAATAAAAATAAAATTAAATAGATACATATTTGGAGTGAATGGCAACGTAATGATAGTAGTAAGGGTAATAATAATTGTAATGGTAATAGTAATGGTAATGGTAATGGTATTGGTATTGGTAATGGTAATGGTAATGGTAATGGTAGTGGTAATGGTAATGGTAATGGTAATGGTAATGGTAATGGTAATGGTAATGGTAATGGTAATGGTAATGGTAATGATAATTGTAATGGTAATGTTAATGGTAATGGTAATGTCAATGGTAATTATAATGGTAATTATAATGGTAATTATAATGGTAATTATAATGGTAATGGGAATGGTAATGGTAATAGTAATGGGAATGGTAATGGTAATGGTAATGGGAATAATAATGGTAATGGTAATGGTAATGATAATGGTAATGGTAATGGTAATGGTAATGGTAATGGTAATGGTAATGGTAATGGTAATGGTAATGGTAATGGTAATGGTAATGGTAATGGTAATGGTAATGGTTATGGTAATGGTAATGGTAATGGTAATGGTAATGGTAATGGTAATAGTAATGATAATGGTAATGGTAATGGTAATGGTAATGGTAATGGTAATGGTAATGGTAATGGTAACGGCAATGGTAATGGTAATGGTAATGGTAATTGTAATTGTAATGGTAATTGTAATGGTAATGGTAATTGTAATTGAAATGGTAATGGTAATGGTAATGGTAATGGTAATGGTAATGGTAATGGTAATGGTAATGGTAATGGTAATGGTAATGGTAATGGTAATTGTAATTGTAATTGTAATGGTAATTGTAATTGTAATTGTAATGGTAATTGTAACGGTAATGGTAATGGTAATGGTAATGGTAATGGTAATGGTAATGGTAATGGTAACGGTAATGGTAATGGTAATGGTAATGGTAATGGTAATTGTAATGGTAATGGTAATGGCAATGGTAATAGTAATGATAATAGTAATGGCAATGGTATGGTAGAGGTAAAAGTGAGTTGTGGTTACGGTAATGGGCATTTTGTTGATAATTGTAGTGGTAATGATATATAACGTAATGGTAATGATAATAATCGTGGTGGTAATGGAAATAGTAACAGTAATGGCAAGGGAAATAATAATAAGGTAGCGGTAATGGTAATCGCAGTGGCAATGGTAATTATAATAGTAATTTTAATGTGATGGTAGCAATGGTGTTGGTAATTGCAGTCAAAGTAAGGATAGTTTAAGAATTGAACAAATAATTAGAATAAGCGAAAATCATTCACAGAACAAAGTGGAGAAGAGTAGAAAACAGATTTTTTAATAGAAATGATAATAGCAATGATGATGATAGCATTAGTGAATATTATTTTAGTTAGTTAGCGACGATTGGCGATAGCATGAATAAAGAGAAGATAAAGACGTGAAAAAGCATTATTTATTATTTGAAATGAAATTATAAGTTGTGTAAAATTGTGATAGTTTGATAATATGTATGTATGTATGTATGCAAAAGTAAAATATTGTCGAAGTAGAAGAAGAAAAAACAAAAGCCAATATGGCACTCAAACCAAAGTTTTGTTAAATATTTTTAAATAAACTCGCTGCCATAGCCTAGAATTATGTATTTTGCTTTGAGGTTTCTTATTTTTATTTTTCTTTAAAGATACATACACCCACACTTATACAAATGTTTATACACATTAGTGCGCTATGAGCATGTACATACATACATATATAGTACAAAGCAGTTATGCCACTACAAGTTAAAAATTTATTCCACTTACATGCAATAAATTTTGATCCTTTTTAAGGCGAATTTGTGTCAAAGTGCCAGCCAATAAGTCGTCACAATTGTGATTGATGCCCGCCGAGACTTCGATGAATTTGGCGCCAAAAGTGCAAGCAAGGCATTTGCCATCTGTCAAATAGAAAGAGAAAGGGAGAAAAAAATTCTTTTTGGTTGAGAGAAAAAATCATGTTTGTACATATGTATTTACATTAAAAAAATTTTACTTTTTATAGATTCAAGCGAAAAAGTGCAATCTTTGTAATAGTTGTAGAAAAGTTTGCTTAACATGCATTTACGCAAACTTTGATTTTACTTGACTTTTTGGTGATTCAATACAGTTTTTCTGTTTTTTCTTTGTTTATTCTTTGCAGTAAAGTATTTGATGTCAATGTACTTTGCTGCGAGTTTGACATTGTTGTGTGATTTTATACCCATTAGAAAGCTAAGAAAAAAAATTGTCTTTTCATAATAATATTCTCGCTATATCTCACTACAGGTTATATACCTGACTTATTAAAGCTCAAAAACATTTTTTCTTCACTTCCAAGCAACTGGCGTGGAAGTTTACTTGCTTTAAGTTAGATTGCCAAGAAATTTCATGGAAAACACTCAGCGATGAAGAGGAAATTTAATTAATAAAAATTTCGAAAAAAGATTCTCTCAAGCTACTAATTTCGTAAAGCAAATTATTAACACGAAAAGCATCACAACCCCCCAAAACCAAACATGTACCAAAACAAGTTCGTTAATTAAAATGTTTTTAAGTTCGCGTGAAATCAAACAATCAACAATTAAGTATGTATATACCTACTAGTTGTGCGCTTGCAACGCCTAAAGGTATGCTAATTGTTGTGTGTGCATTATGCCACGATTAAGAATTGAATAAACCACATACTCGTGTAAGGGAAATTTGAGGGTAATGAAAACAATAAAGTTTCTTGCGGAAACTTGATGATTGAGCGTGTAGTGTGAAGCGTGAATGCCAAGCAAATGGAATAAATATTTTCGCGAAGTGGCGGGAAATTAACGCAGCGCTTTTTGTAGGTGGATGAGCGTGAAAAACTTGGATTATTGAATTTAAATTTCCTCGAATTTCCATCGAAAACTATTGCGATCAAAGAAAAGTTTGTGAAGATTTCATTGGAAGTAAAGTGCACATATGGGTATTATACAATGGGTATATGTATGTAAATAAGTATGTAAATATGTATGAAAAAATGAAATGCTTTTGACACACGCATGCTTCGTAAGAAATTGAAATTTTAATTTTATTAACATAAGTATTGATATGTACCTATCAAAAGTTACGCACATATGTACATACATACATACCTTGCGCGGACACAGCACGCGAACGCGCCAAATCAATTTTATTCGCCACCAAAATGACGGGACGTGTCCGTATCAAATCCATATCTTGCAGTCGTGATAGAATTTGTTTGGCGCGTGTAAATGACTCTTTGTCGATGCATGAGTAAATGACGAGAAAGGCATCGGCCTTTTCCAGTTCTTCCTGAAATGACAAAAAAATATAAAAATGGAAATAATGAAATTTTAGCAAAAATTTATAAAATTATTTAGCTTAGAGTGCAAACTGTGTAAGTCCAATTTTTTGAAAAAGTGTATTTTTATGTACAACGCTAGGTAAATCAAATACGCACCACGTTAAACAAGTCTGTGATACTTGTGATATTTCTACCCGTTGTTATTGAGTGATACGAAAATTCTGTAAGTCCAAAAAGTGAAGAAAATTGTGTAAGTCTAAAATATGTATTTACCCAGCAGTATTTGAGGTAAGGAGGTGCATATTCAATAGAATATTCATTATGAAAAATAGCCTGAAAGTAAGTTCAAAATTCATTGCTGAAAAAATAACTGAACACGCCGTGAAGACATCAGGTGTACTGAAATACATGCTATGGAAGTTCTCCCTGCGTATTCAGGCCTTTTTTCCTACAGAAACTCTCCCTTCTCGTTCGGCAGTTTTTAGGTAGTTGATTTTCGACGCCACCTCTATATAAAAACGAAAGGGAAAGTTCAGATATTAGAACTACATCTCTACTGAATATTCAGTAGGAAATATGTGCTGTTTTCCAGCTGATAAATACTACTGGGTAGTAAATAAATACTATTTACATGAACAGATTTTTTTTTTAATTTCGAAATTTTTTTGTTTGTTTTTTGTCTCTCCTGCAAAGTTTGAAAAAAAGGACTTACACAATTTGCACTCTAACATAGCGATATTGGGTCATATTAATAAAAGCCAAGCATTTGCTTTTGCTTAATATTTCAGACCTTTTACTAAAATTTTGAAATTTGGTTTATACAAATTAATGCAAAATTTCTGAAATCTTGAGTAAAAGCATTTGCTTGATTTTTATTAATACGGCCCATTGTCTTTATAGCTTTCAAAATAAATGTGAAATGGTTCAAAGTAAATATAGATATATGTACAATGATATGATCATGTGCATAGTCGATTAAACCATGTTCGTCTCTCTGTCTATAAGAAGTACTAGTAGCGTGTTATTTTCTACAAAAATATTTCGCAATCATATAGCCCGTTGGAAAAAGTTTTGATCCATTTTTAAATGAGTGTAACCCCAGAAAAAGGCAGGGCTATCTTTTCTCAACAACCTAACCCATAAAAAGTGCAAAAGTACAACTTTTCTTGCCCTATCTGCCATCGAAGGTGTGGAATATTGCCCTCAAGAAGGGCAGCAGCAAACAAAAGACAGTCCCTGTCATTCTCTTTTCATTGCACATAAATGTGGGATTTGACAACTGACTTAAACACATTTACTCAACACTGAACGACCACCTGTTAGAGCAACACTGTTTTGACGAAAGGGGGAAAGATTAACCTTAGACAGGCAACACTGACGAACGACTAGTTCAGTTTTTGGCTAGCACACGACCGGTCGGACGCAATTAAAAAACGCAGGCTTCAACCGGCGAATATTGTATATGTACTGATTTTGTTAATAAAGTGTAATATTAAATACTATAATATTGTTGTGCAAGTGTTTTATTTTGCAAAATTGGAACAGTTTTCGGTGCCATCCTACATAAATTAGCTACGAAAAAAGCGGCACAGATAGATAAAGCAGATTGTGTATTCTTTAAAATTATAGGTCCTACATTTAGGCGTAGGTTTATCGTGCTGCTCAAATCATGCAGGTTGGCGCTACAGCTTTAAAAAGGCAGCTATTTGACAGCTTGAAGTGCAACCTTTAACAAATTTTGCACCCGAAAATGGCAACATACATATTTGTGTAGAAAAGAAAACGCTATAAATATGCCCAATGCATGTTTACTCTCAGCGTGACATGCCTTAGATAATATCTACTTTTTTACTAAAATACCCCAATTTCTCATGCCATACAAGTAACAATGTCATCGCTCTAATGCCGTCATTAATTTATTTTCAATGCTTCTTCTTCTCCTTTTGCATCTTCTTGCTCTTCTTCTTATTCTTTGTTGTATTTGCTGCTACTTTGCGCCCATTACGTCATTGTATGCGCAAACATGCCTTCATATGTAGTTCCTTTTAAAAATTTGTCTTAACGTCACTCTGCATTTCCATTACATCTTGGCTGCTGTTTTAGAGTGCAATGCCAGAACATACACACAAACACACACTATACTCAAACAAACAAACAAACATACAAACAAACAAACATACACACAAAAATACACACAAGATTACATTCAAATATGCATTTGCCACTCGTACATATTGCCGTTTCAATCGTCCCTAAAATACATCATGTGGCCATTTCTTTCACATTTGGCATCTGCCCAGATGAAAACAACAAAAACCAAAAGAAAAGATTATTCGCATCCGTCGACATGTCTGTGCTTGCTTGCCTACTTGCATTATTAATAAGGCGCTTAGCTCATTGGCCGATCATTGTCAAATGGTGTCGTTGCCGTTTTGAGTAGTTTCAAATTGTACTTTTTTTCATCTACTATTTGCTTATATATGAATGTACTATATGATATAATATAATAATTATATGTACATATAGTACACACATAGTTTATGTGTTTGCATGTCTGTTTCTACAAATATTAGTTTTGCGTTATTTTCAATTGATTTTCACTTTTTTGGCTTTGATTTTCACTTTTCAGTATTTATGGGTTTTTTTCACTGACGGCATTTTGAGATATTTTTAACATACCTTTTTGCATGGTGTTATTTATTTTTGATTTTTGTATACTTATGTAAGTATTTAGATATTTATTTTATTGCACATTTATTGCTATTGATTGGCAATTTAGTGAAACTAAAAAGGAAGTTTTATGATAGATATTTTAAGTTTTTTTTTATTTGTTAGACAATAACTTTCGGGTACTTATTCTTTATTTTTATATATGTACATAATATCGTATTGTAATTTTGTTTCAAAGCAAAATCAGCAGCAGTAGAGGTGATAGCACCAGCCAGCAAAAAATACGCCGATATAAACAGATTCATGAGCTGACTCTGACTGACAGCATCTTCGTCTTTTTGAATGCAAGCTAGAAGCTCAGTGTTTGAGATATCTGATTGAAATATGTACGTTATGCAGGTGACAGGTGAATTTTAATGTAGAATTGATCATTTGTCGGAATCGAACAAATCAAATCATTATATAAACCTATACAACTATACCCAAAGTTATTAGCCTTAAGACAATATCAGTTAGTGACAATATCATTTATACTCCCTAAGAAAAGCATGAGTTTTGAAGTCAAATGTGACAGAAAATGGATATTGTGTGCAAGAGCAAATGTACTCTAACTAGCCAAAAATGGCATTTATAGAAAAGTTTCGAAAAGTTCGCTCCCTTTGAAAAGGATTTCAGCCTCTAAATACTTTGAAAGAAACACGCATACATACATATATGCATACACATGTAAATGTATTCGTTTAAACCATAAGTATATGCCTTTCCATTTCCATCTAAATCATAGGTGGCCACAAATTAAGCATAAGGGAGCCACACGACAACAACAAAAAAAATTGCAACAACCTTTTTCTCGGAGTTATAAAAATATTATTTTGCCAAATAACGGTTTATTGCAACAACATACACAAAAAAAATCATACTCCCATGAGCACTTTCTATTCTTAGATGTCGTTTTGAAAAGAACAAATGTACAATGTACCTACATACATACATATGTATAGATATGCTGCAGCTAGGCATTCAAATATTTTGCTAAACAACATGAACGAGGTAGCAGATATAAATGTACAACCATATGTACATATGTATGTATGTATGTATGAAGGCGTAACTACACAATGAATGTCGGTCGAAGCTGGACCGTTAGGTTTGAGTGCTCGCCGCGACGACGATTTCTGTGAAAAAAAGAAATGTGTGTTATTCTGTCGAAATTGATTTGCTTGTTGTTGGGAGCCAGTCGGAGCCACAGCGATGTTGTTGGGAGACAAACGGAGTCAGTGGAGCCATTGGGTGGCCATGTATGATCTAAATCCATTATATTTTATCATTTGAATTTATCTATTAAATTTTAACTCTCACGCAAACTAACATACATAAGAATGTAACACGAAATGTGACTGGCAGTGCACAGGCACATGTGACCACGCACATAACTAAACTGCAGGTTAATCCTTTACATAAACTGCTGAAAATATTTTTCAAAACACACATGCGCACACACACACATGAAAAAATCAATTGCAATCGATTTTAAATGCAACTCGCTCCTCATGGCAGTGTCAATGCATTTGGAATGCGTTGGAATGTTTGCAGAATAAACACACATTTTTAACAAATATTTACAAATGTTCCCAAACAAAACTTGCCAACTTTTAGTCTAACCCCACTTTCATATACATAGTTATATACTAAAATATATGTATGTACAGTGTACTTATGTATATATATATGTGTGGCCGCTGTGGTGCAGTGGGTAGAGTGCTCGCCTGCTATGCCAGAGGTCTCGGGTTCAAACCACGGTCCGAGCAAAACACCAAAAAAATTTTCTAATTAGTAAAAATCCAATTATTGGGTTTTTTAAGAGCAGCGGTCACCTCTCGGCAGTGGGCGGCATACCCTCCGAGAGTATTTCTGCCATGAAAAAGCTTCTCACAAAAAAATGCATTCGCCGTTCGGAGCCGGCATAAAACTGTAGGTCCACCCAATTAGTAGGAAAAACAAAAAGGAGCACACCTCGAATTGGGAGAGAAGCTCGGCCATAAAACTCGTCAGAGTTATAATAGCGCCATTGTATTATATTATTATATATATATATATATATATATAACTATATATCGTCGTACCATACGAAAACTAACATCAGATTTTTTGTGGCTGACGAAAAGTAAAAAGTTCAAGTTTTGGCCGACGAAAAGTAATAAAATCGAGTTTTGGCTGACGAAAAGTAATAAAATCCACTTTTGGCTGACGAAAACTATCAATTTCGTTTAAACAACAACAATTTTCATGTAAAAACAGTATATAATTACTGATACTTTTCGTCAGCCAAAAGTCGATTTTATTACTTTTCGTCAGCCAAAACTCGATTTTATTACTTTTCGTCGGCCAAAAGTCAAATGTTCTACTTTTCGTACAGAATTTTTTTATTGATAGCTTTCGCCAGAAATTTTAAATATGTTAGTTTTCGTATGGTACGACGATATAAAATGTATATTATACATGCAGCTGTATGTGCTACAATGAGCATGTCATAATCTTTGCTCGCCAGGCGATGATGGCTTCTGTAGATTATGCCCTGCTTTTGTTGTTGATTGTTGACTATTGTAGTTGTTTTTGTCGATTTTGTGATCAATATTTACTTAAGTTTTTGTTTATATTTGACTTACAGCGTAGTTGCAAACGACGCTTTACATACATACAATTTGAGTAGCTAAATTTTGGCAGGTGTCTATTTCAATGGTCAGCATGTCGTATACGCAACCTACGTGGCTTAGTAATTTGACAGTTTTACAAGCGCTGTAATTGAATTAAATGGAATATACTATGCTGAGTATAACTTAGGGTGTGTAAGGCAACGGGCTTTTTTCAATGCAGCGAGCTAGTGTACTCTGAGTTTAAATTCATTGATGTAGAACATAGGAAATTATTTAAACTACTGAGTGAGTGTTGTAGAAATTAGGCATATTTTTGGTACAAGAAATTCAGTTCAACATGCAAATTTAGCGGTTCATTCTTTACTTGGGAAATGGCAGCGATTACTAAGTGAGTTTATACGAACGAAAAAAGACACTAAAGATGGCGCATACTAGCCGACACCGGTTTGCCTCCAAACCAAACTTGACAAGGGATGACGGAAATTCGTTCAACAATAGATCGAGTTTATACACATATTACTATCACACTCCAAAAATTATTTTACTCGTAGGTACTTTGTTATGTTTGTAACCAGACCGCTCAATGCAGTCATTGTAGCACAAATCCAGCCACTATTCACAAAAATTATATGACCTTCCAATCAACCGAGTAAAGACTTACCTTATTGTCCTGTTGGCCCGTCGAAAATTTCAATTCTGATTCAATGCCATTTAAAATTATTGAAATATTTTGTTCCGCAACATCACATTCTGCAAAAGAAAAGAAAGAAAACGTAAAATAAATGAATAAGATAAAATATGTGTGTATATTTTTTTAGCGAGTGATAATTGCAAAAGTGATGATTGGAGAAATTGCGCTCTAAGGAGAAATGATTTCAGATGCGATTGGTTGGTTATCGCCGAGGAAAGTAATAATAAGTAACAAATAGTGAGAAAATGAGAAATGAAATGAAAGAAAGGAAAAAACCAATTTGCATTTTATTGGTTGACGAAGCAAGGTGTGAAATATGCAATAATTGACTGCCACTTTGACAGCTCATAAACACACATACATACATTAATCATTTGATTTATGAAGCTGCACGCGGCGGCAATTTATATGTACATAAATTTTTTGTGAAAATTTCATTGCCTTAGCGGCTAATTTACATGCAAATTGTGATTAATGCATACATACATACATACATACATATATACATACATATTTAGATACAACGTTGTATGCTAATGCAAATATTATTAAATTTTGCTGGGTTTTAAAAATGGAACAGCATTTTTTGCGAGACATTTACAAATCAGCCACAACGTAATGTAAGAGCAAACAACTCATCATGCACAAATAATGTAAAGTGAAAATGCACAAACAAACGCCTACAATTGTGTAAAATTAAATACATACATATCGTCGGTCTTCTGCCAGAAACACGAATGTGAAAATTTTTTTAAGTGCGATGTCTGCTCTTTATCGGGTATATATTGATATAATAGCAATTAATATTTGTATATATGCTTATGTAGATACAAGTACATATTATGTATGTATGTTTACACAAGAATTTATACAAATATAATTTGTAATTACATCAATATATACCCGATAAAGAGCAGACATCGTGCTTAAAGAAATTTTCACATTCGTGTTTCTGGCAGGAGACCGACGATATGTACATGTGTTTATTGGTATACACAGCCAGCACAGCAAATTGCATTAATGGCCAAAGGCGCCATGGCCGCCGACTGTAAGGCACGTACGCCATGGCGTATGAGTGACAATTTAATCGAATTATTTTGCATGACAATGCAACAAGTACGTTGTGGTTTTAATTTGTTGCTATGATTGTTGTAGTTGTTATTGTTATTGTTGTGGTTGTTATTGTTGTTGTTGCAGTTGTTATTGTTGTTGTTGTTGCAGTTGTTATTGTTGCAGCTGCTTTAGTTGCTGCTGGTTTTGTTATTGTTGCAGTTGTTATTTTTGCCATTGTAGCTGTGTTTGCTTTTGTTGTAGCTCTACACTACCGCATTTAATATGCGCACATACATATGTATGTACATATTTGATTTAATTTCCCACTGAAGTGGACAAATGGAAATTGTTCGAGTGTGGCAATTTTGTGTAAAATGAATTAGGTGAGCGCGCCCAGCGAAAGCAACAGCAAAAGCAAAAAAAAAGCAAATGCAAAAAAAGAGCGAATATTTTGTATGCATATTAGGGTGGGGCGATTTGTATGGAGGGAAATTTTAGGGAATAACTCTTCAATTTTTGCAGATAAACAGAGCTATTCTGCAATCCCTCGGAACTTAGATCGCGGCGACGCCGACTGCTACGATAAAACGAAAATTGGTATTCTGGTTTACGACGTTTCGAACATAAGTGTTGTTAAGTGTTAAACTATGTTCGAATTAGTGTTAGGTACACTGAAAAAACAACTTACTCAGATTATGGAAAAGTGGGAATGATTCGGCGCTAAAGACATATTTCCATATTTTGATGTACGATTTTCTTCAAATCAAGGAATAAAAACCACGTTTTAAAGAAAATTGTACATCAAAATATGGAAATATGTCTTTAGCGCCGAATCATTCCCATTTTTCCATAATCTGAGTAATTTTTTTTTGAGTGTAGCGTTTGTGCGAAATCAAAAGTATTTTTTGACAGCAAATTTATATTTTCAGTAAGTTTTAGATTAAATTTTCAGAAAGAATATATTAACTGGTTAAAAAATGGATTCCATTGCTGCAGCAGCTTTTTTAGTGGAAAAATAAATGGAAGAACAAAGGAATTTGGACATTAATTTTAATTCAATTTTTTAAAATATTGCTTTCTATTATAAAAAAAAGGGCCAACATATATGAAAACGGCATTTATAGAATACTGTCACCAAGTTTCATGCGATAATACCTTGTAATTCGGAAATTAACACCGGCTAAGCTTGGATAGAATGAACCAATTTTATTTATTTACAAACTACTGGGAATTTTTTAGTGAAAATTTCAGGAAATATTCTTTGGATGATAATTCATCTACCTCTAACGCTTTTAACTACTATTAAATTATAATATTAAAGTTCTCCAAAATGAGAATTCTGCCGGCTGTGGTTTTTTTTAAAGCGCGGCCCAAGGCCGGTGACGCAAAAAAGTCTTCTACACTCACATTGCTTTAACAAGGAATATCTCTGGCACTATAATCGTCCGGCGGGAGGGACTTTTTTTATGATCTGTGGTAGGATCATGGTTCATTATATACAAGTTTTCCCTTATTAACACCAGTGGTACATTATTGCGATTTCCACCTTAACCATTAGTAATTTTGGACTGGACTCTATGAACTCAAGGGCAATGAAAATGCCAACTGTAGTGAAAATAACATTTACAGCTTATTCCCACAAAGTTTCATGCGAAAACCTCTTGCAGTTGGTATGTTTTAGGTACACTATATATAGTATGATGCAATCCATGGATGACACTCCACACTGGTCGCATATCAAAACGTTTTTATGGATCACAAAACATAAAAGCAAATTTGAGATTCAGGTTGCGATCCATCAAATCATGAATATGTACATATCGTGTAGAAAATTCCTGCTACAGGACGCGTTGAGCATGAACGGACATACATAGAAAGTGAGCACGTTTCTTCGATTTGTTAATTTCTCGTGGAAATGTTTGTAAGTCATGTCGCATGGCGATATTTTAAATCTTTAAAAAGGCACAGTCGGGCAAAAATGCTTAAAGGAGTACATCCTGGCGCAGAAATTATGCCCGAGTTGCGCTACCCACTCATATTACATCATCGTAGTAATAATACACATTTAGAATTATTTTCAGAAGCTTTTATTAAACAATAATATATAAATATTGCTAAAAAGGAAAATAAATTTTATTTTTAAATAAAATTTCAACACATTGAAACTCCTTGTACTTATTTCCCTCTATTCAGTCTATTGTACTAAAGCAGATTCCTTTTTATACTCAGCTGTACTAGTACACAGAGTATTATATTTTTAATCACATAACGGTGGATTGTAACAGAATGAAATAATCGAGATAGATATAGACTTATATATATCAAAATGGTCAGGGTGAAAAGAGAAATCGATTGAGCCATGTCCGTCCGTCCGTCCGTCTGTAAACACTCTAACTCGCGCAAAAATTGAGATATTTTGATGAAATTTGGAATGCAAGTTGGTATCGAGACTGGGACGGTTGGTATTGAAAATGGGCGAAATCGGACCATGACCACGCCCACTTTTCCTATATAGAAAAAATCGGAAATTTGGTATCTCAGTCCCTAATATAGCTGGAGCGATAAAATTTTACCCACATGTTGAGCTCAGGCCCCTATGAAGAAATTTTATGAAATTTTGGAAAATGGGCGGTGCCACGCCCACTTATTAAGGGTCAAACATTGAAAGTTTTATGAGTCATAACTCAGAAACCGTTGAAGATATGTCGATGAAATTTGGTACGCGTGATTTACTTACTTAGGCAAATGTTTTGACGGAAAATTGTCAAAATCGGTTGACGGCCACGCCCACTTTTATATATGTGTATTATAAAGTGACCTAATAAAAACATTTTAAGCCATATCTCTGTCAAATATAAAGATCTATCATTGAAATTTTGTCGCATGAGTCCAACTATGGACAGAAAACAAAAAACACAAAAATTTTGGAAAATGGGCGGAGCCACGCCCACTTATTAAGGGGCAAACATTGAAAGTTTTATGAGTCATAACTCAGAAACCGTTGAAGATATATCGATCAAATTTGGTACGCATGATATATTTACTTAGAAAAATGTGTGGACGAAAAATTACCAAAATCGGTTGACGACCACGCCCACTTTTATATATGTGTATTATAAAGTGGCCTAATAAAAACATTGTAAGCGATATCTCTGTCAAATATAAAGATATATCATTGAAATTTTATGGCAGGAGTCTAACTATGGACATCAAACAAACAACACAAAAATTTTGGAAAATGGGCGTGTCACCGCCTCTTTTTAGAAGCAGGAATATACGAGATTTCTTAGCCTATAACTCGACAAATAATTTAAATATAATGACGAAACTTGGTGCGTACACTTTTATTAGTTGTGGTAACACATGTTCAAAATTGTAGAGAAACCGGTTGACGGCAACGCCCACTTTTATAAATGGTTATTATAAAGTGACCTAATAAAAACATTTTAAGCGATATCTTTGTCAAATATAAAGATAATTCATTGAAATTTTGTGACATGAGTTCCACAATAGACCGAAAACATAAAATAGACAAATTTTGGAAAATGGGCGTGGCACCGCCTCCTTTTGGACAAAGGGATATACGAGATTTATTAGCCTTTAACTCGACAAATAATTGAGATATTATGACGAAACTTGGTTTATACACTTTTATAACTTGTGTTAATAGACACGCAAAAATTTATTGAAATCGGTTTATGACCACGCCTAATTTTTAACAGATATTTCTGGAATACCCTTTGGGAATTTGTAACGTGACATCTTTGTAACTAGAAGTCATAAAGGAATTAATTTTTGCACAAAGAATAATATTGATATGCTTAGTTGGATGACTGATAAAAATTTAGAAAATGGGCGTGGCTACGCCCACTTTATGCAGCACTCGCTTTATTTAAGTACAACGTGTTTCCATCAAACGCAAACAAAGAATGAAAGCATACAGCTGAGTATCTAATGTTCGATTCCACTCGAACTTAGGCTTCCTTACTTGTTTTCACTTATTTTGCAAAGAAAAGGCCAGTAGCATAGCTAAACTAAGCCCGTTTTGTATAATAATGTTGTATAAATTTAAAAATCATAGTTTAATTACATTAAATTGGTAATATTTCCAAAAATAATCACAATTTCTATTGCCTCCGACACACAAAAGCTGACGGAAAGAATCGCTCCGATAAACTGTCAAAAATCCGATCCATCGGGAACCAGAATGCCGATTTCCTAACTTCGAAAAAATCTGACGTTCATCGGACGTCAATCGAATTGCAGAATGCCATTTGATCCGATTCACCTGTCGGCGAAAATCATCGGTATCGGATGACTATAACATAGAGAACCCATACCGCACTTTTGGGCTAAGGAAAAAAAGTGCATTCTAGTTTTCCTATACCAGAAAATAAATTAATATTTTAAAGTACTGTTCATATATTGTATTGACTTATCTGTAAAAAGTTTGCAAAAAAAATTAAGATGTATTGTACACAACAAGAGATAATCGCGAAAATATGCGATTTTGGGCATTCGGCCTCCATAACCGGAAATCACGCTATATCTCGAAAACGGATCATCCGATTTTAGTTTCGATTTCATATCTGGATTCAGCATAAAATTCTATTTCAAATCGATGTGCATATTGGCCTGGATATTTTTGTCGATTTTTGCCAAATTTTATTTTCAAAAATTCATATTGGTTCATAAAAACCAAATTCCGGAACATCAAAATTAATTTTAGACAAATGTCGTGGAAGTGTTTTCTACTCAGAAAAATGAGAGGAATCCAAATTTCGATCGCGCGATATATGTAGGTTAGTAAATCGCCCCACCCTAATGTATATACACAATGTTGCTGAAGAGCCAAAGTGCTGGATATATACACGTATTTACATAAAAGTATATAGCTATTTAAACTTTTGCGGTTGCATCAGGTGCTAAGTGAAAAAATTTTATATTTACATATATTTGGCTTGTAAAATTTTAGCGCTCCATACACCGCGAAACTTAATTTGGCATATAAATTTAATTAAATTAGAAATTTATGCTTATATACCGTATCGCAAAAAAAAAGTTCGCCGTACACCTTCACATATGATGTCTTTTTGCAAAATATTTTCGGAAAATTTTTATTTTATTTTTTTTTGGACGCTGTTAGATGTTGCTAAAATATATTTTTTTCATAACTTCTCTATTCATGGTCCGATCTCTAAGTTTGATACACCAGTGCCTTTGGCTTGAGAGGAGGGTTTCTACTTTATAAGCGTATTAACCCTATGTGCGCCATTGGATTCACTTATACCCAGTACTTACGTATGTACGTACGTTGGACTTTTTTGGTTCATATAAGGCGAGACGGCCTAATGTACATGTCGTCGTTTGAACTTTATAACCGTCTAAGTGAAACTTTCCCAATCGCCTATGCCAAAATTGAGATTTGCCCAACTTTAACGCCTGGCGCCCAGCTTTATCGATTCATACCATAATATTGGTCTTTGGGAAGCTCAGAAAGCTCTATATTTCCCTCTAATGTCCTATTCAGCGCTGAAGTCGTAGATTCGGACGTTAGAAATTTAATTTAAATTTTTGGCATAAATGTCGGTTAGGCGGTTATGAAAGTTGCACTTAGGCGGTTATGTAGTTTAAACGGCGATATATGCAAACATATATATTTACTTATTTAAGTTGGGTTGAGTTTTAATCAAATTAAAATTCGATGAAAATTTTTTTTTTATTTACACATATTGAGTGCTATTTAAGTGCTTTGTAAACTGAATGAGATTTATGCCGAAACAAATGTTATGAATTCGATTAAAAATAAACAAGCATTTTTTTTAATTTTTTGTGAATTGCTAAAATGCAATGAAATAATTTAGGAAAGACAGGGCAGAAAAAATGTGACTTTTTATAGGCAACACAAATACAAAAGAGCAAACAAACGGTAGATTGTGAGTAACTGAAACAGTTTAGATAGCACTGGAAATAAAATGGAGGCTGCAAATAGTACGCAATCATTATTGTAGATAATAAGAGCTTTCAAACTGTTATTGGATCACTATTATTATTATTGTAATCCGTGCTAAACAGAAGTAAAGGAACTCAGAATAATTTTTCTTGGATAGCAAGACTGAGCAGTTTAGATAGCACTGGACGTATTGCTAGGAAGAAGATAAAGGCTAAATATCTTACGCATACATTAATCTAGGCAAAGTAGATCGTTATTTAACAAACAGCATTTAAATTGAATCAAAATTTAATAATTATTTAATTTATTCCTCTTCTTCTTCTTCCTTTTCATGATCTTCTTACACACTCACCTGGTCCATCATACGCATTTATGCAATCGGATGTGCGAAATTGCTGCACCAACGTCTGTTTACCCACACCGGCTGCACCCAACATATCAACGCGATACACTTCCACGGGCTGTTGCTGTTGTTGCTCATCCGTTGCACTCAAATATTCGCCATTAATGCCGCCGCCATAACTGCCACCGATATCACCACCACCACCAACACCACCAGCGCGCGGATGTATGGGGCTAACCGGCGCCAAGCTGTTGCTGCGTGAGCGGCGGCGACGAAACGAATCGCCGCGATTGATGACGCCTGTTTTTTGTGAGAGGAACAGGAGAAACAGGAGCAGAGGGAGGAGAAAAAAGAAAAGCAGAAAAAGAAAAAAAAGAAAAAAGTATTATGGATTAGTTGACGTAAAGCGGCTTATGTGCAAAAAAAGACGGAGGCAAACAATGTTTGTTAAGGCACGCGGCTACTTTGTCGCATTTCTGTTTGCCACATTTTCATATTTCCCTGAAGTACATTTTCAATTTGTTGGTAATTAAAATGTAAAATTAAATTGAAAGCTGTTGCAAAGAAATGCGCAGAAGTCGCAAAGGGAAAGCGCGCGATTTCAGCGAAACGGTCACGCTAAGTTAGCGCGAAGTTGTGGAATATTAAATTAAGCGAAGTGCTGCTAACTAAAAATGCATAAAAATGGAAAATTTGTTTATGCTTGTAAATTTTATAGAAAGTAAGTAGAAAAAAAAAGAAAATATTTGGTTTTAATTAAAATACTGCTGGTTACATTGCTGAAAGTATTGCAAATAGTACAATGCTTGCCATGGTGTATGAGTAATGAGTGAAAAAAAAAATTACTTGAACATTTTTCGCAATTGTTTTGCAAGTCAAAAATCATTTCATTTCATCATTTTAATTTTTTATAAAAAAAAAATTCCACAATGCATTCGCCTAAACAAAAGCACTGGGTTGCTCGATTTCAAGTAATCAAACACGTATTACCTTGAAATCTCTCACAAGTAATTCATAAGCCGCATTTATTGATTTTCTAATATGCCAAAAACACAAAAAAAAAACAAAAAAGCTGCACAAACAAATTAGTCAGCATCGCAAATTTCCTGCACAAACAAAACTAGTACAAAAAATGTGTGTATGAGTTCATGAACGCAATCAACAAGGGATGTGCTTTTTTTCTTCTGTTTAATATGCAAACACTCAATCATTTCGGCCAGCCAGCTAGGCCCCGCCAACCAGCCAACACTAACTAATACCCCCGACTGCGGCTAAGCGGCGGTAAAAAGTGCGCATACAATTTTTTGAAAAGCAGCATGAACTGATTTTAATACTTGAAAAAGCCGCTTAGTGCGTTATAAAACCAAAAAAGAAAGGAATAAAACAATAAAAAAAAAGACAAAAAGACAAACGATTTCAACTATAAAACAATGCAAAATTCTTTTGTACATTTATTCACTTTGTTCTGCTCTGCTTTGTTGTTGTTGTCATTGCTTTATTTTACATACATTAACTTTTGTGTTTTTGTGCGATTTTTTTCTTTATTTTGTTTTTTTTTAGAATAGATTTTTACAGATTTTTTACAGATTTTTTTTGCTTATTCAGAGAATTTTTGAACATCAAACTTTGCCGCCGCCATGACGTGAACTTTTATATGAAATGGTACTTGAAAATATTTTTAGTTGATATTTGCAATGAGAGTATTCTTCACTCGTGCACACAAAAAAAAAAACAAAATGTAAATACCGAAAGCTATGGAAATTTTTGCATTTGAGTAAAAGTTGAATGCGGTAACTTTGCACTGCATTTGGTCAATAGACAACCATCGCTAAAGCGCCAAGTCTTATATTGTCTCTGCTTCTACAAAATACCACAAAACCATTGTTTGTCAAAAGAAATGCAGTGTTTTGTTGGCGCTGAAAAAGTGAAGAGGATTTCACTCCAGAAAATTTGCAAAACAAAGTTTAATTAAAATTTAAAAAACTTTTGTTTATATCTAAGTTACCTGCCTCAAGCTCAGCAAGAAGAAGAAGCAGCAGCTCAATGTCTCTTTTTGTAATTAAAAATAATACAAAATAATCTTCTATTTGCATCTGCATCCATAATGTGTGGCGTATTACTTTTCATATGAGTAGTAGGTACACTTTCAAAAGTGGCTATGTGAAATTTTTTTCGATATTGAGTTTTTGATGAATTGTGTGCCAGTGTTTAAAGCTGTATCCCTGCTAGAATTGTGTGACCGAAAGTACTAACACTATTACAAAAAATAATATTACCAACACATTTGCACTCGTATGTGTTTCTAGCCAAGTTCCAAACCAATGAGATAGATAAGGATAAAATGGAATTTGAAAATACACATATGGGAACGTGATGAATGAAACGGTCACAAAACTTCCCGATGCCCTTAAGAATGTGATAGGAAATATCCCAAAACTTTTGGTCATGCCTGCCGGTCATATGACCGGTCAAATGACCTGCACATTTCTTGCAGGGATAATGCCTATTAAGAATTTTCTGCATAATCTTTCCGCATGCTGAATACAAATACAATTTCAAAAGTTTCTATGATTTTTTTTTTTTTTTTTTTTCTAATTTGTTAATAATTATATTCTATTTTCTAGTAAAGAACCCTACAAGAACTGTGTAGGTCATTTGACCGGTCATATGACCGGCAGGCATGACCAAAGGTTTTGGGATATTTCCTATCACATTCTTAAGGGCATCGGTAACTTTTGTGACCGTTTTATTCATAACGTTCCCGTATGTGTATTTTCAAATTCCATTTTATCCTTATCTATCTTATTGGTTTTGAACTTGGCTAGAACACACATACGAGTGCAAATGTGTTTGTAATATGTATTATATTTTTGTAATAGTGTTAGTACTTTTGGTCACACAATTCTAGCAGGGAAACAGCGCAACCTCCATCAGCTTCCCTTTGCTTACATGTGCTTCCTTTTGCTTTTCACAAGCGCAAAATACGTAGACATTATTATTTTTTTTTTTTTCATTTAAAAATCATTGTTAAATGAAATGCAAAATATTCCATAAATTTTTTGGCAATTTTAGAAGTATAGCATTAATTTTGTTCCTCCTTTTGACGACGTAAAGCCGAAATATTTAATTTTTGATGGCAGTGAATTCATGAAGCAAAGTGTGCCCAAAGGAAAAAAAATGGTTTGATATGTATTGAAGATAATGCTAAGAGGAGTAAAAAAAGATTTCATATATATTTGTTTTTGTATTTTTCCACAACAAACTGTTTATCTAAGGCACCGGTCGGCAAAGCGATTCGCGCTACATTGCCTAAAGTGTGCGTGATGTTTCCCATTTATTCGTATGCGATGCCGAGCTCTAGTCTTAGGCCTCCTTCACTGTCTCCTTCTTCATTGAAAATCCTCATTCCCTAAGTTCTTTGAGATTAAGTGGTTAAAAAGCTTTACCATATGGAGTGAAGATCGTACTAATTGGTTCAGTATCATAATATGTCTTCGCTAAAAATCTAATCTGAGTAACTGTCCGTCGCTTTCTCATTTACAGCAGACTATCCCCACTAATGATTAATGCTTTCTCATTTGTAACTGATTATTCTCACCTTCAATTAAAGCCTTGTCATTTGCACTGATTATTCACAAATTAAATGGACACTTTCTAATTTACAACTGTCTATTCTTACTATCAATTAACGCTTTATCATTTACAACTGACTATTCTCACTCTCAATGGCCGCTCTTTCATTTGAAAGTAACTGTTCTAATTTTTAATTCACACTTTCAGATTTGCAATGAAAAATCTTGAAGTTTTTCTACTCTCGTTTTTCTCTGCTTCCTTTTATAAATTTAATTTTTGTTTTTATTTTTGATTATCAAAACAGCGATTGTTTCAACCACTTTCTCTTTTTAAGACAATTTCTGTCTAAATCAGCTCGATTATAATTTTAAAATGCTTATTATTAAACAGAGAGTATACTTTGCTTATGCAAATTACTTTACCAAAAATTCACGTGTGCTGCTGAAAATGCATCAACGAAATTAGTTTTTCTACAGCAAAAAAAAAGAATCTAATTAACCTAAAACCTTCATATCATAGGAATTTCAAATAATTTGACTTATTTTACAACTTTATGCTGGTTTTCCATTTACCACATATTTCTTTAATATTAACGCTTAATGCACTTGTTTGTTGTTGTTCTACAAAGAATTTTTGTAAGTATAACATTTCAGCTGATCTAAGCCAAACCAGCTAACCATCCACTTTTCTACATATGTACGAGTATGTGTGTATGGTTGTATGTGATATGCACGTCTGTATTTTTATACTCAGCTGTACTAGTACACAGAGTATTATAGTTTTAATCACATAACGGTGGATTGTAACAGAGTGAAATAATCGAGATAGATATAGACTTATATATATCAAAATGATCAGGGTGAAAAGAGAAATCGATTGAGCCATGTCCGTCCGTCCGTCCGTCCGTCTGTCCGTCCGTCTGTCCGTCCGTCCGTCTGTCCGTCTGTCCGTCCGTCTGTAAACACTCTAACTCGCGCAAAAATTGAGATATTTTGATAAAATTTGAAATGCAGGTTGGTATCGAGACTGGGACGGTTGGTATTGAAAATGGGCGAAATCGGACCATGACCACGCCCACTTTTCCTATATAGAAAAAATCGGAAATTTGGTATCTCAGTCACTAATACAGCTGGAGCGATGAAATTTTATCCACGTGTTGAGCTCAGGCCCCTAGGAAGAAATTTGATGACGTTTTAGAAAATGGGCGGGGCCACGCCCACTTATTAAGGGTCAAACCTTGCAAGTTTTATATGTCATAACTCAGAAACCGTTGAAGATATATCGATGAAATTTGGTACGCGTGATATACTTACTTAGTCAAATATTTGGACGAAAAATTTCCGAAATCGGTTGAGGGCCACGCCCACTTTTATATATGGGTCTTATAAAGTGACCTAATAAAAACATTTTAAGCGATATCTCTGTCAAATATAAAGATATATCATTGAAATTTTATAGCAGGAGTCCAACTGCGGACATAAAACGAAAAACACAAAAATTTTGGCAAATGGGCGTGGCACCGCCTCTTTTTATAAACAGGAATATACGAGATTTCTGAGCCCATAACTCGACAAATGATTTATATATAATGACTAAACTTGGTGTGTACAATTTTATTACTTGTGGTAATACATGTTGAAAATTTTAGCGAAATCGGTTTGACGACCACGCCCACTTTTATATATGGGTATTATAAAGTGACCTAATAAAAACATTTTAAGCGATATCTTTGCCAAATGTAAAGATAATTCATTGAAATTTTGTGGTATGATTTCTACAATAGACCAGAAACAACAAATAGAAAAATTTTGGAAAATGGGCGTGGCACCGCCTCTTTTTACACAAAGGGATATTAGCCTATAACTCGACAAATAATTGAGATATTATGACGAAACTTGGTTTATACACTTTTATAACATGTGTTAATAGCCACGCAAAAATTTATTGAAATCGGTTTAGGACCACGCCTACTTTTTAAGAAAGATATATCTGGAACACTCTTTGGGAATTTGTAACGTGACATCTTTATAACTAGAAGTCAAAAAGGAATGAAATTTTGCACAAAGAATAATATTCATATGCTTAGTTGGATGACTGATAAAAATGTTGAAAATGGGCGTGGCTACGCCCACTTTATGCAGCACTCGCTTTATATAAAGTACACCGTGTTTCCATCAAACGCAAACAAACTATGAAAACATACAGCTGAGTATCTAATGTTCGATTCCACTCGAACTTAGGCTTCCTTACTTGTTATTTTTTTCTTTAACGCTAAAAGCCGCAAGCAATATTTGGTAAATATTTGAATTTGGTTTGTTGTTTGTGGTAAAAGTGGCTGTGGGATTTGCTCTGCTCTACACATGTAGCATGTATACTTACTCGGTCTACTTATTTGATTTATTTTTTTCGTTGTGCGCTTTTAAAAATTCATTGGCAATTGTAGAACGGAAATTGTATACTCAAGAGTAATGCCAGTTAACTATTTGTTAGATTGTTGTAGATTTGTTGTTTTTGTTAAAGCATAAGCAACTTGCGCATTGTTTGGTTATGCGTATTCAAGTAAGGTGTTCGTGTAGGAATTTGAAAGTATTAGATAGATACTTTTGTACATAATATGTGTGTACATTAGGCCGTATCGCGTTATAGGGACGCAAAAATAAAGTTCGCCGTACGCCCCCGCATATGATGTCTTTTTGGAAAAAATTTCCGGAAAAGTTTTTTATTTCTTTTTTGGACGCCGCTAGATGTCGCTAAAATTTATTTTTCTCATATCTTCGGTATTTATAGTCCGATCTCTAAGTTTAGTACACCATTGTCTTTGGCTTGAAAGGACGCCTTATACTGTGGAATATTATTAACCCTATGTGCGTCATTGGGGTCACTACCACCCAGTACTTAGTTTATACCACACTAATGTACCTTTTTTATGTCTGCATGTTAAACGTAGACAAAAATCATTAATCTTTTGCAAAATAAATATTTCGATGGCTTGAGCAGAACCCGAAATAAAAGACGTTCAACATTCCGAGGAATATAGGTTTTTCGGTTCCTTTGGTCTTTTAGGCTAACTTTACAGAAAAATTTTCTGAGGAGACCCCTAGTAAAATTTTATGCCAAATAATTTTCTAGAACATTTTAACCCTCTAGCGACCCTAAAAATACTATTTCTTCCTGATTTTCTAAAAAAGGGGGGGTCAAAATAATCCTTTATTGGCGGTGATAGAGGGTTAACATGTTCTAGAAAATTATTCGCCATAAAATTTCAGTAGGGGTCTTCTCAGAAGAAATCTTTGTAAAATGAACCTAAAAGACCAAAGGAAGTGAAAAACATATATTCCCCGGAATGTTGAACGTGTTTTATTTCGGGTTCTGCTCAAGCGATCGAAATACTTATTTTGCAAAATATTAATCATTTTTGACTACGTTTAACATGTAGACATAAAAAAGGTACATTAGGGTGGTATAAACTAAGTACTGGGTGGTAGTGACCCCAATGACGCACATAGGGTTAATAATATTCCATAGTATAAGCCGCCTTTTAAGTCAAAGACATTGGTGTATTAAACGTAGATATCGGACTATAAATACCGAAGATATGAGAAAAATAAATTTTAGCGACATCTAGCGGCGTCCAAAAAAAAATTAAAATATTTGTCCGGAAATGTTTTCCAAAAAGACATCATATGCGGGGGCGTGCGGCGAACTTTATTTTTTGCGATACGGTCTAGTGTACATATGTATGTTTTACAAATTATTTGCTTGGGATATCATGAGTGGTGATCTATGTTGCGGTTTACTTTTGAAACTTGAGGTGATATACATATGTACATACGTAGTTATTATGAATGGCTCTTTTAAACTGAAGAGTACAGTTTTATTCGGATTTTCGTGCAAACTCTTTCTCATTTTCAACTTCCCAGCTGCAGTTACTCATATGTATGTACGTATGTATTTGCTTTGGAATATAAAACATAAAGTTTACATTTTTCAGCATTGCACCACTAAGCGTACTAAAATTGATCTTCTCGATTTTTCGTTTTGGTTTAAAATCAATTTTGTAAATGAAATTTAAGACGATACTTTAATTATTTTTAATCTACTTACTTTGATTTTATTTTTAAATATGTATATGTATATAGTTTACGTGTTGTTTACACATATCAAGTGACTCACTACCTGTCAAAATATTCAATTCAATCTCACACAATATGCCAATTAGTTTATCAATTAAACATTTAATGCTAAATGCAGATGATGATGGAAATATTTACAGCAAAAGTAAATATTATTTAATACGAAGTGATTACGAAATGCTGTGGTCATTTATAGATATAAATATACATATATACGAATTAACATACGATGTTACATACAGCATTGTTTGCATAATAGATTAAATTTAAATTTATTATCTCTTTAAAAAAGTCTATAATATAATCGATTTAAAAACTTTTTACGAATATTAAGCTGGCAGTAAAAATACAATTTTAATTACTTACAAAAATGTGTATGATGATGAGATATCCCTAAACCCCTGTGCAGCTAAGTTTTTAAACAAAGAACAACACAGCTTAAGCATTACTGCTCTTATTGCCTGTCTCATACTAAAGAATCAATTTCGGAAGAACAGATGAATGACATTGAATTATTTCTATATCACCCAACATGACGGATAACAACACTAAGTAGATTAAAGCAAAACTTTTTTTTACAGACAATGGTCTTACATTCATACATATAAACGTACCTAGTGGCTTACTCTGCGGTCAACAATACCAAATGAGCTCGATATGAAAATCCAAGCGTAAATAATCTCGATGCCTTCTTCAGTCAAACCATAATCGAAAATGAGAATGAAATTTTGGCTTTATTGTTGCTATTCAGAAGCTAACCGTTAATGTTTTTATACAAAGCTATGCAAATATACATACATACATATGTACATACATACATATAAACATTTGTAAGTTTGTCCCTTAATATCTCAGTAAGCCTGTCTTAGATAAAGCAAAACTTTTGCTAAGAGGAGCAGAACTTAGTCACTTGGCTTATGCCAGACTATTGCCTCAGATTGCCAGAATCCAAAAACTTAAACATATACATATCGTTACCTTAATTCACAAAGGCCCTAACTGACAAAATAATTTTTTTACAGGAGAGCCAAAAAACGTGTTAAAATCAAAGTAAAAGACTTTTGTGAGTTTGTAAAAATGCAGTTTCTGCACAAACAAGGTCCTGAAGTAGATCTTGAAGAAAAATTTTAGATACATTGGATTTTGGCAATTTTGTGTCAGATAGGGCTTTTTTACACTACGAATTTAGAAAAAAAAAACTGTAGTTAGGGCTTTTTGTGGTTTGAAGATTTATTCAAATTTTTAGCTGCAATTGATTCCAATAACTTCAAAGCGCATTATAAATAACATTTCAGACTGTAAATATATATGTACAACATATATCGTAAAATTAATATGGATATTAATTTCAATACACACACATACATACATAATATAGGAAAATTTCATTAATTTTTAAAGGGCAAGTTTTCATAAAAAGAATGGCAAACTTTAGGTAATGATATTTTTAGATCCTATAGATTTTCCCATTTCTTTTTAGAGATTGGAAGTGGTTGATTATGAAATAAGCTGGGCTTTACTATTTCAAAATTTTTTGCTGGCTCTCTGAGGTAGAGGCTGGTACTCAGATGTTATATCAGTTTTATAAAATATTTGTCCCGAAGGATCATATCCTAAGGCAGGAAGCATGTTGACTGTGGAGTCTCCTGACATTCTTCCTGAAAAGGAAACACCATAATATAATTTTAGATATGTGGCCGCTGTGGTGCAGTGGGTAGAGTGCTCGCCTGCTATGCCAGAGTTCTCGGGTTCAAACCCCAGTCCGAGCCAAAAAAAAAAATTTTCTAATTAGTAAAAATCCAATTATTGGGTTTTTTAAGAGCAGCGGTCACCTCTCGGCAGTGGGCGGCATACCCTCCGAGAGTGTATTTCTGCCATGAAAAAGCTTCTCACAAAAAATGCACTCGCCGTTCGGAGCCGGCATAAAACTGTAGGTCCACCCAATTTGTAGGAAAAACAAAAGGAGCACACCTCGAATTGGGAGAGAAGCTCGGCCGTAAAACCCGTCAGAGTTATAATAGCGCCATTGTATTATTATTATTATATGTTTAACGCACTAGGAATATACATACGAGTATTACATACCAGATCGAATCGTTGAGTACATTTTCGGAATGTTTTCAAAATTCAAAAAAAGCTATGCTCTAGGTGGTGAACTTGAAGTGGACTAGGATTTTTTCGAGCCTCGCGGATAAGTTGTACAAGTTGAGATGGTAAGTTTATTTGTTTTTTAGAAATTTTTGTTTCAATAAGAGAATGTGTAGCCTCGCATTCCATTTGTGTATGTCCTTTTACTAAATATTTATGTTCTATAGTTACATTATTTTCCATACAAAAGTTTAGCAAAGCATTTGATAATACAGTGTTACGATTTTGGTAAAAACAACCATCTAAGCATGCATGGAGTCCAAAATGTATAACTGAAAGCCTGCCAAACACTTTCACCTTGTACTACTGCATATTGTAGCAAATGTAGTTAGGGCCTTTTAATTTATAGATTTTCAGCATATGCAGATAGGGCTTTTTCAAAAGTGGTATAACTTCGTTACTTTTGTAACTATCGCTATCAAATTTTGTGGGAAGGTGTATTTTAATATATCCTACTACAATCTGCGAAAAACGCAGTTTCGAAAAAAGTGTCAATTAGGGCCTTTGTGAATTAAGGTAACGATATGTATGTACAATATTTGTGTATAAGTACCCCGCAGTAAAAATCCGAAATGAATCCTTTAAGAATCTCTGATGAAATTCACCTATGACTGAGGAGGCATCAGTGAAAACTTTCATATAAAGACTGCTGAATTTTTGATATAAATGATTTGCTTTCCTCAGAAAAAAAAAAACAAAGAAAAAAATAAAAATGTACTGAGTTATGAGGATAGTGATGAATGTTCAACAAAGAATCATCACTGATCCTTCAGCAGTGACACAAATTTACTGCAGGGTATATGCATAGAGTACATATATTTAATATTTTATCGACATAAGCCAGCCTTTCGCTCTGAAGCAAATATGTACACGAGGTATTTATGCACATACAAACGTACAATTGCTTGCCTACAGCCAACGCACTTGTGCCAAATAGTTTTGAATTGTCTATTTGACGGTTGAGTGATTTTGGCAATTGGTAGATATATTGCCGTAGGCATGGGTAACACTGCGCTGCGCCGCGCAATTGCGCTGGCGGCAACCCTGGTGCTATTGCGCTAACTCCGATTTGGAAAATGCGCCAACTCAATATAGCGCCAACTCAATGTAGCGCCAACTCAGTATAGCGCCAACTCAATGTAGCACCAACTCAATGATGCGCTATTGCAATATAACACTGACTCAATTTCGTGCGCTACCCTGCAAAAATTCCGAGTACTCCAATCGCTAATCCATGGAGTGCTCGCTATGGACCAACCGATTACTCCATAACTTGCCCCATTTCATACAAAAAATATGGTCCATTTAACATTGCATGTCATTGCAATGGAGTATATACTCCAGTCCCGCATAACATTCAAATTAATCCATGGAGTACCTACATTGGATTAATTGATGGAGTACCTAACAGTTAGCCGAACATAACAACAAAAGCAAATGTTTATCGCGACGACGACGAATGACGTGCATACATTCAAACATTTGTATGTATGTAGTTATGTATGTATACACATTTCCTCGTCGTCGCGATAAACATTTGGTTTTTGTTATGTTCGACTAACTACGACGCGATGCAGATACACGAATCGGTCGCTTGGGCTATGTTAGTGGTCACTTTGAAAGTACTCTAACCTACCACAAATGGAGCATATAATCCAATGATTTTTGCAGGGTAACACCAGCACCAATATAGCGCTAGTGTAAAATGGCACCACCACAAAGCCAATAACAGCACAGCGTATATGACACCGTCACAATTGTGTATGCTAACGCCAATACCGAACCATCGCTAATACGAAAGGGTATTGATATTTTACTTTCACAAATAAAGAAGACAAAATTGACATTATCTGTGAATAGGAGAGAAAAATATAATACAAAATAAATTAAATTAAATATTTATTAGCATATAGTATATTTTTGTTACGCATGGTAAATGGTAAGGGGAAATTTCGATATAATGCGCCCGGACCCGGAATCTTTCTTTTTAATAGGGTGGAGCCGACACTCGTATTTCATAATGAAGATGCCGAAAAACGAGATGCCAGCATAATTTCACAAATATACGCAAATTATTTTTAAAATTAAATTTAATTGTGGCACAATTATTCTGCCAGCGTGTATGTAAGCAGAATTGCGCCAAAAGAAATAAAACGGGTATAGTAGACAGTAAGAAACGAACAAGTGTTATTTATCGATTATTCCATGGCAATTGCGCTAAAGGTGTTATTGCGCCAGAACCGTGCGCGGCGCCACGGTTGGCGCTGGTGTTATTGTATCAGCGCCAAAAAAATTGCGCCATTACCCATGGCTATACCCTGTAAAAAAGTGTGCGACGAGTCTCTAAAAAGATTTGTCCGGGAGCGCTCTCTTTCGGGTACAATTAGTCTACAATTGTTCCCAATTGTACCCGAACGGGTACATATGTATACTAATTGTAGACGAATTGTACCCGAAAGGGTATCAAACGGGTACAATTAGTCGCACAAATGGATGTGTCGCATTTGCTACCTGTTCGAGTACAAAACGGGTACAATTGTGCGCTTTTGCTACCCGTTCGGGTACAAACTGGGTACAATTAGTCTCTTCATAGGACATGCTCAAACAAAAGAGAACACTTCAACCCATATAAAGAGATACAAATGGGTAGTAATCGCATGCTCCCTTGCGAGTTGTCCCGGATGTATCCCGGAGTGATCGCATTTTTTGCAGGGTATTGCCGCAAAGCATACATACATACAAATGTACATAAGCATACTTACAAATATACAAAAACAAATGTATACATTTCGATAGGGCAAACAATTATGTATATTTGCGTGTATTTCAACGCCTTGATACTTGTTTGTTCATTATGTGAACATATGTTTATGCACATTTCTGCTTGCAGAATTTTGTTTATAAAAACATTATACTATATATTTTACTATTTAGCATAAATAATGGCAATGTTATTATGAGATTAATTTGTGTACATAAATATATTTAAAATGTTTTTTTTGTTCGATTTGCCTGCTTTACATGTTTTAAATGAAAACAATTTTTTTTTTGTTTTTGTTTTTTCAAGCGCGAAGGTTAAAAGTTTAATGGCTGCCTTCGGTTATGCCATAATTGGTTTATTGAAAATTTTTTGAATTTCTGTAAATATGTCATAATAAATTATAATTTGATGAGCGATCGACAAAAAATTTTGAATGTTTGCGTAATTGAGCAATTGAGTTTTAAGTATGCATGAATAGGAAGTTGTAGTAAAAAACTGGCCATATGTTTTATATGGGCACATTTATAAAATTGTATAGTTTTGGTTGATGAATGAATGATTGATTGCTATTACATATTTAGCTTTTATGTTGGATTTTTTAAGTTGTGAAGTTTGAAAGTCTAACAAAATTATATGCAGAAGAAGTTCATAAATTTCATGAGAAGCCAAGGAATGCTATATTGGAATATAAAATAGTTTCAATGTGGCCTCGCCATCAAGAAAGTTCGCCAGTCTTTCTACAAAGAGGTAGAGAATGCCTGAGAAGAAAATATCCGTCAAAAAATACTCTCATTGTATCATACAGCCAGGCGGCCTGCTATTTTGATGTAACAGTTGGACTGACTTGCTCAACAGGGTATGTTATCATAAGCATTCTTTGGTCCAAAACCTTTCCATGGAATATCCAAGGCTTATATATAGAGCTCGGATAATAGGTGAAAATCAGACGCCTAAAATTATGCTACGTAATGTTTATGAGCACATCCAGTGGCAAGTTTAAGGGTGGGGTGCATACGGGTCTAAGCCCCCCGTGAACGCAATTGGATTTTTTGCTTACTAGGATGCCAGAAAAATAAATTATTAATTATTATTAATTAAATTATTTTCGTGAAATAGCTATACACTCAACCTTCGCTGTAAATAGTTGTTAAAGATTTTATCCATTTACCCCCAAAAATTGAATTAAATAAAAATTTCGTGTTAAGCACTAAAACTCTTTCAAGTATAAATTATTAAGTTTTTTTATGGATTGCACGTGAAAAATGGCAAAGAAAGCTACAATAAATAAATGTAATAATAAAGAATAATAATAAATAAAGAATAATAAATAAATATATAATTATAAAGAAAAAATTAAAAATTTGTAGTGACTCGCTTAAATTTTAGACAAAATCTTCGCACGTGAAGGAAAAACAATTACAGTTTCAAACCAAATATATTTTGAATGAAAATGAGGCAAGTGCATTTAGCAAATGAATTTTACTATAAAAAAATATTGATACCTCTTATTTGAGAATTTTTTTCTAGTTGTCCTCTGAATTTTTTTCATGCGAATTTACAAGTCGAAAAAAATTGCGTACTAGAAAATAATATAAAATTTCTACTCAAAAAGTTACAAATTTTGCTGAAATATTGGCGAATTTTCCAGAATTTTTCACAAACTTTTTAACTTTAATATATTTGGTTTCTGTTATAGGTGTTTTTACATAACATTATAAAATTATTAAAAACACATAAATAAATAAATTTTACGAATAAAATCACTTTCTATTCTGGCTTTATTTCATCACAAACCACTGTATGTTTATTTAAACTGCAAATTTGTGTAACATGATTAAGAACTTTTCTTATAAAATCTCCACCCACCATACCAATATGGCACCCCTTTATATTTAAATTGTAATCCCGCCACAGAAAACAAACAAAATTTAAAAAAAGGAGCATATTTTGAGGCGCTTGATTTCACCTATTTTTCCGAGCTCTACTTATATATATTTAGAGCTCGGAAAAATAGGTGAAATCAAGCGCCTAAAAAATGCTACATTTTGTAAATTTTGTTTGTTTTCAGTGGCGGGACTACAATTTAAGCATAAAGGGGTAACATATTGGTATAGTGGGTGAAGATTTTATTAGAAAAGTTCTTAATCATGTTACACAAATTTGAAGTTTGAATAAACATACAGTGGTGTGTGAAGAAATAAAGTCAAAGAGGGATTTAGTTTCTTTGACATTTTTACTGAAAAAAAGTATGAAGAACAATCGTACGTCTTGCGTTTAGAAAAAAAATAAAATTTATTTCAATTTTGTATTTTATATTTTTGCACATCGTCAAGCTTTTTGAAAGCAAAACAAAACTAGCTGTAATGAAAATAAAATTTGGGAAAATTAAGTAAATTATGGCATGGTTAATGTTCCAATAGCTCATAAACAAAAATGCAAAACCGTTTTTACTACGAGAGATATTTGCATTTTTACAGATATGGAATTATGCCGAGTAACCAATTGGAAAAATGTAAACACTGAAATGGTCATAAGAAAAAATAGGAAAGTTCAAATCAAGTTTTTTTACTTAAAATATGCAAATGTTTAAAGTCAGACCACTACAAATTAAAAAGCTGTGTTATATATTCCATTTGCTAATATGCACTTGCCTCATTTTTATTCAAAATATATTTGGTTTAAAATTGTAATTGTTTTTCCTTCACTTGCGAAGATTTTCTCTCAAATTTAAGCGAGTCACTACAAGTTTTCAATATTTTCTTTATTGTTTATAATTATATATTTATTTATTATTTATTTATTATACTTTATTTATTATTATTCTTCATTATTATATTTATTTATTGTAGCTTTCTTTGCAATTTTTCACGTGCAACTCATAAAAACCCTTAATAATTGATTTTTCTGGCATCCTAGTAAGCAAAATATCCAGTTGCATTCACGGGGGGCTTAGACCCGAACTCACCCCACCCTTAAACTTGCCACTGGATATGATCACAAACATTACGTAGCATAATTTTAGGCGCTTGATTTTCACCTATTATCCGAGCTCTATATATATTATATGGGATGTTACTGAATATGAGAAAAAGATTCAGACAGGCCTAAGTAATGATGTAAGATGGGAAATCTAGTGATACCAGAACTGCACTGGTACAATTTTTTCTTACCTAAAAGAAAAGAAGACCTACTTTAACCTTAGTAAGGCTTAATATGAAAAAAAAGTAATCTCATATACATTTATGTATATAAATTCATTTTCAAATGCTTATTAGCTGATAAAGCGATCGATTGGCATAAATACATACGTATGTATATCTCAAGCTGTGTGCCAAAATTATTTGCAAGGTCATAACATGAACAGCAAATATTTTCATAATTAAATACTTACTTTTCTAAAATGCGAAAAAAGTAAGCCAACCTTCCAGGCTGCCGAAAGCTAATTCCAAAAATGTTTCGGTTTTGTTTTCAAAGGCATAAAATGTGCAAAATCTCTTGTAATAGAAAATCAACACTTAATAAATTTTTGTATATGTATTAATTTTCGATTTATGTATAATAAGTCGCAACACGTGTCTGTTAAAGATTTATCGAAAATGAAAGCATTTTGCGAGAGAATTTGTGCATAAATCATTTCAATAGCGAACAATTGCAAAATAATTTGTTTATTTAAATTCCATATTTTTTTTTGGTTTTGAGTGCCAGCCAACTGGAACAATTTTTATTGAAATATATAAGGTAAATAAGGCAAATGGTACATCTTTTAAGCAAAGCATATAAAGAACATTTTAATTGAAATGTAAGTGATGCTGATTTTATTAGTTACTGTGTCCGAAAAAAGACTGAAGAAATCAATAATACAAAACGTGCAATTGAGATTTTTAAATTTATGGTAGTTTCATAAATAAATAAAATACTATAAATAAATAAATATCAAAAACAAAAATATACAGCGAAATTATTGGATGGTATACACACATTCCAAATGGAAAGATGGAATGATAGATCTCTGAATATATGGTGGTTTGAACAGGCTCAATTTCTTGGAAATCAAAAATGACAAAACATGTGGCAGCAGAGTATTCGAAGACCTTCTAAAGGTAAAGCTTAGTGACGTTGCTCACTAGAGCAACAACCTTCCAACTCACTATCTCACTATCATCTAAATTTGCTTCATAGTAGCAGATTATCTCGCTTATTTCACTTTAGGATCGCTGAAAATGGATAGTGCTATATTTTCCAATAATTTTTCGTCTTTTAAAGATTGAAAGAAGTAGAGCTAACTATTGGAAATCGTTCTTGAAATACAATGCTGAAATACTAAACCTTGAACGAAAAGCGGATTGTCTTTTCTATTATTAAATCCAATGAGAAATTATAAGTATGTTTTATCTGCAAATTCTTCTTTTGAATGCGAGGAAATAAATCTGTAAAACAATAAAAATAAACAAATACAAATTAAATAATTTCTCTTGCCTCTGATCAATTTAAAATAAAGTCACTTCATATTCAAATCGCATTCTAATAAATTTTATGTCAAGTGAAAGTTTTAGTCAAGTGAAAACAAGTAAAATCGCAGCTGTCTGTACCGCAGACTTCATACCTTTCATGAATGGGGAAACGAAAAGTTACATAGTCTAATATTGTTTAATTTATACTTTCAATTCTGTGGGTTATTTATGGAAAGTTTTATTAGAAAAAATAATGTCTTAGCTATTTAAATTGTATGGCAGCTATATGTAATAGTAGTCCGATCTTGACAAATTTCGGTATGCTTGTTTAGGTTCATATGGGTACAAATACCTCAACCTTTCATTCCCTTAGCTGTTTAAATGGAGAATTTATACCCTAAATTTTCCATATCTGAACAATCGGTTGTATGGCAGCTACATGTTATAGTCGTCCGATTTGGCCGATTCCGACAAATGATCAGCTTCTCCTAAAAGCACACTCACATTGCCAATTTCAAGCAGATATCTAAAAATAGACAGACAGACAGACGGACATCGCTTAATTGACTCAGCTCATGATACTTATCATATTAGTATATATTTTGGTGTATCTACCACGCTTCCTTCTGGTACCTTCACCTATCGTGTTTCGGCACAAATTTATAATACCATTTCATTCTCATGAAAGGTATAAAAAAAGAAGAACCATTTTCTCCCGAAAACCAACCTATTAATCACAACAACTACCACCTCAAACAATTTTCAATGCATTTTTTTGTTCACTCGCTGCCTGCTCAGCCGCTTTGAGCTTTTGATCACGATTTCCTAACATTTTTTTTTTTTCATTTTTTCGCTGTTTCTTTTATTGTCATACATTTATTTACTTTATCATATGAATATATTAGGTGAACTCGGCTGCTCCTTCGGTTGAGTTGTAGGCTTCATTCATTCATTCATTCATTAGTCAACTTATTCCATTTCACTGCCATAATGAAAGCGATAAAAACATGCAAAAAACATGAAGAAAAAAGTTTCTAGGTATATAAGAATGTAAGTAAGTAAGTTGGAAAGTATTGCTGGAAAATCTCGTTACGGCTTATTAGATTTTGTCGGCTGCGTATTGTCATTTAGAAATTGCATTTGTACGTGAGAATTGAGTTTGTCACTTTTTTATACGCTTTTTTATACGCTTTTTTGATGTTTTTTTATTTGTCTACAATGTGTTGTATTTATCAATGAAAGCACTTATGTATATATATGTACATTGTACATGCATATACATATTTAAAGATCTACATAAGTAGGCATTTTGTTGCTGTAGACACTGTTACATGTGGGAATTTAACACAGAGCTGTTGATTAAGTCGCTTAAATTTAAACATGAGTGGTTTTTGCTCAATTGCAGTAAACAGATGAAGTTGGCCCTTTGATTTATTGAGCTCTTAAAGGTACTGCTAAATTTCATTTAAAAGGGAAGCTGCTTCTAATTAAATGCTATAGTTGTGGATGCTTATTTTTAAAGCTCTCAACAAGTAGAAAATCCAAAACTTTAATTCAGAGTAGGATGTACTAAATAATGTTTTAGAAATATGAATTTGAAATTGCAACTGATTGATTTTCGACCAAAAGCAATGCATGTCTGTATTTAATCGAAGTCAAACTTGTTTTTCTAAGATATTTTATTGCAAAAAGTATAGACATACATATGTGTACAAACATAAAATTAAGCTAAAGGTTTCATTGATTGAAAATTGATAATGAATTTTTTTCATATCCAACTCATTCTCCGCCTGCTTGACAAATGAAATAAGAAACAGCGAAACCTCTACTCTGATAAATAATTCAGAAATGTTTCAGTGGCGTCCCTACCATAAATTAGCTGGGCAAGCCTATGTATGAAGCATAGCCAAATTCTTTGCTGTATTATCTATAAGTCTGATTGCGTTCCGTCACCGACTTAAATTCCTTATAACTAGAATCATTTGGAAATAGTTAAACCGAATTGATTGCTGACGCCAAACTTAAAGAGAGCTCTCTCACACGAAAGCCCAGAGGTATTTTAGTTTCCTTATACCGACCGCAATTTTAGCAGCAGCAAGTGGAATTGCTTATCACAGCGCTATAAGAAAATGTTTAAAAAGATGGATATTTTAGAATTCAAAGTATTATTTAAAAAAGGTGGAATATTAAATCCACTACAGTATTAGCATGCTCACTTAGCCAGGTCGCTCTACGATTGGCTGTAAAAACAAAATACACGTTATGCTGGTGGTGTATTTGCGTTAGTTATCTATAGGGCTTAATAGCAAATACCTACCAGATTTTAAAGAAATTCGTAAAATGAAATGAACGAAAATATTTAGGCCAGCCGGGCTTTTCGGCTTATATGAAGCGTCTGCCACTGGTGGGTTTGTGTTAACAATAAAATCTAATTCAATGGAACATATTTCACAAATAGTTACGGCACAAATGCCGCTTTAAGAATGCTTGAATGAAAAGTAAGCCGAATCTGTGCTAAGTACTTACATTCATACATGCATATAAGAATATACGATATCATTGTATAAGCCACATTCAAGTAATCGCAAACATTTTTCTATTTTCTACACCCCTCAAACATATTCGCTGCTCTCACCATACAACACAATATCTCTGTCAATAGCAATAGAAATCAGTGATGCCAGATAATCTCCGCTAAAATTCCCACAGAAATTGGAAAAAAATCCCTAATTTCCCAAATTTTAAATAAAAAAATCCCACAAAATTCCCACCGAAATTAAAGCATTTATTTCAGTAATATAAGAATATATAACAGGCAAATACAGTTTTTTTAACCCTTCAGTGGTACAAATTATTTGTATTGTACAAGTGGATATAATATTTGTTGATTTTAAAGTTGAAGCAATTGATATTTTTGGATTGGAAGGCAACTCTTATTTTACTTATACTATATAACATATCACTAGATAGTTTGTTTCGCTTTTAACATTTAACATCCGTTACAATTGAAAATATTCTTTCTGATTCAGCGTTTGAATGGGGTAACGTGAGTACTATTTCAACCAATTGCGTAAGATTATGAAACATTATAGTTTTTAAAGTTTATTATTTTACTCCACATTACATCAACAGGTAAAACCTAAAATAAGCCTTGTTTTGAATTCTTTCCAATTCTTCATAAATAGTTTCTGTTTTTTTACGCTTATCTTCAAATGATGCCAGGCGAAAATAGCTTTTAAGTGGCTCCCAATTCTCCAAAATTCTTTCGATACAAAGATGTAAAGAAAGCCAACGTGTGCTTGCAGGTTTAAGATTTTTTTTGCTTCTACGCCGAAAATTTCTGAAATTCTCTTAGGAGTTTTTCAGTGTGAGATTTGCTTGTTTTAAGTTATACTATAAATTATACATATGTAGATATGTAAAAGTTCTGCAACCAAAAAATCCCTTTTTTTATATGGACGACAACAAAATGTCCTTTTTTTCCCTCATTAAAAATTTTGCAGTGAAATATCCCTCAAAAAGGGAAATCTCCCTCAATCTGGCACCACTGATAGAAATAGCAAAGTAGAAACTGCCAGCCGACAACAAAATGAGACTTTAAATCATAGCTGTCCAAATGCGACTCATATGAGCAATGAGAGTAAGCACTTGTGTACGTATACACACCGATTGTCACTACTACAGACAAATAAAGAGCGTAAAACGAGCGCTTACGATGGGACTAGGCGATCGCCGATTAGCAAAAATAATTATGTTGCCTTCGACTGGCATGAAAGCAAGTGGTCGCTAGCTGGTCTTAGCTTGAAATTCTTTTGTTATAATTACGGATGCCAAACAACAAACAAAAGTACGAAGATTTTGCATATAACGTATGTACACAAATGTATATATGTGTGTTGTTTCATAATTTCGCAAAGCGTGCGCACGTGACCCTGCTCGCTCAGCATCTGCAAGCAGACTGATTATTTTTAGTAATTTTTCACTTTGGCATACGGTAGGCGCACCAACACACACTCATTTTTCGGTCGTTGCTTGATTGTGGTAGTGAATCGCATTTGGACAGCCCTGCTTTAAATGGAATGACAATATGTATCTATGTAATGCACCGCATACAATGAGCGCCAAGTATAAAAATAGCAACAAAATGAGTACAAAAAAATATCATAGATAATGTATGTATGTACATCATTGGTGGGCAAATGAAATGTAAGCATGTATTGGTAACCGCGAGCGTAAAGTGGCTACCATGGGACAAAGAACATTTGCAGTCAGTTGATTAACAAACAACAGCGAAGCAACATCGTGCACCGCTTGATTGTTTTATGATACTATTTATGTGCGTACCTACATATGTATATGTGTTTGTTCACTGCTTGTTAAATGCTTTCATTCATTAAATAGCGCATAATTTACTATTGCATAAAAAATAAAAGCAAAGCGACGATACGTGTCACCCCTTTGCTTGCTGAAACACAACTGACATGAAAATTCTGTTCTAACACCACTGTGACTCAATTGATTTTTCGCTCTCAACAGCAACTGAAATAAGAGCGTAAGAATACGTGTGCTGAGAGTAACGCTCATATGAGTCAAAATGCCCACCATTGATGTACATACATAATATGTACTATCTATACCAATGAACGTAAGAGTAATGTCAATGATGCAGGCGTAATATATGAGCAACTGCGCCATATGACGAAAGAACAGTAAGTCAAATAGACAGCCGGAACATACCTTAACCTTCGTCAGTTTACTATTGAACGAAACAAAAAAAAAAAACAAAAAAAAGCTAAGAATTATAACACATAAGCAAGTTCATGCCAACATAAATATGTATGTATTTATGTACATACATTTGTATGCCCCAACACCACTCAAATACTCAGGGTCTAGTACACAAAGTATCCTTGCAACAACAACAGCAATTGTGACACTTTATTGCGATTTGCTCATTTCATTGCTCTTCGCTCTTTTTTTTTTTTCTTTTGTCTTTTTTCTTTTTGCTTTTTATTTATTAGCAGAAAAGTAGTTAGATAAAAGTACAAGTAAAAGTACTCATTGTTGCAGAGAATTTGTTCTTGGCTGCCATTTAACATTGATTTGCTTTGTTGTATTGCGGTACTTCAGGTAATGTTAGGTATCTTAACCTTAGCTGGAGGTTATCAGATAACAACGTAAGTTTTTTTGAATGAGTGAATGAAAGGTAATTCATTTGAGTGCTATAAAAGCGTTGAATTTCAAGTGAGTGCTGAACTGTTCTTTCAAAAACTGCGCTGATCTAGATAAGCATGTTAGGTGAGCCTCTTACGATTATTGGCATTTTGCATAAATGTCACTTTTGTTCTTGAACATATGTATGTATGTATATTTCGATAATAAGTATTTTAAATAATTTCAAATAATTTTTTACTTTTGTGATAACTACATACTTTGTAATAAAAAAAACTGGGAACAGTTAATCTTATGCTGATTTTTGCTGTTAAAAGACATATAAACTAATTATTGTGGTATGGCGCATGCTCTGCAGATGATGTTGGGTATATAACACCATATGGTAATATACCCCGTTTCGGAGTTATAAGAATATTGGGCTAAAAGCCTGGAGATATATACCATTCTTCGGGTGAATTCATTCTATGCATTTTTCTCCAACTCTACAAAATTATTACAACTGAGTAAAGAAAACAACTTTCACTTAACCCTAGAACCATAACGATATTTCATACTACGTTATTACTAATGTACGTAAATTTTACGTAGTGATTAGAATCCGCCTAATACAACTCTCATTGTTCTCCATTTTGCAGCCAATGTTGATTACACTACTTTACAAATGGTTAATTAAAACAAAATACCAAGAAATACCTGATATCAAAACTTTTTTTTAAAATTTTTTTATGGTTATACATATCGAGCCGTATGCGCCGGAAAGATGTAAAGGCCATGATTTCCGAATTTCACTTTTTTGTAGAAATAGCTTACTTGTCATCACCCACACCTTCTCCAGAAATTTTATGTCTGAAAAATGTACCGTTATGAAAAGCAATTTTGATGTAAGTACATAAGTTCAGTTTGTTTACTTTTTTGTGAGTACGAAGTGGCTTTTACATCTTTTTTGCTTTTCAAATTATTGAAGACTAGTGACTAATAAACAAATTTAACGGGGTTTTGTTGGAATTTAGCCAAGGGTTTTATTACTTTGAAGACTTCTACTTTGTATTTTATTACATATCGATGACTAATATGGTTTTCTTGTGCGGCATATTGGCACTTTATTGCTCCATAATTTTGGAATAAAGTTCTAACGAATTCACGATAGTTAAGGTCCCTTTTGTCTGCTTAGAGCAGTTTTAAACAAACTGGTTTTGTATTTCTAAAATTTCTCCAAAATTAATTTCTTGAATCTCGATAATTTCCCTCCAAACGTAGATGCTGAAAGTGATGAACTTGGCAAGAGATTTCATCAGAACTTAATAGTTTTTGAAAGGCGATATCAAGGGTCTTGGAACAAGGATATGATGGGAGACAAATCCAGAAAATTACAAAAGAATAGCCAAAAGTACTTACATCCCTCATTATTTATCCTCTCCTTAAAATCGCGAAATGCATTAATTTTTTTATTTAATTAATTCTTTATCCTATCCATCGCTGTTATGAGAGACATTGTGCACTTCACAACTCATAATAAATGGAAAGAAATAATGTTAAATGTTACTCCTTAATAAAGTTTTATAAAGAAACGGAAAATGATAGGTTAAGAACTTTCAATAAAAATAGGTAAATATAAATACTGATACATCCCATTATTGCAAAATAAGTCTCAAAATGTTCACATTTAAATTCTTTATGGGATAGATAGGAGTCCAATCTGAAATTCCTTATACAAACTTAGATTTTTTCATTCTTTCAAACTACTTCACCAATTTTTAAGTGCAAAGGCAAAAAATGTTTGTTGGGATTCTCTTTACCAGTTCTTATTAGATGTCAAATCGCTACGGTGGCTAACACAATTTTTTTATGCACTTATGTATGCCATGCAATGTCTTTTATATACGGTTTTTTCTACATTTTTACCGATATCTCAGAAACAGGGTTTGCCACAAAAAAAATTAATATGCTATTCGGAATAAGCGTTAAATTTCGTTTTAGAAAAGTATAGTTTTATATTTTTGGTGGTTAAAGTTGATTAAAAATTGTCGAAAAGCAAAAAAAAAAAAAGAAATCGAAATAAAGAAATGAAAGTAAAAAAATTTGTAAAAAACCTTCTCCTGAACATTTTTGAATTTGGCCTTTACATCTTTCCGGCGCATACGGCTCGATATGATGATGCGTAATTTTGGGTATAACTTCATTCAAAAATATTTTTCGCTAAAGTTACAAGAGCGATAACCACAAGCAGTACCTCGTTCGAAAGGAAATTAAAATACGCTTCCAATGACATACAACTTGTAGCGGTTGAACATAACCTCGATGAGCGATAGCTGGTCACAAATTTTTTAATTTCTTGCGATTTTTTTATTATTTTTTTTTTTACTAATTTTTGTTCCAGGTCCAGAGATATAGGTCAAAACGTGGACCCGGATGACCCCGGAATTTTATTTGAGCAATATTGATATAAAAAGAAAGGCTTTGAGCAGGGCTTTTACATGGAGCTGTACTCATTATGATTCCTAGGTCGGGTCCCCAGATATGGGTCAAAATGTGGACCCGGATGACCCCGGAACGTTTCTGAGCAATAATAATATAATATACTGGCGCGTTATATAAAAATTACATGAGAATATTACACTTTCATATTAAATACCATATCCTATTTTTTCGCTTATTACTAACTATACGTAAATTTTACGTATAGGGATTTGCGCCAATCGCTCTCACAACTTCAAATGACAACATTTGTTGTACTTTTATATTCGTGTATACGTAAAAATACATGCTGCAAGCACTGCCGGAGTTAGGTACCGTTACAGTATGTAATACTTGTGCAATCACAATTTGAAAATTCTATATACGTAAAATTTACGTACATTATGGTTCTAGGGTTAATATTGCATACCAGTGGCGGACGCTTCATACAAGCCGAAAAGCCCGGCTTGCCTAAATATTTTCGTTCATTTCATTTTAAGAATTTCTTTAAAATCTGGTTATTTTACACTTGAAATGTTTTTATTACTTATTTAAGTTCTACAATGTGTTTACTACTTAAGTTCTTATGGCGTTTTAGCCTATCAGCAACATTCACGTTGTAACATAGCATTACAATAATACAGCCCCAACTGTAACACCCGACAACTTGCGCCTAAAAGTCCTCTAGGAAAATAGCGCATATACACCACCAACCAACCTTGTACCGTGTATTTTGTTTGTACATCCAATCACAGCACAAACTGGTTTATTGAGCATGCTTTAAGAATTCCACACAAGGGCTTTTATGAGGCTTTCAAACATATGGGTATAAACAAACCAAATATTCAAAACGAATTTAATCAAATCACATGACGGAACCCCAATCAGGCTTTCAGATAATACAGCAAAGAAAATTACATAAATGACTACTGGCTATGCTTCATACATCGGCTTGCCCAGCCAATTAATGCTAGGTCCACCACTGTTTCATACGTAACTATTGCTCTTTAACTTTAACTTAATTCATTAATTTACTTTTCCTCTTTTCATATAATGATATAATTAGTCACTTACTTAAATATGCTGCAACTTTTCTTATTCATTTTAGCATTTAATGGCATCTAGCATAATTTTTCAATTAGTATAACTAGCCGGACCCGTGCGCATCTTGCGCAAAAAATAACAAAACATACGTGGCGCCAGTCGGTATGGTTTGTGCTGTCACGCCCATTTTAAAAAACTTATTATTTATTTGGTTTGGTGGACCTTATGGAACTTTCAATGAATTACCTAGGTATATGTTTGACAAAGATATCGCATAAAATGTTTTTATTATTCCTATATAGGTATGTGCAATATATTTTTATATATTTTATATATATTTTTATGTGCCGACTTGGGTAATTTTTTTCCACACGTTTGCCTTGGCTTAATCGATTTATCTGCTACAGTTCCTGAGTTTTGACTTATAAATCTTTGAAAATTTGCTCCTCTTGGCCCATTTTTTCAAAATTTCAGCACATTTCCTCATAACTGCATAACGTAATTTCATCACTCGGGCTTTATTAGTGATTGAATTATCATGTTTTATGTGCTTTTCGAAATACACACATATGCCTTATTTTCAACCCCAATTTTCTCTGTTCCCATTAGAATCTATGTACCAAATTTCATTAAAATATTTCTATTTTTGCGCAAGTTAGAGTGTATACGGCCGGACGGACGGACATGGTTCAATAATTTTTTTCATCCTGATCGTTTTGATATACTCTTATATATTAAGGTGGAGTGAAAATTTTTTTTTGGAAATTCAATTTGTTCCCAAGCCAGAACGGCACCTTTCTAGCCCAGTAATAAGCCTTTAAAATTTTATTGACCTACTCGCATGTTTAGAGGTGCCCTCAGCCCCACAAAGTTGAAAAAATAGCACGATCTGGTACAAATGTGAAATTTCTACAATTATGAAATAAAAAAAACCAAGTATGAGGATTGATAAACAGGCTAAGTTGAGTATAAAAGTGAATTTTTTTTTTGGAAACAACAACAACCAAAGTTATTAAAGTTCAAAGTTTATAATATGCATTTTTTGAATTGCAATTACTTAAAAACTACTGAACCGATTTCAAATATTTTTATACCATTCGATAGGTATTTTGAATCCCTTTAGTTTGATATACATTTTATGTGGGTTCCATAACACTCCCCGCTGCGGGGGTAAACCCCCCATTTACCCTCCTTACTTTTCATATAAAGTACCACGCCCAATAAAACACCATGTCGCATGCATAGCTAATTAATACCTTTAAAACGATGCCTTACTTATTAATTTTGGTAAATTATGTGAGCAGAAAAAGGGATATTTATAAAACACCAATTAGAAATAATATATATGATTCTTCTCTGCCTTTCAGGCCAAGCAAATGAATTTATGTCACAAAGCTTCAAGTTTGATTTTTGTTTTGGGTCAAGTGGCTATAAGCAATTATTTACTTTAACACTTGACAGCAGCTGAAAAAACATCAAAGCATCAGTAAAGCTGAATTATTGTTTTTATAGCAGCTCATCAAACACACATTGAGCTACTCAAATGACTTTCAACTCTAACATTACACGCACTACATTACTTTGCTCGCCTACCTTTTTATGTTTACCATATAAATTACTTAATGGGCTTCGTTCAACAATTAGGTTAAGTTAGATGGCAGCAAGAATCTCTTTGTCATAACATTTAAGTGTAACTTATGTACACACACTTTAAAAGTCCTTTCATGGCACTTTTTATAGCGTGTTACCACAAGTGGCAGTTCGTGATGCTTTTGCCACTCGGTTATTTATGTATTTAGCTTCTGCCATCAATTTGTCAAGTTCAAGTCAGTGTTTAGTGTACCAAATAACTGTAGTAAATCAACTTAGGCAAACACATACTTAATTGTACGCGCGCATTTAGGCAAATGCCTCGCATAAGTAGGTTCGGGCATTTGTCACTGTAGCGCCATTAAATCTAAGTAAATGGACCATTTGTTTCTTCCATTTTCTCATGCATATTGACTGGCGTGATCTGTGCCCTTTTTAGTAGTTGGAAGCAGGCATATTTCGCAGCTTGTGTTAGCAAATTGTTGACCTGTTTTACTACATACATATGCTTACGAATGCAGTAAGCGAATAGATAAACTGTTCCTAGGTTCTGGAACTGCTGAAATTTCTAAACTTGGTCAATAACTGTTCCAAGCTTGCATTAGTTTTTTTGGCGGTTCGCAAAGAACTGTCTCCACTTTGCAAAAACTGTTCCCACTTTGCAAAAAATTCCCCCACATAATAAAACTGTTTATATACTAAGCAAAGCTTTAATAGTTTACAAAAACTGCGCTATGTCTAATAAAACCTGTTCCCAGTTGGTAAGTTATGTATACTCTTAATTTAATAAAAGCTGTTCCCTGTATACAAACACTGTTCCCGGTGTTTTAAAATTTTATTCCAGCCTAAGAAAAGCCTTTTGCAGTATAATGAAAGCATTTCGATTTTCAAAAACGGTTCTGAATAAAAAAAAAACTGTACCCAGCGTATTAAAAACGCTTTCCATTCTAAGAAGAGCTTTTTGTAGTTTAAAAAACCACCTGCATTATAATAAAGACTGTTTCCAGTAGTTAAATTGAACCCTTAGTGTGAAAAAAACTGTTCCCAGCTAAAAAAAAAAATTTCCTTGTTCAACAAAAACTATCTTCGATATAATAAAAACAGTTTTCTCATTGCCGAAACTGTTCTGTATCAAACAAAACAAATGTTCCTAGTTTTGAAAATATGATACAAATATAAGATAAACTGTTCCCAGTTTTGCAAAGCGCACGTGAGTCTAAAAAACTCTATCAAAACTACAAAATTTAATACGAAACTGCTTTATTAAGCAATTTATGCTACACAATAAAAAATATAACAATAATAATAACCGCATGGCGTGCATTCCACTTTGAATGTTTTGAGTAGGCGTGTTTCTGTTGCAATTTGCACATGCAATATTTGCATTTATTATAATTTTACAATTTCTTTTTTCTTTTTAGTCTATCTGGTTCTCCTTCTATACTCACCGCCTTTGGAAGCACTAAATGTACGCAAACGATCCAAATCTTCATCATCGTCGCTGACACGCAAATGGTGCATTGCGGGCACATCGAGAAACGCATTTGATTTTCGCTGTGCTATAAATATAATGAAATAAAAAAGAAAGCAAATGGAAAACGTGTTTAAAACTTATAGTGTGACAAGCATTAGAAAACACACACATATACATATTTGATTGATTGTTTGAAAACAACGAATATATCGACCCATATCGAAATTTACTTTTTGATGCAAATTTGTTCTACATCCCTCAGCGCATCACCTGGTAAAATATTTTAACTGAAATCCTTATAGTTGTGTCAAAATTTGGCTTTCTTTTTTATCGTCATGGACTATCTACACTTTTTTCTTGAGCTCGAATTTATCGTATCGCCTATATAAAAAAATATCTTGAATATACATAGCTAAGTAGTAGAAAATCGAATGTTGAAACTCACTTACTAATAGTAAGTTACTATATGTATTACCATGACCCCATCATCAAAAATGCAAAAGTATGGAATATGACACTTGTATTTGTCATACACTGAGAGAAAAAAAATATATGGAGGGGTCAAAGAAATTGTTTACCTATTTTGAACAATACTTTCTTTGTTTTGAGTAAATTTTCCTTAAAACATGTTAAAAGGTTTATAAAATATTGTTGTTACATGCGTTGCCATGGTTTCATATACTTGTTTTGAAAAAATTCATACATTAAAATAATGAAAAATTCTTTAAGCGCCATTCCATTCCCAACTTTCCTTGTTTTGAAGACTTGATTTCTTTAATTTTGAGAAATTAAATTCCCATACAAATTCCCATGGCAACGAATTTGTTTGAATGTTTTTTTATGTTTTTTCCACATTTTTGAGAAAATTTACACAAACAAAGAAAATTTTGTATTGGGACGCGTGTTCAAAATAAGGAAAATTATGCCTTTGATCGAGAGAATTTTTTTTTTTTAGTGTATACAACCTTTTTTTTTTAGATATTATCGTAAGGGACATTTTTTCAACTACGCTCATAAAACATTGAGAGCGAAATTATCGTAAGGAATAAAATTATGATTTTTTAGAAAACTGCAAATGTTTTCAAGAAAAAAAATATCAGGCCCAGTATATTAACTAACTATCTAATCGCGTCTTTAATTTTATTTAAATATACCACTAAAAAACCAAAAAAATGCTCTCCTGTAAAATTTGCTTTTGTCCCTTACGATAAAGTCGTACAAAGAGATCGATATGTATGTCATAATAATAAATATTACATGCGAAATGAAATGATGGGGTTGTGCATATTGAAAGGGCGATATGAGTTGCTTATACAAGAAGGTCGTCACGTCTGATTTACTATTTAAAAGATTTTTTGGTTTGATTTATTGATGACATGTAGTAGTGTAAATACAAAATTCTTGCAAAAGCCACTTGGTGTAGGAAAAAAGATGAATTATGCAGCTAAACAAAAACGCCTTTCTATTACACCTTTAAGTACCACAGAAGGCCTTATTATCAGCAATTATCTAAACCTTATTTCCCATGGCGAATAAGCCTTATCATAAGGTATATTGATACCACATAAGATTTTATTATAAGGAATTATCACAGCCTTATTCTCAGAGAGAGGGAGGGAGTGAGAGAGAGAGAGAGAGAGAGAGAGAGAGAGAGAGGGGGAGAGAGAGACGTCCTTACATCCTGATGACATGAACACAGGAAAATCAGCCTTATCATAAGCATTTGCCCATACAACTTTTGGTCGCTTAGAATTTTCGGGAATAAACCTTAAGTAAGGAGCAGATTTTTTTGCAGACAAAATATTACTCAACATTTTATTTTTCTGAAATTTACATGTAGCTACTATGTATGCTGTAATTACCGGCGAATTTAATGAATTTCCGCTGATTACATTAACTTTTAATATAAAGTGACATTTTTTTTGCATATTAATAAACTTGTTAATGCGCTATAATACGTATATACATATGCGCAAACAGCTATGAATAACTAATTGTGTGGAAGGCAATAGTTTGAAGTCATGAAATTAATAATAATATGATGTATTTCATCCCTCCCGACAAAAATGTTGTTGATAAACTTTCTCCTGAGACTGTATTTCAATTTGAAGCGGTAGCAGAAGCTGAAGTGCTTAAGTCTTTCATGAGAATCAAGTCTAATGCTATTGGTGCAGATGGTATATCTTTGAGGTTTGCAAAGCTTGTGCTGCCTTATATATTGGGAACTTTGACGCATATTATTAACCACTGCTTTACTACCGCATGTTTCCCGTCAGTGTGGAAAACTGCTGTCATTGTTCCAATCGCCAAAAAGAATATTCCAACCAAACCAAGTGATTACAGACCTATAAGTATACTGCCAGCCTTTTCTAAAGTTTGCGAGTCTCTTATGGCAGATCAGATTTCATTGTTTGTCGATAAAAACAATCTATTGTCTCCATTACAATCTGGGTTTAGACCTAAGCACAGCTGTTCAACGGCTATGCTAAAAATAACTGATGATATTAGGATACAATTTGACAATGGTAATCTAACACTTCTTTGCCTGCTGGATTTCTCCAAAGCATTTGACTTGGCGACAACTTTGAGAAGGCGACAACTCGACAAGGCCACTCCGACATATTCGGTTTAAGGGCTTGTTGAGGGGAATAACTGCAGCGTCTGTTCACCAGAAGGTGCGGCTGCGAGCGGGCGTCTGTCTTGGAGCAAGCGGCTCGCTATATAAACGTGTAACAATATACAACTCCCGCAGGGCGGGTTGTGCGTCGGGCTTGGGACCCACCACGTAAAAATCCTATCCAATGAAAACAACAACAAAGCCTCGGATGAGACCACCCCTTTCTGATGAAAACCACGGCAAACGTTTAAAGGACTATGATTTGAGGGTAAGCACCTGGAACGTCCGGACCCTTAATTGGGAAGGTGCCTCTGCCCAGCTGGTTGATGTCCTCGAAAGAGTGAAAGCTGACATCACCGCCATACAAGAGATGCGGTGGAAGGGGCAAGGCAAGAAGAAATGTGGGCCTTGCGATATATATTACAGTGGCCATGCAGAGGAGCGTATATTTGGTGTTGGTTTTGTGGTGGGAAAGAGACTCAGCCGCCGAGTACTGTCGTTCACGCCAGTGAACGAGCGTCTAGCCACCATCCGCATCAAAGCGAGATTTTTCAACATATCTCTTATCTGCGCCCACGCCCCGACGGAAGAGAAGGACGATGCGATCAAAGACACTTTCTATGAGCAGTTAGAGCATGCCTACGACCGCTGCCCCCGTCACGACATTAAGATTGTGCTTGGCGATTTTAATGCCAGGGTGGGTAAGGAAGGTATCTTTGGCAGCACAGTCGGAAAATTCAGTCTCCACGACGTAACCAGTCCCAATGGGACGAGGCTGATCGACTTCGCCGGGTCACGAAACATGGTCATTAGCAGTACCAGATTCCAGCACAAAAAAAATACACCAAGCCACATGGCTGTCTCCTGATCGAAAAACGCGAAATCAAATTGATCACGTCTTGATCGACGGCAGACACAGCTCCAGCATCCTAGATGTGCGCACAATCCGTGGTCCCAATGTCGACTCCGACCACTATCTTGTAGCAGCCAAGGTACGCACCCGCCTCTGTGCAGCAAAGAATGTGCCAGCAGGACAGCAAGGAAAGTTTGAAGTCGAAAGGCTGCACATGACGCAGACAGCCAATCAATACACCACTCGGCTCTCACTCCTGCTCTCAGAGAGCAACCCTTCACCAAACGATGTATCTGAGGAATGGGAACACATCGCTCGTTCACTTCGTATCGCCGCTGAGGAATCTATAGGATACAAGCGAGCCCACAAGAACACCTGGTACGACAAGGAATGTCGCGATGCCTCGGAAAGAAAGAACGCCGCCTACAGGGCTACATTGTGTGCGGGCGCAACGCGAAGCGTATGGGAGCGTTATCGAACGGCGAAGAAGGAAGAGAGGCGCCTTTTTCGAAAGAAGAAAAGGGAGGCTGAAAGGCGCGAGTGTGAAGAGCTTGAGATGCTGGCGGGTAGGAACGATGCTCGAAAATTCTATCAAAAAATCAGGCGGATGACTGAAGGTTTCAAGACCGGGGCAAATTCCTGCCGGAATGATAACGGTGATCTGGTAACTGATGTCCAGAGCATACTTAAGTTGTGGAGGGATCACTTCTCCTCCTTGCTAGATAATGGCAACAGTGAAAGTGCGGAAGGAGAAGATGTACGACCCGAATCCCCAATAGCAGATGATGGTAGGCATGTTCCACCACCTGATCATGACGAAGTGCGAATAGCAGTATCTAGGCTTAAGAATAACAAGGCCCCGGGCGCTGACGGCTTGCCAGCCGAGCTATTCAAACATGGTGGCGAAGAGTTGATAAGGAGCATGCATCAACTCCTATGCAGAATATGGTCGGACGAGCGCATGCCCGACGATTGGAACTTAAGTGTGCTCTGCCCAATCCACAAAAAAGGAGACTCCACAGTACGCGCCAATTATCGTGGGATAAGCCTCCTGAATATCGCATATAAGGTCTTAGCAAGTGTATTGTGCGAAAGACTGAAGCCTATCGTCAACAATCTGATTGGACCTTATCAGTGTGGCTTCAGACCTGGTAAATCTACCATCGACCAGATCTTCACAATACGACAAATATTGGAAAAAACCCATGAAAAAGGATCCGACACACACCATCTCTTTGTCGATTTTAAAGCCGCTTTTGATAGCACGAATAGGAATTGCCTGTATGCCGCAATGTCTGAATTTGGTTTCCCTGCTAAACTTATACGGCTATGCCAAATTACATTGACTAACACCACCAGCTCCGTCAGAATTGGGAAGGACCTCTCCGAGCCGTTCGAGACCAAACGAGGTTTCAGACAAGGTGACTCTCTTTCGTGCGACTTCTTCAATTTGATGCTGGAAAAGATAATACGAGCTGCAGAACTTAACCATACAGGAAGCATCTTATATCACAAGAGTGTGCAACTGCTGGCGTACGCCGATGACATCGACATCATTGGCACTAACACGCGCGCCGTATGTTCTGCCTTCTCCAAGCTGGATAAAGAGGCTAAGAAAATGGGTTTGGCGGTCAACGAGGACAAGACGAAGTACCTCCTGTCATCACACAAAGAAACAGCACGCCTTGGCAGCCACGTCAATGTTGATAGCTACAAATTCGAAACTGTTAAGGACTTCGTCTATCTGGGAACCAGCATTAACACCAAGAATGATGTCAGCACGGAGATCCAACGAAGAATCACGCTTGCCAATAAATGCTACTTCGGACTAAGTAGGCAACTGAAAAGTAAAGTCCTCTCTCGACAAACAAAAATCACACTCTACAGGACGCTCATCGTTCCAGTCCTCATGTACGGCGCAGAAGCATGGACAATTTCAAAATCAGATGAGATGGCACTTGGAGTATTCGAGAGAAAAGTTCTTCGTAAGATTTATGGACCTTTGCGCGTTGGCGTGGGCGAGTATCGACGGAGATTTAACGATGAGCTGTACGAGCTTTACACAGACATCGACATTGTTCAGCGAATAAAGATCCAGCGGCTGCGTTGGGCAGGTCATGTCGTGAGAATGGACGAAGGCGCTCCGGCCAAGAAAGCATTTCTATCGAAACCCGCTGAACGCAAAAGAAAAGGGAGACCTCCACTGCGTTGGGAAAATCAGGTGGACAGCGATGCTGCCTCCCTAGGTGTTCCCAAGTGGCGCCATGCTGCACGAAACAGAAGCAATTGGCGCGCTCTGTTGGACTCGGCCAGAATCGTCTAGACGGTTAAGCGCCAATCAAGAAGAAGAAGAAGATTTGACTTGGTAAATCATGATTTGCTATGTAAAAAGCTTAAACATTTTTTTGGATTTTCAAATTGTTCTGTTAAACTAATGGCCAGCTACCTCGAAGGAAGGGCCCAGAAGGTTACTTGCACGGCTGCATCTTCTGTGTTTAAAAATGTTGTCTCTGGTGTGCCGCAAGGTTCTGTTCTTGGTCCGCTCTTATTTAGTCTTTTTGTGAATGATGTATTCTCTGTATGCCAGTATGTGAATGTCCATGCCTATGCTGACGACATTCAGTTGTATATGTCAAGTCGTATTGGCTTAATTGAGGATTTGTGTTGTAAAATTAACAGTGACTTGTCTGCAATCTCACAATGGGCCCGTGATAATGGTCTTTGTATAAATGCTGCCAAGTCTTATGTTTTGCCCATTAGTAACAGTGAAATATATGTTGAAGATATTCCTAAGCTTACCATTGGTAACAGTATTTTAATGTTTAGCTCCAAGATAAAAAATTTAGGCTTTGTTGTGAATTCTGGGTTAACTTGTACAGACCATATTAATAAAGTTATAAGTAGTGTGTATGTTGTATTGCGCAGGTTAAAAATGTCTGCCTCGTATACGCCTCTAAATATAAGAAAGAAGCTTGCTGTTCAACTTATTTTGCCACATATCACTTATTGTGAACTTGTTTACAGCAAGCTTGACTCTGTTTCGTCGCACAAAATTGAAGTTGCATTCAACAATATAACGCGTTATGTTTATGGACTCAAAAGATATGACCACATTTCACCGTGGAAAACTGAAATTCTTGGATGTAGCATATTAGATTACCTTGCGGCAAGAAATTGTATATTCCTGCACAAACTTATTGTATATAAATGTCCCAATTATCTGTATGAAAAACTTATGTTTACCAGATCAAATAGACATCAAAATCTGATTATTCCCAAATATGTGTACCTGTCTTCGTCAAGGCTGTTTTCCATTAATGCTGTGAGACTTTGGAATTCTATTCCTGAGTCCATTAAGGTGACTCTCAGTAGGAGCAACTACAGAAAGGTGATTCACAATTATTTCAAGTCAATTAATTAAATTAAATAACTTATTGCAATTTAACTCCTCTCTCTTCTTGATGTTTTTTTTTTTCTTCTCTATTCTTTTATCCTCTATCTACCCAATGTATTTATTTATCTAAAGTTCCTATCTTTGTATATTTACTCTTTGATTTATATACGTAATTTATATTAAATGTATCTAGTTTTTAAGAAATTAATGTTAAATACCAGAATTTGTTACCACCTATCAGATGTACTATAAAAGCCCTAAAAGCTTATATGTACAAATAGTTTGAATAAATAAATAAATAAATAAATGTATTGTGGAACGATTTTCCGTCATCCCTTGTCAAGTTTGGTTTGGAGACAAACCGGTTTCGGCTAATATGCGCCATCTTCAGTGTCTTCTTTCGTTCTGAGTTATTTTGTGTAAGTTCGATAGTATTTATAGTAACTAACTTCCGTCGTTTTGTTCAGGTACTTCGTGTTCATGTGATGTGTTCGTGCATTCGTGCGTTCGGGTCACGTGTGTGTGTGTGTGAGTCTGTGTTGTGTGTTTAGGTATGCAAATCTATTTTTTGTCATATTTTCATTATTGTACCCTCATTAACCAAGTAGGTAAGTCTGTTATTGTCCGTTTGTGTGTTATTTTGTTTATGTCGGTTTTAGGTCTTTTGTCCTCTTTCGGGTATAGTAGCTTAAGCGGTTCAAATAATGTATCCGATGCGGTGTTTATTTGTTCATTTATTATTTTACCTACGAATGTTTTTTGTTTGTATATCTCCATATTTTCTAATATGTTAAGTCGTCTTCCTTTATGCTGTATGTGGAGAATTTTAGCTGTTTTTCCTATTTTCATGGGTGTACACTTGTTTTCTGCCATGTGGTTGGCGAAATTTGATTCCACTGTCGTTGATGATTTTCTTATTTTCTTATTGTAATCCCTTATGTGTTCTCGATATCTCCTCTTGATTTGGCGTCCTGTTTGTCCTATATAACTGTTTTGGCATTCGCAAGTCAATTTGTATACGCCTTGTTTGTCAAAGAGGTCTTCCTTGTTAATGTTGTTTCGTAGAAGTTTTCCCATATTGTTCCTCGTTTTAAATGCTGCATTAATGTTATATTTTTGGAAAACTTTAGCCAACTTGTAAGATGCTGCTCCGGTATATGATAGGACTGCCCATTTCTTCTCTTCTTTTTCTTTGGTTTCTGACTTTCTCGAATTTATGTTTTTTTGTATTTTCTTCACTAAACTTTTTTGATATCCGTTGTTCTCTGCGATTGTGTATATTGTGCTCAGTTCCTTCTTGTAAGCTTCTTTTTCTAACGGGGTTCGTTCAAGTCGTGTTAATAAATGTCTGAAAGCGGCGTTCTTGTGCTGTTGAGGATGGTTAGATTTATTGTGTATTATTGTATCTGTTGCTGTGGGTTTTCTGTATATTTCGTAAGTAAATTTGTTAGTCTCTTTGTTTATTTTAATTGTTAGGTCCAGGTAGTTGATTTTTCCATTTTTCTCTGTATCCATAGTGAATTTTATATTTTTGTGTTGGCTGTTGAGGTGCTCCAAAATTTGTTCTTCTTTATTTCCCGATATTAGGCAGATGATATCATCTACATACCTGGCATAAAAATTGACTCCCAAATTTGCCGTCAGTTCTTCCATATAAATTTCTTCCAAATGTTGCATAAATACTTCCATAAGGATAGCTGATGTGGGGCTACCCATGCCTAGTCCGTGAGTTTGTCTGTATATTTTATTGTCAAATTTAAAATAGTTCTGGTCCAGGGTTACTCTCAGCGTATTTACTATCTCTGTAGCAATGTCTTTGTTCGTTTTCTCTGTCAGTATTTTAGTTAAAGTTTTTAGTGTTTCTGTCGTTGGTATCGAAGGGTATAGATCCTTCACGTCAAATGATAACAGTTTTGAGTCCTTGGGTACGTTCAGGTTGTTCAGTTTGTTGACTAGTTCCGTCGTGTTTTTGATTGTGTATTTATTGGATAGGACTAGTTTCTCGGTTAGTAGCTTGTTTAGATGTTTTGATAGTCTATATCCTGGTGCCGACTTATGGTTTGCTATTGGTCGCATAGGTGTTCCTGCTTTGTGGATTTTAGGTAGTGCGATCAGTGACGGGGCCGATGGATTCATTGCCGTGAGAGTGTAGGTCATCTTGTTGTCTATTATATTCTTTGCTTGTTTTATTGCACGCTTTATTGCCATTTGGTATTCTTCCGTTGGGTCTTTCCTTATCACTCGACAGCCCATTTCTTTGATGAGTTGACCCGTTTTCGCGGTGTATTCCTCTTCGTCCATTAGCACCGTTGTATTTCCTTTGTCTGCTTTTGTTGCTATCACCTTATTATCGGTTTCTTCCTTAATACTTTTGCCGTTTTATTGTCGTCCGTTGCCATTTCATTTCCAGCAGCTTTTATACTCTTTTCGATTATGCGTCTGCATAGATGCCTTGCGTGCTCCTGTTCTTCGTTTGGTACTAGTGATATGGCCATCTCCGTGTCTGCAATAGTGTTCTCTACGTCTTTTTTTCTATCGTAGCTTTCGATATTGTACTTCAAACCTTTTTGTAGTAGCTCTTTTTCTTTGACGTAGATTGAAAGATTTGTTAAGTTAACAAATCTTGGATGGAATGATGTTTTGTTCTGTTGTGAGCCTTTTTTGTTGTTGTTTTGTTTTGTGTCAAGGCCCTCCAGTTTTTTGTTGAGTTTTTTGTATTTGTGTTCCATGGCCTTTTTGATCTCCTCCTTTATAGTGTCTAACGTTTCCATAAGGCAACTAACTAGGTTGTTTTCCATCAGCTCCAGGTGGATGCGTAGTAGTTCCTCATTTATGCGCTCCTTCTTTGCGTGTTGGTTCCTGATCTCGCATCTGAGGAAGCTGTTCTCCGCTTTCCGTATAATTTTGCGTTTATCCTCGCTGTTCACTTTGTGCCCTATTTGTGCGTATTTTGGAATGAGTTTGGTCTTTAGACATTCCTTATTAAACCATATGTTGGCTTTTGTGTTGTGTATTTTCTGTAGCCGCCTTTTGTATGCTGTCAGTAGAATATTTGTCCGGATTTGATGTGCCTGACTGGCATTATTAATAACTTTTTGGTTGCTTGTTTTTCCGACAGGGTAGGAATATGATGTATTGTGGAACGATTTTCCGTCATCCCTTGTCAAGTTTGGTTTGGAGACAAACCGGTTTCGGCTAATATGCGCCATCTTTAATGTCTTCTTTCGTTCTGAGTTATTTTGTGTAAGTTCGATAGTATTTATAGTAACTAACTTACGTCGTTTTGTTCAGGTACTTCGTGTTCATGTGATGTGTTCGTGCATTCGTGCGTTCGGGTGACGTGTGTGTGTGTGTGAGTCTGTGTTGTGTGTTTAGGTATGCAAATCATTTTTTTGTCATATTTTCATTATTGTACCCTCATTAACCAAGTAGGTAAAAGTCCGTTATTGTCCGTTTGTGTGTTGTTTTGTTTATGTCGGTTTTAGGTATTTTGTACTCTTTCGGGTATACTAGCTTAAGCGCATCGGATACATTATTTGAACCGCCTAAGAGTTAGAAGCAAGTTAAGAAGAGAAAAAAGCTAAAAGTTATGCACATAATTTTACTTTACAAAGTCATAATTTCATAACAAAGATTTACACTTGCTCAACTCAAATACGCATAAGCCAACAAAAGTGTAAGACCCAACCCAACTAAATTTATTTACCCTCGCTGGCATTTCTAGCTGCTTACTGTGTTATTGGTGTACCAGTTTCATTTGCAATGCACTTCATTTACTTTCACTTGAAAATTGCAGCTGCCACTTACTTACTTTGAAATGATAATGCTTGTTGCATGAATATATGAATAACTAATGAATTTGTACTGTGAGCAGCTCTTTTTTATCAGCGAATTTAAAAAAAAGTAATTTTCTAGCGTGTGCAAATTTATTTTTTATACGCTTCATGATGAGTAAGTCATAAAAAGGTCTGCAGAAAAAATGATATCTCCTGGGAATAGCTTGATGAAAACATTTTTTAAGTCGATTTACTTTACAAGAATAAAAAGAAAGTGAAAAACTAGTGTTGAGTGTGCGCATACATATCCCTTGGCTATTGTAAAACTGAGACAATATGAGAGTAGAAAGAGAAATTTTCCCAGTAGGGAAAATTAGTAGAATACAAAATGTTTGATAAAATACTATTTAAAGTGTTCGCATAAGGAAAAAGGACCATTTGGCTGATTTCATGTGCTTAACTGTTCCCATGCTATTGAACTGGTCCCAGTTATTTTCTTTCCCATTTACATTTAAAAGCGCTCATATAAGGTAAACCCTTTTACCTGTTCCCATGTTAATAAACTGTTCCCAGATATTTTATTTACAATTTGCATTTATAAGCGCTCATATAACGTAAACCCTTTTAACTGTTCCCATGTCATTACACTGTTTCCCATTTTTTTATTTTTTTATTTCATTTAAAAGTGCTTATATAAGGAAAATGATGATTTGGCTTCTTCCATAACATTTTTTAAATTGATCCCATCTCCATAGAACTGTTCCCAAACCTTTTTAGATTACAATACATACTATTTTTTGCCTTCGTTCACGTAATTTTTTAAACTGTTACCATCTTCGTAAACTGTTACCAGTCCTTTTTTTATGATCGTTGTTGTTTAAAAAAGCCAACTTTCCTATGAAAAATAACTGTTCCCAGCCATTAAAGATGAGCGTATGTATCTGTCAGAAATGCGGTTATTACAACGGTATAATTATTAGAATATCATTTATCTGTAAAAACTCAGTAGACAATCGCTTAAAAAACTGCTGCCTGAAATATAAAAAAACTCACTGGGTGTTTGCCGTGTCTTTAACGGGTTAAAGGGTTCCAGAAAGTAATTTGTAAACGAATTTCACTCAAGAGTTTTCAGCCAAAATTTGTAGATCGTATTTTTGTTTTTATATCTCAAACACTAAGAAGCAAATACGTGAATGAGCAAAAGTGACTAAGAAAATATCATCAATTTCCTATCACGCAAATTCTTCACTGGGTTCAATGCAATGCCAAAAGCGCCAAAAGTATTTTGTCACTTCAGCCAAAACTAAATAAAACAAGAAATTTTATGTTACAAGTAAAACAAGACCCGTATAAATTGCTAAAGGCTTGAAAGCGCTCTCTGTGACGCAGCAGCGACAGAAACATAAAATGGCTTACTTGACGATGATGAGTGATGTGTAAAGCAGAATGTAATAATGTCCAATGAAGGACTGGACATACATACATATGTATATAAAAGCTACATGCAAGAAACGATGATTTATCAACGCAAGTATGTGTGAGTGTTGAAGTACCAAATGCCTTGTACGTCATCATCATCGTCGGTTATTTTCTTGTCCACTTAAAAACCAGGTGTCGGAAAACATTTTGTGACAATATGTACTCATATGTATCAGTATGTACATATATATGTAAGTATTATGTATGTATAAAGTTAAAAATTTAACGACAACGCGAGTCGCTCAACTATGACAGGGAGCGATGTGATAAAAAGCACTTTATAGCTTTATTTAATGTTTATATTACTATTGCTTATTTGTGAGAAAATAAAAGCAGTTTATATTGAAGTGGCTGATATGGGCATAAGGAGTAGATAAGTAAGTAGTTCAGGCAGGCACGTAGCCAGGGGGGGGGGGGGGGGGCTCGGGGGCTCAGGCCCCCCCCCCCCCCAAAATTCGAAGGAAGTATTTTTTTTTGTAATTTCCTCAACTCGCGTCTCGCAAATTCGAATGTCAAGCATGGCGAAAGTGGATTTGGATTTTCTTGAAGAAATTTAGCTCTTTCAAGCCCTTTTTTCGTGAACCTAGCCCCAACCAAAGTGCGCAAGTTCGAGTCTTGGCAGAAGCAAAAGTAACCTGATGAGTCTTAGAGGGATCTAAGGTGAAACAGCTGTAGTTACATCCATGCTTAAAAAGTTTTTTTCTATGTAGTTTCTAAAAAATAAAAAATTAAATATAACATGGGCCTGTGCTCGTTAAATTAAATAAATCAAAATTTTTTCTGCCAACACTAAATTTCTACACAGATAACAAGTAAGGAAGCCTAAGTTCGAGTGGAATCGAACATTAGATACTCAGCTGTATGCTTTCATTGTTTGTTTGCGTTTGATTGAAACACGGTGTAGGTACTTTATATAAAGCGCGTGCTGCATAAAGTGGGCGTAGCTACGCCCATTTTCAACATTTTTATCAGTCATCCAACTAAGCATATGAATATTATTCTTTCTGCAAAATTTCATTCCTTTTTGACTTCTAGTTACAAAGATGTCACGTTACAAATTCCTAAAGCATGTTCCAGAAATATCTTTGTTAAAAAGTAGGCGTGGTCATAAAATGATTTCAATAAATTTTTGCGTGTTTATTAACACAAGTTATAAAAGTGTATAAACCAAGTTTCGTCATAATATCTCAATTATTTGTTGAGTTATGGGCTCTCGTAGATTGCTTTGTCTAAAAAGAGGCGATGCCACACCCATTTTCCAAAATTTTTCTATTTTTTGTTTCCGGTCTATTGTAGAACTCATGCCACAAAATTTCAATGAATTATCTTTATATTTGAAAAAGATATCACTTAAAATGTTTTTATTAGGCCACTTTATAATACCCATATATAAAAGTGGGCGTGGTCGTCAACCGATTTCGCTAAAATTTTGAACATGTATTACTACAAGTAATAAAAGTGTATACACCAAGTTTCGTCATAATATCTCAATTATTTGTCGAGTTATAGGCTAAGAAATCTCGTATATTCCTGCTTCTAAAAGGAGGCGGTGCCAGACTTTATCTCTGCTATAAACCGCACGAAAGAAGTAATACAGTCTTTGCGCGAAATTAGACAATCTGCTAGTGATTTCTTCTGGCAAATCTTAGTTTCCGCATAAAAAATCTCTGAAGACTTTTTTGACGGTGAAATCTGTGCTCCAAGAGTGGTATCGCGTCAAAGAAACCGAGCTAACCCGGGAACAACGTCGAGTGAAGAGTATTTCAGAATCGCAACATTCCTGCCATGCATCGACTTATTAATTTAAAATTTAACGCAACGATTTTTAGAAAACGAAGATATTCTACCGAGCTTCCAACTGCTTCTTCCAGGATTCGCTGATGTAAGTAAAGCAGATGAGCTTGAAAACCTGGCGCCATTCTTCGAAGATCACATATCATCAACAGCAGTAAAGGCCGAATATAGGTTGTGGTGTGCGAAAATATCGTCGATTAAAAACGAACCCGAGGTTTTAAAACTATTGGAGTACTGCGATGGAAACTATTTCCGTGGTATAAAAATTCTTCTCACTGCCTTGGCAACTTTGCCCGTGACAACGGCGAGCGTGGAAAGATCATTTTCTACCATGAAAAGAATCAAAACTTTACCTCGGAGTGTAATGGGTCATGAAAGATTGAGATCACTCGCTATGATCTGCATTCACTGGGATATTGCTGTTGATCCTGACCATGCCATAGACATTTTATCAAAAAACAAATCCAGAAGGCTACTTCTTTGATGAAAAGGTTATTGTAAAAGAAAGTTTTATATGAAATTTTGTACCACATTCCATATGTATATGTATGTATGTGCATAATAAATGTCAATTAAAATAGCTTTTCAGTAATCTTGTACATATGTACAAATTTTTTCCATATTCATTTTCAAAATAATCAACCAATATGAATAACTTTCATTTGACCTATGTATGTACATATATATATGTGGGGGGCGGGGTGAGTGCAATTTGTCCATGATTTCTGTAAGCCCCACCCGAAACGAATTCCTGGCTACGGGCCTGAGTTCAGGCGCATTTTAAAGGAAGAAAATTTAAAAACATACATATGTATGTATGCTCTAGAAGTTTTAAGTTTGCAAGGACAAACGCTTGGCGATAAGGCGATAACACTTTCTAATGGACATTCCCGGAGCTGCCTAATGAATTTATAGTCTTCGGATTCAACATATTATATACGTAGTGGTGACAGATAACCGTTTCCTTTTCTTAATGGAATATACAAAAGTTTTAAACCAGGGACCGAAATTTTTTTCTAGTGTGGTGAAAAGGCAAAAATAACCTTTATCTTCTTTTGGGAATTTTTAACCATTATCATGAGAAAAATTTTTTTTTGGTCATTAATAACACAGTCCAACAAATTTACAAAAATTTTACTCAACACGAACAAACGCCATTAATTATGAAAGATGTCTCCCAGACCAACTATGCCGAACAGAGTACTAGTCCAGAGGGTCTGAGTTTTTTTTAGAGGGGGTTAAAGTTTTATGGTTTTAGCTGGAGGTGCAATTACTTTATCGAAAATATCTTATAAAAAATTACCTCAAATGAAGTTGTTGAGCTCGGATTTCTTCTAGAGAATTTAATAAGGAATTTCTTTGTGGTAGACTTTAACCCTCTAACGGCCACACAAATGGCTGTTTTTAACCCTTGTTTTCACACACATGTGGAAAATATCAATTAAAAATGCAGATGGTGGGTTAAAATATTGTAGAAAATTATTCGCCATAAAATTTCACACTCCCTCCGGCACCGGAATATGAAAATAGGGCTTTTACATAGAGGTGTATTTGTTAAGATTCGTAGGTCGGGTTCCCAGTTATGGGTGAAAAAGTGGACCCGGATGCCCTGGAATGTCTTAAGCAATATTGGTATCAAATGAAAATAGGTAATCAGAGCTACAATCCCTGCTCAACACCTTTCATTTGATATCAATATCGTCCAGAAATATTGACAAATAAATAGGCTTGATTTTTATAGCTGACCAAAAAAAAAAATCTTTATAACGGTTATTCGGGCCCAAAACAGTTTTTTGGTTGCCATAACGGTTATTCAGATCCAAAACGGTTTTTTGGTTTTTATAATGGTTATTAAGTACCAAAAAAAAATTTTCTCATGATAATGATTAAATATGACTTTTATCCCATTTCTCTTATAACCGTTACGTCCCTGTTTTAAACACAGTCCAGTCTTATCAACTTCGCTAGTAGAACAGCGGGCATTTCAACTCGCCACACGATGCTTTTGGCAAAAAATCAATCGGCGCTTGAAGAGAGAGCGCACAAATATAGAAAGTGGTAAAAAAAAGAACGAGATGATAGTTGTTCAAGTTGAATTGAATTGAATGAAGTGTAAGCGACATGTTGCAAAAAAATATTAATAACACTGCAGTTGACCCATTTTTTTTTTTTTTTTTTGAATATCAAGCGGCCCAACCTGGGCACAATTGTGGACAAGGCGATGACTTCCGCTTGATGCCATTCATTCAAAACCGCCCAGCCAACGATTTTAATTTTCATTCATAATAAACACACATACACAAATTTCACTGATGCATATAGAGCGGCGTGGCTTTTTCATTACATTGCCGCATTTACAGTAACTCTCACGCGTAATGGTACAGTTTTACACATTCCAATGAAAGTGCCGTTGCCACTGCAAGTCACATGCATTTAACCTCTGCTCGTTTGCTTGATTGCTGGCTTTTATAGTCTGTATGGCGCCTTTGTTTTTATTTTCTTTAGATCAATTATTTTTTTTAAATAAATTTTTTTTTTTATTTTTTGTTGTTTTTTATTTATTTTTGTTGTTTTTTATATTTGCATTTTCATGTGTTAAATTGAATTGTTGGCAAAATGGTATAGCCGTAAAAGCATATGGCGCACATGCATTACATAAGTACATATATGTATATAAAAAAACGCAAACAGATGCTTTTTACAGACAAACATACAAACATATGCAATCAACACACACTCTGTTTTACAACAGAAGATGAGCAGGACGAGCTTATTTATTTGCAGCGTAATTTTTTTGTGCTGTCAATAGCAAATAACAAAAACAACAACACAAAAATAAAACCAATAAAATGCTGCAAAAATAATAATTGAAAAACAGAAAGAGCTGTGAAAATACAATACAATGCAAAAAAATAAAAAAAACGCTTAAATGACATTTCCATATAAACACCAGCTGTTGTTTGTATGAATGTGTGAGTGTGTGTGTGAAATGAAATTATTATTTATCGTTTATCCACTGAGTTGATGATGCTGAGCAAAGATGAAGTGAGTTTGGATTATGTCAGCAGCGTCGCAATGTTGGGTTAAAAAAATGCAATAGCGTGGGGCATGAGTTATGCGCGCTTAAATTTTTTTCAAAAAATCTGCACTTTGCCCCACTTTGATTTATGGAAATTATTTTTTCCATTAGATATTTATGCAAATAGAGCTATCAAAGTAACACATGTTGAATGAGTCGCTGTGGAATATTATGGATTATAAATCTTGACAAATTGCCAATTGCGCTAATAAAAGTGCATCAACAGGGCGAAGCAAAAAATAACACTATAAATAATAAGTAAATTAATAACTCAAAACCATGACAATATGCCTTATGAATAAATAAAGTGAAAATGAGAACTACAAATATATCCTATCTACGTTACATACACTGAACTTGATGATTAATGGCGAACGTCAACTCAAATAGGAAAGTAAGCTCACAACACGTATGTATATATATTTGCTTGTATGCTTGCTCATCATAGGTGCAAAAGATATCATGCTCTGACGGCCTCTGCTGATGATGAGCCCAACATACAAGTCATCTCTATTGACCTAAATTTAGCATAAGGACGATGAACTTAGTATGCAAGCTGCGTATGTATGTATTTCAACTGAGGTCTGTAAATTGGAGAGCATGCTGGCATTAGCAAATGTATATTTGTACATACATACATAATACTTAGCTATATATAAAGATATACATATTGTATTATTATTATTATACATACTTATAAGCAAATAAACTAAATTAAATTTATTAACCAATAATAAAAGTCATTACACATTACACATTACACACACTGGCGCTATTATAACTCTGACGAGTTTTATGGCCGAGGTTCTCTCCCAATTGGAGGTGTGCTCCTTCTGCTTTTCCTACTCATTGGGTGGACCTACTCTGAAAAAAATACCCGTAGTTAAACCAACAACTTTCGGCTGTTGAATCTCCGTCTTTGATTCAACAGCAAAATTATTTGTTTTTACAGCAAAGTTTTTAATCCAACAATTTATTGAAAAACGGGCGTTGTTGATTCAAAAACTTGCTTGCCTTTAAAAATTTTTTGTGAGAAAATATTTGTTTGTGAGAAAACCAACAAAAAAATAATGATGGAGAGAAGATGAAGAGAAAAATCCAAAAAACAAAGTTTATTTTTAGCAACAATTTTCTCCCTGTTGTTGATTTAAAGGCAAAAGTATTTGACCCAACAGTTTCTGTTGTAAACAAAACTAATGAGAACAATTTTTTTTAAATTTTGTTTTTACAATGATTCAAATAATTCATGGATTCGTTTTTAGGAAATGGAAGTATAAATAGGTTACTACAATTCAATATAATGTTGAATGTTCCACTATGTGATGATTGGATATAATTTCAGGTTGATTTCATGGTTCGAATCCGGATGAGAATATAAAATAAAGAAGAAAAATTAGAATAAGAAATAAAGATAGCAACCAGTGAATGATAAGAAGGAGAGAAGAATAGGAGAACAAGCGGAGGCTACATATTTGTAGTTGGTACCCGGGCGGAGAGAAGATGAAGAGTAAAATGCAAATAAAATCTTATTTTTAGGTGAAAATTTTTTCCAGCAATCTCCGTTATTGACTTAAATCAACAACGCTCGCACCTTTGAAACAAGAACGGAGCGTTGTTTGGCACATTTCAACTACGGAAAGTAGTTGATTTAACAGCGAAAGTCTTTAGATTTACAACGTTTTTTTTTCATAGTACAGTTTTATGCCGGCTCCGAACGGCGGATGCATTTTTTGTGAGAAGCTCTTTCATGGCAGAAATACACTCAGAGGGTATGCCGCCCACTGCCGAGAGGTGACCGCTATTTCTAAAAATTGAATAATTGGATTTTAATTACTTAGAAAATTTTTTTTTGGTGTTTGTCCGGACTGGGGTTAGAATCAGACACGTCTGGTAAAGCAGGCGAGCACTCTACCCACTGAACAACAGCGGCCACATTAGGCCACACAAATCCCAAAGCAACAAAACCCGGCGATATTTTAACGCTTGAAAATCATTAAACAAATTTGAAAAAAAATAAAATAAAATAAAATAAATAAGAAAATTAAACCAAAGCTAAGCGGTCACTATGAAACGCATTTTTATGACACGCTTTGCGGCATTAACGCATCTGAATGCAATAAAAATCAAATAGAGATAAAAGTGATTAAAATCTAGGAAAATTGGAATTAAAAAAACTTTCTAATGTTTCGAGTTCTCAAATAAGTAAATTATGGAGTTTTAATAGTTTCATTACGTGTTTTTTAATTTTTATGTTTATTATATCGTCGTTGAAGATGCATTTTTGCGTAAGAGGTATTAAATTACATACCTCTTACGCAAAAATGCATCTTCAACGACGATATGCACTGAGAGAAAAGAAATATATGGAGGGGTCGAAGAAATTGTTTACCTATTTTGAACACTACTTTCTTTGTTTTGAGTAAATTTTCCTTAAACCATGTTAAAAGGTTTATAAAATATTGTTGTTACATGCGTTACCATGGTTTCATATACTTGTTTTGAAAAAATTCATACATTAAAATGATGAAAAATTCTTGAAGCGCCATTCCATTCCCAACTTTCCTTGTTTTGAAGACTTGATTTCTTTAATTTTGAGAAATTAAATTCCCATACAAATCCCCATGGCAACGAATTTGTTTGAATGTTTTTTTTATGTTTTTTCCACATTTTTGAGAAAATTTACACAAAAGAAAGAAAATGTTGTATTGGGACGCGTGTTCAAAATAAGGAAAATTATGTCTTTGATCGAGAGAAATTTTTTTTTTGAGTGTGTATGTATACAAATAGTGAGTACTTAGTGCTGAGTACTCAGTACTAACGTCGATTAATAAATGCTCAATGCTGACTGCATACTGAGTACTAAATACTGAGTTGTAATTGAATACTGAACACGAAATACTGTTTACCTGTTTGAATACTAATTACCAAGTACTGAGTAATGAAAACTGAATACAGACTGAATACTGATTAAGGAGTACTGAATACTGATTACGGAGTACTGATTACTGAATACTGAGTAATGAATACTAAGTAATGAATACTACATTCGAATATTTAATAATGAGTAATGAGAAACTGATTACTGAACTGAGTACTGATTTCTGAGTACGGATTACTGAATACTGGGTAATGAATACTAAGTACTGAATACTACATGCGAATATTGAGTAATGAGCACAAATTGGAAACTGATTACTGAACTGAATACTGAGTACAAAATATATGTAGAATGTTGAATACTGAGTACCGAGTAATGAATGTGGAATACTGAATACTAATTAATGGATACTAAATACGAATATTGAGTAATGAATACTGATTACAGACTGATTATTGATTAGTGAATACTGTACACTGTGTACTAAATACTGAATACCGATTACTGAATACCGAATAATGAATATGGAATAATGACTACTAATTAATGGATACTAAATACGAATATTGAGTAATGAATACTGATTACAGACTGATTATTGATTACTGAATACTGTACACCGTGTACTAAATACTGAATACCGATTACTGAATACCGAATAATGAATATGGAATACTGACTACTAATTAATGGATACTAAATACGAATATTGAGTAATGAATACTGAATACTGATTACAGACTGATTATTGATTAGTGAATACTGTACACTGTGTACTAAATACTACAAATATTGAGCAATGAGTACCAAATACAGACTGGATACTGACTACTGAACTGAATACTTATTACGGAGTACGGAATACTGAGTAATGATTACTGAGTACTGATTACTGAGCACTGATTACTGAATACTACAAATATTGAGTAATGGATCTGATTACTGGTTACTGAATTGAATACTGATTACAAAATACTGTTGACTTAGTAAAGAATACTGAATATTGAATTCTATATAGTTTAAATAACGAATGCCAAATATTCTAATTCTGAGCACTGATTACTGAATACTACAAATATTGAGTAATGGATCTGATTACTGGTTACTGAATTGAATACTGATTACAAAATATTGTTGACTTAGTAAAGAATACTGAATATTGAATTCTATATAGTTTAAATAACGAATGCCAAATATTCTAATATATATATCTTATATTGGAAACGATTTAATGTACTCACTTAATTCAGCATAAATTTTAATATATTAAAGTTAAAACGAAAACGTAAACAACGAAAAGGATTTCCGTTTCTAAGTAAAAAACCAAAAATCGTTGAAATGTGCTTCGTCAATATTGATTAACCTACACAAAAATCACATTTAATGAGAAATCGGCGGCAACTCCTACTTCTGCATATCTTCTTATTCTGTTTCGTTGCTCATTCATTAAACGCACATACGCATTAACGCCATAGATAATTATGCTGCAAAGCCTAAGCGAAATTGTGTATGTTGAAAAAGACACACCCTTTTGCGATGTACTTAAAGCTTTGAAAATTATTTGTTTTTCCCGCCATATAAGATCCGTGGGGTGCTGTTCAGTTGGCAGTGATTAAAGTGAGTATACATTTATTTTTTGGATTTTTTTTGTGAAGTACATATGTTGGGAAAAGTAATCATCATAAATTTAAAAAAAGGAACACATTTTAATCAGCCAGCCGCTCATTTACATGCTTTGTGCCGCTGCGCGAAAGTGAAAATCGGTTGAAATTTCGACTGCAATGCTAATTTTGTTTCGCTGAGTTATCTATATACTTTTTTCTTCTATTTTATACATTTTTTGTTACTTAAACATGTTGATATTTATACTTTCTTTTTAATTATCATTCTTTTCAATTATCACTCTTTTTAATTATCATTTTAATTTTCTGGTTTTTGTTTTAAAACTACGCTCGTAGCCTTTCCTCTCGTTCGCACATACATCTCCGCCGTCGCAAAAAAAAAAAAAAAAAAACACAATGCATAAAAATTGTTTATCCCAAAACCAAGAAAACAAAACAACAAAAAAAAAATAAAAAATTAATTAGATTTCACTTGACAAACCACGAAATTTGTTATTGTCTGTCAAGTTAAATTAAAGCAAATGCAATAAATTTTCAAGCATCAGCTTGAGTTTCATTTATTCCAACCCATTTCAACTCAAATCAATAAGATTTTACCCTTTTCAAATGGCAACAACAACAAATTTGGCAGCATCGCTGTATTTACTTTTTTTCCTGCTGTGGGTTAAGAAATTGTTACTTTTCGGGAGAAGTTGTGATTTTGTGTATTTAAAACTGTGTTAAGCCGCAGTTTTATTGCGTTTTAATGTATTTTTATGAGGGTATTTTGAAAGTTAATAATAATCAAGATTTGTCGAAAAGTAAAATTATCTTTTAGTATTCAGCAACAATGAAGTTAGAAAAGAAATTTACTGTGGCATTATGAGCTAAAGATAAGATAAGTATAAGGATGAAATGATGGCTAAAAATTCAACAGGGTCAATGATCCTTCAGTAAATGTTTTTAAATAACTTAATGGCAGTTTATTATTATCACTATTGCATCTGAGTATATTTATTGAGCATTGAGGCATTACCTCAAAAGACGGTTATAAAAAAAAAAAAAAAAATCTCATGAGTAGCGTTCTTAGAGTCCATTTCGCTTTGTATTCCAAGCAATTTAAGGTGAGATAATATTATGTAAATACACTAGGCCGTCTCGCGTTATATGGACCAAAAAAAATCCACCGTACGCTCCCCGTGTGATGTCTTTTTGGAAAACATATACGGAAAAATGTTTATTTATTTTTTTACGCCGCTAAAATACATTTTTTTCATATATACGGTATTTATATATAGTCCGATCTCCAAGTTTAATACACTAATGTCTTTCGCTTGCGAGTACGGTTTGTACTATGTAATCGTATTAACCCTGTTTGCGCCATTGGATTCACTTCCTCCTAGTACGTAGTTTAAACCACCTTATTGTACCTTTTTTTGCCTGCATGTTAAATGTCGTCAAAAATCATTAATATTTTGAAAAAAAAAAAAGTAATTCGATCGCTTCAGTAGATCGCGAAATAAAATACATACATTCAAAATCCCGACATATATACATGGTACATTTTCGCTTCATGTCGTTGTTGTTGCTGTTGTTGTAGCCACCAAGACGCTCCCCGCAGGTTTTGGCAAGTGTACACAGAGCCAAAAAGCCACCTAAAATGCTCTATAAATGAGAACAAAGTTTAGCGGATTTCTTTACGCTTTCTCTCCAATAAGATGCCCGTCTTATTATGACTGGATATCTCATTTTAATAAAACTAAGTAGATATACTGTAAAACTAATATGAAAACCTTTTCAATATTCTTAAGAAGATAACCCGTGGATTTTAGATGAAATCATTTTCAGTAAAATTTAATGGATAACCTATAAAACTAAGATGAAAACCTCTTATATAAAATTAAGAAGATGACTCCTAGAATAAATATCGAAACCTTTTCACATAAATTTAGCAGATAACCTGTAAAATTAAGAAGAAACCCTGTTTAATATTATTAAGAAGAGAATATTGATTTTCATCGGAAAACATAATTAGTCAACTAGTATTTTCCTAGGACTTATTCAGACAAAGGGCAACATTTCATTTCATATAAGTGCAGATGAACATAATAAATCTTTATACCAAGTGCTTCACTAATCGTTTGAGAATTGTAGAAATGTGCAAAGCCGTAGTGAAATTGACGAACGGAGGAAACACATAAGAGCTCTTTTAAAAATAAAAAGTTCTCCCTTTTAATTTCTTAAACATGTTATTGCACACATACATAAAAAGTGGCTAATGCAATAACTGTTATGCATAGTTCTAGTATGTACGAGTATATCCATACATGTACGTACGTTAAGACGTTTATAGCAAAATTTTAATTAATAAGGGCTCTTTTAAAAATAAAAAGTTTTCCTTTTTAATAAATTCAAAAAGGTTCTAGTAAAAATTAGAGGATGTCCTTATTGATTTGCTTTATAAAAATTTTCTAATAAAAATAAGCAGATTTCCTCTAACAATTTAATTTTTTGACAAAATGACATAAAAAATTAATAAATAAGGTTATCTCCTCGTTTTCAGATGGTATCCTTTTCAATAAATTTAAGAAGAAATTCAAGCTAAAATCTAGAAGATTTTCTAGCAAAAATTTCTTCAATTTTGTCTCCTCTCGCTCTCCTTGGCCAAATAGCTTTTTTAGATGGCAGTCTCTTTGGTTATAGGTGAACTTTTTGGCTCTGTGTATGGGAAGTAACAGTCCTTTGTCAGATATATCCGGTACGCTCGGGTACTAGTCCCTTCTGATACTAGCCCGACTGTCGGGCGAACGATTTTTTTCGGCCATTATCAACGTTCTAGGCCAGTGGAATTTAGTCGTCTCTTACGACAGCCATTCCTTACCACGGGTATATTCTAAGATTCATTTTACAAAGAATGTGTCTGAGTAGACCCCTGCCGAAATTTTAGGGCGAATAACTTTCTAGAACATTTTAATGCTCTAACGACGTTAAAAATACTATTTTTCTTGAATTTCTAAAAAAATGGTAAAAATAACACTTAAGCGTAGGTGCCATAGGGTTAAAATGTTTCATATCAATAGAGGTATTCTCAGAAAGAATCTTTGTAAAATAAAGCTAAAAGGCCATAGGAAGCGAAAAACAAACATACATATGTATATTCCATAAGGCATATCATTACTTATAGAAAAGAAACAGTTTTTTGACTCTTCTGAACATTTTTGAATTTTTTAGTTGTGTCACTTTATGATTTAGAATACGATATTTATATCAAAATACAACAACAAGCACTCGCTTAACAACAAGTAGACTAAATTAAGTCTATAAAATTATCTTTTCCCCCTCTCTATGCACAGAATTTGCATAGCTCGTTTAACAGTCATGCTCACTTTAATAAATGCCACTGTGCCCAATTGCCTCCCACAACAAACATAAACTAAATTAAGATTGTTTAGACAGACACATGCTGTGTTAAGTATATGTCGTTATTGACTTGGCGCCAGCCTCTTCACTTCGTTTCTTACTCTTTAACTGCCGTATTTGATGTATTGACATCGAGTGTAATAATAATCTCAAGTGACATGTTGTCAAGTGCAAGGATATTACTTAACCAACACACAATGTACATGTGTATACGTACTATATGTATGTATGTATATGGATGAGCGTTTATATCGACCCCTTTGTGCGACTTTATCGTAAGGGACAAAAGCAGATTTTACAGGAGAGCATTTTTTCGTTTTTTACTACTTTTTAGTTTTATTTTGAAACGAAATTGAACACGCGATTAGGTAATTGATTAATATACTAAACCTGATAATTTTTTTCTTGAAAAAATGTGCAGTTTGCGAAAAAATCATAACTTTGTCCCTTACGATCATTTTCGCTCTCAATTTTTTATGAGTTTGTTTGAATAAATGTCCCTTACGATAATATTAAAAAAAAAAAGTGTTTTATGACAAATACAAGTGTTTTATTCCATACTTTTGTGTTTTTAATGATGGGGTAATAGTAATATAGTGAGTAGTGTACTCGTCTGCCATTCTAAAGTTTCCACGTTCGATTTCCGGCAGACCAGGACCGATCTATTGGGAAAATTGGTTTTTATAATATACTAGCTGACCCGGCAGACGTTGTTCTGCTAAAATTTATTCCTATGAAGCCTAAAGAAAAGTCTTTGATTACCGTATTGCTAACCATTATCTTAGAGTCCATCTTAATGACTGCGAATAATGAAAAATTGTCTATTCTCTGAATAAAAGTTATAGTTGTATTCGCCGCGACAAACCTACTTCCCCCGATCCCTATCTCTATCCAATCCCTATCTCTATTTCAGTCTCAATCTCAATCTTAATCTCAATCTCAATCTTTATCCCTATCCCCATCCCTATCCCTATCCCTATCCCTATCCCTATCCCTATCCCTATCCCTATCCCTATCCCTATCCCTATCCCTATCCCTATCCCTATCCCTATCCCTATCCCTATCCCTATCCCTATCCCTATCCCTATCCCTATCCCTATCCCTATCCCTATCCCTATCCCTATCCCTATCCCTATCCCTATCCCTATCCCTATCCCTATCCCTATCCCTATCCCTATCCCTATCCCTATCCCTATCCCTATCCCTATCCCTATCCCTATCCCTATCCCTATCCCTATCCCTATCCCTATCCCTATCCCTATACCTATCCCTATCCCTATCCCTATCCCTATCCCTATCCCTATCCCTATCCCTATCCCTATCCCTATCCCTATCCCTATCCCTATCCCTATCCCTATCCCTATCCCTATCCCTATCCCTATCCCTATCCCTATCCCTATCCCTATCCCTATCCCTATGCCTATTATATGTCTCCAGACTTTCTAGGGTCACCTCTGGTCCACATTTTTGGCGATATCTCCTAACGGGGTAGCATAGGGTCTTGAAAGTCACCCATTTTTCAAACACTCATCAACACCTTTTATTCGATACCCATATCGTATAAACACCTTCTAGAGTAACCCCTGGTCCACCTTTAGGTCGATATCTCGGAAAACGGGTCGCATAGGGTCTTGAAAATCACCTCTTTTTTAAATACTCACCAACACCTTTTATTTTATAACCATTTTGTAGAAAACCAGTCTGGGGTCACACCTGGTTCATATTTCGGGAAATACCTCGAATACGGGGTCTTATATGGGACTAATAACTACACCAAGTTCAAGCACTCGTCAACACCTTTCATTTGATACCCATATCGTACGAACCCGTTTTAGGGTTGCCCTGGTCCACATTTTGTGGAATATCTCCAAAACCTTCCCCGGATTCTTATACTTTTTTTGGCCATAAACCATGTCGGGCTCAATCGAATCCTACGTGCAAAATTTCATTTAATTCAGTCCAGCCGTTCTGGAGTTATATCATCAGGGAGGAAAATGCGACTTATTTTTATATAATAGATAAGTTTTTTGGAAATTTGGAAAATAGGTAGATTATTTCCTGAATATATGACGGAGAAATGGAACGAGTGTTGGGAGTAAGAGAAAGGGGGAGAGGTAAATGACCAGGGAGAAGGAGAGGTAAATGGAAATATAAAAATTTTACATTATTCCGATAAATCAATGGTTGGATAGAGCAACATCTGTCGGCGTTTCTAGTCTAAAATATAAAACTGCACATCGAACGTGAATTTGAACCCGCGACTCCCAATCACTAAATGTCAGAAAACCCTCCAAAAACAATTTACATTAGCAGATGCCATTCAAAAGCACCTCAAGAACAGAGAATACTATTGCTACTTTTTCTAAATAAGTAAGTATTTTTAATCGCTAGTTTTCATTATTTTACATGCAAGTGGGGCATTCTCTTATTTCCATAAATTACTATCAAGTAAATGAGCCAAAAATGGATGTATAAAATTTCATTCAACTCAGTCAAACCGTTTTCGCGATAGTTTACAAAGCAATTAATAAAATTAGGTTATGTAGAAATCCCACTGAGCAATATTTTAATAGAAATATGTCGTAAAATACCATTTATTTGATGCCCATATTAGCACATCTAATTTTTTTTAGTTCCAATAACGAACGAATTTCATCCAAATCGGTTCAGCCGTTCCCGAGATAGTAGTGGATATAGAAATACATACATATATAAATAAACTAATATACATACAAATATGCATACAAGAATAACTCGTTTAAGGTTATAAGATAATCCAAACTTAATCATGGTACCATGGCTACATTACGCTTACAATCCCATTCATATTCCATTTTAATTTTCAAAATAAATAGTACATAAAATTACTTGCTAGCTATATTCAAAATATTTTTTATATGGGCGATACGATAAATTCGAGCTCAAGAAAAAAGTGTAGATTGTCCCTTACGATAAAAAATAAATCCAATTTTTGGCACAACTATAAGGATTTCAGCTATAATATTTTACCAGGTGATGCGATGACGGATGTAGATTAAACTTGCATCAAAAAGTGAAATTCCAGAAAATGACCCTTACGATAAAATCGCGCAAAGGGGTCGATATGTTTGCATGTAATATATACGCAATATTAATTTATGAATGTAAGCACAAAGCAATTTGTGTTATTATTTATTTATAATTTCTGTGGTATGACAAACTGTTGTTGAATGTTGAGTAGCGTGTGTGTGGAATGCCTAGGAAATTAATTGATTTTGTCCACAAGTAATTGACAAAAAAAAATGTATGGTGTGGAAATTGCAAAAACAAAGCAAATTAATTGTTAAAATTTGCTTGCAAAAGAATTTTACTTAAAACACTAGACACGCTCTTTCTTGTTTCAACACTCACGCAGGTGCGCCGGTGCGTATACGCAACTTTTCACACATTGTTTAGGTAGTAAATTTCTTTGTATGATTTATCGATTTATCTTCTCTTGACAAGTCAAAGCGTAATATTTTGACAGCAAAGTAAGTGTTTTGAAGAAGAAGAAGCAACGAGAAATGGCAAGCAATAAAAAAAGGCCAAACAAGTGAGTGAACAGCATACATTTTTGTCGCCGGTTTCCTTCAGAATTGCTTTGGGCGCCAATTTTGAGAGACTTTCCTCTTTTTTTACAGGAAAGTAGATTAAAACTTTCTACGCAGTTGCTAAACTGCTAAACTTAAGATTTTGACAAAGCTTGTTTTAATGAAATGTTTTTTTTTTTTTGTTAAATGTCCGCCATATCGCGGTAAAATCGAAACACAGCTCAATTTGTTAAATATTTTTAAAGTTTTAGTTGCGCTGCAAGCAGTGCAAAATGGCATTTTAATGTCTTTATATATGTATGTGCGTGTATACAATTACTTAGCTAATTAATGACAAAAAGTTTTCTTCGATAACTAGAGTGGGAGTGTGAAAGTAGAGGTAGAGCTGTATTAAAGGAAGTGTAATGGTCTGTAAAATGATTGGAGAGAGGGAGAGTTAATGGCAAGATTAAGAAAATGCTACAACATTTTTCGAGTATTTATTTATTATAGAACAAAAATTTGCGTTTGGGATAACGTGAAAAAAGGAACTCTATGTATGTATTATGAAACCCCTCAAAGATAGAGCTGATGCTTCTTACCACGAGGAAGAAAATTCGTAATTACAGGTGCGGTGGAGAGCAGCCGAGGTGGGCTATATGGCTGCTTGTGTTGTGATCACGGGTGCAATTAGATCATGTCCCACGGAGGCTCTGAATGTGATCTGCAGTACTCCGCCCATTGATCTTTTTGTCAAGGAAAAGGCATTTCAGAGCGCCTTAAGGTTATAGGAGTTGGTATCTGGAAGGGGCGTACAAGGGGCACGAACGTATTCTGCTACACGTTACCGACTCCGACATCAACACCAAAACAGCTCATATCTGTCCTGGAACAGCCTTCGATAAAAACTATGAAATTATCTTTCCATCTAGGAAGGACTGGGTAGATGGTAAACTCCCTCAGAGAATCTATGTTTCAGTTTTCACGGACGGATCCAATATGGCGGGCGGAGTGACTTAGCCGGACACTTTCATATCAATCAAGCTCCCAGACACGGCGAGCGTTTTTCAATCTGAAGTTTCCACCATACAGGAGGCCCGTAAGGCTTTACTGGCAGCGGAAAGTGCCAGTGTCGGAAACAGGATAGAAATTTTGTCAGATACTCAGGCAGCTCTGAAGGCTCTGGGATCTGTAACGGTATCATCAAGCCTGGTCAGGTAGTGTAGGTAGTTGGCCATGGGCTTAGCAAGTCGACATACCGTATCCCTGATCTGGGTGTTGGGGTACCGCGATATGCAGGGCGACGAAATGGAAGATTAGCTGGCCAGGCAGGTCTGCAGAAACTTGTGACCCTCATACAATGAGATGAGATCTTCAGCCATTCTAAAGATGGACAGAAGAGACATTCTCCGCTTAACTGCGGTTTTCGCAGCACATTGGAGCATTGGTACAAACGCAACCCGATTGGGATTGGACCATAACATCTTGTGTCGCAGCTGCAGCATGTTTGGTATGGAGGAGACGGCGGAGCACCTGCTGTGCGAGTGTGCTTCGCACTGCCAAGGCAGAATGAAGTTCCTTGTCAAACGCTACTTCGACAGCCTCTCAGAACTCAAAGACGTCAGGCCTGAGGAGCTGCTTAAATACTTAAATTCAAAAAGATGTATATGGGGTGTGGGACCTGTCACGCTCATTCTCTTCTACTTTTACCTTTTCACTGGCTAAGTCACGAGTTATTGTATCAAAGCGGCGCATCGGCCCTAATTGAAGGCAGTGAGACTCACCGCTCAAACCAACCAAAGCAAAGGAAATCGAATGCAAAGACGTCTTCATATTCTCATATATGTAGTAGGGCCGCATTGAACTGTAGTTAACTCTCAATGAGTTGGAGAGCAATTCACTTGGCTTGGGCGCCTGTATGCTGACTTGATTGACGTGGTCACATCCGCTCCATTCTCACCGTCTTGGTAGAATCTACGCATGCTGCTCGTATATCAGCGAGTTCTTATTGAAGGAATTCTATTTCAAACAAGCAAATGACATGTGCTGAAAACTTGGCACTTGTATTAATGCAAAGCACATTTGGTCGGGCTGGAATGTCACAAGTTCAAGGAGACTGCCCTTAAACAGTGGCCGATGACTGCTAAACTAACCTAAAATAAAACTTCTTACAATCAATAATCAAAATCTATCTAAATTAGCTTAAATTAAATTGAAAACTCCAGCCACTATGCACTTTCTGTAAACTACTTTTCATATTTTCTATATATATAATACACTGGATCACAAAATGAAGTTTGTTGTCTGTACTTTGGACGAGACTATCCTATCTATATGTAAATTCGGTCGATGATTCCGAAAAGCAAATTTAATTTTCTTTTGTTTGGTTTCACCCCAAGGAAGATAGCTCACCGCGTTAAAGAGTTATACAGGATTAAGTGGAGCCATTGGCCAAATAACGGTAAATTGTCGATATCTCAAAAACCGTCCGATAGAATTAAAAATGAACCCGATTTTCGGAATCAGCGACCGATTTTACATATAGATAGGATGGTGCGTTCAGAGTATTTTTTGGCTGTAGAGCAGTGTTATCAACAAATACTCATTCAATTCAATAAAAACAATTTTTTTTTTTCGCAAAAAAAACTTGAGCAATAAATATCAAGGACTGCCGCTAATTTGCTTTGCTGCTTAGTACTTTTGCGCAACGAACTCAGCGATGATTTCCTAACAAATTAGCAACTTCTTGGAAACATCAGCTGCAAAGAACAGAAGTGCCAGCAACAACTTAAGATTATCTGTTCGAAGAATTTTTTATTTATTTCTTCACACAGAGCCAAAAAGTTCACCTATAATCAAAGAGACTGCCATCTAAAAAAGCTATTTGGCCAAGGAGAGCGAGAGGAGACAAAATTGAAGAAATTTTTGCTAGAAAATCTTCTAGATTTTAGCTCGAATTTCTTCTTAAATTTATTGAAAACGATACCGTCTGAAAACGAGGAGATAACTTCTTATTTATTAATTTTTTATGTCATTTTGTCAAAAAAATTAAATTGTTAGAAGAAATCTGCTTGTTTTTATGAGAAAATTTTTATAAAGCAAATCAATAAGGACATCCTCTAATTTTACTAGAACCTTTTTGAATTTATTAAAAAGGAAAACTTTTTATTTTTAAAAGAGCCCTTATTAATTAAAATTTTGCTATAAACGTCTTAACGTACGTACATGTATGGATATACTCGTACATACTAGAACTATGCATAACAGTTATTGCATCAGCCACTTTTTATGTATGTGTGCAATAACATGTTCAAGAAATTAAAAGGGAGAACTTTTTATTTTTAAAAGAGCTCTTATGTGTTTCCTCCGTTCGTCAATTTCACTACGGCTTTGCACATTTCTACAATTCTCAAACGATTAGTGAAGCATTTGGTATAAAGAGTTTATTATGTCCATCTGCACTTATATGAAATGAAATGTTGCCCTTTGTCTGAATAAGTCCTAGGAAAATACTAGTTGACTGATTATGTTTTCCGATGAAAATCAAGATTCTCTTCTTAATAATATTAAACAGGGTTTCTTCTTAATTTTACAGGTTATCTGCTAAATTTATGTGAAAAGGTTTCCATATTTATTCTAGGAGTCATCTTCTAAATTTTATTTAATAAGTTTTCATCTTAGTTTTATAGGTTATCTCTTAAATTTTACTGAAAATGATTTCATCTAAAATCCACGGGTCATCTTCTTAATAATATTGAAAAGGTTTTCATATTAGTTTTACAGATTATCTACTTAGTTTTATTAAAATGAGATATCCAGTCATAATAAGACGGGCATCTTATTGGAGAGAAAGCATAGAGAAATCCGCTAAACTTTGTTCTGATTTACAGGGCATTTTAAGTGGTCTTTTGGCTCTGTGCACAATTTTCACAACCAAAGCAATTGAGCACGAGCAACGCATGCCGATAAGCGTGTATATATAAATTCCAACTGTCGCCAAAGCAAATGCGCTTTAGCAGCGCAATTTACTTTACAAACCAAAGTATATGCATAGGTACATACGAAGCTTATTTACTTAACTTGCTTTTTTGCGTTTTTGTTATTTGCATTTTTGTTGCTCTTGTTTTCTTGTTGTTGTTGTTGCTGTTGCATTTTTCACTTACCATGTTGCTGCGGTTTACGCTGTGATAATTTACGTCTCTGTGGCGGTGTTTCCGTTTCGCTTAGACGCGGCTCGCTCGTACAATATGAACGCGAATTTTCCAAGTTGTATTGTTGTTGCTGTTGTTGTTGTTGTTGCGCTTGCGCTTGTGCGCGACGGCGTACCTGTGCAAAGAAACAAGAAGAACGAAAGAAAATGCATAAGGAAAAATTAGCATTGGGTGTGTGAAGATTGCAAAATTAGTTTGCGGAAAATTGCACGGGAAATATGCAACTAAGCATGTACCTGTGAAATAGGTAAATAAACGTGTGCAAACAAGTTTATAGCCTAAGATTACATGGCGTTAGTTGGTTTTAAATGCTACCCTGCAGAAAAAATCGAATGGTCCAGGAAAATTCGTTTGAAGCGCCAATTTAAGGGTGGAAATCATACAGTAAAATTGCCATTTTAAATTTGAAAAATTTCGAGAAAGTTTACTCCAGCTTCCGCCTAAGAAGTTCGACTCGTTTTTATCTGCCAATCTAATACAAAATATTTTATTACTCGACTAAGAGAATATAATTCGGCTTTAAGCCTATAGTTTCTTATTAATAAAATATGTATAAAATAAAGCATACAGTTACTGGTTATTTTTATTTTCTGTGGACCTATAGATTTTTTATATAAACATTTTTGCCGAGGAGTCCGATATTGAAATTTTATTTCGAATCAAGGCAAATTCATTATATGGTAATGGCAGGGCGAATTCGGCAATATTCGCCTCGATTCGCTTTAAGTTTGGCCATCAGAATGTCAAACTCAAAGTCAAATATTTCTTTGTATGACATTCTTCTGTACTCGGCGAGTTAAAAACGAGAAGAAGAAGAAGTCAGCTGTTCGCTTACCATTACCATATGAATGAATTTGCCTTGTTTCGAATATATCTCTTTCTCTTTCTCTTTCTCTTTCTCTTTCTCTTTCTCTTTCTCTTTCTCTTTCTCTTTCTCTTTCTCTTTCTCTTTCTCTTTCTATTTCTCTTTCTCGTTCTCTTTCTCTTTCTCTTTCTCTTTCTTTTCTTTTTCTCTTTCTCTTTCTCTTTCTCTTTCTCTTTCTCTTACTCTTTCTCTTTCTCTTTCTCTTTATATTTATCTTTCTCTTTCTCTTTCTCTTTCTCTTTCTCTTTCTCTTTCTCTTTCTCTTTCTCTTTCTCTTTCTCTTTCTCTTTCTCTTTCTCTTTCCTCTTTCTCTTTCTCTTTCTCTTTCTCTTTCTCTTTCTCTTTCTCTTTCTCTTTCTCTTTCTCTTTCTCTTCTCTTTCTCTTTCTCTTTCTCTTTCTCTTTCTCTTCTCTTCCTCTTTCTCTTTCTCTTTCTCTTTCTCTTTCTCTTTCTCTTTCTCTTTCTCATTCTCTTTCTCTTTCTCTTTCTTTTTTTCTTTCTCTTTCTCTTTCTCTTTCTCTTTCTCTTTCTCTTTCTCTTTCTCTTTCTAGTTCTCTTTCTCTTTACACTTCCTTTTTATCAGCGCTCGCTTTTCCCTTTTCCCTTTATCCTTCTCATTTTCCGTACTCTTTCCTCTTTAGTTTCCTTTTCCTTTACCATTTTCGTCACTTTCACTTTCACTTCCCCTTTCTTTTCCTTTCCTTTCCTTTCCTTTCCTTTCCTTTCCTTTCCTTTCCTTTCCTTTCCTTTCCTTTCTTCTTTCAAGTAAATATTTTAAACACGTGGCTACACTTTTTTAATTTTATTATACATATGCAGGGAAAGCCCTTTCATATGACACCTCAATTTAAATATTAAACAAACTGTAGCGTAAAATTGATTTTTTGAACAGGTGGCAACCCTCTTTCTAAAAATTATAATACATTTATCATTTTCAGGCCAAGACCTTTCATATGGTACCTGAATTTTAAAATCAAACAGAGTATACAGGAAAATTAAATTTTTAAACAGGTGGCAACCCTTTTTAAAAAAATTAAATCTTCCCGCACATCTACAGGTCAAGCCCTGCTGACACTTAATTTTCGAAAATAGGTATAACGGTGTAAATTTGTTGGCTTGTACAAAAAATTCCTTAGCGTATTATATATAAAGATAGGGGAAGCTTGGCTTAAACCTCTTTTAAGTTGTGTATGTTCGCCCCTTACCATCACAATATGTTAAATCATTTCCTGTAGATAAAATAAAATAAATAAAAAATTTTTTTGGAATTAAACTGTCAAAATAAACAAGCGAAAAAGCAAAGAAAAAAAATATATTTTTGGCAAAATAATAGCGAAGTTTTACTTTGCACAATTTTACGACTTGCTCCGATAATTTGCTGAGTGCAAAAATGAAAATAACTTCAGTAGTTTCTTTTATTGAGATACTATAAAATGACTATTACTTTTCCTCTATCTTTTATTCTACTTTTCTGCTGCTGACTATGCAAAAATTCATCATAAATATTTATTGCTTTTTCTTCGTCTTTTCTTTTGCTTGTCTTCTTTTACTCTTTTTATAGAACTGCATGCAGCAATTTGCACAAGTGTGAAGTCGCCTGCGGCATGAAATGACATTAAACTTATGCGAGGAAACTTGTTGCGCATTATTCGCTTTTGCTTTCTTATATCTACAGAAAACTTGCTCTGCCACAAATACGATAAAGTGTGATGACATGGCGTATACGTAACGCCAAACAGGAGGTGAATATTAAATGCAAATATGAAGGTTTGTAAGTAATAGTTTTGTAGGAAGTTGTCTGCGATTTTATGACAGAAATAATAATACTGAAATAAGAGAAAAACAATTGAAGTTATTATTGAAAAAATTATATACTTATATTGAATATGAATTTGCTAAAATCACGTAAGTATGTGGCCGCTGTGGTGCAGTGGGTAGAGTGCTCGCCTGCTATGCCAGAGGTCTCGGGTTCAAACCCCAGTCCGAGCAAACACCAACAAAATTTTTCTAATTAATAAAAATCTAATTATAGGGTTTTTTAAGGGCAGCGATCACCTCTCGGCGGTGGGCGGCATACCCTCCGAGAGTATTTCTGCCATGAAAAAGCTTCTCACAAGATATGCATTCGCCGTTCGGAGCCGGCATAAAACTCTAGGTCCACCCAATTAGTAGGAAAAACAAAAAGGAGCACACCTCGAATTGGGAGAGAAGCTCGGCCATAAGACTCGTCAGAGTTATAATAGCGCCATTGTATTATTATTATGTCAGCGTGTGCATATTGCTACATACATTCGAATTGCAAGCATACTTTATCAACCTAATGGCGTTTTCTTTTCTACGAAAAAATGTTGCCCTCCTATATCCCAATTATCGAATTACATATCCTGACTTTCTATAAAATGGCTGAATTTGTAGATAAGGGTGCCCTCTTACTTAGTTAGAGGTAATTATTTGGTGAAAGGACCAGACAAACTTACAAAATGGCTAAGAAAATCGAACAGGGCAACATTATTTCGAGAAAAGAAAACGCCATAAGATTAAAGAAATTGCACAAAATTTTACTGCATCAGCAGAATACATCTCCTTCATCTGCTTTCATCTCTTTTCACTTCAATTTAAGTTTCTTAGAAATATCTCCCTTTCTTCCCATACAAAAACTATGTATGCGGTCAAAAAGTGAAAAAGAAAAAAACAACCAACCAAGCAAAAACACTTAAATTTCCAAAAACTACATACATATGTATCTACATGCGAATGCAAAACCATTGAAAAAGTTGTAGTTGATTGCACATTTTCCTGCACATACAACACTCGCTTGCTATTTGCTTTGTGCTCCGAACGCGCACAGCTAGTGAAAGCAATCCAATTTACTTGGCTGGTTGTATGTATGTATGTGCAGTGTGCATGCAGTTGACAAACCGTTACAAAGTTTAACGATTTCTAAGAACGAACGAGCGAATATACATACATACATACATCCATGCATATGTATGTATGTAAACAGGTACGTACATACATATGTATATGGATTGAATGCATGCAAGTGTTTTGTGCGGTTTACCGCTTCAACTGTAACTGACAGTATGTCACACAAATATTCGGGCATGCATACACACTTACATTAGACCGTATCGCAAAAAAAAAGTTTGCCCTACGCCCGCCATATGATGACTTGTCTTTGAATAGAGGGAAAGGTTTTGACTGTATAATCGTATTAACCCTATGTGCGCAATTAGGGTCACTATCACCCAATACTTAGTTTATACCACTTTAATGTAGCTTATTTTGCACGCACGTTAAATGTCGTCAAAAATCATTCATCTCTTGTAAAAGAAGTATTTCGATCGCTTCAGCAGAACCCGAAATAAAATATATTCCCAGGAAGATGTGTATGTTTTTCGCTTTCTGTTGTCCTTAGGTCCATTTTACAAAGATTTTTTCTGAGGAGACCCCTAGCGAAATATAATGGCGAATAATTTTCTAGAGCATTTAAAACCGCTAGCGACCAAAAAACACTATTTTTTTTCTGATTTTCTAAAAAAGCGGTCAAAATAACCCTTCGTGGGGGATGCGCCTTCGTGCGTATGCGCCCCTTGTGCGATAGGGCGGGATTGGAGGGCGTAAGTTATTATTATTATTATATCCATTGGCCTCTAAAAAAAATTTCCGGAAATATTTTCCAAAAAGACATCACACCCTAAATCATAAAGTGACATAACTCAATATTCAAAAATTTTCAGGAGAGCCAAAAAACTTTTTTTATTTACAAGCAATTACTTAGGTATATAGCAAAAGGAAATAGGCAAATAGGCACCGATTGAAAAGTTTTCTTTTGGCAATTGATAGAGATATCTTCTGTGTACAGGGTTATTATAAAAAACTGATTTCAAAAAATTTAGAGTTGTGTCACTTTATGATTTAGGGTGCGAAATTTTATGAGGTGGACTTTTTGTTTGCCCATATAGGACGAGACGGCCTAATGTACATATCGCACGGTTGATTTGTGTCGTTTCATGTGTAATGTGATTGAATCACAAACAAAAAAAAAACTCGTTAGACAGCTCATTTCGACGCGACGACGAATTGTCAACGCGCGCTGCATTGTCGATTAGAATTCACGCGAGGTTAAGTGAAAAGTTCAAGAGAAGCAGTGAGAAAGTTTGAGTTGTTCTTTGAGGTGTTGATTTAGGTCTTATGATGGCAGTTAGATTTATTTGATTATTTGCTTGAAGTGTGAAAATTTAGTTTAGTTTTAGTGATTATTTGCTTTGATTGCATAACTTCCCACCTAATTAAGATAATTTGGTGGAAAGTTATTGCATTCGCTTTTGCTTCATTTTTGGAAGTGTTTATATATTTAAGTATTGCACTGCATTTCGTTCTGATTTTCTAATATTGCATTGCTTTTCATTCTGATTTTCATGAAGAAGAAATTTTGTTCTTGTATTCAGTGGGTGATTACAATTTGTGTAGCCTCCTAGTTTCCTCCGTCTTTCAAGCACTACCGCATTCGCTAAATCTTATGAAAGTTGTAGTTACTGGTAGGCAGTCGGAGTGAATATCTTAAAATATATTAGAGTTTATTAATTAATATATTAAGCTAAATATTTCTATCTACATAACTAAATAGCATCGCTAAACGTGGTGTGCGAATTCGCTAGCTTTTAGTTCTCACTTGGCAATATCGAAACTACTTAGTGTGTAGCTTTTGGTTATTTAATTGCTTCGCTCTATAAAGTATAAAATATTAGCACCGACGATGGTGACCAACGTTAATTATATATACTACGAAATCAACAACAACAACTAAATTATTCCATTTACAAAGAAGATTTATGCGCTTTGTCTGCTTTGGCTGAGTCAGTAGACTATTATATCTCTTAGGTTGGCGATTTGAAAATGTCACGAATGCCTTTGTGCTAAATAATTTATTGGTTTGTGATGACGAGCGTATGCATGCTGTATGCGCGTATTTAAAGCGATTAAAAGAATATCAGCAGAAATTAATGATAGCATGTTGCGTGTGATTTATGAGTACAAATTTTAATACGCATTTGTTTATATTTGCAATTTTATTAGGGTATTATTTATTGTATTTATGTATATGTTATTTTTAATAAAATAATAATATTTTATCATACAATTTTTATGTATATTAAAGAGCTGACAGATTTTATATAGTTTGGAGTGTTTCTGTTTTTTCAAAAATGACTTATATTATAGCAAAGTGTTGGTAGTTCATACTACCGCAGACCAGCTTTATTTGGAACGTTTTAGTTTGCCTTCAAATATTATGTTAGCTAGCTCAAATATATATACATATATAGCTGGCGATTAAAGCTCAATTGGAAACCTCTCAGCGCTCTAATCTAAAAGATTAAATCTTTAAGTTACATTTCATTTTGTCATTATGCGGTTGCCAACTCAAACGGTGGTCTCCGCGCATGTTGGCGATAAATGCTTTGTAATTTCTCAATACACGTTACTTTATGGGCGGCAATAAATTTACATGAAAGCTAACCTTGACATTGACAGTTAAGTCGCAGCGCCAAAATTTGTGCTTTAGTAAGGAAAGAGAAACATACATATGTACATTAGATGAGTTTTTTTTTTAGATATTCCCTCCGGCACCGGAATATGAAAATAGGATGTTTTAGAGTAAGTAAACTGAAAAAAAAATTTCACTTTTCGCAAAACTGGATGGAACTACACCGAAAACCGCGAAAATTCCCAGAATTTCAAGGTATGTTTAGATTTATGTATGAAAAAAGTTAGGGTTTTGCACAAGAAAAAAAATTGATACCCACCCATACGAAGAATTAACCGCTAAATCGAATGGCATATTCAGTTTTTTGGTACACTACCCAGGGAAGGTAATGACGCGGCCTAAAGTGACCATTTTCTTTTTTTTCTCATGAATCTTCAACTTCTTGCCCTATACTCTTCCCGAAAGCGAACGTTATTTTTTAACTAAATCACACGGTAGGCTGCGTTATTTAATGCGCTTTCCAGAAATGTATAGCTATTAAAAATCGAATAAAATTTGGATGAGTTCATCAAGTTTAAATGAAGTAAAGTCGGGTATACAAGGGTAACATATCTTAAAATTTCTTAAATTTTTTAACAATTTTGCTCTTGAAGGCGGTTTTTTGGGTTTTAAGTGATAGTTTTATGTGGATGGATAACTCCACAAATGCAAAAAAAATACAAAGGTCGAGACCGTGGATAACGGACAAAAAGTGGAGCCGGATAGCGCCAAAACATTTGTGGGCGATATGGGTATCAAAATAAAGATTTTACCTAGGACTTCAATGCAAAGCCAATCCATTTTGCTGTGTCCACCGTTTCGACACATATAAGTCAAAAATTAGCTCAAATGTCGCGATATCCTTTAAAATATTCTGTAGTCATCCTGGACCACTTATTCGCCAGTATATCGGAAATTGGCCAATTGTCATGTAATGAGTTCCATATTAAAGCCCTACTTAAGACCTTTAATTTGATACCAATATTTCCCAATAATATTTTGGGGCCATCCGGGTCCACGGGTTTTTCCGCTATCCACGGTCTCGATCTTCCGAATTTTTTTACATTTGTGGAGTTATCCAAGCAAATAAAACAATCACTAATAACCCAAAACCCGTCTTCAAGAGCAAAATTTTTTTAAAAATTTAGAAATTTTAAGGTACGTTACCCTTTTATACCCGACTTTACTTCACTTAAACTTGATGAACTCATCCAAATTTTATTCGATTTTTAATAGCTATACATTTCTGGAAAGCGCATTAAATAACGCAGCCTACCGTGTTATTTAGTTGAAAAATAATTTCCGATTTCGGGAAGAGTATAGGGCAACAAGTTGAAGATTCATGAGAAAAAAAAAGAAAATGGTCAATTTTGGCCGCGTTATTACCTTCCCTGTGTAGTGTACGAAAAAACTGAATACGCCATTCGATTTAGCGGTTAATTCTTCGTATGGGTGGGTATCACCTTTTTTCTTGTGCAAAATCCTAACTTTTTTCAGACATAAATCTAAACATACCTTGAGATTCTGGGAATTTGCGCGATTTTCGGTGTAGCTCCATCCAGTTTTTGGAGAAGTTAAATTTTTTTTTCAGTTTACTTACTCTAAAACATCCTATTTTCATATTCCGGTGCCGGAGGGAGGATCTGAGAAGGTTTAAAGAATCCCATACAAAAAAAAACTCATTTAATGTACATGGATACATACCCTGTAGGGAAAATCTCTACTTCCGAACTAGGTCGCTTCTAGTGCATTTTTCGCCTCTACTAGTGCGAGCTAAATCTCTTTTACATGTTATCAACTGGCGAATTTAACACGGCGATGTGGTAGGTGGTGTCAATTGTCACCCTCTGCACTACATTTTCGATAGTTTCGAACTAGTACTAAATTCTGCAGTTTTCACTAGTTCGTTTATTGGCACAATTTCGATAGTTCTGAACTAACTGCAAGTACCTAAAAATTCTACAGTTTTACATCTGCCGCTTAAGTGCAGCAGTTGACACACTTCATGCAAGTGGCGCGATGGCACACTGGCTAACGCGTGTGACCATCAATCCGACGAGCTTCCATAAGTTGGGCTATTTTTTTTATGTAACATTTTTTATTTATTTATTTAATAAAAATTTACAAAAATATCTTAAAAGTAATAAAATAAACAAGTAAGGAAACCCAAGTTCGGGTGGAATCAAACATTGGATACTCAGCTGTATGCTTTCATTGTTTGTTTGCGTTTGATGGAAACACGGTGTACTTTATATAAAACGAGTGCCGCATAAAGTGGGCGTAGCCACGCCCATTTTCAAAATTTTTATCAGTCATCCAACTAAGCATATGAATATTATTCTTTGTGCAAAATTTCATTCCTTTATGAGTTACAAAGATGTCACGTTACACATTCCCAAAGGGTATTCCAGAAAAATCTGTTAAAAAGTAGACGTGGTTATAACCGATTTATATAAATTTTTGCGTGTCTATTAACACAAGTTATAAAAGTGTGTAAACCAAGTTTCGTCATAATATCTCAATTATTTGTCGAGTTATAGGCTAAGAAATCTCGTATATTCCTTTGTCTAAAAAGAGGCGGTGCCACGCCCATTTTCCAAAATTTTTCTATTTTTTGTTTCGGATCCATTGTAGAACTCATGCCACAAAATTTCAATGAATTATCTTTATACATATTTGACAAAGATATCACTTAAAATGTTTTTATTAGGCCACTTTATAATACCCATATATAAAAGTGGGCGTGGTCGTCAACCGATTTCGCTAAAATTTTCAACATGTATTACCACAACTAATAAAAGTGTACACACCAAGTTTCGTCATTATATATCAATTATTTGTTGAGTTATGGGCTCAGAAATCTCGTATATTCCAGTTTTAAAAAAGAGGCGGTGCCACGCCCATTTTCCAAAATTTTTGTGTTTTTCGTTGTATGTCCGCAGGTGGACTCCTGGCATAAAATTTCAATGATATATCTTTGTATTTGACATTAAAATGTTTTTATTAGGCCACTTTATAATACCCATATATAAAAGTGGGCGTGGCCGTCAACCGATTTTGACAATTTTTCGTCCAAACATTTGCCTAAGTAAGTATATCTCGCGTACCAAATTTCATCGATATGTCTTCAATGGTTTCTGAGTTATGGCTTATAAAACCCTCAATGTTTGACCCTTAATAAGTGGGCGTGGCACCGCCCATTTTCCAAAATTCCATCAGATTTCTTCTTAGGGGCCTGAGCTCAACACATGGGTAAAATTTCATCACTCTAGCTATATTAGTGGCTGAGATACCAAATTTCCGATTTTTTCTATATAGGAAAAGTGGGCGTGGTCATGGTCGGATTTCGCCCATTTTCAATACCAACCGTGCCAGTGTCGATAACAACTTGCATTTCAAATTTCATCAAAATATCTCAATTTTTGCGCGAGTTAGAGTGTTTAGAGACGGACGGACGGACAGACGGACGGACGGACGGACATGGCTCAATCGATTTCTCTTTTCACCCTGATCATTTTGATATATATAAGTCTATATCTATCTCGATTATTTCATTCTGTTACAATCCACCGTTATGTGATTAAAACTATAATACTCTGTGTACTAGTACAGCTGAGTATAAAAAATTTAGGCCTGAGGGATCGGAAAAGCATAATTAGGGGAATATTTCATTTCATACAAGTTAAGATGCAAATAGAAAACTCTTTATATAAAAAGCTTCACTAAACATCTGAGAATCGCAGAAATATACAAAGCCGACGGCAATTGAACGAACGAAACATTTTCATAGAATTTTGGTCATTTCGAAATTGCATACAAATCAAAGTGTGTCTTATAATGGTCACTCAATTCACTCCTTCTGAACTGGTTAGGGTCTAACTACAATTGATCTAGTTCCCTTTTGACACCTTTTCGCTAGTTCGGAACTAGAAATTTTGCTCACTAGTTATTGGATTCCCTACAGGGTATGTATATGAATTCATACATACATGCATACATACATGCATACATACATACATAAATACCTATACATATACAATGTGCATTTGCAAAAACTAACAACGAATATGAATACGAATACAATTGCTAATGCGCCGACCATTTTGGCACCATCCACTTATTAATATTTTTCTGCATACCACAATTTGTATGACACAACAAAAAAACATTAAGCACAATAGCTTTTATATAAAAGCATTATTTATGTCTAACGTTGCAAGTGGCAGAGGTTTTGCATGGTCTACTTTTAAAGGGCAGCCAAAGAAGGTGTTATGTGGTGAAGTTAAAAAAAGTTAAAAGGTGCTCTATAGGAAGAAAGCCTTATGGGAGGTTAATATTTACATATATACTCGCAGTTCATAAAGCTCTTGAATGTGATTAAGTATTATGCGCTCTATAAAAGAAACTAAAGCTAAATGATATGACAGGACAATAAAAATATCAAAGCAACTGACAAGATAAAACAAATATCAAGGCAACTGTTGCCCCATAGCCATCATATAAATGCATGCCATTTTTATATGTACATATTTTCCACAAATATATCTATGAAGTCAAGCGCTAAGTTTATGATATTTGCAAATGAAGTAGTTAACCGACAATTGACGCTCATACTCGACTCCTTGCTTCTCAATTTACCAGCTCCTTAATATTTTATTTACAATAACTAGTCTAGATTTTATGTTTGTTTATTAGAGCGTGTCAAGCAAACAACTATTTATATACTGAAATTTCTAACTTCACATCGAATCGTGGCTGTCGTAATTGAGCGAAATTCAACGAGCTTACGTTATAGCGAGTGCCTTAATGCGACAACAAATTTCGCTCGCTAGTGATTGCACTGTCATTGATTTTAGTACACATATCAATTAAATCCGTAATTGTAAAGCATTATGCTATAAAAAAAACTCATGCCCAAACTAGATTCAAGTATTAAGAATGCAACTTTTTTTGTTACAACCTAATGTAGGTGCACATGCAGGTACATACAAAACTGGTTACGTGCTTGCCTTACCTTAACAACCAATTTACATAGAGTAATGCCATATAATTAAATTTAAATTGTTTGCCATTTAAACTAAGGGGCGTATTTTCACAGAGTTGCCATTTTCCAGCTTGGATCAACGTCACGATTTCGCTTCTGGTTTCCTTTTACATATTTTAACAGAATATACATTATACTTTAATCTTTTCTGCAACCGCACACAACTAACAACGAGTTTCCTGCTTTCGAGTTCGCATATCTGTTTTCAAAACAGTGGCGGATGCTACATAGAAGCCGAAAAGCCGGCTTGCCTAAGTAGCTTCGTTCATTTTACGAATTGCTTTAAAAGCTGGTTATTTGACGCTTCAAATGTGGTTAAAATTTATGTTCGATGTGTTTATTACTTGAGTTGTCATGGCACGTTAGAACACCAACAACATTCACATGTATTTTGTTTCTACAGCCAATCACAGCACAACCTTGGTTAGTAAGAATGCTTTAACAGTTCCACACATATGTTTTTATTTTATTTACTCATTCAAAACAGATTAACATGTCTTCTTTTCTCGATTTCTCTAAGGAGAAGTCAATGAAGAGTTCTAAGGCCGCCACTGATATTTTGTCATTTGCTTATATCATTTCCTCCATTTCCGTGCCCATCAATTAAAATGCTGGTCAGTACTATCCCTATGTGAATACAAATGTACAAATATATGCACATGTGTACATTAAGGTGGAGTGAATTTTTTTTTTTTTTTTTTAATTCAATTTGTTCCAAAGCCAGAACGGCACCTTTCTAGCCCAGTAATAAGCCTGTAAAATTTTATTGACCTACTCGCATGTTTAGAGGTGCCCCCAGTCCCACAAAGTTGAAAAAATAGCACGATCTGGTACAAATGTGAAACTTCTAAAATTATAAAATCAAAAAACAAAGTATGAGGATTGATAAAGATAGCTCATCTGAGTATTAGAGTGAATTTTTTTTTTGGGAACAACAACAACAAAAGTCATTAAAGGTCAAAGTTTATATTGTGCATTTTTAAAATTGCAATTACTTAAAAACTACTGAACCGATTTCGAACACTTTCTATACCATTCGATAGGTATTTTGATTCCCTTTAATTTGATATACATTTTCCATAATACCCCCTGCGCGGGTCAACCCCCCTTTTACCCCCTTACTTTTCATATATAAAATGATATAAATATTTTCGAAATCCGTTCAGTAGGTTTTAAGCAATTGCAATTTAAAAAATGCACAATATAAACTTTGACCTTTAATAACTTTTGTTGTTGTTGTTTCCAAAAAAAAAAAATCACTTTAATACTTTTAGCTTAGCCATCTTTATCAATCCTCATACTTCGTTTTTTGATTTTATAATTTTCAAAATTTCATATTTGTACCAGATCGTGCTTATTGCTTTCAACTTTGCGGGGCTGGGGGCAGTTCAAAACGTTATCCTATCGCATTAAAATTTTGTGGGGTTCATAAACTCGTATAAAGACAACTTTTCATTGCTGTTACGTTCAAAAAAAGAACAAAAAAAAAAAAATCTCCACATGTTTTCACTCCACCTTAGTGTACATACATTCAGTTGTATAATTGAAAATTTAAAGAGAAAATCACATTTGTCTTGCTGAAGATTAATTGTAAGTATTTTATGGTTTCGCAAGCACGCGTACATATGTACATAAATTCATTTGTAAATGTATGTATGTATGTGTTTTTACAGAATTAATTGAAATGTGCCATCAATTCATTCAAAGCAACAACTTTCTTATGCACAAGGTGGCTCGAAAGTTTAAAGCGTCTTTTGATGATCCGTTGCCTCTCAAAGATTCACCTTATCATTGTCTATTGAGTGCCAAAATAAATATATATATTTTTCCCGAATACAGCGGTTGGTATTCGTCGTGCTTTATCTAGAGATGCTACTATTTTATATATATATATATTTTTTTTTTTTTTTTTTCAAAGAAAATGTTTGATCATCTATGGGTAACCTTGTATAACTCTCTCAACTGGTGGACTCTAAATTAACCCACATAAGATGCGGTAGTTGATTTCCTTCTTTCTACAACCGCAAGTGTATCCTTCGTTGTCAACATGTTGTAATATTTTGGAGCAAACCAATGTGGTTTAGATGTTGATCTAGTATACTTGCTTGGTTACTAATTCTGGTATTTGTGCCTTAATAAATTCCTGTTTTATACCTATTGTGATTTATAACAAAGTAGAGACAATGTAGCTCGCTTGCTTCGTAAGGAGTTTTAATACTTCAATTAACTTTGTGGGTTTAGTTAAATAGATTTATGTATGTGCCAAGCTGCATACAAATGTCCTTTGCGTTTATGTATAATAACAAATTTGTGGGATATTCCGCTGTAGCTTTACTGTGACATTAATTGCCAGTGATTATATTTATGTTGCTCAACTGCCTATCTATGCATACTTTCTTGTACACATACATATATAATAGTAAAAAGGTATATAAAATATTAAAGAAGTATGTATGTATAATATTAAAAAGGTAATGAAAACAAAATAAGCTTCACAGCCTGTGTTAAAGCTGAAGGCTTCCCACAAATTCAATTTTGTTACATTTTACTATCCGTAAAATTCTAACAGCATATTTTACAATTGCGCAGCCGTCAAAATTTGCACATATCGAAATTCCACATTTCATTGCACTAGTTAAAAATCCACCGCAAACTGTCAGCGAGCGCGCTGATAAGCACCGCTTAGTGAGCCGTTAATATCGTGGCAGCAGCGACTTTCATTAGCCGCATATTGTTTTCATTTTTAGCGGTTTGCTGCGCACTTCCCCGCACATCTGCATGCACACATAGCATTTATCATCGACCGACCAAAGTAATTTTTACATTTTTACATGCACTAATATTTATTATGCCCACAGTTGGAAAGCTGCGCTGATGAGCTTTCTTTTTTTTCCCTCAAATTGAAGCACCATCATTGTGGCGGCGACTGAGCACCTACCCGCAGTTAGTGGTGCGCCACGAGAAGGTTATCAACAGTTGCGCCAGCCACCTCGACAATGTTCGTGACGTGTTGTTAAGTGAATGTGACAAGTTCGAGAAGTTCATTGAAAAGTTGACGGTGTGTTTTGGTAGGAAGGGTGAAGAGGGGGAAAAGTTATTGGCTCTCGTACATTGATGTATCCTAGTCATTAGGGCGGACGATGCGTGTACATGTTTGCTAACAGCTGGATATTGAAATTTTTTATTGCTTCATAGTAAATGTATATATTGCATGATTGAAAGCAGATTTTGTCGTAATTATAGTTTAGTGTGAGGAGGGAGCTATGAGGCTTCCAAGAAATTGGGAAATTTATTACGAAATCTAGGTAAGTTTTGTTTTACCATTTTTAATTTATATCCATACAGCAGCTTCTTATGAGACCAGACAATCTATTGGAAGTAATCGACTTGAGCTGTAAGTTGGATGAGCGAAGTCCTCAGTCGATTTCGTCAGGCAGTCGAAATGTTATCGTTAAATCAAGAAAAGCTGCCAAAATAAAAAAAGAACGAAGTGACAGTATTGCTTAAAAGCGCGTATCGTAATTCCATAAGTTTAATCGCAGCTAATTTGAAAAGGTAGAGCTTTTCTTCACGCCTTAAAACCAGGCACCGAAAATAACGGTTATTTTTTCTAGTGTGGTGAAAAGGTTACATAAAAATAACCTTCATCTTCTTTTGGTCCTTAATAAACAATATAAAAACAGTTTTGGGCCTGAATGAACGTTATGGCAACCAAAAAAGTGTCTTGGGCCTGAATGACCGTTATGGCAACCAAAAAACTGTTTCCCGCCTGAATAACCGTTACTCAGATTTTTATTTATTTTTGGTCAACTATAAAAATCAAGTCTATTTATCTGTCAATATTTCTGGACGATATTGGTATCAAATGAAAGGTGTTGAGCAGGGCTTTTAGGTCGGGTTCCCGGTTATGGGTGAAAAGAGGACCCGGATGCCCTGAAATGTTTTAAGCAATATTGGTATCAAATGAAAAGAAATAATCAGAACTATAATCCCTGCTGAACACCTTTCATTTGATACCAATATCGTCCAGAAATATTGACAAATAAATAGGCTTGATTTTTATAGTTAACCAAAAAAAAAAAATAACGGTTATTCAAGCCCAAAACACTTTTTTGGTTGCCATAACGGTTATTCAGGCCCAAAACGGGTTTTTGGTTTTTATAATGGTTATTAAGGACCAAACAATTTTTTTTCTCATGATAATGGTTAAATATGACTTTTTCTCTTATTACCGTTACGTCCCTGCTTAAAACGAATTTAGCTGTATATGATAGCTTTATTTTTTAATTGTCTGTAGTTGATGTTTTTGTTGACGTTGCTGTTGTTGTTGTTATTGTTTTTATAATGTTCTTGTACTTAAATTACAACCGTAGAAACAATTTTTGTGGCGTTTGTTTGCGTGTGTGTGTTAATATGTTCGGTTATACGCAGTAGGCCCAAAGATCTACAAATTAATATATCAAAATACTTTCCTCATTACATTTCCTTTAGGGAAGATAACAACTTCCATGAATATCGCACGGCGTTGGCCGTCTTCGCATGAATGACTTTGTATAGTAAAAAAAGCAATGAAGCGAAAGCTTCGGTCTCTCATTTCAAGCCGCATGCTTTTTTATACTCAGCTGTACTAGTACACAGAGTATTATAGTTTTAATCACTTAACGGTGCATTGTAACAGAATGAAATAATCGAGATAGATATAGACTTATATATATCAAAATGATCAGGGTGAAAAGAGAAATCGATTGAGCCATGTCCGTCCGTCCGTCCGTCCGTCCGTCCGCTTTTAAACACTCTAACTCGCGCAAAAATTGACATATTTTGAAGAAATTTGAAATGCAAGTTGGCATCGACACTGGGACGGTTGGTATTGAAAATAGGCGAAATCGGACCATGACCACGCCCACTTTTGCTATATAGACCAAATCGGAAATTTGGTATCTCAGCCACTAATATAGCTAGAGCGATGAAATTTTACCCACGTGTTGAGCTCAGGCCCCTATGAAGAAAATTGGTGAAATTTTAGAAAATTGGCGGTGCCACGCCCACTTATTAAGGGTCAAACATGGAAAGTTTTATATGTCATAACTCAGAAACCATTGGAGATATATAGATGAAATTTGGTATGCGTGATTTACTTACTTAGGCAAACATTTTGATGGAAAATTGTTAAAATCGGTTGACGGCCACGCCCACTTTTATATATGGGTATTGTAAAGGGGCCTAATAAAAAAAATTTTAAGCGATATCTCTGTCAAATATAAAGATATATCATTGAAATTTTATGGCAGCAGTCCACCTGCGGACATAAAACGAAAAACACAAAAATTTTAGAAAATGGGCGGTGCCACACCCACTTATTAAGGGGCAAATATTGAGAGTTTTATAAGCTATAACTCAGAAACCGTTAAAGATATATCTATGGAATTTGGTAAGCATGATATATTTACTTAGGCAAATGTGTGGACGAAAAATTACCAAAATCAGTTGACGACCACGCCCACTTTTATATATGTGTATTATAAAGTGGCCTAATAGCAACATTTTAAACGATATCTTTGTCAAATATAAAGATAATTCATTGAAATTTTGTGACATGAGTTCCACAATAGACCGGAAACATAAAATAGACAAATTTTGGAAAATGGGCGTGGCACCGCCTCCTTTTGGACAAAGGGATATACGAGATTTCTTAGCCTTTAACTCGACAAATAATTGAGATATTATGACGAAACTTGGTTTATACACTTTTATAGCTTGTGTTAATAGACACGCAAAAATTTATTGAAATCGGTTTATGACCACGCCTACTTTTTAACAGATATTTCTGGAATACCCTTTGGGAATGTGTAACGTGACATCTTTGTAACTAGAAGTCATAAAGGAATGAATTTTTGCACAAAAAGAATAATATTGATATGCTTAGTTGGATGACTGATAAAAATTTAGAAAATGGGCGTGGCTACGCCGACTTTATGCAGCACTCGCTTTATATAAAGTACACCGTGTATCCATCAAACGCAAACAAACAATGAAAGCTTACAGCTGAGTATCTAATGTTCGATTCCACTCGAACTTAGGCTTCCTTACTTGTTCATATGGCCGTTATTATACTCTTGTTGGGTATTCAGCATGAATTGTAGTACTTAGTATTGTAGTGCTGAATATACAGCTGCCTACCACCTTACATTGTTATGTATTTCATTCGTATACATTTTTCTGTTTCGGCTTAGCCCCAGTTTACGCTCAGATCAAAATGAACGCGGTCAAATACACTTTTTCTCTCATTTTACAATTTTTACTCTCTGTGAGAAATTGGCTGCACTTTGATTCGGTGTCAGCACCGAATCTCGGTCAAAGTTGTGTGCTCTCCCACTCTATCTCTCATTTTTCGCTTTAATGGAAAAGCAACAGGAGATATTTGACCACGTTGATTTTGATCTGGGCGTAAACTGGGCCTTACTCTTCTTAACTCCTACTTTAGTCAGTAAAAAAATGATGTGCTCAATTTGTACGTGCCGCTCAACATACTTTAGGGGTATCTTCTGTATATCTAACAAAAGCTAGTATCCTGGCACCAAAAAAAAATCGCATCACCTCAGAAATGTGGCTAGTGGGTACATGTTTGCAAATTATGAATATGTAAACACTGTATAAAGAGCCATGTAATATGTTCTTTCGTTAATATTTTCTTTTAGATATCCTATAAAATTTAAGGCTTGTGCAAGTTTCCTTAATGATTAATATTTTCATATATTCATGTTACCGTTAATAATAAAGTCTACAGATTAGGTAAAAAACAAATTTTCGGTTGTGAATGTTTCCTCAATGTGATGTATTCTGTTTAAAATTAAGGTGCCATAATAGATTTATTTACCTTTGCGCGTTAGCGATGGCGAGCATCGACGGAGGTTTAATGATAAACTTATTTAGTGCATAACCAAATAAACCATTGTTTTAATATTTTTTTCTATTAGGTCAACTGAAACATAACAAGGATGAGAAAAGGTAAATGACCTACAAAAAATTATATATTTTTATATATCTGCATACATACACACATACACTGTTACTTTAACTAAATCTAATTAGGCTTATCGTAGTGTGAAGCGTTTATGATTGATTAATTTTTGTTGCTAGATTTCCTATATATCCTTTCATGCAATAAACAATAGGCTTTGAATAACAATGCGACAAGGACTCAAAAATAAATGCCCTTTAATGTCTCACCTTCGATAATGAGTTTGAAAAGGATTGTTATTCGATTTGAAAGCCATAATCCTATCGCTATTGACACCAAAACTTTTATAGATTTCACATATTTCACACCAAAATTTATTCACTTTATAATGCCATTGTTTGGTATGTTAATTAGAAAAGCCCGTCAACACAAATCTAAATATGCATAATTAACATTAATGAGTGGCATGAGTGTGTGGCCACGAGCCGTTGATTGATTGCCTTTTTGGTTTACATGCTATTTCGAGTGAGCGGAAATAATAATAAAACCATAAACTTTTGCTGTAATGATGGCTTTTATGAGGAAAATATTTTTTTATGGTTTCATTTTTGTTTTCATTTTATTTATTGGTTTTTCATATAAGTGCTAATTAGCTTTAAGTTAAAAAAAAAAGCCTTTAACGACCAAATATAATATAAATTATTGGAGCATTTCAAGGGCATTTTGACTTTATAATTTTTCGCAGAATGTTCTACCTAGTACATGAAAGGCCTTTGTAAAGGAAAATGTTTTCATAAGAAAAATGGGCATTGAATCAATTCATAAAGGCAGGCATATTTTAGGGTTTATAGTACATTTAATAAAGCCAATTTTCCACAGCTGTCTGAAGAAGTGGCTCTTATGTATAACGAGTACAGTACCTATGTATGTATATTTATGTAGTAGCTGAAAGAATATGAAAAATCGGTTAGTAGCAGGACATTTACCAAGGATTATTTAGCTATAGAGGATCTAAGTAGGAGCCCTCAAAAAATGCTATGAAGAAGAAGAGTGGAATGAAATATCTCCTAGACGCATTAAAATTTCTCGAAACGAAGAATAAAATGAGTTTCTTAATAAACACCTTTTTTGTAGAATTAATTTCTTTGCAGGAAATTGTATTAACATGAAGGTAAAAATTTAAAACTTTTTTATACATATTTACATAAAGAATTTAATTTTTTTAAGAAATTTTCTCCATTTCCATCACACTTTCTCAAGTGAATGCATTAAATACTTTACTTTTTTCCAATGAAACCACATCAAAAGCGAGTCTTGCATGTCACCAACTAATATTAAAGTTCAGCAGTAACTATAACAAAGGAGTAAAGGATTGCACACGCTAAAATATACTCACACACACATGCATACATACATAATCCTTTGCGTGCGCATGAGTTGCATTCATCTTTGATTGTACATGCACATGTTTTGACTTTACTAAGAACTTAAATTCGTATTTGCCATGCGAAGTTGCTTAGTTCTGCACACGCACTTGTAGTTACATACAAAGAATTTTCATTGAATTAATGCAATCTGCTGTGCAACAAATGAGTTGCATGAAGAAAGTTGAAAAATACAAAGAAATGAAAATATCATGCAATGGGAATATAATACAAAACATATTCCCTTTTTTAATTAATTCAAATGAAACGTACATATATATCGCACCCTAAATCATAAAGTGACACAGCTCAAAATTTTTTGAAATCGGGTTTCTTTCATAAACCGGTACACGGAATGCATCCCTAGCGACTGCCAAACAAATTTTTCAATCGGTGTCTTTTTTGACTGAAAAATAACTGCTATTCGTGACCTTTTCCCATGTCATTGCCTGTAAAAAAGAAACAGTTTTTTGGCTCTCCTGAAAATTTCTGAATTTTGAGTTGCGTCACTTTATGATTTAGGGTGCGATATGTATGTACATATGTACATATGTATATTTAGGTGGTTTAGAAAAAAAAATTAAAACTGAAAAAATTATTGTGGAACAAGTCTATTTTTATGGTATTTTTTTTTTTTTTTGAGTTATAACACTTTTGAAGTAAATTTGAATTTTTTGTGTTATGAAACTATTAAAAACTAATCGTTGTCGTTGCTAGCTAGAAAGTGCTATCGTACACATATTCGTGTCATTGGCATATGTCAGACGGTCAATATATATTGCATATATTGATTAAATCCGTGGATCGCGATTCATATTGACAGTGTAGCATCGAGTATTGATAGATCGCGATTCTGGATCGCAAAATGTTAAAAAATTTTGAAATCCGCGATCCGGATCGCAATATTGGCAATACGGATTGACTGTGTAGCATGAAAATTTTGCGATCCATCAAAATGCATGTATTTTTAGAAATTTTGAAATCCGTGATCTGGATCGCAATATTGGCAATAAACGAATTGAAAGTGAAAGTTTGAAAAGGACGGAAGTAAAATATTTTGAACCTCAGAGCGAGAAAAATATCGCAATATTCATATTGAACGTGTAGCACTAGTTTGCGATTCATCAAGCCATCGATATGAATCGCAATTCAAATATCGCGATTCATATTGACAGTGTGAAGTCTCCAATTGCTTCGCATGCGCGTTGTTCTTGTTCTCGATTAGAGCAGCTTGACAACCATACGAACGACTGTTTTTGAAAATGTGCCAGTTTTGTTTAACAAATTTCGCTTGTATTAGAAAGTAATTAACAATATTTTTTATGTAGAATTTAAGTCAAAATTATAAAGTTTATCTAAAATAAAGAAATAATTCAATCGATTGGTTAGTTTTGGATTTAGCACTCTTATGCTAGAGACACACAACGTAGTATAGTAGAAATATTGCGATCTATACCACATATGTGTTACTCTCATATTGTAGTTTAATTGAAAATTTTCATAGTAAAGCCAAATCATAGTATTGATATTATAATATTCATACCACATATCGATGTGCTAGTGCACAAACCGGATAAGTGATATTTTGAAAAATGTTCAGGAGAGCAAATTTTGTGTTTAAATAGAAATAACTTTTTTAACTGTCACATTTTTTTCAGTTATAACGATTACGAATAGTTAATTGGAGTATGTAGAATCCAAATGTGCTAAAATTATGTTGATGGCTTCAGGCTACCTACACTATTTTTTTAGTGATTAAAATTTGTTGGGCACTTAGCCGATTTAGCGCTAACTTTTTTTAATTTCAAATATTTTTGTTAGAGCTCTTCTATGAAAAATGTATTCAATTTGTTTCTGTTAGTACATATTTTATTGTTCAGATAAAACACTAATATAGTTATTAAATTCAAATAGTACATTTTTATGGGTTATTTACCATGCTTACATAGTTAAACTAAAAAAAAATCAATTTTCATCATTTGAAAAATTATTACTTGTCGGTAAATTGGCGAAAAAGTTTTCATAAATTGGAGGAATTACGCCCTTTGATAGTAAAAAAAATTTATTGTGTTCCATTCAAAATGTGGATCTTCATTAACTCCTCTTCTCTTTCTTGTTGGCTGATTTAGTTTTATCTCCATGAACCCGTCATCCGATACACCGTATTTATATTTTATTAATAATGGTTCAGATTTTAGAAATCTTAACCATTAATTATTAGAATTAAAACGGCCATATAAATACAAACTTAACCATTTAATTTTCAACCATTTAACGCCCTCTTTTTGTGTATTTAAAGTTGTGTTATGTAACACTTGTTGCTGCAACATACTAAAGTCGTAGAAATCATCAAAATTAAAATAAGTTGTAAAAGTCCGACCCTAAGTTTGAAGCTTATATTGAGAGGATTAAAGACAAAATTTTTATTCTTTTTTTTTTGATCCCGCGAAATACCGCCGAAATATTTTTTTTATTGTAACTTTGTTATTACATATACTGAATTGCTTAAAAAAAATTAATTAAATAATAGCTACGTTAAATATTCGTCGTGACGTAACTTCTTTGTTTATCAATTTAGTAAAACCGTTTCAAGGTAACATTGTCATGAATTTCGAAGCACTTTCATTTGACAAAACAAAGAGGATAATTCATGGACATACAAATAAGTTAGCTGACCCAACTATGTGAAAACGACTTCAGGGCTCAAAAGGACATTAGAAGGAAGTCTAGAGCTTCAAAATACGAAACTAATGACGTATCAATTTAAAAAATGGGAAATGTTAAATAACAAAGTTACAAGAAAAAAACAATTACGGCGGTATTTCGCGGGATCAAAAAAAAATTTTATTTTTGTGTCCCTTAACCCTCTCAACATAAGCTTCAAATTTAGGGGCGGACTTTTACAACTTATTTTTTCGACCCTATCTAATATACATACATACATAGGTACATATAAATATATAGATATAGACTAGCCATTGAAACAAAACTATTTGTGTAAATATCACTATATAAGTCTATAATAATCTATAGGATACCGAGCATAAATTTTTATTTTGTGGCACTTGGAATTTCTGTGCACAAGAAAAATTATGTTTATAGAAAATTTGAATTTCTAAGCTCGTTTATCCGGTTTGTGCACAACAAATATTTCATTTTCAAAGCACTTAACTGATTATGCCATCGCATATCTCCGCCATTATTGATAATTTGCTTACAAAAATTACACACGAGGTAGGTATAGTGTTGATGATTACAAAAATGCAATTAACTCAGTTTCGCCAAAACCTGCACTTATCCGGTTTGTGCACTAGCCCATCGATATGTGTTTGAGGCATTACCCATAACTCATAGCGGAATGGGATTCAGCTCGTATCCACGAAATAATCTTTTCCTACAACGCCACCAGTTCGTCTTGACGAAATCCTTGCCTGATCTTGGTTTTATCTAACTTCATCGTCCATCATCAGGGCATGATCACAAAAAAAAAATAGATTTATTTTTTCGGGTAACTTTAATACTCGTATGTAACTATTTATATATATATATATATAGTGCAAATACCGTAGTTAATATTATGTGAAAGAGCGCTGCGTTTGCATGACATATACACAACTCTGGAAAAGGAAATCGTTGGAATTGGAACAAGTGTGTTATGCAAATGAATCAAAAAAGAAGAAGCAGAAAACAAGAAAACGAATGCGTATGGGAAATGCGGCGAGTAGCATAAAAGACAAAAGGTGTGTGCTGCTGACAAAATATGCACATATCTTGAGTGCTGAGCACTGAAGCTGAAGAAGAGGATTACATTCGCATAAATATACTTGAGGTCAGAGATAGAAATATATACATAGTATGTTTCTGTATATATAGACCTAGCCCTATATACTTACATAAGTACGAATGTATTGTTCGTTTGAAGTGCGAATGCATGAAATGGCTTGATGCTGCAAGTGCGTTAGATTTCCAAAATTTCTGAACTCAAATTTTGGTTGCTACTCTTCATCTTTTTTTTGGCTTTCTTTGTTTGTTTGTTTGCATTTAATGGCATTTTCAAGCATCAAAGCCCTAAATGTCATGCTTTGCTCTGCTGCCAATGACAGCTTACTCTGTTTTGCGCACATTCCTACCGACAATAACATTTTATTGCTACATGCAACGAGAAATACCTAAGTGGAGAGATATGCGCATAAGTCACGGCAATTAGGCAAACAACTTTGCTTCTTTACCTGAGACAGTGCATTGTTGCATTGGTTACAATTTGATTGACAAATGCTCGTACTTGCTGCGCTGTACATCGTGAAATGAATGATTGACTAAATTTTGACTCTTTTTCTTTTGGTTGGCTTAGTTTAGATGGGATTTATGTTCCAAGAATGGTGATGGTTATGATTTAACTGTTTGAGGGGAGATGTGTGATTGTTAGTTGTTGAAGTTGATATTCTCTCAGACAAAGAAGAAGAGGAATGTAAAAGCCCTCAAACGCTGTTGCACAATGTTACTAAAATTCGTAAATATACAGTTAAAGGTAATACCCCAGCATATATTCGCAGTTATAAAAGATTCAGAAAGGAATCCTAAACCGTAGCTATCACACTCATTCTGAGCTTATTTTGGAGTTCGAGATGTATGTATTTCTGTCGCCCAATGTGAGCATAATTTCATACATCATATGGATCTGAATAAGAGTCACAAAATACTCCCATTGGACTCATATGTATATATGACTCTTCTTTTCCTTCCTCTATGACTCGTAAAACCAAAAAATATATTCCTTTTTTATTTCCTTTCCCAGACCCAAGTCTCTTCATTCTCTCTCCATTCGATTTCCAAGTACGAATATGTAGCTTTACCCCCGCTTATTCTCCTCTTTTATCCACCTTCTTCGCCTTCACTGCTCGTTTTATAGTGCTCTCTGTTTTTTATTCTTCTCCGGACTCGAGCCTGACATCAAGCTGAAATTAAATCCAACGCTATTACATACATAGTGGGACATTAAATATTACTAGTAAACCCGGCCACGCGATGCTGTGGCTTTCAATTACACTGTGCGACAATTTGAGGGTGGAAGACCACTTATTGCCACATTTGAAAATTTTTTGATATACCTTCATAGCTACTGGTTATTTTTATTTTCTGTGGACCTAGATTTTTATACATAGACTAGCTGACCCGGCAGACGTTGTTCTGCTAAAACTTATTCCTATGAAGCCTAAAGAAATGTCTTTGATTACCGTATTGCTAACCATTATCTTAGAGTCCATCTTAATGACTGCGAATAACAAAAAATTGTCTATTCTCTGAATAAAAGTTATAGTTATATTCGCCGCGACAAACCTACTTCCCCCGATCCCTATCACTATCTCAATCCCTATCCCCATCCCTATCCCTATCCTTATCCCCATCCCTATCCCTATCCCTATGCCTATGCCTATGCCTATCCCTATCCCTACCCCTATCCATATAGCTACCTACCTTTACCTTACCGGGACCGTCCATCACCATCCGGGCCCACTACTTTAGCCATCTCTGGGAAACAGCCTTAGAAATCACAATGAAAATAGCTGTATGTGGAAGCCTTGCTGAACGCCTTTCATTTGCTACCAATATCACTCGAAAACATTCAGAGGTTATCCGGGTCCACGCTTTGACCCAAATCTTGGAACCCGGCCTAGGCATCACTATTTAAAGAGGTCTTCGTTGAAGTCCTCCTCAACAGCTTTCATTTGATACCAATATCGCTCAGAAACTTTCTAGGGTCACTCGGTCCCACGTTTTGACCCATATCTGGAGACCGGGCCTAGGCATCGCAATGAAAATAACTTTATGTTGAAGGCCTGTTAAACACCTTTCGTTTGATACCAATATTGCTCGAAGGCTTGGTGGATCGATCTGGGTCCTCATTTAGGCCTGTATTCCGGGAAACTCCCAATTTTTCGAAATTCTATATACCCTACTATGTGCACTAACACCACATGAATCTACTGTGAAAATTTCATAAAGAACGGTTGGTTACTTTGGGAATTTATAGAGGACACACATCCACAGATGCACACATACGCACATACACACCGATTTTTCCAATTTTCGGACTTTTCCGGAGGGATTTTCCAAAATTTTCTTCCGTACGAACCATCTCCTCGAGAATACGAACAATTGACAAAAAGTTTTACAGAAATCGGCCCAGCCGCTCTCATCTGATGAGGTTAGTAACATTTTTGACACCATTTTTATATATATAGATTTTGACCAAGGAGCCCCATAGTGAAGTTTTGTGTCGAATATTTTTCTAGACTATGGTAACCTTAAAGCGACCTACAAAAGGCCATTTGGCGCGCTCCTCCTTTTCTTTCTAGTTCTCTTTCTCTTCCCCTTTCCCTTTATTTGCGCTTTATTTTCCCTTTATCCATTTTATTTTTCATATTTCCTCTTTCGCTTCCTGTCCTTCGCCATATCCGTCCCTTTCATTTTCCTCTTCCCTCTCCTTTTATTACCCATCTTCAGTGCTAGGCCTTGCATGACACTTCAAATTTAAAAATGAGATAAACTGTAGCGTAAAAATGGATTATTGAACGGTGGCACCCTTTTTGTAAAAATTTTAATAAATAACTCATTTCCATGCCAAGTCCTTTCATATGACTCCTCAAATTTAAAAATCAAACAAACTATAGCGTAAAACTGTATTTTTGAACAGGTGGCAACCCTTTTTGAAAAATTTCTATTAAATTTCTCAATATCAGGTCAAGCCCCTTCATATGGTACCAAAAATTTTAAAATCAAACAAACTATACAGTAAAATTTAATTTTCAAACATCTGGCAACTCTTTTCAAAAAAATTAAACCTTCCTGCACATCTACAGGTCAAGCCCTTTCATCTGACACCACATTTTCGAAAATCGGTATAACGGTGTAAAAGTTATGGTGCTTACAAAAAATCGCTTAGCGTAATATATATAAAGTTACTGTACTTTAGTGATACTTTTATATCTTCCCTTTTTCAAAACAGCATCTATGAATTACCATAATCATTTTAAAAAAACCAAAAAAAAAAAATACAAAAAAAAATTATAAAAAAAAGAAATTTCTTAAGCACATATTTCACACATATTTAGACTCACATTATATTTACACACATATTTCGGACTCATATCGGACTTCTAAATTATGAGCGCTGCGAGAATGTTAGCTGGGTAGTAAATATTTACGCAAGCAAAAAAATCTACAAATCGCCGGCCGAAATAACATTTACGCTTTGACTTGAGATTACAAAAAAAAAATAATATTTAAAAATTGATTGTAATAAAATAACTAAATGTAAAGTGCTGAGTATTTTTCTTGCCACCACTGTGTACAGCAATTATCCACGCCAATACTACGCGCACACAATACTGCAAATGCAATTCACTTTGTTCATATATACATACATACATATGTGTCTATTATGTGATTAGTAAGCACACTCAATTTATTACCAAGTAGGTAAATATTGACTTAAATATGCAAACGACACATTTTGCCATTTTCCCACCCACAACAACTACAACTCGCTGGCCTTTAAGTGAAAAACTAAAATGACTTTTTTATTTTGCTTTGGTTTTGTCGTCGCTTGACTTTTGATGAAGTGGATCGTATAGTGACTTTTTGCCCATGACGCAGCCTTTACGATGTGACAAGAGAGCCACTGCTGTGTGAGTTCAAATAATCAAGCACTTAAATATCAATCAGTCAAAGAGCTGCTGGCACTTGCAAACATGCATCGCACCAGTGTAGATCCTTAGCCAAAGTCACATGTGCGAAGTCATGCATGCTTATAAATCAATCAGTACATCTACAAAGCATTGTGTCACACACACACAACAACTACATTTTGCAATTACATTTTATTTTTTTTTTTGTTTTTGTAACTTGACTTACAAAAACACACAAACGTAGTCACTTGCAATCAATTGTAATGACATGTAATCACATGCAAATGATGTGCTGAAGTATACTTGTTAGTATTTGTCTACGTCTAACATTCTCTTGACTGTTCATTAAGGTGGTCCCAAAAAAATAAAAGCGAGAAACCATTGTGAAGCAAGGCAATTTTAAGTCCATTATTCCTAAAACAACACTATGTGTTCCCTTTTTAATGATAAAATCAAGGACTGTAACGGTTATGAGTTATATCCAAAAAGTTGATTTTAATCATTATAATAATTATTTACTGTTTTATTTTCTGCTCACAAAATAAAAGTTATTTCTTGAGTTTTATTTTTCCTTCAGAAAATAAAAGTTATTTCTTGAGTTTTATTTTTCGATCAGAAAATAAAAGTTATTTCTTGAGTTTTATTTTTCCATCAGAAAATAAAAGTTATTTTTTGAGTTTTATTTTTCGATCAGAAAATAAAAGTTATTTTCTGAGTTTTATTTTTCTGCTCAGAGAATAAAAGTTTTTTAGTTTAATTTTGGCTGCAATTGTAGATTTTGCCATATAAATAGTTAAAGTAGATAAATAAATTTTTAATTTTTTTAATTTATAAACTTTACCTACGTGTTAATGTGGCAAAATCGACAGCTGCAGCTAAAATTAAACTGAAGAAACTTTTATTCTCTGAGCAAAAAGATAAAACTCAAAAAATAACTTTTATTTTCTGATCGAAATATAAAACTCAAAAAATAACTTTTATTTTCTGAGGGAAAAATAAAACTTAGAAAATAACTTTTATGTTATGATCGAAAAATAAAACTCAAAAAATAACTTTTAAGCTAAGATCACACGATTTGTACATTTGGCTAAAAATTTGCCAAATTCATAGGCAAACCGTGTGAACGGTAAATTTCATTTGACACAAATCACAAAAGCCAAATATTTAGCCTCTTGTGGCAAATCAAAAACAGCCCTTGTAGCCAAATCGTGTGAACACAAATGTGATACAGAAGGTAAATAAAAATTATGAAAATGGACAAATTTTGATTTGCCACTTGGATACAAATGATTGTGGCAAATATACAATTCTTTTTTGACAACTATAAAATAAATTATGTTTAAAATAAAAAATATATGGAAATACAAGTTTTAAATTGGCCTCTTATAAGCTTCTGCTTTGGCCGTAAGGGGAAAGAAGAAGTCCGGAGGAAACATTATACGGCGCACTGGCTTCTATTTATAAAATGGAATACACAGATACCCTGCCATTTGAGATGCGTAATTTTTTTATTTCAGTAATTTGAATTCCAATTTCGAAAAAAATTAATTTTTGAAATAAATATTATTTTCATTTAGTTTGAAGTTTAATGTCAATCAAATTGTTTTTGATGGAGTACTTAGCTGTACTTAACTGTAGGTCCACCCAATTAGTAGGACAAACAAAAGGAGCACACCTCGAATTGGGAGAGAAGCCCGGCCATAAAACTCGGCAGAGTTATATTAGCGCCATTGTATTATTATATTATTATTTAGCTCTGTTCAATAACAAAAAATTGTTACGAATTTTTCGTAAAAAATGACAGCTCTCCATATGAAAATGACAGTTTCTATGAAAAATAAGTTAAAAATTTTTAGTAATTGAACACAGGTTTTGTCTCTTTTCAAGAATTGTTTTTGTATTTTGACTTTCGGCGGGTTCTTCAAACCAAATATACCAGAGAAAAAACGTAGTATCATATAGGCCGAAGAAGCATTTTTTAACGTTTAGCTGGAAAAAATTAGGAATAATTTTTTATTCCTTATTGAGATAATTTTGTATAATGAATACATTTTTTCTTATTGACGTTATTCAATTATTCTTGCTAGTCACACAAGTATACTTTTTCAAAAAGTGATTTTTGGAATACTTTCCCAAATTAGGAAAGAATATTTGCCCGAATTTGAACCGAGTGTTTTCCCGAAACTGAACCGAATATTTTTCCAAATACTTTTCTTATCCGAAACCGAACCCCAATACTTTCCCAAATCAGGAAAGAATATTTGCCCGAATCTGAACCGAATATTTTCCAAATACCGGATCCGAAACCGAACCCGAATACTTAACCTATTATTTTTCTAATAATTTCCCAAATCCGAACCGAATATAAATAAACATGAACCCCTGGTAATAACTCAGTCAGTTTCCGGGCGAATTTAACAAAACTTTCCACGTGACTATATCCTACTATTACCCTAACCATTTCTAAAAATAATCGAAATCGATATATGGTTTTGATCCTTTATTTGTTTCTAACTCCGAAAATAGTCATTCCGCGCAAAAAAGTAACATAATCACTTTCATTCAAAATGAGTACATAAACAATTTCTTCATATACGATTTCGACGTATCTGCAACATTTAATTCACTTTTGTGCAACCAAAGTAAACATTTCACAATGACCATTTTTTTGGAGCTCGTTAACACACGTATTCTATTGAATGAATTAAATTAGCTTTATATCATCTTACAGAGAATTAAAAGAAGTACTATCCAGTGATTTAATACCTATTTGATTAATTTTTGTTGGTTAATTTTTCATAAAATTTTCTTCCAAATAATGACCAAAAGTATGCTTCTATATTTTTCATACGACTGTTTTATCATGATTGGTTAAATCGTGTGAACGAATGTGAACAAATTTGCCACTTTACTTCTATGTACAAATGTGTGGCAAATCAAAAGCTAATAAATCGGGCAAATCGTGTGAACGCAAAGCAAATCATTTGCACATCGATATCAAAATGGGCAAATGTGGACAAATTTAAATTTGTCATTTTTTGTACAAATGCGTAAATCGTGTGATCTCGGCTTTATTTTCTGATGGAAAAATTAAACTCAAGAAATAACTTTTATTTTCTGAGGGAAAAATAAAACTCAAGAAATAACTTTTATTTTCTGAGCAGAAAATAAAACTCAGAAAATAATGATTAAAAATCAATTTTTTTATAAAAATCGAAAAAATAAAAGTTAATGCACCTAGAAATAGTCTGCGTTACGGTGATTACATCTGTGTACTTCCTTTACGTTTAGCATTTCTCCTTCAGTATGATTTTGTTAGTCAAAATTAAAAAAATAACGATTATTTGCAATCCCTCTATAAAATACATACATCTTTATGGTTCATTAAGGTCTTTCCTAAACATTATGTAACATCACTGATGTGAAACGAGAAGGAAATTTGGAGCAATTTGCGCGACCTCTAAACTATAATATGCGAGTGCCACATAATCCCCTAAAAACAAAATCCCCAAAATCAAAATCCCCAACCACGAAATCCCCACATTTTTTCGGGGATAGCGTCACAAAATCCCCAAAAGATGACTAAATAAACAACGTTGAAGATCATATTTAAAAAACCGCATGCCGAGTCTTATCTGAGCTCTGATACGTAATAACATATATGTATACATACATATAAAATACATATATATCCCTGCAAAAATTCGGAGTACTCCATTCGCTAATCCATGGAGTTCTCGCTAATAATGTGGAAAAAAATGTCGAATTTTAATTTACCGAAATAAAAAAGTTGCAAAATGTCGAAAAATGTAGAAAATTTGGAAAAATACTTGGCGTGTTTTTTCTTTATTTTCGGTAGGTGGGTCGGCTTCGATATAATGCGCCCTACGGGGTATCTAAGAGATTCCATATTTAAAAAAAAAAAAGTTCATCTAAATAAACGAAATGAATAAATAAAGGCGAAGGCCGCTTGCGCTGAAGTGTGTACTACGCATAAGGACATCACCGCCACGGTTATGGCACACCACCGGACTTGGATTGCGTAGCCCAGGGTTATTTTTTATAAGCGCGGCGGAAGGCCGCCAGTGCAAAAAGGTTTTATACTTAAAAGTACTGTGGATTGCTCTATACATTTTATTCCAGAAAGAGAATTCTGCCGGCTGAGGGTTATTTTTTTAAAGCGCGGCCAAAGGCCGCCAATGCAAAAAATTTTATACTCGCGCACATTTTACACATCATTAATTTGACATTATTTCGATATTTTTTTTCGACATTTCGTACCCAACCCTATGTACATATGTATGTAGTCATAAGTTATTGAGATGAATTTATTAATAAACATTTGTGAAATCATCACGTGTACAATTTCTTTTGAGTTTCAGTTTGAGAAATAATGTCCAATGTAGAATTCTCATATTCGCCGCGAATTCTAACCTAATTTTAATTTATTTCACACAGAATATGGGGATTTTGTGTTTGGGGATTTTGGGTTTGGGGATTTTGATTTGGGGATTTTGATTTGGGGATTTTGATTTTGGGGATAACGTGGTAAACCCCTATAATATATTAATGGCGTTTTCTTTTCTACGAAAAAATGTTGCCCTCCTATATTCCAATTATTGAAATACGTAACTTGACTTTCTCGAAAATGGTTGAATTTGTTGATAATGGTACCCCCTCACTTTGTTAGAGCTTAATATTCGTTGAAATTACCAGACAAAGCTACAAAATTGCTAAGAAAATCAAACAGGGCAACATTATTTCGAGAAAAGAAAACGCCATAAGACAACATTTTCGGTATAGACTTTGTTGTACAGTCGCATGATATGCTGGCTGTTCCGCGGATTTCCGGAAAATATATTTTCTTCAATTACGGATCACCCTAATGTTCATGTTTGACTTGTGTGTCGTCTATACAGTTTTTGGTTGCAAAAGTCGATTGCTTGTAAGTTATCTTCTTATATTTAGAAAGACTTTTAACTTTTGGATTGCTTAGTATTGATTGGAATCAACATACATATACATATGTGCACCTTTAATACCATTTTCAGAGGTGGGATCTTTGTATATACATATGTAACTTATTCGGAAAGAGTCCTTAAAGTTTTTAGCGTAAACAAATTGTTGTTTGAATCATGTAGATAACGCCCTAGTTCCTTTTTTTTAATCATGTAAGGAGGATTCGGCCTCCTATGGCATGCAATGTGAAATGAGCATATTTCTGGACAGTCCGGAAGCAGTTCCATGCTTCTCAAAGAGAGCTTCATCATCGCTCTACCCTTTCTGCTGGGCTATTTTATAACAAAATGGAGTTGCATTCTCGAGTGGGTGGCAAAAATCCTCGGCTGAAACCCGCAAGAGGTGCTTGCAGGGAAGACTGCGGGGGAGACCGCGGAGGGCTAGCAAAGACTGTAGTCCCGTCGAGTCCCAGCAAAAATCTGGTCATCGCTATTACCTGTCAAGCATGATAGAAGGCCTTGCCATGGAACATCTGGCGAGTTCATCACTTCTTTCACGCATTGCCAGTAATGCAGAGAGCTTCCATTATACATTCCACGTAATGCAAAGTAAAATGGAGTGCGAAAAATGAACTGGAATAAATACCGTTATTTTTAGTAAAAATTTTCATCATGCCTTACATTCTTCGCCTTCTTTCTCTGCTTCCCCGTAAGGTATTCTTTATTTGATTCACTAGAATCCTTGCGGTATTGCGTGATTTATTCGTTCGGCGGTAATGCAGTGGGCAAGCCCTTCCCTCCAATGACAAGCCCATGCTAATGTCAGGCATTATGTCAACGAATGTGTAAGGGATTGCCAGGGTTATTCTGGATTACCCTCTTAATTCCACGGTCATCGAGTTCTTTGGTGGGGTAGGTCCACCCAAGGCGCGTGCCAGAGGGGGAGGTGCAAGACGGCCCCAGTCATGGTTCTAGGTGTCTGGCGGAAGGCATAAAACGCATTTATATTGTCGTGATGGATTATAAACCGGATAAAAAATCAAAACGTTCTACAACATATCGAAAAGGCCCTTCACTCCAAGGAGTGCGATAGGTGTCTTTCTTGATATTTCGTGTGCCTTTAGCAACGTCTCTGCTGAGGCGCTATTTGGAGGGGCTTGAATGGATCGGAATACTCCCAATCATTTAGCGTTGGATCGAGGACCTTTTGAGTTTTCGGACGGTGACGGGTGTTTGTGGCCTTTTGACAATGTCAAGGAGGGCACATAGGGTCACCCAACAAGGGGGAGTACTTTCACCCCTGTTGTGAAATATAGTGGTCAACAAAATGCTCTACAGAAATACACAAAATACTCTTCAGCAAATACACAAAATACTAAAACTTGCGAAGTCTTGCCTCTATCAATATAGTTTTATACGTGTATAAATATTATTTTATATTAGATTTTACACGGAACTTAAATAAATTTAATTTAAAACATTCAGTGATTTTGCGCATTCGCTTTTCAGTTTGAAAGCCATTATACAAAGTAAATGTATTGTAGTGGTCGGAAACTATCGATGGCACTATCGTCACTATCGATGGTTTCTGAACATCGTTTACACTATCGATGGTTTTCGACTATCGTTTGAACTATTGATAGTTTATTGAAAATTTGAAATGTGACCACTTGGCACCAAACAAACGGTAACTATTCCATGCAGGGTTTGAATTGCTGACTAGCAGGTAGTCAAAGCAACATAAATACGACTATGCGTTCTAGTCGCATGGCCGTTTAAAATGTGATTACCCAAAAACATTAAAATTACACTACAATATGGGTATCAAACGAAAGGGGATGACCCCTGGTTTCATTTGGACTTCGATATATTTCGATAAATTTATCGATAACTGAGTCAGCTCATAATTGTGGAAAAGCGGATAAATATGGATACGGAATACGAATATAGAATACCGAACACCGCAAAATGGGTATCAAATGAAAGCGCTTGTCTAGGGCTATCATTTGGTCGAGTCTTAATTAATTATGAACTGATCTAAAAAATATCCATCATCCAGTAATTGTTATGGAAGATCGAAAAAATACAAAATTGCTCATAACAATTATGGGATGATCTAAAAAATATCCATCATTCAGTAATTGTTATGGAAGACCGAAAACAATATTAATTGCTAGTAACAATTATGAGCTGATCTAAAAAATATCCATCATCCAGAAATTGTTATGGAACATCGAAAAAAATATCAATTGCTCATAACAATTATGATCTGATCGAAAAAATATCGATCTTTGAGTAATTGTTACTGATGATGGAACAATTTTTCCATTGCTCAATAATTGTTATCAAGTGATTTTTATATTTATTTGTTATAATTGTTATGGCCTCTGGTTAATATATTAATTTTTTTGAACAAGTTATATCATGTTCAGACATAAAAATTAATTAAGTCAATTGGGGTTGATTGAACATTTTTAGATTTGGTGTTCAGACATATTTAATTTACTTGGCCCATTTAACATGTCGGCTCAAGATACATACATACATACACGCCGTGAGCTGAATATCAAACTCTCGTGACCTAAATGTCAAAATTGCAAGGAGGACGAAGTTATTTGACATTCATCTCACAATTTTTGCCAATCGTAAACACGAATGCATGTACAAAATAAGCAGAAATAAAAACAAATTTGATAGGTGATGAAGAAGAACAAGAATGCAGCTGATCTGACGAACCAACCTGTTTAGTGGACACTGACGCTAATCACATTTCTCTTTTCATGACATTTCATTTTACTTATGAAACAAGCCTTTTAACAGGGTTGCATGCAGAATTGTTCTTCATTAACAACTCATTAATTTCTAATGAAGCATTAACTTGGTCAATTTTTGTATGGTAAATTGAGAATCATTGGGCTTGAAAATTGAATGAAGGCTCTTAATATTCAATTAAGGTTGTGTCTGAACATAACATTAAATGGCTGATAAATAAATAAAACAAAACAATGACTGAAAAAAGTTTTATTGGATCATCTTCTATTACTTTCATGTATTGGTAAGAATAAAACCAGGACAGGTGGGCAAAGTTTGTTTACATTCGTGTGAAATCGGGTGAGCTCATTTAAAACAGATGTGTTTGTGGATGTGTTTGCTGCCGGACGGCAAAAGGCGGTTACAGTGTGAGCGTAGCCTTAGACTCTCCCAAATCACCCGAAACTATCGTCAACTATCGATATACTATCGCTAGTTTGCAAAAAACTATCGTACACTATCGATGGTGCTGACTATCGATAGTTTCCGACCTCTAATGTATTGCAGCACTAATGCTCCGATAACTCTCTCGCTCTCTCTTCCAGTTACCACTACATAAATGCAATGCATTGGTCAGCTGTTTTCATTCGTCATAAAGGCAATTTACAAGCACTTTAGAGTAATTTGAGTAAATTTAATTTTACTTTGTTTGAATTTTTTTTAACGGCAAACTGCCCTAACAGCAGCGCACTTTGCTGTCCCACCCCTCTACACGGCACTATTTTACGTGCAAACTTCAGCACATTTTTGTACACACATTTTTTGTTTTTATTAGATATTGACTTGAATTTCCGTTATCTCGTTGCACTACTCGTTTTTCGCTTTTCTGCACTAATATTTCTGTTTGGATTTGATGTGTTGTTGGTGCGTTGAGCCCGCCAGCTGTTTACTGGTGTGGTTGCTATAAAAGGAAATTGTTTTTCCGCTAATGGCGGCAATAAAAATGCGCGCAAATGTGCTGAAGTTTGCAAAAAAAAAAAAGAATTATCTAACGCTGTTATGGCGGATGTCGAGGTTGAGTTGGCACATACTTGTATATGGCTGAGGGAATTTATTTATTTTATTTAAATTTTTTTTTTGCAATTTATACACGTTTTGTGTACTCAGATATTTTATGTGTTTTTGAAGACATCAAATGTTTATAATTTTGATGTGTGAATCATGATGTAGTATAAATTTAATTTTAGTTTTACTGCTTTGTTTATAATTTTTATGGTTTTAAATAGTTATTTTTTCGTTCGCAAAATTGAATGAACGTAAATTTTCAGGCAAGCGGGGCTTTTCGGCTTTTATGAAGCGTCCACCACTGGTGTACCGCACAGCTGCTTAAATATATCGCTAGCTTAGGGCCGGTTTCACCAACCAATGAATACAGTTGATAATGCAGTCGATATTTTAACCGGCACTTGGACCTCCGGTTAGCGTTAACCGGTGATGGTGAAACCGGCCCTTAGAGTGCAAACTATGTAAGTCCATTTTTATGAAAAAGTATTTTTAAGAGTAGAAAGCTATAAAAATCAAATACGCACCACGCTAAACAAGTCTGTGATACTTGTCATACTTTTACTCGTTTTTATTCAGTGATACGCAAATTGTGTAACTCCAAAAAGCGAAGAAAATTGTGTAATTCCAAAATTTTTATATGAACAGAAATTTTTTTTTCCATTTTGAAATTTTTTTATTTTTTGTTTTTTGTCTCTCCTAAAAAGTTTGAAAAAAGGACTTACACAATTTGCACTCTAAGCTAGCGATATGTATATCTGTCGATTTCAACGAAAGCTTTACAGCAGGCCTGTTTCTGGAATGGAATATGGATATTATGAATCTGGGCATTACCTTGAGTTATAAGTTCGCTGTCAACGCCATTCTCGAACATTCACTTCAAATGTTTATTGCACATTTTTAATAAAAAAATAATAATAATCTACAAAACAAAGTCTTTAAGAGCTTTGCTTACAGTTTTTAAAACCCTTCGGCAGAGCGAACAGAAAAAAAAACAAAACAAATACTTTTTTGTCGTTTGATTCTTCTATCCACTTCATTCAGTTTATGATTCGTTAAAATTCAGCTGTGCAACATAAAAAAATCGCATAAAAAAGCGTTTCATTAAGCGTTTGTTTGTGTCGCTGCACTTTTTCCGAGCCAAAAAAGCGCTTTGAACACGCAAAACCACATGAAAAATATAAAACAACCAAACTCTTACAAAATTTAGAATGTGGCCATACAATGAAATTGTGCAATGCCCGTGGCTTGAGTGGCATACAAACTGAAAAATTGTGGATACAAGCAAAAAAAAAAAAAAAAACAAGTAAGGAAGCCTAAGTTCGAGTGGAACCGAACATTAGATACTCAGCTGTATGCTTTCAGCGTTTGTTTGCGTTTGATAGAAACACGGTGTACTTTATATAAAGCGAGTGCTGCATAAAGTGGGCGTAGCCACGCCCATTTTCAACATTTTTAGCAGTCATCCAACTAAGCATATGAATATTATTATTTGTGCAAGATTTCATTTCTTTATGACTTCTAGTTATAAAGATGTCACGTTACAAATTCCTAAAGGGTGTTCCAGAAATATCTTTGTTAAAAAGTAGGCGTGGTCATAAACCGATTTCAATAAATTTCTGCGTGTCTATTAACACAAGTTATAAAAGTATATAAACCAAGTTTCGTCATAATATCTCAATTATTTGTCGAGTTATAGGCTAAGAAATCTCGTATATTCCTTTGTCTAAAAAGAGGCGCTGCCACGCACATTTTCCAAAATTTTTGTGTTTTTCGTTTTATGTCCACAGTTGGACTCCTATCATAAAATTTCAATGATATATCTTTATATTTGACAGAGATATCGCTTAAAATGTTTTTATTAGGTCATTTTATAATACACCTATATAAGAGTGGGCGTGGCCCTCAACCGATTTTGACTAAGTAATTATATTACGCGAACCGAATTTCATCGATATATCTTCAACGGTTTCTGAGTTATGACTCATAAAACTTTCAATGTTTGCCCCTTAATAAGTGGGCGTGGCACCGCCCATTTTCCAAAGTTTTTGTGTGTTTTGTGTTATGTCCATAGTTGGACTCATGCGACAAAATTTCAATGATAGATCTTTATTTTTAATTGTTGGGGTAAGTGGAAAAAAATTCAACAACTATTTACAGCGAAGGTTGAGTGTATAGCTATTTCACGAAAAACCATTTTCGATCATCAGCACTTTTTTCGGAAGTGGATGCACCGGGGATTGAACCCGAGTCCATTCCAACTTCAGCCGCAATGACCCAACGGAAAGAGTGCTGATGATCGAAAATGGTTTTTCGTGAAATAGCTATACACTCAACCTTCGCTGTAAATAGTTGTTGAATTTTTTTCCACTTACCCCAACAATTAAAAATTGAATTAAAAATAAAAATTTCGTGCTAAGCACTAAAAACTCTTTCAAGATAGATCTTTATATTTGACAGAGATATGGCTTAAAATGTTTTTAAAAGGTCACTTTATAATACACATATATAAAAGTGGGCGTGGCCGTAAACCGATTTTAACTATTTTCCGTCCAAACGTTTGCCTAAGTAAGTAAATCACGCGTACCAAATTTCATCGATATATCTTCAATGGTTTCTGAGTTATGACATATAAAACTTTCAAGGTTTGACCCTTAATAAGTGGGCGTGGTACCGCCCATTTTCCAAAATTTCATCAAATTTCTTCCTAGGGGCCTGAGCTCAACACGTGGGTGAAATTTGATCGCTCCATCTATATTAGTGACTGAGATACCAAATTTCCGATTTTTTCTATATAGGAAAAGTGGGCGTGGTCATGGTCCGATTTCGCCCATTTTCAATACCAACCGTCCCAGTCACCATACCAACTTGCATTTCAAATTTCATCAAAATATCTCAATTTTTGCGCGAGTTAGAGTGTTTACAGACGGACGGACAGACGGACAGACGGACGGACGGACAGACGGACGGACGGACATGGCTCAATCGATTTCTCTTTTCACCCTGCTCATTTTGATATATATAAGTCTATATCTATCTCGATTATTTCATTCTGTTACAATCCACCGTTATGTGATTAAAACTATAATACTCTGTGTACTAGTACAGCTGAGTATAAAAAAGAAATGAAAATCGAATGCGTGTGAACAACACTCGAACAAAATTTAAAATGCAACATACATACATATTTACATACATAAATACATACATACATACATATGTGCACAGTGTACTTCAAAATAAACAAAGAACCAACATTAAAAAATCTCTCTTTTCTCATTTTCAAACTTACCGATCGTGCACCGCTGGTGATGCGCGCACTCTGCGACCGTGTGGCCGGTCGTCGACGTCGATAGCCGGGCGTGCCGCCACCCTCCGGCGTAGCAGTGCCTGAGCCCGTACCGCCGTACGATGTCGGCAGACCGTGTATAACGTGTTCGATGCTGCCGCCGCTGGTTGCGCAAATTGAGGCGCTGCGCGTTTTCTTTTGCATGCGCATCGGTGAAAAGTCGTCGACCATTTTGAGGTTGAAATTTTTTATTTTTAAATTTTTCGATTTTTATTTTTAATTTTTTTATTTTTATTTTTTTGCTTTTTTACTTCGTGCACTTTTATCACGCACAATTTTTTAGTTACTTTGTTCGTGTCTATGTATGTATATGTAATAGTGCGGTAGTATTGGTGTGCGTTTGTGTGTGTATTTTTTGTTTTTGTATTTTTCTGTGTGCTTTTAGTTTGTGCGTTTATTTTTGGTTTGCGTTTAATGTGTCAAGTATGTAGGTATGCACATATTTTGTACATATTTTTTGGCTGCCTTTGGCCGCCATCGATTATGCGTGCACTTTGTTTTTGTAATTTTGCACGTTTAATTTTAGAAAATGGGCTAAACTTTTTTCTATCTCATTTTTTAATTATTTTTGTCATTTACTTGTGCGTACTTATTTTTGAGAATCCTTTCTTTCGAAACTTAATACAGATTTGAGCAATTTGGCTTGAACGAGATAAGATTTCTGTAAAGAAAAGTAGGCAGGAAATTAATTTCGTTTTGTTAAAAGAAAAAGTTTGTTTAAATATTTATATGTATATGTAGGTACATAAATGCAAAGATATCCATGTATGTATGTATGTATAAAATTATATTAAGAGAGATAAAAAAAAAAGTTGGTTAACCATTAAAGCTGTGACAGAATCAAATAAATCGCCGTCTAGATTAAGTATGTAAATGTGCGTTCGTGGGTTTATGGAGAGATTATGATATGCGCTAATAAATGGTACATAACAATTTTAAATCCTTTTCTGCTACAAAATAGCCGATCTGGTTACAAAAATGGACAACAAAATCATTGTCTGAATTGTTGCTGCATTCCAACTGCTACTCATTTGAAATATTAAAAAAAAAAAAAAAAAATAGTTGAAGACTTCTAAAACAACCAAAAAATATTTGGAACACAAATTAAAATAAATTTTTTCTTTAATTTCAAAGATGAGCCTGTGAAAACTTAAAGTAAAAAATTGCTTTCAAAGATTATAACCGCTCAATTTTAATAAATAAAGAAAATTGTTAAAAAAAGTGTTCGAAACTTAAAAAAATAAAGGTTTGAAAAAATATTTCGAACTGAATTTATTTAATAAATAAGAAAAATTAAAAAAAGGTGTTAGAAATTTTAAAAAAGTTTTGAAAAAAATATTTTGAATTTTTCTTTAATTTCAAAAATGAGCCTTTGAAAACTAAAAATAAAAAATTGCTTTTAAAGATTATAACCGCTCAATTTAAATAAATACAAAAAAAATAGTAAAAAAAATGTTACGAAACTTAAAAAAAAAATTTTGAAAAAATATTTCGAATACTTAATAATTGAAATAAATTTTTTCATTAATTTTGAAGATGACTTTTTGAAAACTCGAAAAAATTCGCTATTCAACATTATAAGCGTTCAATTTGTATAAATTAAAATAAAAAAAAAAAAGTTGGAAAAACTTTTGGAAAAAATTTTGAATTTTTTTTACATTTTGTTAATAAAGTTTTTTTTATATACTGAAACTTATTTTTGAAATTGTTGATAATAAAGGCAACACACAAAATCCCCAATAGAGTATAAAATGCTCATTCCGTAATCAATTTGCATTTTCTACCTTTTTTGCTATCTAACCATCACCTTTTTCCTTTTGCACTTCCTTCCTATCTCACACTAATTGTCAATCGTTTTTGAGTCGAAAAGTAAAATTTTCTAACCTTTAAGTGGCTTTGCAGATTTCACCATGGCTGTCTGTTTAATTTGATCAACAGAAAGCTTCTCAGTACAATTTGTCCATATTGTGGCAAAAAAAAACTGTTAGAGACGGAGCTATAGCTTACAGCACGAGGTCGAACGAAATTCAACAGTTAGCATATGTTGAAACTCTTTGTATATATGTACATACATATTTGTGCATCCTTTTATTTCTAAACACAGCACAACCTCAGACATGCATACACTCACACTCGCTACATCAATTCCCATCACAATTTCCTGGCTTTGTGCACAGAGTAGTGCTGGAAAACCATCGATAGTGGTCCCATCGATTAACCATCGATAGTTTTAAAGGCAACCATCGATAGTATCGATGGTTTAATATATGTAGGTAGGTGGCCCGTTAAAGGGAAATGTGGTATTCAAATATTTAATGTGCATATACATATGTACATATGTATGCATGTAGGTATGCACTTACGTTCCCATATTTAAAAGAAAAATATAAATTTTTATTAGAAACATATTATAAAATTAATAAAAAACCAAAGTTTATGTTAAAAGTTCAATACAAAAAAAAATCAATAACTATTCAAATTAAGAACACTACATACACATATTTGTACATAGGTATATAGTTGTCCAAAAATAATAGGAGAGCTGAAATCAAAACCTAAATTCCTCAATTCTCAATAAAAAAAAAACCGTTTTATTTGCAAGTTTTTTTCATAAAATTATTCACTAATCTTTTATTTATACATTCACAGCCCACATATTCCAATCAAGTACCTTAAAAATTATAAATCTCAGTTTTTTTTTTATTAATTTTTAACAGACGTTGTACTTATGTACCAAGTAAAATACTATCGATGGTTAAAAAAAACCATCGATAATCGCTATGGCATCGGCCCCATCGATAGTATCGATAGTTCAATCGATGGTTTTCCAGCACTAGCACAGAGCCAACATAATTCTTATATATGTACTGAAGCAAATGCACATGTTAGTAGTTCTCTGTCTGGGCTGTCCGTTCAGGCGTGAAATCCGCCCCAATCATCAAACGTGCCACTAAATCTCGGCATGCTTCCTTGCCTTTGCCGTTGCCTCTACTCTATGTGTTGTTTGCATGTAAATTGGCAAAATTGTATATTTGTATGTATATTTTGGATATAAATGCTGCTGTGTATGCAGCTGTTAAGTAAATACATACATATATAAAATCGCCATTCAGTGCTTTGGTGTTTTCTGTTTTCATAGTTTTCTTGTTACTCTTGGAGCTTAGGTGGTAAATACAGCTAACAGACACACGACCGGGTTGTTATGAGCTTTAAGGATTATTTGTTTCCGTAAATGCCCATCTTAGTAAGGATTGGTTACTGTGTGAATAAATATATATGTATGTGTATATTTGTAAATATATATTAGCATGCCTAAGAATATTTCGCTTTTATACGAATGTTTAAATAAAATAGTGAAAGAGCCAAACTTATTTTTAATACTATCTTAATCTCAGAATTTTCAAAGTCTTGAAGTCCTAAAAGAACAATCAATTGTAGTAACGACTATTGTTATCAAAATTTTATAATATTCGAGAGCGAAAGCCTAAATGTTTGGTTAAAACCTCTCGAGAATTGATATGACTTTCATTCCCTTAACTGACTACATTTGTAAATATTTATCACTGAAAGTGCTAGGCTTCTTGCTGTTCTGTTTAAAATCTCTTGTAACATTTTCCAATCCTCTTCAATACCAAATCATTCACTTAATTAGGCCGGCATGACATTGTTTTTGTTTTTTTTTTTTGTTTTCATTAAACAACAACAACATCAATATTTCCATTTGTGGCCACAACGCAAGTGTTTCTGTAAAAAAATCACGAACTTAACTTCCTCTCAATCCACTTTCGAATGGCGATAGTTGCTGTTGTTTATATAATGATGACATTTAAATTCCCATTTGCATACAAACAGACACATGTATGTATGTATGTATGTATGTATGTACATAGGTATATACCCTGCAAAAAATGCGATCACTCCGGGATACATCCGGGACAACTCGCAAGGGAGCATGCGATTACTACCCATTTGTATCTCTTTATATGGGTTGAAGTGTTCTCTTTTGTTTGAGCATGTCCTATGAAGAGACTAATTGTACCCAGTTTGTACCCGAACGGGTAGCAAAAGCGCACAATTGTACCCGTTTTGTACCCGAACAGGTAGCAAATGCGACACATCCATTTGTGCGACTAATTGTACCCGTTTGATACCCTTTCGGGTACAATTCGTCTACAATTAGTATACATATGTACCCGTTCGGGTACAATTGGGAACAATTGTAGACTAATTGTACCCGAAAGAGAGCGCTCCCGGACAAATCTTTTTAGAGACTCGTCGCACACTTTTTTACAGGGTAAATGCAAAAAAGAAAACAATAAAAAACGATACAAAAGCACTCGCATTTTTGGCGAATAACTCAATAAAGCTGCCTGACAATTTGCTTTCACTCCTCATTAGCCACCATGGCGCTTCATTAATGGAATGTCATCATTTTAGTGAAGCGACCCAGTTGTGCTAGTCATTGCTGCTGCTCAGAGTATGAGCAGATAGTGGGTAAATAAAGCAACAACAATTTTGATTATTTTTCTGACAGTTTGGAAGTCATTGTATAAAGTGATATGGTGAATTTTAACGTACTTACAAAGAAAAAAAATGTAGGAAAAGAAACAATTGGAAAATGTAAAAAAAAAAGTTTTCAAAAAAGTTTTGAAAAGGCATTACAGAGGTTTTGAAAGAAAAAATTGGAAAAAGTTTTGAAAAACTTTAAAAAAAGTGTTTGAAAACTTCTAGAACAGCCTAAAAATTTAGAATAATAACTAAAATAAATTTTTTCTTTAATTTCGAAAAGGAGCTTTTGAAAACTTAAAAAATTATAAGTTCTCAATTTGTATAAATTGAGTGTAAAAAAAAACGAAAAATATTGCAAAAAGATTTGAAAACGTTTAAAAAAAGTTTTGAAGACTTCTAAGACTGCCAAAAAATTTGGTATAATAATTGCAATAAATTTTTTCATTAAAAAATGAGTTTTTGAAAAAAAAATTCCCATAGGAATATTATAACAGCTCAATTTGTATATATTAAAAGTAAAAAAAGAAAAATATTGGAAAAAGTTTTCAAAACATTTAAAAAAAGTTTTGAAGACATCTAGAACATCCAAAAAATATATAGAATAACAATTGAAATAAATTTTTGCTTAATTTCGAAAATGCGTTTTTGAAAACGAAAAAAACGCTATTCAACATTATAAACGCACAATTTGATTAAATTAGAACTACAAAGAAAATTGGAAAAGTTTTGAAAAACGTTTCAGAAAACGTTTAAAAAGAATGTTTTGGAAAAAGTTTTGAATAACAATTAAAATAAATTTTTTCCTTAATTTGGAAACTGCGTTTATGAAAACTAAAAAATTGCTATTCAACATTATAACCGCTCAATTTATATATAAAAAGTATAAAGAAATATGGAAAAAGTTTTGAAAAAAATTATGAAAAAAGTTGTGAAAAAAATTTTGAAATAATAATTAAATTTTTTTTTATTTGGAAAATGCGCTTTTGAAAACAAAAAAAACGTTACATAAATTGAAAGTAAAAAAAAGAAAATTGAAAAAGTTTTGTAAAAATTTTGAAAAAAATTTAAAAAAGAATGTTGAGAAAAGTTTTGAAAAAAATTTTAAATATTTTTTGAATTTTTTTAAATGTAATTTTTGACATTTTTTGAATTAAGTTTTTCCATATACTGAAAGTGATTTTTGCAATTTTTTGATAAAAAGGCAACACACAAAATGGCCAACAGAGTATAAAATGCTCATACCATAATCAATTAGCATTTTTCAACTATTTTGCTATTCAACCACCAGCACCTGTTTCCTTTTGTACTTCCTGCGAAGCGGATTATCGATTGCCACCGGCACACCCTGCTTTACGCTACTACCAATGCTCTAAACCTATGTAACTATTTGACGCTTTGTGGTTAGCCCCAGCAATTCACTAAATAAATAGCGTATCTAACTAACTACAAGCATTTACTTATGTTTGAAACAAAAATTTTGTGGTAAGGGCAAGATTCCGTTTGGCACGCAATGCGGGACTTCAGCTGCTGCTCAACTAAAATTTTGGCTTTTACTCATAGAATTTTTGTTGCTTAATTTTTAACGAAATTCCCTAACGTGCGCTTAATTTTATATTACCATAAGGGACGGAATTTGGTTTGATGACTTTTGTTTTGGTTTTCTTTTTGCTTTGGTTTTGATTTTTGTTACTGAGTTCTTTTTTTTCGCTTTCTGCCAACATTGCCAACTGTTGGCTTACATATCTCACTGATGGCTTTGATGGACAGCACTCAGTTAGTGCTGGTGTGCCACATTTAAGCAGTGCATCTATCTACTACTACATAGATATTGCTTTTCGTGGAATTATGTGCATTACATACATATTTATGTATGTACATTAGAGTGGGGCGATTTGTATGGAGGGAAATTAATCGATACCGCGCTATCGAAATTTGGATTCCTCTCATTTTTCTGAGTAGAAAACTTCTCCACGATATTTGTCTAATATTAATTTTGATGTTCCGGAATTTGGTTTTTATGAACCAAGACGAATTTTTGAAAATAAAAATTGGTCAAAAATCGACAAAAAAATATCCAGGCCAATATGCACATCGAATTGAAGCAGAATTTTGTGCTGAATCCAGATATGAAATCCGAATTAAAATCGGATGATCCGTTTTCGAGATATAGCCAGATTTCCGGTTATGGAGGCTGAATGCCCAAAATCGCATATTTTCGCTATTATCTCTTGTTGCGTACAATACATCTTAAATTTTTTTTGCAAACTTCTTTAAGATAAGTCAATTCAATATATGAACAGTATTTTAAAATATTAATTTATCTTGCGGTATAGGAAAACTAGAATGCACTCTTTTTTCCTTGGCCCAAAATCGCGGTATAGGTTCTCTATGTTATAGTCATTTGATACCGATGATTTTCGCCGAGAGCGATTTGTGTACAATAAATGCTCTAAATAAAAATTTTCAGAATTTTAGCTGCAAAATTTGAAGAGTTATAACCCAAAACGTAGACGTATGCTGTTTGGGACTTGTTTTTTTACTTTCCTCAACTCTAACAAAAACTCAAGGTTACTCATACGCCATAGCGTACTATTGGAAGCAAAAAACAGATTTCAGAAGCATAAGTCTACGTTTTAGGGAATCTATATTATTAATACGCTAACATAAATTTTGTTCCATCTTCTCCGTCGAAACTACTGAACCGATTTTAAAACTAAGCACACCATTAGAAAGGTATTGCTCTCAAGTAGAACTGCGCCAATTTTCATGAAAATTGGTTGGAAAATGCGTCCACAATCGTCTTTGGAAAATTGCCGTGTGGTTGTTGTTGCATGCTTTTGCACACAACAGAGCTGTCTCAATGCGCAAGCATACCTGACTTTGTGCGTTTTCACCAAACTTATCATGCAATTGTGAACATGTTTGGCTGGATGTGGTGTGTAGTTTCAAAGAAGTAGAAACGTAAAAAGGTAGCAAAATTACTATAACAAAAACATAATGGCAAGGAATAAGTAGGATAAAAAACAATAAATAAAGAAAGTAGAAATAAAATGAGACAATTATGTACATATATTGTACAATGTACATACATATGTATCTATGTATGTACGTAGTTAGAAGAATTAGTAGGACGAGTAACAACAACAACCACACACCAAATATAACAGCAACAACAACATCTACAAACAAAAACAATATCTACAAACAACAACAACATATTAGCTGTGACAATGAGAAGAAGCACTATGACAAAAAGAAAAAGACGGAATAAGTAGAATAAAAAAGAAAAAGTAAGAAAGAAAGGGGGAAAAGGACCGTAGAGAAATAGAAAGAAGCAATTAGGAAGACTAGAAACAACGATAACAACAACAGTAAGGTTTTTTACCGTTATTTTAAGAAAATTCATTTACGTAGAGGAATTAAGAAGAAAAGTAGAAACGACAACAACTATTGTTATATATTTTTACAGTTATTTTAAGAAAGTTCATTGAGGGATCTATATTATTAATACGCTAACATAAATTTTGTTCCTTCTTCTCCGTCGAAACTACTGAACCGATTTTAAAAACACCATTAGAAAGTTATTGCTCTCAAATAGAACTGCGCCAATTTTCATGAAAATTGGTTGGAAAATACGTCCACAATCGTCGTGGGAAAATTGACGTGTGGTTGTTGTTGCATGCTTTTGAGCACAACACAAAGTCAAGTAATAAGAAGGATAAGAAAGAATAAGAAAGAAAAAGTAGGAAAGAAATTTAGGAAAGAAAAGAACAGAAATAGATAGATAGAAGTTCATATGTAGGAGAATTGTGAAGACAAGTAACGACAACAACACCAACAACAACAACAAAAAAGTAGCGGTGACATTAGCAACAAAAGGAGCAGCATCAAAAGGAACAATAATAAAATAGTAACAGTGACAATAACAACAAACAATTATACAAAAACTATAGTTGCACCTTAGTCATAAGAAAATATCAAGAAAACTGTCGAATTTCGACAGTAGGCAGCACTCTAGTAACTCTTAAATTTTTGCAGCTAAAATTCTGAAATTTTGGATTTGAAGAATTTATTGTACACAAAGCGCGATCGACGAAAATCATCGGTATCAAATGATGCTTCGATGTACATATTGGCCTGGATATTTTTTTGCCGATTTTTGCCCAATTTTTATTTTCAAAAATTCGTCTTGGTTCATAAAAACCAAATTCCGGAACATCAAAATTAATTTTAGACAAATATCGTGGAGGAGTTTTCTACTCAGAAAAATGAGAGGAATCCAAATTTCGATAGCGCGATATAGGTTAGTAAATCGCCCCACCCTAATATACATGCATATATATATAGCCTTTCTATGTATGTCTATTTTCCCAAAAAGCATATGTATTTTCACATAGCTTTTCACCAGCTTTGATTCTTGTTCTTTGCTCTGGTTTTATTTGTTTCGCATTTTTTTTGCTGATTTGCAATTTACTGAAATCATACTCGTAGCATATTTGGTTGTATTCTATTATCACATCATTGATTGGGTTTGAATTGTAATTTATTTTACGATTAAATCAGTTAATCGTACTCAGTCGTCCGTCAATAATAATAATGTTTGTGGTAGTGGCATATTTAAAGGCAAATTTGTAAAATGTGTTCTTAGATTTAATATGGTAGATATATCTATATATATAAGGATGAAAGTTTGTTTGTATGTTTGTTCCCTATGGACGCCGAAACTACAGGGCCGATCACATTCCAATTTTGACACAATGATCACCTGGTATTAGATTGAAATTATGACCACATTTAATTATGGTATCTCAACCCCTTCCCGAGATATAGGCCAAAATATGGACCCAGATTCCTCCGAAATATTTTTCTGCATTATTGGTATCAAATTAAAGATATCAATCAGAGCTTCAAGAGAGAGTTCATTCCGTTCCAATTTTCCATTCGGTTCTCCGGATAGAGACCAAAACGTGGACCCGGATGGCCCCAAATATTTGTTCGTAATATTGGTATAAAATTAAAGGTGCTGATCAGGGTATCCATATATATTTTACACTATACGGATATCTCAATCGGTTCCCGGGATTGAGGCCGAAACATGGACGTAAATAGCCCCCGAAATATTTTTGGGCATTAGTGGTATCAACTTAAAGGTATCAATGAGAGCTTCAACAGAGAGTTCATTCCAATCCAATTTTCCAGTTGGTGCTCCAAATAGAGACCAAAACGTTGACCCGGATGGCCCCAAATATTTTTTCGCAATATTGGTATTAAATTAAAGGTATCAATCAGAGCTTCAATAGGGAGTTCATTCCATTCCAATTTTCCAGTCGGTTCTCTAGATAGAGACCAAGAAGTGCACCCGGATGACCCCAAATATTTTTTCGTAATATTGGTATCAAATTAAAGGTGCTGATCAGGGTATCCATATATATTTTACACTATACGGATATCTCAATCGGTTCCCGGGATTGAGGCCGAATCATTGACCTAAATAGCCTCCGAAATATTTTTGACCATTAGTGGTATCAACTTAAAGGTATCAATGAGAGCTTCAACAGAGAGTTCATTCCATTCCAATTTTCCAGTTGGTGCTCCAAATAGAGACCAAAACGTTGACCCGGATGACCCCAAATATTTTTTCGCAGTATTGTTATCAAATTAAAGGTGCTGATCAGGGCAGCCATATATATTTTACACTATACGGATATCTCAATCGGTTCCCGGGATTGAGGCCGAAACATGGACGTAAATAGCCCCAGAAATATTTTTGGGCATTGTTGGTATCAAATTAAAGGTATCAATCAGAGCTTCAATAGAGAGTTCATTCCATTCCAATTTTCCAGTCGGTTCTCCAATATATATTAGTAATCATGATGTACACCGATATGTGCACCGGACGGCCATGGCGAGTTGTTGATAAGGAACGTGAGACGGGGAGAGAGAGAGAGAGAGAGAGTAGTATAAGAGGAGGAAGAGATAGGGAGAACGTGAAATGCTGACTGGTGGGGAGACCGATAGGGAAAGGAGTGGCATAGTGTGATTTGTCGCAGCGAAGTGGGACGGGTATTTGCTAGTATTTGATATATTTCCAGTAGGAATAAAATTTAAATGCTAATGCAGCAAAGAGTTATTAACTAGGTACATACATTCAGGCCCGACGAGAGGGGGGGCTGAGGGGGTCAATTGCCCCGGGCCCGGGCTTTAGAGGGCCCGGGAATCTCAAAATGATATCCAAGTTTTTGCTTACAGAAAATAAACGAACAACACCTTTAATCACCTTTCGTAGATAGCAATCATTTTAAATTTCAACAAATTTTATAAATTTCTTAAAGTGTCTGCACCCCACTTAAGGAATTGTTGGTTTTTGGCGTCGACTTTGCAGCATAAATTTGAATTCGTTTTCTGTTGCAACAGAAAAATTCGGTATGATGCAAATTCTTATACAGCGATATGGGTATATCCGGTATATCCTGGGCGTTTCGGACGGTATGTTCGCACGATTTTTTGAACTTTTGAGGCAGAAATATTGTATCGTTTTATGATAAAAGGAAAGATTTAGGCCACAGCTAATGATTAAAGTATGTTAGCGACAGAAATTTAGTTTAATGCCTCTGTTTTAGCCACTTAAACTGCGTTCCGGACGCTACAAAAACACGTCCATTTTTTTTTTTTTGAGTGGCTAAAACAGAAGCCTGGCATAGCAGGCGAGCACTCTACCCACTGCACCACAGCGGCCATGTATAGATAAATTAAAGTTCGTAACTATATATTCATTGAATTTTGATTTTGAGAATTTGTTCATTTAGTATGGGGGCCCTTATGGCGTTTTCTTTTCTCGAAATAATGTTGCCCTGATTGTCTGGTACTTTGACCAAATATTGACCTCTAACTAAGTGAGAGGGCACCCGTATCTACAAATTCAGCCATTTTATAGAAAGTCAGGATACGTAATTCGATAATTGGGATATAGGAGGGCAACATTTTTTCGTAGAAAAGAAAACGCCATTAGTTATTTTGACCCCGGGCCCGGATTTTCTCTCGGCGGCCCTGCATACATTATTGTATTTAGATCTGCTTTAACAAAAACGTTTAAGATTTTTGTATAAGACTTTTGGTGATACCATTACAATTTAGTATATCTTTAATCTTAATCTCTTTAATACTTAATCTCATTCATTTTCTCTTCATACAAACATATGTATGCATATTATGACACAGATAACAGCTAAATGTGCCATCATTAATATCCGGCTATCTACGCTTCAATATCTGCCATATGGCCAATAAATACAATCAAAGTGCCAATCTACTATACTTTTATAAAAAAAAAAGCAATCATTACTTGAACTGTAACAACTGTGTTGTGGTGGTGCTTATTTTTTGCAAAACAAACACTAGCAACACTGACAATGTACATAAACACCTGTCGCTTTTCGACACAACAACAAATAGCAAAGCAAGACACTGTTGACAGCCCATCCATCCGCCTTTCAACGGCTATTTACACACTACATGCACACTTTTATGCATAGCCATTTAAGCGTAAGCAAACATAACATAACATGGCATAAATACATATCTATACAGACATTGCTTTGTAAGTTAACTATGCCGTTGGGCGTATTTGAGGCGGAAATCAAACACTGCCTGCAAGACTTGTACCGCAACACACTGTGTATGGACGTGGGCGTAGTGAGTGTCGCTTTCCAACGATGTATGATGATTTCATCGATATTTAACGTGGTTTTGTTAGGGGAATTAAAGCACTCTTATAAGCAATGTGTGCAATCCCCAAGGCAAAGTATATAAATTTTGATAAATGTATGCAAATATTTATTGCAAAGTCGCTCAAGACACCATGTTCTCTTATTTTGATTTCAAGTGAGTTTGACTAGAGAAAATCTTAACGCGTTTGAGAAGCATTTTACGTGATATTAGCGGAACTAAAAGTATTCACGAATTAGAATTGAATGGAAAATCTGCCTGTCAGTGTTTAAATTGCTAATCCATGCTGAATTTAATTACATTTTTTAAAGTGTAGGCTATTCACATTCAATAAACTCAGCAAAGCGATGTAAGTTGCTGCGCACGATTTACCGCCGCGGGCACTTTTCAAATTGTTGCGGCTTATTTGCACAGCATTTAATTTAAATTTAATTTACATTTCAACACAAAACAAAAAAAGAACATTTCCTGTAAGGGATTTAAAGCGTATTAATCGCTTTTTCTGCTTATTGCTTTACCAAACACAAATTGCCATTTCTAGGTACAAACGCTGCTGTTTCGTAGTAATTTCTCTTGCTGTTGCCAGTGGCGGCGCTAGCATAAATTGGGGCTGGGAAAGCCTATGTATGAAGCATAGCCATTAGCTATTTATGTAATTTTCTTTGAAAGTCTTGTTGCGGTTGCATCATTGACTTTTATTAAATTCGTTTTGTTTATTCTATTTGTTGTTTATGTTCATATCTATATATATAAAAATGATTTGGTATTTAATTGAAACGCTAAAACTTGAAAACGGCTGAACCAAATCAAATACTTCCTTAGGGGGGTTTGTTTGTTGTTACCCCGCGAAGAGAAAATTAAAAAATATTAGTCGGGCGTGGCACCTCCCATACAACCTTAATTTTTAAAGCTGATTATCTCTAAAACAGTTCAAGGTAGGGAGCTGAAAATTGGTATAGAGGTAGGTGATATCAAAACCCTTCTCACTCAGAAAATTGGGGGTTATCAGAAAAGGGGGCGTGTCACCTCCTATACAAACTTAATTTCTCATGCTGAATATCTCTAAAATTGTTTACGCTAGGGACTTGGAAATTGGTGTGGAGATAAACGATAACAATTCCATATTAACGCAAAATAATAGGAGTTATACGAAAAGGGGGCGTGGCACCTCCCAACAACACTTAACTTTTTTAAGCTGAATATCTTTAAAAGGATTTAAGTCAGGGACCTGGAAATTGGTACAGAGCTATATGATATCAAAACAATTTTTGCGCATAAAAGTTTAGGTTATCGGAAAAGGGGGCGTGGCACCTCCCATACAAACTTAATTTTTCAAGCTGAATATCTATAAAAGCGTTTAAGGTTGGGACCTGAAAATTGATCAGGAGATTAATGATATCAGTAGCATGCTTATGAAAAAGTAGTTTTGAGAAAAGGGGGCGTGCAACCTCCCATGTGTTCTTAATTTTTAAGGCCAAATCTCCCTAAAAGCGGTCATGGCATGTACATAGAAGTCACTATTCAGATATACGACGATACCATGTTCACCCAAAAAAAAAATTTTTTTTCGAAAAATGGGGCATTGCACCTCCCATACGTACTAAACTTTTGAGGCTGAATATATCTAAAGGGGTTGGAGGAGGGGCCTAAAAACCATTATGGAGGTATACTATATCAATACCCTTGGTTACTTAGTTAAAATAGCCAATACTCAGTGAAAATAAATATCCGGAACAGAAAACTAAAAATGTTCTGTATCGTGCAGCCTTAAACTGAATACTAAAATTATATATTTTTGAAGTTGTATACACAATGAAGTAGTGAAAAATCGTTAATTTTCTATTAAAAATAATACCGGTGTAATAACAATTTTTGAAATGAAATTAATAAAAAAATCTATTTTGGGCAGAACGAAGTTTGCCGGGTCAGCTAGTACTGTATGAAACTGAATACATTGTAGTAAATCGAGAAAAAGAAGAAGACTAGATTTTGATATACAATGGATAATATGAACATATGTAGTATATGACGTGAATGTTGTTGGTGGGCTAACGCGCCATGAGAACTTAAGAAATTCGTAAAACGAAATGAACGAAAATATTTAGGCCTGGCTTTTCGGCTTGTATGAAGCGTCCGCCATTGGCTGTTGTTTACTTTTCGCATATATTATAGTTGCTCTTTTTCTTCTTTTTTATGTTTGTCTTTTTAATATTTTCTTAGCGTTTTCTTCACTCAGTTTTATTTTATTTTCTACTTTTTACTTTTTTCCACTATCGTTTTTCTTATTATTCTTTTCATCTTTTTTTCTCTTGCTTTTGCTCGCTACTTTTTTAACTTATTCTTAATCTGTTATTATCTGTGAGTGGTTTTTGCCACAACAAAGGCCCATCGCTTCGTTGTCATCAGCATGAAACACTATTAAAATATGGCCGTTAAGCTGTTTTCTTTAATCGAATATAGCAAAAGAAATAACCAAAGCTGGGTTTCCTTATTTATTTCATTGTTATCTTTTTGCTTTTTTCTATTTATATATTTTTCCTTTTTCTTTTTTTCTCTTCTTCTTTTATCTTGTATTTTTTTCAATTCCTTATTTTTTTTTTGCATCAAATATTTTATGCGTATTTTCTCCGCAGGCTTTGTGTTGCGTTGCGTCGCAAGTTTGTTTGCCTTTCTTGCATATTTTCCGTTATCATACCATCATCACGTGATTTCTCTCCTTTGTTCCTCTGGGCTTTTATTATTGATGTGTAAACATCTTTGCTGTAGCTACGAGTGATTTCGAAAAACAGGTAAAGTTTACGCGTAAACATGTAAATGTGTAAAGATGTAAATGCGTAAATATGTAAATGCGTAAATGCGTAAACCGTAAATGACCTTGGCATTGTCGGTGGTAGGTAGGTAGCTAGGTATGTACTTACAAATGCTTGCATGCATAGTCGTGCAAATGCAAATATCAGCAACAACAGCAACGAAGCGAAGCGAAGTTGTTGTTGTTGTTGTTGGTTTCTGCAACAATGCGACAAATAGGCAAAATAAAAAGGACCAACCTGTTTCAACATGTATGCAAATGTATTGATATGCATTTTTCTGAGCAATATTGGTATCAAATGAAAGGTTTTGAGCAGGACTTCGATATGAAGCTCTTTTCATTGTGACCCCTAGACCGGGTCTCCAGATATGCGTCAAAACGAGGACCCGGATGATCCTTGAATGTTTCTGAGCAATATTGGTATCAAATGAAAGGTTTTGAGAAGGCCTTCTACAGGGAGCTCTCTTCTATATGGTTCCTAGGTCGGGTCCGGAGATATGGTTCAAAACGAGGACCCGGATGATCTTCCATGTTTCTGAACAATATTGGTATCAAATGAAAGGTTTTGAGCAAGGCTTCTACAGGGAGCTCTACTCTTTATGAGTCATAGGTCGGGTCCCGAAATATGGGTCAAAACGAGGACCCGGATGATCCTTGAATGTTTCTGAGCAAAATTGGGATCAAATGAAAGTTTTTGAGCAGGACTTCGATATGAAGCTCTTTTCATTGTGACACCTAGACCGGGTCTCCAGATATGGGTCAAAACGAGGACCCGGATGATCTTGCATGTTTCTGAGCAATATTGGTATCTAATGAAAGGTTTCGAGCAAGCCTTCTACAGGGAGCTTTATTCTTTATGGTTCCTAGGTCGGGTCCGGAGATATGGATCAAAACGAGGACCCGGATGATCTTGCATATTTCTGAGCAATATTGGTATCTAATGAAAGGTTTTGAGCTGGCCTTCTACAGGGAGCTCTATTCTTTATGATTCATAGGTCGGGTCCCGAGATATGGGTCAAAACGAGGACTCGGATGATCTTGCATGTTTCTGAGCAATACTGGTATCAAATTAAAGGTTTTGAGAAGGACTTCGATATGAAGCTCTTTAAATTGTGACCCCTAGGCCGAGTTTCCAGATATGGCTCACAACGAGGAGCCGAATGATACTTGAATGTTTCTGAGCAATATTGGTATCAAATGAAAGGTGTTGAGTGGGGCTTTCATATAGAGCTCTATTCTTTATGATTCCTAGGCCGGGTCTCCGGATGATCCTTGAATATTTCTGAGCAATATTGGTATCAAATGAAAGGTTTTGAGCAGGACTTCAACACGGAGTCCCGAGATATGGGTCAAACGTGGACCCGAATGAGTTTGCATGTTTCTGAGCAAAACAAATCAAAATCAGAAATCAAAAATCAAAAATTAAAAATCAAAAATCAAAAACCAAACAACAAAACAAACAAAAACAACAAAATGTAGCAGTGACAATGACAACAAAAAATTTTAAAAACGATAGTCGCATTTTAATTAAAGGAACAAGGGAAAGGGAATAAAAATTCGATTTCGAAACTGTTTACACATCAATGTTCATGACTACTCGTTACTGACGCTTTCTTTTTTTATTTTGCTGTTCGCCCGTTGGCATGCAAACCATTTTGTACTTTATTTTTTGTTTACCTTCTTCTGTTTGCTGTTATTCATTTTTATGCTCCGTAGGTTAGTTCTTTGTCACCGCTGACACCTTCAACTTCAGGTGTATGTACATATATGTATAACAACCACCTTTAAATTTTTTTTCGTACTCGTATATCCTTTTGGGATTTGTTGTTTGCTGTTTCATGTGTATTTAACAGGAGTTTTAGCCACGACAACACCTGTTGTTGTAATTTTCCTTTCATTTAACTCTGATTTATGCTTTTGAGTTTTGCTGTTGGTCATACTTAATCATTTTTAGCTTAAACGTGAAATACTTAGGTACATATGTATGTGTGAAAGTTATGTAAGTGGAGCCAAGTAGCATAACCAACATGTCACGCACAGCACGTGGATATACGTATATGTATCTACATACATATCATGCCTATTACATATTACATTACTTTCATATTAGGGTATATATGTACTTTTAGAGTACGAAATGTGGTATAGATCATTTTTGTTGTTCATTTGGGTAACTGCAACCTTTTGCTTTTTTTTCTCAGGTTTTTGCCAACATGTTCCTAAATAAAAATCTCTCAAGCACCACGCACAATACACATAATATTTAATTATTTACATTTCCTCGCACGAACGCATATTTCCAGCCAATTCATTTGCGTCTGAGCATGGCTGACTTGCATGTAATTAATTTTGCATATCAAATTATAAAATCAATTACATACATACGTGTTGGGGCGCCATTTTCTGTCGTAAAGGAATTTCACATTTCTTATGTTATTTTGATTTTTGCTTCAAAACGGTAAGCGAAATGTAATTATTTCAATTTTAACACGCGCACATGCGTTTTTGTTACGATTCTTTTGTTTGTGAATGTCATGGCGTATACGTTACCAGTGGAAGACTCAAGTAGATCAAGCACTGATACGTACAGGCGATTACCAGCAAAATGGCCTGCAACCTGCAAGATCGTCAAAATTATGTTTCGGTTTAATATAACGCCTCCAATACGTTGTTGGCAACACTAATTTTTTGAATGCCGAACATCTTACTCTGCCTGTTTGGAAAGAAAAAAACTCCGGGGTGAAAGGGTTAAAATTAAATATTTGTTTATGTTTCCATTGACTTTCAAACAACTGACTACTGATACGTGACTGCAAGCATACATTTGAGTTTCGGCGAAAATCACTGATGTCATATTTTCCAGTTCATTTCTATTAATTATCAGCATTCCATTTATTAATTAATTTCCAATAAGTTATTAATTACATATTTCTTCCTCAAATAACATTCAGGAGCTCAACTTGTATAACAGTTGCTGTCTTTTTCGCCAATTAACGTTGATATAAATTGCAACTTATCTGCTAGTAAACGATTCATAAACATGGATGTAAGTGTAGTGAAAATTATTTCCAAATACATATCTGTGGTCACAAGCAATAATCGCTTAAGTCGACTTAGGAAGATTTCGAGTTATATATACCACGTTATTCATTTTCATTTTTTCATTTATTTGACATTCTCCTTTTAAAACTCTATATTTCTCATGATACAAACAAACAAGGTAGTTTCATTTCACTTTGACATTGTCATTTTTGATTATAATATGGATTATTGACGTCTTATTTTAAGTCAAAAATTTAGGATAGCGTTGCCCAATCAAAAGTTTTTGGCTGAGGGTATATTTGAACAAAATATTTGGTATTTTAAATGAAATGGTGCTAATCAACAAAACAAATGAAAGACAACAATCAGCCGATGAAATGAGTATATTTTAATATTTTAAATATATTGAAAAAAAAGCTTTTCACCGAAAATGAAAAATATTTATTCATAAAAAATAAAATAGATTTATGCAGTTATTAAAGTCAAAAAATCTTATCAAAACGTCCTTTACACAATATTTGAAAACTGTTCGATTTTTTATGAATAAGGTAGGAGTTCTTAATTTTCTTTATATTTATTATTTATTACGTACATATACATATATATACATATTTGGTTTCAATGTTTTATACAAGAATATATATATTTATTTAAAAAATATATATATATATTTAAAAAATATATTTATTAACAAAATTTTTTAGCAGTTACATATATAAGAATGTAAATTTAATTTAAATTTTTATGTTGCAGTTTTCTTTAGTTTTTACTTGCGTTACTTATTTTATTTTCCTTTATTTTATTATTTACCTAATTCTGAAATAGATTCTTCGCAAAAAAATCTTTCAAGTTCATAAGTCGTGCCGATATTCATAATTTCTAACCCACTGAAATCTTTCAATGAAATTTACAGGACGTGTAGTGAGATTGTAGTATGTACTATATTCCACAAACTTGCCGCAAGTTATTTTAAGAATAAATCTTATTTTTTATATAATTATTTGTGATCTGATATTATGAAGAATTTACCACGTAAAAAAAATATATATATATATCAATATTCAAATTAGAAAAATTCGGTTTGTTGCAATCGATGCCATGGTTACCATGGAAATAAAAAATAACATAAATGGAGGATTTTTAGTACTGGGTATGGCAGCACGAAATGTCATAATCCATATAATTGTCAGGTGGTTAATATGGCGACAAAAATTTGACGTTTACACTACCTTCTTTCTTGTATCATGATATTTCTCTCTCTGAAATTTGATCATAACATTGTGGATGGCTCACTGATTTTGCGTCCATAGTTTTTAATCGACTTTTATGATTTGTTAAGAAACGCCTTCGAATATAAAAATCAATTTATCTCGAAATCATATACATATTTCGACTTAAGCGATTATTACAAATTGCCACAGATATGTACATATGTATGTATATATGTAAGTAAATAAATACATATTTACATATATCGTATGTGTCTATACATTTTATAAAATTGCAATGCCGAAGCGCCTTTCATATTTTATGTTATTGCAGAATCAAGGTATCTAAAGTGCTAGATTGGCTAATAACGCAGCGGAATTCGCTCATAAGCTGTTAGTTTGTTGCTATGAAATATTTTTCTTTTTTCAATAACTATAATAATATAATACAATGGCCCTATTATAACTCTGACGAGTTTTATGGCCGAGCTTCTCTCCCAATTCGAGGTGTGCTCCTTTTTGTTTTTCCTACTAATTGGGTGGACCTACAGTTTTATGCCGGCTGTAGCATTACATAAATACACCGCACTTACAGTTGTTGTCATGTACACATAATTTATTGTGTACACATGTACCACACACATTGTCAAAACAGACTGACCTAAATAAATTCCGTTAAACCCCAGCGGGAGTTTAACATCAAATATATACACCGCCACATACGGCGCCTCAAGTTACATTTGTTGCATTTTGTCAAGTGCATTGCCCGAGCGGTCACAATGACCAACTGAGCGACAGCGTCAGTTTGTCAATGTGCACCGACGAAATATTTATGATTCACATATGCTGACACAGCATATGGTGAACACTCTTTCTTTTTGTATATGTATTAGTGTAAGTTATTGTAATAATTTTTGGTATATAAGGAAGTGAAAGTGAATAAATAAATTAATTCATTTCGAACCTCAAACCGTGTCTTTCTATATGTAATACGGCTCCGAACGGCGAATGCATTTTTTGTGAGAAGCTTTTTCATGGCAGAAATACTCTCGGAGGGTATGCCGCCCACTGCCGAGAGGTGACCGCTGCTCTTAAAAAACCCAATAATTGGATTTTTACTAATTAGAAAAATTTGTTTGGCTCGGACCGTGGTTTGAACCCGAGACCTCTGGCATAGCAGGCGAGCACTCTACCCACTGCACCACAGCGGCCAATTTTCAATAGCATATATGTATAAATCTGCGAAGCATGAAATTGGGCATTAAAATAAATAAAAATCAATGTTTATAAAATCAGTAAAATTGTAGTTTATGAATTACAATAAAAAAATTTCTTGCTGCTAATTTAAAGAAAATAAAAAGCATATACATATATACATATGTATATGTAGCATTGCCATTTGAGAAACTAAGAATGCTAAATTTATTGTTTGTTCATTTTGGCATTTATTTATTTGTTTATATTTTAATGCTTTCAAACGAGACATTTGTATATACACACGCAGCTTTGATAAATACGCAAAGGAAGTTGTTGAAATTGTTGAACTTGTGTTATTTCAAATGTAAACAAAGACATTTTTTGGAAAACTTCCCAATAGACCAAAGGGCTTGAGAATAATATTATAACAAGCTTACAAATATAAGCGTTAAGCTTGAGGAAAGCTTGTGTAAAGTATTGAAAATGTCTTAAGAACAATTGTAGAAAAATCAAAACGGCACCCTTTTTATAAGCTTACAAATGTAATTGTAGAAAAATATTACTTGTGAAAGCTTGTTGTAAGCTTATAAATATAATTGTATGTATAAATAGTAGAAAAAAATAAATTTTTATTTGCATTTTTTTTCTTTTTCTTTCCTTCTTCACCTTTACTGCAATGTTCTTTATTTTATATTCTCATCCTGTTTCGAACCATGACATCAACCTGAAGTTCAATCCAACGGTATCATATAGTGGGACATTCAACATTATATTGAACATTATTGAGGCTTTTATACTTCCCTTTTCGAAAAAGGAATCAATGAATTGTATGAATCATTGTAAAACCAAAATTTAAAAAAATTTTACAGCAAGCTTAAAACAATGTTATTATTAATAGTTTTTTAAGCTTTCATTGCAAGTATAAAGTAAGCTTATCGTAATATTGTTTTCAAGCTTTTTAAGTAAGTGTTCCTCAATTATTACAATCATGCTTGTGAATAAGCTTACAATTAAGCTTATAAAAACTGTATTGCAATTAGCTTACAATGGGCAATTGTTATAAGCTTGTTCTCAAGTCCTATTACATTTCGCTTACATCCTGGTCTGTTGGGTTATTATTATTATTTTTTTTTGTTTATTACTAAGGTCGTTGCTAAGCAGCCGAACGAATGATGACTGGTCAGTTACTTGTTATTTTTTTCAGTGCAAGGCGGAAGCGTTGAGAGAGAGAGAGAGAGCAAGAAGCTGAACTGCAATACCGACAAATCGATTGATCAGCAAGTTGAGTGCGAATTATTCTGCCGATAAAATTTAGTACTTTTTCCTTTTTGTAGTGAAATACAGCACTTACTTTCTTTACAATAGCGATCGTATGCGCGAAAAAGCAGACAAGAATGGCGAAGGTCATATCCAATATTTATCACCTTATCAAAGCTTACAATTTGGCATGATGGGCGCACAGTCTCTCTCACTCTACCCACTAAGCCATGGCGACATTTAGCACAAAAAAGGCCAACATTACGAATTCGCCTAAAATAAAGAATGCTCATAGAAAATAAGAGAATGAATATAGGCACTTATTTCAAGAAATTTAAATAATTTTAATTTGAAATATTTTTATAACATTAAATATTTTATTTTTTTTTTATAAAATTTTTGCAAAATATCTACATACATACATATGTATATATATAAATATTGAAATATATTTAAAAACATACATTTGCAAATCTTGAAAATATTTTTTTGCGAATCTTGGCGTTGCTCTACATTGAATTGACGTTTGCAAAATTGTTAGAATTATGACATGCCAACTAGAGACAATAACAAAATAAATCAAATGACAAAAAAAGGCAAAATGGCAAACAATAGATATATAATAATATACTTTATCATGCTGAGATTTTAATTTTAAAACAAACAAATGCTGACAAATTGATAATTTCGCCAATTTTTTTTTTTAACAAAAAGTGTTAAAATAAAGTGACAAATGATAGCATGAAATATTGAATAATTATTAGAGCTCTAGATACCCGGGTATCGAACAAATCGAATCGATCGTTTTTGTTTGAAGCCCGTTTGTTGTTCAAATGCCCGTACAAACATTCGAGCATTCGAGCTTACAAACAAAAAAATGTGTATCGAAAAAACAAAAATAAAAACAACTACATATGAAGAAAAAAAAAATAATAAACAAAAGAAAAAAACAAACTTCAAAATGCCCGAATTGTTCAAATGCCCGTACAAACATACGGGTAATAAACAAACAAACGACTGTTCGAGCATTTGAACAACATTTGTTCGGGCTACTTGCAAATGTTCAAAAAAAATCTGGAGCTCTAATAATTATCTATTATACATAAGTATATGTATGTCTGTATATGTATATGTACATATGTACGTCGGCATTTCAGTTCATACATTTTAATCATTTAAGCTCATTTACAATATTGTAAATTAGTAAGACAAATCAGTATGCGTTTAATCAAAATCTGGAACGCACGCGGCTAGACAAAATATGTGTGCCAAAAATAAAGACAAAATAAATCATTTATCAAATGAAATTCCTTCGCTTCGCTGTTAATAGTTTTCAGTTAATTTTCAAACTACCCAAAATCGAAATTCCTTTTTGTCAACGTAAAATAAATCACTTAATTATGAGCTGAAAGAATAGTAAGAAAATATAAATGTATGTGTGCACGCCAAGAACGAAAGAAAGAAAATTGGCAACGTAATGCAAGAAAAACGATAAATGACGCTTGATCAACGTAAAAATATTGATTTTAGTAGATTTTACAATCCACTCACACTCTTTTCCTTCGCCTTTAAGTGGTAAAAGATTTAAATGACTTAATAATATTCTTAGCAGAGATTAAAATGTTTTGAACTGTTAAATGGAACAAAAGAAAGAAATGAGATAATGAACGAGAAAGTGTGTGATACTTGATCCGTTTCGAAAATACCCCTCCTTCAAATACTGTCTCATGACGAAGCAAATTCATTGTTTTCTCATGGCAAAGCAGATGCAGTCCTTCTCAGTTAGAAATGTTAAACGATACGTTCTCAGGATAGTAAGTACTGAGAACGATACCTGCACTCAAAAAAAAAAAAGTCAGTATCGGGGCTATACAAGTCAGTCATCAATTTGAAACTTTTCAGTATAGATTTTCCTTCATTAATTAAAGTATTAAATTGATACTTTCGAAGTTACCAATCTGATATTTTCGAACATATCACAGTATCAATTTAATATTGCATCCAGTATCATTGTGATAGTCGCTAGTATCAATCTGAAATTGATATTTACAAAAGCCAGTATCAATTTGTTGATTTCTTGATTTATATACGTTCAGGGAAGGAATTTATCAGAGCTTTGAGTGAGTAAGCAATTGTACGACTTTCAATAAGAACGAGGTACATATCGACGCTTCCAAGCAATACTGTACTAAGTCGACTTAATATTTTTCCCCATTTTGACGTTTTCAAATATTACGTGGCTTAGTTTAAAAGCTGTCAAATTTTGGTATCAATCGGACAATCCAATCAAAAGTTATAAGCAAAAGTTTACAACTTGAGCTTTTTACAGAATACAAACATTGAAAGCTTGCCATGAAAAACAACGTAGCTTTTGAAGTTATCAATCTGATATTTTCGAACATATCACAGTATCAATTTAATATTGCATCCAGTATCATTTTGATACTCTCTAATATCAATCTGAAACTGATATTTACAAACGCCAGTATCAATACTATCCCAGCATTAATTTGATACAATTTCCATGATTTATATACACATATGGACACTGAAATAGATGTAAAAGTTTTTCTTTCGCAGCCTTACAGCATTCGCAATTAAAACGATGTTTTGCTTAATTATATGAATAATGTACTTTACTAAAACGAATTATGTTAAAATTATTTAATTTCATTTATTTAAACGAAAGTTATATCAGATAAACAAAAATCTCCTGGACACTGAAATAGGTGTGCAGCACTTTTTTTTCAAAATCTCAAAAATAATTCAGTTAAAACTTTTCTATCCAATTGATTTTTATTAGATGGTATATCTGCCATTGTTTTGTATAACTTTGGCTAATCTATTGGTTATGGATGTAGTTAATTTGTAGCAGTTTTCTAATGGAGTAGTAGTAGGAGTAGTTCCCGCGCTTTCTGCCAAAATGGAGCTTTCTTTGGAAATTAAAAGGCTGTCAATCATCTCTGAATATCACTACGCAAGTTCTAAATTGGTTTTGGATCAGCCAATTCGCTTAGCCATTCCATACAGGTGATATTTGCATCTTGGAAAAGCAAACCCCAATCACCCAAACGTGCTTTTGGTCGTTTTCTTGTTGAAAAATCCTTTTATGTGACCATGTTTCCTTGGCCATATGACAGCTTAAGATTCCGCTATGTATCCCTATACTTTATGATGGTCAATGTGTCCTTTAGCGAAAATAACAGACCAAGACTTTACCAAGTGGCACATTATGTTTCCAACCACTTGCCTAATCGTCTTTTAGGTGTAGAATGGTGCAAATCCTTTGCCGTTTGGGCGACGTAATGAACTTCTGGAATCATGTCCACAAATATTAAAACAAAGAATTCGCTCGCTCTGTGATGCATTAAATGTACTATATAGTTTCTGGTGGAAACATGACGGTTTAAGGATGTGCAACTTGGGAAAGTATTGGTCTGTTATTTTCACTAAAGGACACAAGGGCGTAGGAAGGTAGGGGCAGGGGGGGCAGCTGCTCCCCCCTGGCTAGTTACTGCTTAATATTATAATGGCATCAGAGATTAGTACAGAAATTTACATGTGAAAATAAAACAGTGAGATTTGTTTCAATTCGTGTCTACAGTTCACTAAGTATTTTAGCATTAGCATTGATAAGCAGAATCTAAGGCCCGGTTTCACCAGCGTGACTAAAGCTAATACTGATTTCACACAGGCGCACATAGGTAAATTTTACGAATTTATGCGGCCAAAATTGAAAATTTTAAAATTGGTGCAAATACAAAATCCAAAATCGCTCTACGTTTATAATAGACCGGGCGATAATAAACCGGTCTTCTCGGCTTTTATAGACAACGGGGGTGCCCCTGCCGCTAGTCGAAACTTATTATTCTCCCATTTTTTCCATTTTTTATTTTTTACGTATTTTAAGTAACCCATTTTTAAACGTCAATATTTTTAGTTTTAAGACAGTTATAAAAGTAAACAACATGGATTCGAGTGCTTCAGGTAAATATCATTATTTATTGAAGAACTCGTCAACCTAGCATAATAAAAGACCCACCATTTTGAAGCTTTTAAGCATATTGCGTTTTCTTGAAAAAATATTGTTCATTTTTTTATTCAAAAGCATTTTAGTTATATTATCGCCTCCGATCGCCTCAAAATTTTTATGCATTTTAATAGTGGGTAGTCTTTTCTTATGATTCTGATGAACATCAGCTGCGGACAGGTGCGGCTGGTGTAAAAAAAGATACATTGAAAAAATTTCCAAACAATTTTTTTTTTTCATTTTCATCGAAGATTCTCCTGGTTCATCTGGAAAAAAATTAGTTACCCGTCAATTTCTCTATGGAAAAACGCAAAGCCAGAAATTATCAACAATGGATGAAAAATTGGCCTATTTGGAAAATTACCTGTTTTCGTATTTTTAGTATTTCCAATTTTTCAAAGTCAAGGAAATACTTATCATAAAAAGGGGCTAAGAATCCTAAAGCTACATTTTTTAGAAGAGTTTTGAGTATGCATTTTTGCAGCTCATTCAATTTTAATATAATAATATGCAACATTCAACTTTTTGAAAATTTGCATTGGCTTTTCGGAAATTTTAATTGGAACGGTCTCACGTACATATAAGGCAAACACCCTACAGAAAAAAAACTTCTCAAATCGACGGAAATTTTTACAGCATTGAGAATAGCACTTTTTACACTAAAATTGGTTGGCTACATAACAGTACACTTAGAAATCTGCTCAAAATCTTCTATAAATTGTGGCCTTGCTTTGAAATTTTTAATGCACTTTCAGAAATTTCTACGATTTTCCGGATTTTTTCCATAAGCTCAGAAATCCTGCTCAAAACGATTTTTATTAAAAAATTGTCTATATTTTTAAAATAAAATAAGAAAGTAAAATTTTCCTTTTGACTTTGCGCAACCCAGTTTGTTTGACAGTTGTTGTTGTCATTTTTATATTAGCAGTGTTGCTGTAGTCGCACTCACAAATTAATATTATTTTTGACATTTAAGAGCGCAACAGCAACACTTGATTTTAGTCGCAAACAAATTGATGTTTGACTGCTTCAAATATTTGATGTGCTTGCCCCCCCTGGATAAAATCCTGGCTACGCCCTTGAAAGGACACATTGATCGTTATAAAGTACAGGGATATTTAGCAGAATCTTAAGCTGTCATATTGTCAAGGAAACATGTCACATAAAAGGATTTTTCAACAAGAAAACGACCCAAAGCACATTTGGGTGATTGGGGTTTGATTTTTCCAAGATGCAAATGTCACCTGTATGGATGGCTAAGCGAATTGGCTCATCTAAAACCAATTTTAAACTTTCGTAGTGATATTTAGAGATGATTGACAGCTTTTTCATTTCCAAAGAAAGCTCTATTTTGGCAGAAAGCGCGGGAACTACTCCTACTACTACTCTATTAGAAAACTGCCACAAATTAACTACATCCATAACCAATAGATTAGCCAAAGTTATACAGAACAATGACAGATATACTATCTAATAAAAATCAATTGAATAGAGAAGTTTTAGCTGAATAATTTTTGAGATTTTGAAAAAAAAGTGCTGCACACCTATTTCAGTGTCCAGGAGATTTTTGTTTATCTGATATAACTTTCGTTTAAATAAATGAAATTAAATAATTTTAACATAATTCGTTTTAGTAAAGTACATTATTCATATAATTAAGCAAAAGATCGTTTTAATTGCGAATGCTGTAAGGCTGCGAAAGAAAAACTTTTACACCTATTTCAGTGTCCATATGTGTACATACGTTCAGGGAAGGCATTTATCAGAGCTTTCAGTGAGTAAGCAACAAGAGCGCGCTTATTTCTCTTTCTCTCCGTTTCTGAAATAACGTAGGCGATTAGACGACTTATATGTATATTTAATTACATATCTTCATGAACTTTAAGAGGTTTTTCCTATCAAAATGAAAATAAACAATTCCTACAAATTTGTTTATAATCCTTCATATCCGATTTCTTATGTTGATTAATCCCAAAATATTTCTGCTGCTCTTGAAATTCTAACTTTTATTTTTATTCACCAATCCACAGTGGCGTAGTAACGGGGGGGGGGGGTTTGGGGACAAAGCCCCCCCCCCCCCCGAAAGATTCGTTTTGACTATAAAACCATCTCTGACTTTATTAGCATACATTTCTTTTTCAGGAAAAAATCAATGAGAATAGTAATTTTTCGAAATTGGTAATTCGAAATTTAGCGCTTTTTCACGAAGTATTACTTATAATTCTAGCGTTTGTTGAGCCGTAGGAAAGTGCAAGAACCGCAGGAATTTTACCACAATTTACATTCTTTGTACTTATATTCGCTCTTTTGTGGTAAAATTCCTACGGTTCCTGCACTTCCCTACGGCTCAACAAACGCTACAATTATTATACGGTATTGCTGTTATTAACATGCTAATAACAGAAAAGTAACGCCAATTATTTAAATTTCAAGTTTTCTTTCAATTACTTATCATCTTAATCAAATAATATTAGTATAAACTACAATGGGAATAAATATGCAATGTATAAGAGTATCTGAACTTGAGATTTTACCTAATGCTTGTCAAAATGGAATATTAAAAAACTAAATTATATAAGAAAATTATTATTTATAACCGTAGCACATAGGTAGAAATATTTTATTGTGTACATCTATTCCAAATTGCTTGTTTAATGCAAAATTTTAATAATTTGTGTTAAAAGTAGAGCTCTCGATTTTTTTTGGAACATTTTCGAGTTGCCCGAACAGTTGTTGTTCAAATGCTCGAAGAGTTGTTTGTTTGTTTATTACTCGTATGTTTGTACGGGCATTTGAACAATTCGGGTATTTTGAAGTTTGTTTTTTTTCTTTTGTTTATTATTATTTTTTTTTTTCTTTATATGTAGTTTTTTTATTTTTGTTTTTCCGATACACATTTTTTTTTGTTTGTAAGCTCGAATGCTCGAATGTTTGTACGGGCATTTGAACAACAAACGGGCTTCAAACAAAACGATCAGATCGAATTGCTCGATACCCGGGTATCTAGGGCTCTAGTTAAAAGTCGATTTTATTGAAAAATATATACAGTGACTCAAAAAAAAATCATACGCCAGAGTTTTTAAATTTATTTCAAACAGTTCTGTCGAAAATTTGACTCTCTTATTTTCGTTTAAAAATGTAAACAATTTTTCAATAAAAATCGCCTTAAGCAGGATTTCTAAGCTTATGGAAAAATCCGAAAAATCGTAGAAATTTCTAAAAGTGGATTAAAAATTTCAAAGCGCGGCCAGAATTTATAGAAGATTTTGAGGAGATTTCTAAGTGTACTGTCATGTAGCCAACCTATTTTAGTGTAAAAAGTGCTATTCTCAATGCTGTAAAAATTTCCGTCGATTTTAGTAATTTTTTTCTGTAGTGTGATTGCGTTATATGTACGTGAGACCGTTCCAATTAAAATTTCCGAAAAGCCAATGAAATTTTTCAAAAAGTTGAATGTTGCATATTATTATATTACAATTGAATGAGCTGCAAATTTGCATACTCAAAAATCTTCTAAAAAATGTAGCTTTATAATTCTTAGCCCCTTTTTATGATAAGTACTTCCTTAACTTTGAAAAATTGGAAATACTAAAAATACTGCCTAAAAAGTTAACAATAATCGCTGCTAAATATCTGGGTTACTTTCGAGCATCACCTACATTAACCAAGATATGCGTTAGAAATATAAATTAAAATTAAATATAAAGCACATAATATTTTTGAGCATTTTTCGGAGCAACTTGCTTTTTATTTGCGTGCTTGTAACGCATACAAATACTCTCAGCCAAATACTTTGTTAAGCAATTGTGGATTTATTAACAAATATTTTCTTAATTCACTGACTTTAGCTACAAAGTCTTTTAGGTATAATAAAGAAAAGAAAGCGAAAAATACAAAAAAATAACCAAAGAGTGGTTAATTTAATGATACATTTACAGCATAAGGTTAACTTAGCTTTAAATGTAGCATTTGTTACGATGCTAAACACACAACACAGACTCACACACACACGTCACCCGAACGCACGAATGCACGAACACATCACATGAACACGAAGTACCTGAACAAAACGACGGAAGTTAGTTACTATAAATACTATCGAACTTACACAAAATAACTCAGAACGAAAGAAGACACTGAAGATGGCGCATATTAGCCGAAACCGGTTTGTCTCCAAACCAAACTTGACAAGGGATGACGGAAAATCGTTCCACAATACATCATATTCCTACCCGGTTGGAAAAACAAGCAACCAAAAAGTTATTGAGGAATATCTTTCGCTTGCGTGGGTTATTGACTTCAGCTCGTAATACTATTTGTAAATGTATGCGAACTTTTGAAAGCTAACTTGGCATCTATAAAAAAATAGGCCTGAGAGATTTTCCTTACCTCGTTTTTTAATTAACGAGCATGCCAACCTAATATCTGGCTTTTTCTACAGGAAAGTTGAACGGCTTAAAACTCCACGTCCGGCTCGTCATAAGCCCTGGCGCACTTAGCATTGTTTTAATATATTTTAGCATGATGTTAAATGTGTTGATGCTGAAGAGCTGTTTCCACTCAAACTAATGTTTTATGCTAGATTAAGTCAATAAAACTAGCTTTGATTAAAAATTTGAAAACGATTGGAGAACTGACACGTTTTCCAACAGTTTCCTTAGTTAACCAATATATTTTCACTTTTTTATGAATTAGAAATTTAGCCCTTTCTGAAGGGGAATTTTATTGAGGTATAGGGATGGAGCGGTTTTTTAAAATACGTAATTTTTTCTCTTGTTTGCATATAAACATATGGTTCTCCCTCATTTCTTTTCGAACCTAATTTCGAGCGTATTTTCAATATACTGTGAAAGTTGGGAAACTGAGTAGTCCACTTTCAAAACTGGCTATGTGAAATTTTATGGATATTGAGTTTTTGATGGATTATGCAATAGTAGTTAAAGATGTATAATGTCCATTAAGAACTTATTGCAAAATCCTTCCATATCCTGAAAAAATAGCATGACATACGGTTACACTTTCAAAAGTCTCTATAGATTTTATATGTACACATTGGAGATTGTATTTTTGCTGTTTTCTACTTTGTGGCTTATTATGAAAAATTCACATAGGGACCTTTGAGAGTGGACTACTCATATCTATACGTAGTTTGTGAATAAAAAGCAAACTATTTTGGGGTATTTCCATTTGACTCAAATATAGATTTGACGACATTTTAATAGCATTAAAATTGTAGTAATTTTCCATATTAAAAACAAACTAAAGTCGTATAAAATCGCGATGAGCCTTTAATTAATATTTCTAGTTTTATTTTTGGTGTCTAATATACTCTGTAGATTGTACTTTGTCGTTTTTTTTTCAGTCTAACCTACTGGCCGTACTTTAGGCCAAAGATACCACATATAAATTTTGGCCCAGATCGGAGACGATTAAGGGATGACGCAACAGGGTTAAAGTTCAGATAAACTTACAGGATCACTGTGCGAAACCTCTTAATCGTTTCCGATCGCAACAAAAAGTTATACATACATATGTGGTATCTTTGCCTAGATATATTAGCAGCGACCTAGGGGGTGAGATTGAACAAATATGAAAAATGAAACTGGTATCCATACATTTGGGAACCAACCTAATGTATGTACATAAGTAAGTACTAACTATTTCGATTTCAGAGCACTTCGTACTAAATACTTCATTTGTTTATAATTTTATGCCTAAGCTAAAATGTTACTGTTTACAGATATATTTCATCCCCCCAAATTTTCCCCATTCTAAAACATTAATTTTCCTTTATGAGTTTTGTGAAACACACCTTTCGTATTATAATGTACGTATGTATGTTAGGGTGGGGCGATTTGTATGGAGGGAAATTAATCGATACCGTGCCATCGAAATTCGGATTCCTCTCATCTTTCTGAGTAGAAAACTCCTCTACGACATTTTTCTAAAACTAATTTTGATGTTCCGGAATTTGGTTTTTATTAACCAAAACGAATTTTTGAAAATAAAAATTGGGCAAAAATCGACAAAAAAATATCCAGGCCAATATGCACATCGTATTGAAGCAGAATTTTATGGTGAATGCAGATATGAAATCGAAACTAAAATCGGATGATCCGTTTTCGAGATATAGCCTGATTTCCGGTTATGGAGGCTGAATGCCGAAAATCGCATATTTTTGCGATTATCTCTTGATGTGTACAATATATCTTAAATTTTTTTTGCAAATTTCTTAAAGATAGGTCAATACAATATATGACCAACATTTTAAAATATTAATTTATCTTCCTGTATAGGAAAACTAGAATGCACTCTTTTTTCCTTAGCCCAAAATCGCGGTATGTGATCTCCATGTTATAGTCATCCGATACCGATGATTTTCGCCGACAGCGCTTTTTGTACAATAAATGCTCTAAATACAAAATTTCAGAATTTTAGCTGCAAAAATTGAGGAGTTATAAACCAAAACGTAGACGAATGCTGTTTGGGACTTGTTTTTTTACTTTAGTCAACTCTAAAAAAAAACTCAAGGTTACTCATACGCCATAGCGTACTATTGGAAGCAAAAACAATTTTCAGAAGCAAATGTATGTAAAATGTACATATATTTGGATGGGCACTCTAAATTGTCCCAGTGTGAAAGTTAATCATATTAATGGCTAACTAAAATCACATTCTAGTTATTTGCTTGTATACTTAAGGTGTTTACACACAAATATAGAACCAAATGTATGTATGTTAATACTATGTAAATATTTACATGTGGTTTTGTTGTTATTGATAGTTGTCCTAATTCATGTAAAATATGTGTGCGTGTTATTTATATCTTTGGCAATGTATTTCATAAATGTGCCAAAACTATAATGATCCCCTTTCCAAACATTTTCAAGCATGTGGTTAAGCCTTTTTCGGTGCTGTAACTTTCCCTTCCCTTCCTTTTCTATTATATTATTTTTATAAGCTCGATTAGCAAAACACATTCGGTCAATATGTTTCTTTGTGCACTATCGTTAGTCACCCACCTGACCCAGCCTAAAGCGCAAAACACCATCTCCCCACCTTTCATGGCCATTTTATTTAGAATTTAATAAATATTTTTAACATCTATTGTTCACTAACGGAAAAAATACATCAAACAAAACAAAGATGCATTAAATTTAAAAACATGTGCATATACACATGTGTGTAAAGAAATCAATTAGAATTTTTTTGTAAAAAATCAAAAACAGGTAAAAACTAAAATCAATAAAATGTTGCATACAAAATATTTTGCATACGAGTGAAACATGAAAAAGTGCTTTATCTACAAAACACGTACATATGTACATATGCATGTATACACATGCATACATAAAATAAGAGCAGTGTGAATAGAAAACTGGACGTGAGACGTGTTGCACCGAACGTGTTGCACTGGACTTGAGCAAAAACAAAAAAAAAATAATAATATGACAAAACAAGAACAATAGAATGTCGCCTGAAGAAAATAAAATATGTCTATAACATTTTATTGAAAACACATATAAAATGTTTTTGGAATTTTTTCTTCTAACTCATGTTATATATGTATGGGACATTCCATCGTGACTCCTGGGACATTTGACTCCAGAGCTTAGTCAACTTTGAATTATAAAACTGACATCGGGACTTAAATTGCTATGAAATATATTTACCGACATTGATAAATATCCAATACAACAAATGCATTAAAAGGATTAGATAAGTAGTAACAAATAGCTTTGTAACTACTCAGTAAATGAGTGTGACTCCTGGGACACCGAAAAATCACTATGTTGCACCTTTATGAGCACGAATACGAATTTTAGTTGAACTATTCAACTTTCACCTACAATTTGTATATGGTCGAAAAAACACACTGCATAGTACCATATTCTATAAAAATATTTTATATATTCAAATTCAATTAACTATTTTCAAATATTTAAATTTGTGACTCCTGGGACAAGTGCGAAATATGTAAATATTTATTTAAAACAAGTCTAATTCAACATCTCTCGAAACAATTATTTAAAACTCGCTGTTTCCTTTTCCTCTGTGCGGCATTCATCTGAATAATACATTAGAGTTCAGACTCGTGTGACTCCTGGGACACATTTAAAAATAGTCTAGAAACCACAGTATGACCCTATTAACTTAAAAAATGTATTTAGACGGTGAACAGCCTCTCAATCCTTACTTCCATAAATATCTGGTTTCGTAGGGTCATACCGGAAGTTACGAGACCAATTTTTATACTTTTCGTGTGACTCCTGGGTCACCACATATGAATCAATTTTATGAAGATATACACATAAATCACATACCTTTTTTTAATTTTTTGTTATGCAATTATTTAAATTTTTCCTCGCTTTACTTGAATGACTTGCAAATTTTTTTTTACAAATGAAAATATATGTAGCTAATATAGCAATACAAACATGACCAAACTTTTCCGCAAAATAGTTAGGTGTGAAGTCAAAGTTCTATGGAAAAAATTTTGCGTTTTTACATATTTTTATACTCAGCTGTACTAGTACACAGAGTATTATAGTTTTAATCACATAACGGTGGATTGTAACACCATAAAATAATCGAGATAGATATTGACTTATATATATCAAATTGATCAGGGTGAAAAAAGAAATCGATTGAGCCATGTCCGTCCGTCTGTCCGTCTGTCTGTCTGTACGCACGATAACTCGCGCAAAAATTGAAATATTTTGATGAAATTTGGAATGCAGGTTGGTATCAAGACTGGAACGGATGGTATTGAAAATGGGCGAAATCGGACCATGACCACGCCCACTTCCCCTATATAGTAAAAATCGGAAATTTTGTATCTCAGTCACTAATAGAGCTAGAGTGATAAAATTTCACCCTCGTGTGGAGCTCAGGCCCTTATGAAGAAATTTGGTGAGATTTTGAAAAATGGGCGGTGCCACGCCCACTTATAATAATAATACAATGGCGCTATTATAACTCTGACGAGTTTTATGGCCGAGCTTCTCTCCCAATTCGAGGTGTGCTCCTTTTTTGTTTCTCCTACTAATTGGGTGGACCTACAGTTTTATGCCGGCTCCGAACGGCGAATGTATTTTTTGTGAGAAGCTTTTTCATGGCAGAAATACACTCGGAGGGTATGCCGCCCACTGCCGAGAGGTAACCGCTGCTCCTAAAAAAGCCAATAATTGGATTTTTACTAATTAGAAAAATTGTTTTGGTGTTTGGCTCGGACCGTGGTTTGAACCCGAGACCTCTGGCATAGCAGGCGAGCACTCTACCCACTGCACCACAGCGGCCACGCCCACTTATTAAGGGTCAAACATTGAAAGTTTCATATGTCATAACTCAGAAACTGTTGAAGATATATCGATGAAATTTGGTAGGCGTGATATACTTACTTAGGCAAATGTTTGGACGAAAAATCGCCAAAATCGGTTAAGGACCACGCCCACTTTTATATATGGGTATTATAAAGTGGCCTAATAAAAACCTTTTAAGCGATATCTCTGTCAAATATAAAGGTATATCATTGAAATTTTATGGCAGGAGTCCAACTGCGGATATAAAACGAAAAGCATACAAATTTTGGAAAATGGGCGTGGCACCGCCTCTTTTTAGAAGCAGGAATATACGAGATTTCTGAGCCCATAACTCGACAAATAATATAAATATAATGACGAAACTTGGTGTGTACACTTTTATTAGTTGTGGTAATACATTTTCATAATTTTGGCGAAATCGGTTGGCGACCACGCCCACTTTTATATATGGGTATTATAAAGTGGCCTAATAAAAACATTTTAAGCGATATCTCTGTCAAATATAAAGGTATATCATTGAAATTTTATGGTAAGAGTCCAACTGCGGATATAAAACGAAAAGCATAAAAATTTTGGAAAATGGGCGTGGCACCGCCTCCTTTTAGAAGCAGGAATATACGAGATTTCTGAGACCATAACTCGACAAATAATACAAATGTAATGACGAAACTTGGTGTGTACACTTTTATTAGTTGTGGTAATATATGTTCAAAATTTTAGCGAAATCGGTTGGCGACCACGCCCACTTTTATATATGGGAACTATAAAGGGGCCTAATAAAAATATTTTAAGCGATATCTTTGTCAAATATAAAGATAATTCATTCAAGTTTTGTGGCATGAGTTCCACAATAGACCGAAAACAAAAAATAGAAAAATTTGGAAAATGGGCGTGGCACCGCCTCTTTTTAGACAAAGGAATATACGAAATTTCGGAGCCCATAACTCGACAAATAATTGAGACATTAAGACGAAACTTGGTTTATACACTTTTATAACTTGTGCTAATAGACACGCAAAAATTTATTCAAATCGGTTTATGACCACGCCTACTTTTTAACAAAGATATTTCTGGAACACCCTTTGGGAATTTGTAACGTGACATCTTTGTAATTAGAAGTCATAAAGGAATGAAATTTTGCACAAAGAATAATATTCATATGCTTAGTTGGATGACTGATAAAAATGTTGAAAATGGGCGTGGCTACGCCTACTTTATGCAGCACTCGCTTTATATAAAATACACCGTGTTTTCACCAAACGCAAACAAACAATGAAAGCATACAGCTGAGTATCTAATGTTCGATTCTACTCGAACTTAGGCTTCCTTACTTGTTCTATATTACTGTTACCAGATTAGGAAAATATACACATTTAGTTACAGGTAACTGAATAAATAGGAATGATTAGTAGCATTTTAAATTTTATGTCGTTTTCCTATTTTGGCTGGAATGTCCCATATTTTTATTTTATTTTTTCTATTTTCAGCGTCACGTACGGCTTTAGATATTTTAAAATTGAAAATATATAGCGATAAAAACATACATTCTCATGCATTCATTGCATGGCATGTGTGTGTGCAACTGAAGGGCAAATACCATATTGTTGCAAATTATTTGAAAAATTGCACATTTTTGTGTGCATTTTCGTATACATACTTGTGCATACATATAGCAAGAGAATTTAGTAAATATTTGCACAAAAAATGTGCATTAGCTAAGAAACGATGAATAAAAAATATTTATTGAAGTTGGCTACTCACAGTCTAAGCCTAGAAGATTGATTAGTTTGCTTTGGATTAAAAGGAAAATAAAGTGCGTTGTGTTGGGTTTGTGTCATCACTGATTCATTGAACATGGTTTGTGTCATAGATGGAGTACGGTCAGAGGCTAAAATTGGTTACTCATACGCCCTGGCACACATTGGTGTCGCCTCATACGAGTATAAGGCACGCTCAAAATTCTAAAATCATTTTATGTCAACCAGAATCGCTTGATATACATATTTTAACCCACTTCAATCAGTCACTTTCTACCTGTTCTGCCCAACGTGGTGGAGCTCTCCTTTTTGCGCCGGTTCAGAGCATTTTTCTGCGCTAAGAGAGAGAGAAGGAGGGAGGCTTTGTAAGAATAATCGTTTTATTATGCATTCCAATTTCAAAACTAGCTATGTGAAATATTTAATTTGCAGAAATCTGTCATATTGCGGTTTTATTTTTTTATATCCCTTAATTCCTTATGGGCTAAGCTTTCAGGTAATAATAAAAAATATTAAAATAAAATACAGCTTGAGGTCGTGGTGGTTTTTTTTATAATTTGTAGCTTAATATGATTAATTCACATAACCACTTTTGAGAGTGGACTTAATTTCTCTTATTTACCTCAATATTTTAGAGGCGCCGCCAATTTGTATAGCTTTTACCGTCCTTCCAACCTTCCATTATTTCTCACCACACCCCATAAAGAAAAGTACATAAATAAATTCGCTTTATGAAACATAACTAATATAAAATGCTTAAAACTAAGTTAGTACTAATATATAAAAGTGAGGCGCAAGTGAGTTTCATTGCATAGAACAATTCATAACATTTTCGCTTTATCGAGCTACAAACGTGTGGCAGGAAATGACAAAAGTTTGATGTGTCTGCATGTAGTACATATGTACGTGTATGTACATGAATATGAATATGAATATGAATATGAATATGAATATGAATATGAATATGAATATGAATATGAATATGAATATGAATATGAATATGAATATGAATATGAATATGAATATGAATATGAATATGAATATGAATATGAATATGAATATGAATATGAATATGAATATGAATATGAATATGAATATGAATATGAATATGAATATGAATATGAATATGAATATGAATATGAATATGAATATGAATATGAATATGAATATGAATATGAATATGAATATGAATATGAATATGAATATGAATATGAATATGAATATGAATATGAATATGAATATGAATATCAATATGTGCATAATGTACTTACTAATAAAGTTTCCAGTCTCTTTTGAATACAAATATGGCATTTGAAAAAGCAATTTCATAAGTTGGCAGCGCACATGTTGTTGTAAATATACATATAAATATGATATGACAGCTAAACAAAGAATATGAAGAAGAAGAAGAAAAAGAAAAATAAAAAGAAGAAAAAGAAGAAGAATGCCTGTACATATGTATATGTACGATTATTACGATTATTTTATATTGGCCCAGATCAAAAAAAAGTTCTGCTCATGCAAATATGCTTGCAGTTATGGCTAAGGAAAGTATAAACATAAAAAGAAAACTAAAATTCGTTCAAGTTTATTTAAGTTAGAATATGACTTTTTTATTTCTTGTGAGAGAATAGTTACGACAGCGTTTGGGGTGGCATGTAATTACATACATATGTACATACATACATAAATATATATGTACATATATGGGTCGGTAGCTCATGAAAGCGAAAACGCCAATACAAATTTGTTTTAAATTTTATGCCAGGACATTTATGATGCACGAAGAAAGACTTCACAATAAAATAAGCAATATTTATACCCAGATGTGATTTTCATATACATATTTTTATTTTTTTTTAAGGTGCTAAGTTTGTTAGTATCATGTTTAACTTAAAATTCAATTGCATATAATGTTTATCTATTTTCGATTTATATGTATGTCGAAAAAGTAAAATTAAAAATCTGCGTTTGGCTATAGAAATTAGCAACAAATTGCTCATCATCAACTTTCGAAAATTTTCACATGCCTCAGTATGTTTATAAATGTATTGGACAAGCAAGAAAATGTATTCTGACATATTTTATTTGATGCCGCTGCCGCACATGTGGCCAAAGTGTTATGCAAAACTCTGCGAATATCACGGTAACTAATGCCTAAAGGGAGTAGTTCACAATTTGTATACTTTGGAGCATTTTTTAATTAAATCTTAATTTCGCATACAAAAATTTGGGGAGGAAATCGTATACATTTTTTTTCATAATGACTAGAGATGGATTTATACCCGGTAAATACCCGGTAAAAACCCTTTTTAGGGTAAACAAGTAAGGAAGCCTAAGTTCGAGTGGAATCGAACATTAGATACTCAGCTGTATGCTTTCATAATTTGTTTGCGTTTGATGAAAACACGGTGTACTTTATATAAAGCGAGTGCTGCATAAAGTAGGCGTAGCCACGCCCATTTTCAACATTTTTATCAGTCATCCAACTAAGCATATGAATATAATTCTTTGTGCAAAATTTCATTCCTTTATGACTTCTAATTACAAAGATGTCACGTTACAAATTCCCAAAGGGTGTTTCAGAAATATCTTTGTTAAAAAGTAGGCGTGGTCATAAACCGATATCAATAAATTTTTGCGTGTCTATTAACACAAGTTATAAAAGTGAGTAAACCAAGTTTCGTCATAATATCTCAATTATTTGTCGAGTTATGGGCTCCGAAATCTCGTATATTCCTTTGTCTAAAAAGAGGCGGTGCCACGCCCATTTTCCAAATTTTTCTATTTTTTGTTTCCGGTCTATTGTGGAGCTTATGCCACAAAATTTGAATGAATTATCTTTATATTTGACAAAGATATCGCTTAAAATATTTTTATTAGGCCCCTTTATAGTTCCCATATATAAAAGTGGGCGTGGTCGCCAACCGATTTCGCTAAAATTTTGAACATATATTACCACAACTAATAAAAGTGTACACACCAAGTTTCGTCATTACATTTGTATTATTTGTCGAGTTATGGTCTCAGAAATCTCGTATATTCCTGCTTCTAAAAGGAGGCGGTGCCACGCCCATTTTCCAAAATTTTTATGCTTTTCGTTTTATATCCGCAGTTGGACTCTTGCCATAAAATTTCAATGATATACCTTTATATTTGACAGAGATATCGCTTAAAATGTTTTTATTAGGCCACTTTATAATACCCATATATAAAAGTGGGCGTGGTCGTTAACCGATTTTGGCAATTTTTCGTCCAAACATTTGCCTAAGTAAGTATATCACGCCTACCAAATTTCATCGATATATCTTCAACGGTTTCTGAGTTATGACATATAAAACTTTCAATGTTTGGCCCTTAATAAGTGGGCGTGGCACCGCCCATTTTTCAAAATCTCACCAAATTTCTTCATAAGGGCCTGAGCTCCACACGGGGGTGAAATTTTATCACTCTAGCTCTATTAGTGACTGAGATACAAAATTTCCGATTTTTACTATATAGGGGAAGTGGGCGTGGTCATGGTCCGATTTCGCCCATTTTCAATACCATCCGTTCCAGTCTTGATACCAACTTGCATTCCAAATTTCATCAAAATATTTAAATTTTTGCGCGAGTTATCGTGCGTACAGACAGACAGACGGACGGACAGACGGACGGACATGGCTCAATCGATTTCTTTTTTCACCCTGATCAATTTGATATATATAAGTCAATATCTATCTCGATTATTTTATTGTGTTACAATCCACCGTTATGTGATTAAAACTATAATACTCTGTGTACTAGTACAGCTGAGTATAAAAAGTGTATTTTCCCAAATAAATACCCAACTCGAGGGTATATTTGGGAAAACGCAAATAATTTAAACTTTAGCAAATTTTACTTTATCTGTACTGAAATAATAATCATTTCCTTGCAAAATCATTAAAATTATTTATGTATTTATGAACTTGTGCTGTAAGATACATACATATGTATTAATTTGAATGGAATTTTTATAAAAGGTAAATATGAATTAGATAGCTTAGTATTGATTAATAGACGTGAATTGAATTGTTTAAGGCTGGAATATAGGAAGATCTAAACACCAAAATATATGGAAGCATTTCACATCAAATGGAAGTAACACCAAACCAGTTATTGCAAATACTGCGATACGATATATAAATGGTCAATAAAATGGCGTAACATCTAATAAATTGTATTAAGTGCCCCACCGCTTTGAAAAGTGAGATTGGTAAAAAGAATACGATTTCACCAGAAAAACTAAACCAGCGCATCGAAGTTTTGAGCTCATCACTGTCCACCTGATCTTCCCAACATAGTGGAGGTCTCCCCTTTCTTCTGTGTTCAGCGGGTTTCGATAGAAATTGATAACAATATCCCTTAAAAATATTGCGGGTTCATTCGGGTCCACATTTTGATCCACATCTTTAGACCTTACCTCTCTTAAACTTCTACTCCCTTTCCCTCTACTTTTTTTCCTTTCATCTCCGTTTCCTTTTCCTTTCCCTTTCCTTTCCCGTACCCCTCCTTTTCTCTCCCCCTCTCGGCCTAGGCATGACAAATAAAATAGTTCTATGTCGAAGTCCTCATCAAGACCTTTCATTTGGTACCAATATCGCTCAGAAATATTGGAGGGTCATTCGGGTCCACGTTTTCACCCATAACTGGAGACCCGACCTAGGAATCACAATGAGTACCATTTTATGTAAATTCCCCGTTCAATACCTTTTATTTGATACTAATATCGACAAAAATATTCAGGGGAAAGCCGAATCCACGTTTTGACCCTTTGACCTATATCTAGGGAACCGACTTCCGGATTTGAAAAAATATGCATCAAAATATAAATCATCTATGACAAGGTACTCAGCTGTTGTGTAAATTTGGCAAAATCTCTTCACGCATTAGGGCGAAAGCCGGCGACAAAGAAATAGGCTTGATTTATATATATATATAGATGTAATAATTCATTTCTAACGTAATATTGTGTTAAACTTAAATTTGTATTTAATTCATTACTTGTTATTAATGAAATTTGTAAAGAAACTTATTCATTTGGTTTCAAAAAGTACTCGTTTCTATAAAATTATTTATACCCAACTTTCGGGTGAATATTTGGGTATTTACTAGAGCTCTAGATACCCGGGTATCGAACAGTTCGAATTGATCGTTTTTGTTTGAAGCCCGTTTGTTGTTCAAATGCCCGTACAAACATTCGAGCATTCGAGCTTATAGGGTCTATACACGATGCGTCTGATTCAAGAGTCAGTTTAGGTGTATTGGTGAAAATGTGCATGACTCTGGCATGACTCAAGAAAATCAAAATTAGTTTGATATTTTTCTGTGACTCGCCTGTCAAATTTAATGACGGCGAGTCAACACGTACACAGATGACTCGCGCGTCTGACGCACTGTGTATAGACCCTATTACAAACAAAAAAAATGTGTATCGAAAAAACAAAACAAAATATAAAGAACTACATATGAAGAAGAAAAAAATAATAAACAAAAGAAAAAAACAAACTTCAAAATGCCCGAATTGTTCAAATGTCCGTACAAACATACGGGTAATAAACAAACAAATGACTGTTCGAGCATTTGAACAACATTTGTTCGGGCTACTCGAAAATGTTCAAAAAAAATCTGGAGCTCTAGTATTTACCTTTTTTACCCAAATTTTCCCAATTTACCAGGTATTTACCTTTTGGGTATTTACCCGTTTCCCATCTCTAATAATGACCTTTGATGTGTTTAGTATATAAAATTTATTTTTTTTTTACTATCTCGGTACGACTTACAGAGCACGAATAGACAAAGAGTGATTAACTAAAACACATTTGGCTGCAAAAGAGATCATATTCTAGCACAAATAAAAAGCAAAACGATTAAAAATGCTATAAGGCGTAAACTCGCTTCGCTGTGACTAGTTTTGGAAGTATTAAAATTCACATTTATATAAATAAATAACACAGAACAATAATTTTCAAGCTCGTTTTTTGTAAATTATCACAGCACTGGTTCTAAGAGCAACGAACATATCCGCAGCACTCCATATAAATTGTTTTCTCTGCTCCACAAATTGTTTCCTTTGCTTCCATATTTGATACCCACTGGGACACTTTTTCGCACGTATTGCATACATACACATTATACGAGCATACCCGACAAAAAGATTAATAAGCCTAAGCTTAAGCTTAAGCTGTTAAAACAGGAATAATCTGGCAGCGCTGCTCGTTGTTATGCCGTGATTTGCTCTGCTCCAAACGTTTTAATACTTAATTTTCTGTTATGCGCGCATATCTCAAATAGAGAGAGATGGAATTGAGTTTTATGAGCAAACATGTGCAAAGAGAGCACAATGTATGTGTGGCGAGCGTAAAAAAGGAAATATTGATTCTTAGAAAAAATACGTATTCAGTGTATTTTCTGTTTGCATGCGAGCAACTTGTTGGTTAAATGCGCACGCTTATCTCACTCCGCTGTGCCGCTGTGGTGCAGTGGGTAGAGTGCTCGCCTGCTATGCCAGAGGTCTCCGGTTCAAACCACGGTCCAAGCAAAACACCAAAAAATTTTTCTAATTAGTAAAAATCCAATTATTGGATTTTTTAAGAGCAGCGGTCACCTCTCGGCAGTGGACGGCATACCCTCCGAGTGTATTCTGCCATGAAAAAGCTTCTCACAAAAAATGCATTCGCCGTTCGGAGCCGGCATAAAACTGTAGGTCCACCCAATTAGTAGGAAAAACAAAAAGGAGCACACCTCGAATTGGGAGAGAAGCTCGGCCATAAAGCTCGTCAGAGCTATAATAGCGCCTTTGTATTATTATTATATCTCACTCCGATATATACAGATGTATATGCATATGGTACCCCGAAATAAGTCCCAAATGAAATAAGTCCCAATGAAATAACTCCCAATGAAATAAGTCCCAATAAAAATGAAATAACTCCCAACTTTTAGAAATGAAATAACTCCCAAAGAAGGAAGTGAAATAAGTCCCAATATTTGGGGCTTATTTCATAATGAGGCCCCATATCCCAAAAAATATGAAATAACTCCCAAATGAAATAAGTCCCAGAAATATGAAATAACTCCCAAATGAAATAAATTCCAAGAAATATGAAATATCTCCCAAAAAGTACTACGCAGAAGGACATCTATCGCGCGATTTTTATTTCCAATTTTTGGTTTTTTTAAATATGGTGTTCGTTTTATTGGAAAAGGCGCCGCAGGCGAAAAATTGAAATAAAAAATCGCGCGATTTTTAATTCCAATTTTTGGTTTTTTTAAATATGGTGTTTGTTTTATTGGAAAAGGCGCCGCAGGCGAAAAATTGAAATAAAAAATCGCGCGATTTTTAATTCCAATTTTTCGTTTTTTTTAAATATGGTGTTTATTTTATTGGAAAAAACTAACAAATTTACTAAACTAAGCAAAATAAGTTTGCATAAAATTACTAGAATTCGCAAATTGTGCTTTGTAGAAAAAAACAAAAATTCACCCACCTGAACCCACTCAAAAGTTCACATATTGCACATAGAGTTAATATAAAATGCAAAATTTAATCAATTAGCCCCTTAATGTACCATAAAGGCTTTGCAATTAGTAGCTATGGAAGTTTTCGAAAGGCGCACATAAATAAATTCGCATATGCATGTAGATATATATACATACATATGTATTCCTATATCAAAGGTCAGTAATAGAAAATTTTGTTTATAAACTTAATTATGTGCAATGAAATTTATAAAAAGCTTAGAAACTTATGCATTTGCTGCTGCTGCTGCTGCCGACTCTCGCCACGCATGCGCGTTATATGTTGAACGGCTGGACTGAGCTGCTACTAAGATTTTAATTGAATTGCGATTAAAAGTGCATTTCTCTAACGCACAACGAAGTCAATTTTAAATACATCTGCGTATGTATGTTCATATGAATAAATTAGCAAAGCAAAGGCGAACAACAGCAGAAGCAAAAATAAATTGCAGGACATGCGAGCAAGAGAGCTTGTTTTCTGCTCGTTTTTGCTGTATGTGGGCATAGTGATAGTGTCACTTTGACATATCTAACATGTCACGCACACCTTGGCATATTTTCACAAACACATTTTACACATACGCATAGTTTTAACTTTGAGTAGAGATGCAGTGACAAGAACTAAACAAAAACTGCAGGTAGTTTGACAGCGCTTGGAAAATAAAATTACATACATACATACTTATAACAGCAAAGTTCTCTATGACTTTGTCGCTCATGTGGCTGCTGTTGGCTTTGATGTTGTTTTTGTTGTAGATAGCTTTTTTTGTAAATTTTTATTGCTTGCTGTAACTCTATGTCATGTTTTCTACGACGACATGCATGCTTTGGCCTTTTTATGTCACTTACGCACAATGTGAACATTTTCGAACAGCATGCACACGCAACGCTGGTGCACATACACTCCAAAAAATCTACGCCTTATTTCAGGTTTATTCCAGAAGTAATGCCTGAAAATACTTAGCGACCAAAATTTTTATGCAACTTAAACGCTGCGGCTTATTTAATAATAAAAAATATATTCTGCTAGGGTTGGATAGTTAATATTCGTAAATTTATATACATATGCATAGGTACCCCGAAATAAGTCCCAAATGAAATAAGTCCCAAAAAAAAAATGAAATAACTCCCAAATATTTTTCATACAAATTGGGACTTATTTCATAATGAAATAACTCCCAATGCATTGGGACTTATTTCATAATATTTTGTTGGGACTTATTTCATAATGAAATAACTCCCAAATGAAATAACTCCCAACGAAATTCCGTTGGGAGTTATTTCATTATTTTCCAGCTTTGGGAGTTATTTCATATTTGTTGGGACTTATTTCGTTTCTCTTAAAAATGCATTGGGAGTTATTTCATATTTCTTGGGAGTTATTTCATTTCTCTTAAAATTGCAATTTAACAAGCTTCGACGTTTTTGTAACGTTATAAAGTAACCGAAAGCCGGGATCCGTACGATAAATCGAAAAAAATGTCGAATCTTAAAAGACCGAATTGAAAAAAGCCTTATTATACATTTTTGACCGAATTAAAAACTGTCGAAATGAGGAAAATGACCGAAAAAGGCCGAAATTTGTAGACTTACATTTTTATCGCCGCCGCTGAAGGGTGTACCACGCATAAGGACATCACCGTGGCGGTAGCCACGGTTAGGGTACACGTCCGGACGGATGGCGTAGCCCAGGGTTATTTTTTATAAGCGCGGCCGAAGGCCGCCAACGCAGAAAAGTGTTCGGTGCAGTGAAATAACGCCCGCGGGCCAAACCCCATATTAAAAAAAAAACGAAAAATTGGAATTAAAAATCGCGCGATTTTTAATTCCAATTTTTGGTTTTTTTTAAATATGGTGTTTGTTTTATTGGAAAAGGCGCCGCAGGCGAAAAATTGAAATAAAAAATCGCGCGATTTTTAATTCCAATTTTTCGTTTTTTTTAAATATGGTGTTTATTTTATTGGAAAAAGCGCCGCAGGCGAAAAATTGGAATAAAAAATCGCGCGATTTTTAATTCCAATTTTTCGTTTTTTTTTTAATATGGGGTTTGGCCCGCGGGCGTTATTTCACTGCACCGAACACTTTTCTGCGTTGGCGGCCTTCGGCCGCGCTTATAAAAAATAACCCTGGGCTACGCCATCCGTCCGGACGTGTACCCTAACCGTGGCTACCGCCACGGTGATGTCCTTATGCGTGGTACACCCTTCAGCGGCGGCGATAAAAATGTAAGTCTACAAATTTCGGCCTTTTTCGGTCATTTTCCTCATTTCGACAGTTTTTAATTCGGTCAAAAATGTATAATAAGGCTTTTTTCAATTCGGTCTTTTAAGATTCGACATTTTTTTCGATTTATCGTACGGATCCCGGCTTTCGGTTACTTTATAACGTTACAAAAACGTCGAAGCTTGTTAAATTGCAATTTTAAGAGAAATGAAATAACTCCCAAGAAATATGAAATAACTCCCAATGCATTTTTAAGAGAAACGAAATAAGTCCCAACAAATATGAAATAACTCCCAAAGCTGGAAAATAATGAAATAACTCCCAACGGAATTTCGTTATTTCATTATGAAATAAGTCCCAACAAAATATTATGAAATAAGTCCCAATGCATTGGGAGTTATTTCATTATGAAATAAGTCCCAATTTGTATGAAAAATATTTGGGAGTTATTTCATTTTTTTTTTGGGACTTATTTCATTTGGGACTTATTTCGGGGTACCTATGCATATGTATATAAATTTACGAATATTAACTATCCAACCCTAGCAGAATATATTTTTTATTATTAAATAAGCCGCAGCGTTTAAGTTGCATAAAAATTTTGGTCGCTAAGTATTTTCAGGCATTACTTCTGGAATAAACCTGAAATAAGGCGTAGATTTTTTGGAGTGTATGTGCACCAGCGTTGCGTGTGCATGCTGTTCGAAAATGTTCACATTGTGCGTAAGTGACATAAAAAGGCCAAAGCATGCATGTCGTCGTAGAAAACATGACAAAGAGTTACAGCAAGCAATAAAAATTTACAAAAAAAGCTATCTACAACAAAAACAACATCAAAGCCAACAGCAGCCACATGAGCGACAAAGTCATAGAGAACTTTGCTGTTATAAGTATGTATGTATGTAATTTTATTTTCCAAGCGCTGTCAAACTACCTGCAGTTTTTGTTTAGTTCTTGTCACTGCATCTCTACTCAAAGTTAAAACTATGCGTATGTGTAAAATGTGTTTGTGAAAATATGCCAAGGTGTGCGTGACATGTTAGATATGTCAAAGTGACACTATCACTATGCCCACATACAGCAAAAACGAGCAGAAAACAAGCTCTCTTGCTCGCATGTCCTGCAATTTATTTTTGCTTCTGCTGTTGTTCGCCTTTGCTTTGCTAATTTATTCATATGAACATACATACGCAGATGTATTTAAAATTGACTTCGTTGTGCGTTAGAGAAATGCACTTTTAATCGCAATTCAATTAAAATCTTAGTAGCAGCTCAGTCCAGCCGTTCAACATATAACGCGCATGCGTGGCGAGAGTCGGCAGCAGCAGCAGCAGCAAATGCATAAGTTTCTAAGCTTTTTATAAATTTCATTGCACATAATTAAGTTTATAAACAAAATTTTCTATTACTGACCTTTGATATAGGAATACATATGTATGTATATATATCTACATGCATATGCGAATTTATTTATGTGCGCCTTTCGAAAACTTCCATAGCTACTAATTGCAAAGCCTTTATGGTACATTAAGGGGCTAATTGATTAAATTTTGCATTTTATATTAACTCTATGTGCAATATGTGAACTTTTGAGTGGGTTCAGGTGGGTGAATTTTTGTTTTTTTCTACAAAGCACAATTTGCGAATTCTAGTAATTTTATGCAAACTTATTTTGCTTAGTTTAGTAAATTTGTTAGTGATAGTGTTTTCAGGGTAGTGTAAAATTTTTAAAATACACAAAACTTGAGTATAATGAGACCAAACATAAAGCGCTTATTTTTGATATTAATAAAAATTCTAGTAGAGCACTGACTTTATCTGTTCAATGGAGTCTGAAAATGTTTTCTATCTCTTATACAATCCCTTTTTGTGTGCCTACACAGAGCCAAAAAGTTCACCTATAATCAAAGAGACTGCCATCTAAAAAAGCTATTTGGCCAAGGAGAGCAAGAGGAGACAAAATTGAAGGAATTTTTGCTAGAAAATCTTCTAGATTTTAGCTTGAATTTCTTCTTAAATTTATTGAAAAGGATACCGTCTGAAAACGAGGAGATAACTTGTTATTTATTAATTTTTTATGTCATTTTGTCAAAAAAATTAAATTGTTAGAAGAAATCTGCTTGTTTTTATGAGAAAATTTTTATAAAGCAAATCAATAAGGACATCCTCTAATTTTTACTAGAACCTTTTTGAATTTATTAAAAAGGAAAACTTTTTATTTTTAAAAGAGCCCTTATTAATTAAAATTTTGCTATAAACGTCTTAACGTACGTACATGTATGGATATACTCGTACATACTAGAAATATGCATAACAGTTATTGCATCAGCCACTTTTTTGTATGTGTGCAATAACATGTTCAAGAAATTAAAAGGGAGAACTTTTTATTTTTAAAAGAGCTCTTATGTGTTTCCTCCGTTCGTCAATTTCACTACGGCTTTGCACATTTCTACAATTCTCAAACGATTAGTGAAGCACTTGGTATAAAGAGTTTATTATGTCCATCTGCACTTATATGAAATGAAATGCTGCCCTTTGTCTGAATAAGTCCTAGGAAAATACTAGTTGACTAATTATGTTTTCCGATGAAAATCAATATTCTCTTCTTAATAATATTAAACAGGGTTTCTTCTTAATTTTACAGGTTATCTGCTAAATTTATGTGAAAAGGTTTCCATATTTATTCTAGGAGTCATCTTCTTAATTTTATATAAGAGGTTTTCATATTAGTTTTATAGGTTATCCATTAAATTTTACTGAAAATGATTTCATCTAAAATCCACGGGTTATCTTCTTAATAATATTAAAAAGTTTTCATATTAGTTTTACAGTATATCTACTTAGTTTTATTAAAATGAGATATCCAGTCATAATAAGACGGACATCTTATTGGAGAGAAAGCGTAGAGAAATCCGCTAAATTTTGTTCTAATTTATAGGGCATTTTAGGTGGTCTTTTGGCTCTGTGTGAAGACTAATCTATTAAACAGCAATACGCTGGCGGCGCTGCTTGCTGTTATGTACACATTCATATACAGGGGAAACTCATTGCCAGCTGCAACGCGGCAAGGCTCAATGCAACCGAACCCTGGAGGGACACCAGATTCGGGCACGCTCAAATTCTTAGTAACGTCCCTGCCAATTTTCTAAAGCTGGACTATGCAATACCAGCCTTTTGTTGGGATAACAAATTCTCCACAAGAATCCCGGAGAGGAGCGAGTGGAAGAACTTAGGGGATCCCGACCCTAATACACTGCACATTTACACGGACGGCTCTAAACTGAACAATAGAGTTGGAAGTGAGTTTTTCTGCGAAAAGCTTCATCTGAAAGTAAGTTTGCGCCTACCTGATCACTGCAGCGTCTATCAGGCTGAGCTCATAGCCATATGGGAAGCAGCTCGTCGCCTGACAGATCTGCCAGACATAAATTCTATCAAAATCTTCTCTGACAGCCAAGCTGCCATAAAATCCTTACAGAGTAACAATGCTACATCTATAGTTGCAATGAAATGTAGGGAGTCTTTGAACAAACTAGCCGAAAGGTGCGACCTGAACGTCATTTGGGTTCCAGGCCATAGCAACGTTCGGGGCAACTGCATTGCAGATGAGTTGGCAAGGGAAGGCACAAGCTTGCAGGATATCACATCTGCGACATGGGTTGGCCCCCCGCTAAACTCATGCAAGCATTGGTTGAGATCTCGCTCCATTGAACAGGCTAACGCTAGATGGGCCAAGGAGTCAACTTGTGTGATTTCTAGGCAAATCTGGCCTAGACTGGATGAGGCTAGGTCTGTATCGGTGCTGCATCTGAATCGGCTCTCTATAGGTCCGCTGGTGGGACTTCTAACAGGCCATTGTCTTATGGGCACTCACGCCTCTCGCATGGGCCTATATAAAAACGACTTCTGCCGCAGCTGTAGGGACGTGGAGGAAATAGAGAGTGTTGAGCACTATCTATGCCACTGCCCCGCACTGTCGCTATCCAGGTACCGCTTCCTCCATAAACACTTTTTCGAGTGCCTGGCGGAGATGGAAAATGCAAGGACACTAGATTTTCTGCGCTTCATGAAACAAACGCGCTGGTTTAGCTTCACGGGCATCTAATCTTATCATACTTTTGAATCTAATTTTTCCGGAAAGGTTTGTAAACAGGGATAAGGAAGCTAGGGCTCCCGTGTGGTATCACAATGGGCCACCTCGGCCTAAGTGTGTCCCCGCTTTCATGAATTGCGGAGACAGCCACCTCAACCTAACCTAACCTATGTACACATTCTCTCTGCTCCAAACGTTTTAATATTAATGCGCTTATACATATGTCAACGCTTAACTTGCGCAAAAAATGTGAATTATGCAGCTAAGCAGGAAATACCTTTTTACTATGCCATATATAAGGCATTTAAGTACCGAATAAGGCCTGATTATTAGGAATTAGCTAAGCCTTATTTCCCATGACGAATAAGCCTTATTATAAGGTATATATACACCACATAAGGCCTGATTATCAGAATATAAATAAGCCTTATTTTCATGGCCGATAAGCCTTTGGTTTCTTCTCAGAGAGAGGGAGCAGTTCTGACAGCCTCATGATATCAACACACGAAAATCAACCTTATTTGAAACCTTTGCCCATACAACTTATGTTTGTTTAGAATTTTTAGACATTATTTCGTAAGCCTTTAAATCTACTGGAATAAACCTTAAAAAAAGCTGTAGATTTTTTGTAGGGATAATGCATAAATATTTTGAACTGACATGGCGAAAAGAGCATCTAGTTGTGTATGTATTCCCCTATCAGTGAAAGAACAGAAGTTCTTCTAGCTTAAGAACGCTAAATCGGTACACTGAGAGAAAAAAAATATATGGAGGGGTAAAAGAAATTGTTTACCTATTTTGAACACTACTTTCTTTGTTTTGAGGAAATTTTCCTTAAAACATGTTAAAAGGTTTATAAAATATTGTTGTTACATGCGTTACCATGGTTTCATATACTTGTTTTGAAAAAATTCATACATTAAAATAATGAAAAATTCTTTAAGCGCCATTCCATTCCCAACTTTCCTTGTTTTGAAGACTTGATTTCTTTAATTTTAAGAAATTAAATTCCCATACAAATCCCCATGGCAACGAATTTGTTTGAATGTTTTTTTTATGTTTTTTCCACATTTTTGAGAAAATTTACACAAAACAAAGAAAACTTTGTATTGGGACGCGTGTTCAAAATAAGGAAAATTATACTTTGATCGAGAGAAATTTTTTTTTTGAGTGTAGCTTTTCTAAATATTGTACGCGTGTTTTTCTTTGAAATTCGACTTACAGCGCTCTCCCACTCTTACTGCCCTGTTTTGAAACATTTTCCATCACGTCTACCTTTTCTTAATGCAGTGCAGAGCACATGAAAACCATAAATAATAGCTTAAACCATATATTTTTTATTCGCTGCTGTTCTTAACCATTCGCACTTTTACGTTCTGCATTTATCGAAGGTCAGGATTTATGTATATACACACAAGATGGTTACGTGGTCAGCTGCATATTCACGTGCCAGAGATTTATTTAATTCTTCAAAAAAAAAAATAATAATAATAAAAATCGCAACGGTTTGTAATAAAATGCAATACACACAAATACACATATGGTCGTGTTTTACTTTCTGCATACATACACACATGTTCGAACTTTCAGATTTATTGCCAAGAGATTTTTATTCACTGCATAACCTAAGTAAGTATTTTTGTACTTCACAGTATGTAATGCTGTAAGTTATGCACTTAACAATGCATTACTCAAAATACCAATAATTTTACTTTTCTTGCTTCATCCACATATAACAACTTTGAACAAGTAAGTAAGTATGTAGTAAAAAGTTGGCTGAGTAATAATCTAATGCAGCAGCAGCAGCATATTTTTACAATGATCAATATGCATTCTTTCTAAACTTTTATTCATGTTTGTAGTTAGTTGGTAATTGCTGTTTTTTGGTAAAATGCAGCAGAAATGTTGGAGGTCAAGCATTTTAAAGATGACAGTTCGTGGTCAAACCATAAAAACTGAAAATTCGCTTGCGAAAAATGTCATTCATCAGTTGGCTCTGTGTGTTGATTTATTCATTTATTTACTTGTATAATGCATTAAGAAAAATAATGTTAAAAAATATAAACATTAAAAATTATTAATATTAAAGAAAAATAAAAAAAAAAAGATTAATTTATAAACACAACAGCACAACAAGTTTCTGTATGAAAACTTTTTTATTGCAAAATTTCATTTTGGCACAAGAGCCTACAGCGTCATATAAATGTCGCCGTTTAAACTTCATAACCGACTAAGTGAGACTTTCATAGCCGCCTAAAGGACATTTGTGCCAAAAATTAAAATTGAATGCCTGATGCGCAACTCTACGACTTGAGAGCTGAAAAGCATATTAGAAGAAAATACATATAGAGCTGTCCGAGCTTCGCAAAGACCAAATTTATGTTATGGATCGATAGAGCTGGGCGTCAGGCGTTAAAGTTTGGCAAATCTTAATTTTGGCATATGTGGGTATGAAAGTTTCACTTGGACGGTTGTGAAAGTTTCACTTGCGCGGTTATTACGTTTAAACGACGATATTTACTGCGCGAGCTGCTTACAATAAAGAATAAAATGAAAAACTCACGAAAATTTTGCAAATTTTTAAAAACAATTTCTTCCAGAAGGTTATGCGACGGTAGATAATATTTAATGACAATTGATGAGTCAACGAAACAAAATTAAATGAAATGGAAGAAATTGCGGCTTGGCGGAGCAGATTGTGATATTGAGGCCATAAAATGCATGTTTACGTGTGTGTATGAAGCTTATACTTCAGATGAGATTTACCATGGAGCTCTTAATGAAAACCAGCAAACATTGACGTTTGGCTGAATTTGGCAGCTTGTCTTTAATATGCCCTTAGTGGCGTTGGTAAATGACGTACGCTACATTAATGAACAGCACACAGATTCAATATACCAATTCTCATGCATTTGAAAATCATAATGATAATAAATACATACATATATGCAGTTGAAAAAAGTTTAAAAGTAATATGTGTAAACCCTAAATTACAAACTTTCGATGCATAAAAGCATTCGTTTATTTGCTTACAATAACCTTGCCTTGCCTATGAAAAGTAGAGCAGTCCATCCAAAAACAAACATGGAAGACAAACAAAAGCAGCGCTGATTGGCAAGGAAATCGATGAAATGCGTTATGTATATGTACATATACAAAAGCAAAGCATACTAATTAAAGCATTTAATGAACTGAAATGAATGCAGTTGTGTGTATATAATTTGGTTTTTATATATGTACATACAATCATCATAGCATTAGGGCGGAGTGAATTGGGACTTTTTTTTTGAAATCATGATTGCTCTACCTGCAGAGAGTTGCATTTCTAGTACAAAAGTAAGACTGCAAAATATTATTGGCCTAGACCTTTATTTGGAGGTGCCCCAATTCCATTAAAGAATGGACAAAAATTATGAAAATTCGAGAAAACTTTTTGAAGATTTTTGAAATTTCGGCGAATTTTCAGAATTTTAGTATAAGCTTGGAGACACTGATTTAAACATTTCCATCGAAAAATTACGTATATTTTTATGAGAAATTAGCAAATTAGTGTTATCTAGCTAATGAATTTTATGCATCTGGAGCATTTTGTCCATTCTTTAATGGAATTGGGGCACCTCCAAATAAAGGACTAGGCCAATAACTGCAGGTAGAGTAATAATGATCTAAAAAAAAGCCCCAATTCACTCCGCCCTAATATGCATACATATATAAGTATATTCTTGCTTCCATAAAAGCGCATGCCTTTAACCTTTAAGTGACGAGGTGAAATTTTGTGACATAGTTTACGACGTGGTGGTAAATTTTTTTCTACGCATTTTACTTAAAACTCTCAACAAAAAATAAATTTTTTTATAATAATTTTTGCATTGGAAAGAGGCCAGTCCTTTTTCAAATGAAATTAATAAAAAAAGTTAATTAAATTTTTTAAATCAACAAAGTTTTTACTATAATTCACAAGGCCTTGTTCTTTCAAAATAGCGAAAACATCACATGAGAACCTTACACTGAGAGAAAAAAAATATATGGAGGGGTCAAAGAAATTGTTTACCTATTTTGAACACTACTTTCTTTGTTTTGAGTAAATTTTCCTTAAAAAATGTTAAAAGGTTTATAAAATATTGTTGTTACATGCGTTACCATGGTTTCATATACTTGTTTTGAAAAAATTCATACATTAAAATAATGAAAAATTCTTTAAGCGCCATTCCATTCCCAACTTTCCTTGTTTTGAAGAATTGATTTCTTTAATTTTGAGAAATTAAATTCCCATACAAATCCCCATGGCAACGAATTTGTTTGGATGTTTTTTTATGTTTTTTCCACATTTTTGAGAAAATTTACACAAAACAAAGAAAATTTTGTATTGGGACGCGTGTTCAAAATAAGGAAAATTATGTCTTTGATCGAGAGAAATTTTTTTTTGAGTGTATAGATAAAAGGTAAAACAAAAACTTTCTTTAAGCTTTAGAGACGGTTTTTCATAAAAAAATATATATTTTTAAATATATAATAGGAATTTTATTTAAAAAATTTTTTTTTGTAGAAAATGCTGGCCAGTCTTTTTGAAGTTTTTTTTCATAATAACGTGAGCGTATAAAATGAATCACGAAACGAATTTTTTAATTTTTCTTCCAATAATCATTTGAAGAAGTGGTAAAATTAATAACCATGTTAGTCAAATTGCCAGTGAGAATTTTTAAATGGAAATCAATTATTTTTGAAGAAAAAGTTACATTAACGTCGAGGTGTGGTAATTTTTACACCGATATCATATTTTATCCGTTATTTGATACCTTCCAAGATAGAAACTATACTGATCGATAATTATGATGACATGAGTAGATTCTAAAAGTATCAAAATGCTGCAGAGAAGCGAGAAGTGGTAAATTTCCAAAATTTGTATTCGAAGAAAAACTAACGTTACCCTAGACGTGGGGTAATTTTTATACCACCATCATCATTTCTCGTCAAATGTTACACCTTCCTCCATAAAAACAAAACGGGTCAATAATTACAACGAGATGGGGAGATACTAAGTGAGTAAACTTGCTGGATGGTAAGTTAAAAGAGATATTTAAAGAAACTGTAAGTCGGTGTAAAAATTACCACCACGCCGTATGTTAAAGGTTAAATTCATATATTTACAAATGAGTTTCGTTGAAAGGACAAGAAAACCTTTTTCAACACAAAATTAATGCCTTTTTTGCTGATGATTGCTACTTAAATGTGGTTATTAGTCTTTTGCCACAGCAGCTATTAATAGCGTTTGTTGAGTGTAGGAAAGCGTATGAGTTGCAGGAATTTTACCACAAAAGAGCGAGAGGATCAGAGGATGTGAGCGAGAAAGAAGACTAGCTATTTGTAGGAATCCGCACACAGAATTTGTGTGGGTACTTTCCTAAAATGTGTCAAAATCTCTGAAGAAGAGGAAGAAATTGTAAGCAGTGTTGCCACAGCCTCAAAAAATTTGGTATCACAAATTGATACATTTATGGTTTTTTTGGTATCACCGAAAAATGTTTGAAAAAAAAAAAAATTTAATTAATAAAATATGCTGCTTTTGGGGTTCTAATACAGAAAACTTTTTGAGAAAAAAATTAAAATTAATAAAGTAAGCTACTTTCGTGGTTTTAACGATATCGTTTTTTTTTTTAATAATATCTATACTAATTATATAAAATTGATTGTATGGAAAATGTATGTAACGCGATAACTCAAAAAGTACTGCACCGATTTTAATAATTCTTTTTTTAAAATGTCACAAATGGTAAATTCTCGAGAACCATGTACTTTTTTTTGCGCATTTCTAAGACTTTAATACCCTTTTCCCGGTTTTAAATTTCGAAAAACTCAAAAAAGCGCAAGCATAGACAGATTCGTTTGGTCATTTGCCGTGTTCAGTGGAGGCGTCGCAGTCGTGCCAGGCAGCGCAGCGCAGGCGACTCATATGTTTGTTTTTGCACGGTTTGTTCTTTGTCTCGGTGGCAATCAAAAACCTGTTTACACATGCATACTATGCTATAACTCAAGAACGCCTGCACCTACACCTGCACCTACACACTTCAGCATAGTTATTTTCATTGTGATGTCTAGACATCCTCCCCAGGTATGGGCTAAAATGTGGACCCGGATTACTCCGGAATGTTTTTGAACGATATTGGTATGAAATTAAAGGTATTGAGCAGGGCTTTAATACAGACCTATTTTCATTGTGATTTCCATGACGGGTCTTCTGATATGGGTCAAACCGTGGAACCGGATGGCCCTCGAATATTTCTGAGCGATATTGCTACCAAATGAAAGGTCTTGATGAGGACTTCGACGTAGAATTATGTTAGTTGTGATACCTGGGCCGGGTCCCCAAATAAGGGTCAAAATGTGACCCCGAATTAACCCGGCATATTTCAGAGCAATATTAGTATGAAATGAAAGCTTTTGAACAAGGCTTTTACATGGAGTTCTATTCATAATGATTCCTAGACCTTGACTTGACTTGATATGAATTGTCTTGAATTGGCATGACTTGATTTCACTTGACTTGAGTTGATTTGATTTGACTTGAATTGACTTGACTTGATTTGAATTGACTTGAATTGACTTGACTTGACTTGACTTGATTTGACTTGACTTGACTTGACTTGACTTGAATTGACTTGACTTGCCTTTAATTGACTTGAATTGGCTTGAATTGATTTGACTTGACTTGCCTTTAATTGACTTGAATTGACTTGACTTGAATTGACTTGAATTGACTTGACTTGACTTGAATTGACTTGACTTGACTTGACTTGACTTGAATTGACTTGAATTGATTTGACTTGACTTGACTTGAATTGACTTGACTTGAATTGACTTGAATTGATTTGACTTGACTTGACTTGAATTGACTTGACTTGAATTGACTTGAATTGACTTGGTTTGAATTGACTTGAATTGACTTGACTTGACTTGACTTGAATTGACTTGAATTGACTTGAGTTGACTTGGCTTGATTTGATTTGAGTTGACTTGACTTGACTTTGGTTAACTATATTCCTCATTGCGAAGCAACGGGTATTTGCTAGTAAAAATATAAAGATAATACTTAAATTTCACATGTAAATAAATATGAACACTTTGGTACTGCATCGAGTAATATAAAAGTTCTATAAAATGCAGTGGGTCAAACGAGCTGGGTGATCTAGTTGCCAGAGCTGATTCTGGAATTGATTTGGAGTCATTGAATCAGTTCTTAAATATTATTCGCGCTGTCCTCCTTTAAGTCAAAATACCTGCTATGCGGAGTGGTCCAACCAAAAGTTTGATAAAAATAAAATCTGTTCTAAGCCAAAATAAAAACTATCTACGTATCATTCATATGTAATTGTGCTTAGGTGTTTTTTTTTTTAAATTTAAGTACTCCCTCATGAAGGCGATGAAGGTATTCCACACAGGATTACTGTGGATGGGTACGTAGATTTTGCCCCAGAAAGAGGATTATGTGGTCCTTTCAACCCGTTATCACCAAAATAAAGGTATTTTGAAAAAACAAATATTTATATTTCGAAAACTATCGGCCTCCGGACTGTTCAAATTTCAGATATAGGATCGGAGGACGGTGCAACGCCCCTTTTATAAACGGTTTTTACGATCGGTAAAGGAAAGCGTGACCACGAAAAAAAACCATGAAGGCATCAATTTGTGATACCATAATTTTTGAGGCTATGGCAACACTGTTCCTGAGCGTCATTTTTGACACTAAATAGCATTTCGCACAAATGCGTTTGTTGAACTTTTGCCTTCATCTTCAGTTTGACATAAAATAGCATTCTACCCAAAATCTCACCAAACAGACCTACTTACTCATTCTGCAAGCATTTCAGCTCAAAGTTTCTGTGAAGCCAATAAAAATATGCTTAATAGCAGAATAATAACAAAGTTAAACCAGGGACCCATAATAATCATTATTCGTTATATTTTCAGTGATAAAAATCAAATACTTGCAAACATCGTAGAAGAGTATTGAGTTTGTGTGTGTGCATGTCTGAAAGAGCACTATCCGAATCCACTATGATTGAAAAATTTTAAGCGACATCCATAAAAATCAAAAATAATCATTATTTTTTGAGTTTTAATTTTTTGATCGAAAATAACACTTATTGCTTGAGTGATATATTTATCGCTCAGAAATAAAAATTATTCTTTGAGTTTTATTTTTTTGCTTAGGTCGAAAAACTCAAATTTCCTCTGAAGTGCTCTGGAACATAATTACTAAAAAATTCCCATCGATATAACTTCGTGAATGAGTGATATTTTTGATCGAAAAAAATAAAACTCACACAATAATGATTATTTCTGAAAGATAAAATATCGCTCAAGGAATAAGTGTTATTTCTGATCAAAAAAATAAAACTCAAAAAATAATGATTATTTTTGATGAAATATAAAAAAACTCAACATATAATGATTAAATGGCGATTTTTATTAAAAAATTCATAATTATTACGGTCCCTGAGTTAAACACATACTTCGGTAGTATGGGTGGAAGAAAAAGCATTAACTTTTATTTCATTTGTTAGTTTTGCGCCTTAATTCATTTTTACATACATACATACATATCAGCTTATATGTGTCTTTACTATAATGCTGCTTACAACATAAGTACGAGTATGAAGTCATTTCTTACTCACGTATTAAGTATTACTACTAACTATCTATCAACTATTATCATTATTAAATGGCGCCAGCTTAAGCCCAATGAACTTTTCGGTAGCCAGACAGACATACATGTGTTGAATGTCAAAGGAGTCATTTAAAAACTAACGCATGTAAGATAATGTTTCCAGCAATGTTTGTGGTTGGTTCGACATGGCGTATGCGTAATGAATAATTACATGTGCTTATCAAATGATTTCGTGTAGCCGAGTTTGGCGTAAAGTTCAAAGCGAACAGATTTCTGAAAATAAGTGTGTGTTTGTGTGCGTTTTTTTCTGTATATGTGTGTACATATATCTGTGTTTGTCATAACCAACTGTTGCATCTTTGTTTTTTTGTGCTTGTTTAAATTTGAATGGCTTTTATGGCTTTTATTACTTTGAGACGGTTAAATGGGCAATTATGTACGTGCAAAAGCAAGCGCTCATGTATGAATATATATATTTTAATATTTGAGTCAATAAACTCTTTTGCTTAATCTCAGCATTAATATATGACAAGATTTTCAGAAAATATATAATTTTACAGTGATATTGAACTGAAAAGGAAATATGTTTAATATGTAACGCATTGACATTTGTATAAATACTGTTGCCTCAAATTTGTCAAGACCAAACGCTGACAATGGTGCCAAATCTTGTAGAAAATTCGTGAAAATTAACTGAAAAAACATTGAACCATCTAAATATTACAAGAGCCTGCAATTGTGAATTGCGTCGAATAAACTTTACCCTCTATAAGCGCTGATGTGCGAACGATATCAACAGCAGATGAGTTGTTCCTTGAAGTATATGCGAGAAATGATATTCGCAAGATCTAAAGACTTGTTGTTGTTGTTGTAGCCACCACGATACTCCCCGAAGGCATTGGAGATGTTGGAGAAGTAACAATCCTTTGCCGGTTAAATTCGTTACACTCGTGTACAAGTTCTTTCTGACACTAGTTCGATTATCACGCGAACGAGTTTTTGGCCATCAACCTTCTATTCCGTTAAATTTTAATCGCCTTTTACGATAAAAATTCCATACCATGGATATATTCGAGGCACCCTAATCCGCTGGGGGACTTGTCTTATTAGACATTGAAAACAGAAGACTAAACTCACATATGTATACTATGGCCCAACGAATATGTGCCTAGATGTGCGCCGGTACTAATTTTCGTTTAAGAAAAATGTTGGAGATATTATTCACGCTTGCTGTGTCTTTATGAAGTAGATTAGAATATCATTTTACGTAAGTTTTTAGCCGGCCATCGTTTTTTCGATATATTCATGCAACCTATTGTTGCTTACCGCCCACCGTGCACAGCTAGCACGTATTTCAGCTCTAATTCTTTTTAATATTAACGTATAGATATGTAAGAATAAGAATTGGATCATTAAATTAAAATATTTACATAAACTAGCAAAATATTTGAACTTAAAATAGCACCATAAAAAAAACGTACTTTTTTTTTGAAATTCTCACTTTAGATGCACCAAAGTACATTAAGCACTGCAGGTACATCAAAATTGTATATTAAAGAAATATTTCTTTATTTATTCTGAATGAAACATATCATAAGGAATTTTCACGTAGATTTAACATTTAAGGAGTTTTTCGCAAATTAAAGTGGGTACTTTTTGTGTCATTTTATATTTCAGTGGTTATCCTTTAGGTCCTGTTCACATTGGATTTTTCCACTTCAGGTGTCCTGTTTTCTTTTTAATACCTTTTCTTGTATCCTTTAGCTACCAGATAATGTACTGAAATCGGAAAAATTTGGACTTTGGCGAATTTTCGATTTCGTCAATATTTGATCCTTTCAAAAAAAAAAAGAAAAAAACAAAAAATGTGGATATCCTTGAAAAAAGAGCAGCTCGGATTTTAATTTCAACGGATGTTTCATCTATAAACATCACATAACACAACCCCAATTTCCTTTTTTGTCGACATTTTCATGCAACCTATCGTCGCTTCCTGCCCACCGTGTGTAGTTGATAAAACAAAATTCCACTGGATGCGTTGGCGAGTACCTATCTAAATATTACAATCACAAATGAAAGAAGATTTTATAGCCCAGACAGTCTTGTCATCTGTGTTTAACAGAGCGGTGAAACCAATGCGCTAGGAAATGGATAATGACTTGAGTTGTCCTTGCACATTTAACCTGTGCGTTTTGATGTACATATATACATATGTAAATTTTCGATTCGAAAAGAAAAATTTAAATGCGTTATTTCCGCATTTTGCTGAATAAAATGAATTTGGCTGTTGCTGGAGATTATGTAAGTATTCTTTAATCGTATTCGTAGCCAACACCTTTGCTCCACATTTCGGCCTGTATCTTCCCTTTTTTATCTACCAAAAATTTTTTCTCTCAACACTTTAACCTTCCATTTTAATTGTTTCCAAACTCTTTCAGAAAAAGTTCAGATTGTCACAGAAGACTTAAATTTTGAGTGCCGCATATATGGAAATTTGAATTTAGACCCCCGTCAAACGCTACTAAACCGTCACCAATCGGCTCAAAAATTTATATTTGTTATCCGTGGGTATAGTGGTATTGATTTTGCGTATTAGATAAAAAAAAAAATATTTTCATTTTTGACACTTCATAGAGTTTTCTGAACTTTGACCTCAACCGTCACCACTGGGGACAAAAATTTATGTGTGATATCGTTTACTCTGTTACTAACGACTGATTTCACAGTCCCTGCAAAATATCGCCAATTTGAATTTTAAACGCGCTCCAATGCCCATCATTAGCACTTGTGCCTTTACAGCAGCGTGAGTTTATGTGACACCTACAAATAAATGTTAATAGAGCCTACTCTGCGAAATATACGTAAATTTCAAACAGCTAATGAAATAGTAGAATTTATTTATGTACCCAATTATACCATAAATTAATTAAACTCATTTGCCAGTAATGCCATTCTCATATAAATTTATGGCTCTCAAGTAAAGTTCCAATTCAATTTCTTCAAAAATAGTGCTTAACCAACATCTGTTTGCTCACACTTTTTGTTAACAACATACAAACAAACATAAAAAGAACTTACTTAGACAGTTCATGTACACCGTTTGTTTACATTATGGGCATACTTTGAATATAAATTTACATTTTTGCTTTTGGTTTTCTGTTTCTGTCTTTTCCCCTCTGCTACTATTATTCCATATTTTTCCGCAACACGTAATTGCCTCCACGATGGCCGGTATATGCGCGTTTTCCAAATAAATGCATGCACGACAGCAAACCAAAATAAAATAAAAGTAACAATTTTACAAAACTTTTAATAGCCGCTGTGTTTTGGCGAAAAACCGCACAATTTCCGTTGCGAATTTTCTTTTCGACCGGCGACTGCTTTAGCGCTGTTTGCCTATTTGTTTTTGATAATTTTTTACTACTTGCTTTTGGTGAACGTTAATTCTGTAGGTAATAAAATTCAAAAAATTATGACTTTGCCAAATATTTAGATGGCATAGGCCGACGCAGGTCTACACATAATTTGTCGTTTTTATAAACGTTTAATTTAAAAGTGTTTTGCACTCTTCACATGTGTATTTTAAAATTAGAATTGGGGTCGCAAATGTGTTTGTACACTGACAAATTTAGCCAAAACGACAGCATTTGCTTTTCACTAAAAACATTTCCTTTCTATGTATTTGTTTTTTTTTTTATGTGATTTTGTGATATTTTTCCGAATTTACCGCTTTATACGTGTGAACGCGTTGTCTGTCGGCCATCAACTGAATTTTCCCAATTAAGTTTTTATATGAAGCAGAAACGGCCAGCCAGCCAGCCAAGCAGCTGCTTTCCTTTACGAATTTTCCTCTGCTGTGCTGTTCGCGTTGTTAGCCGAAGTCTCAGTTGCCGTCGAAGTCGCAGTTTACTTTGCACGTAACGTACAACCTCGAGTTTGCCGGTATTTTATGTGTGCGCGTGTGAGAATGTGTTAGTGACTTTGAGAGTTTTGTTTATTCCAGAGGTCGAAAATAATTGAAAGTGTGAATTTGAATTTGAATTAGGATTTGGATTAGAATTTGAATTTTTTGGATTCAATTTAAATTTGATTTCAATTTGCGATTTGAAGTTCAATTTCACTTTCAATTTCAATTTTAATTTAAATTTCAATATCAATTCCGATTTAAGTTTTCGATTTAAAATTCAGTTTCTCCTTTTAATTTCACTACCAATATCAATATCAATATCAATATCAATATCAATATCAATATCAATATCAATATCAATATCAATATCAATATCAATATCAAAATCAATATCAATATCAATATCAATATCAATATCAATATCAATATCAATATCAATATCAATATCAATATCAATATCAATATCAATATCAATATCAATATCAATATCAATATCAATATCAATATCAATATCAATATCAATATCAATATCAATATCAATATCAATATCAATATCAATATCAATATCAATATCAATATCAATATCAATATCAATATCAATATCAATATCAATATCAATATCAATATCAATATCAATATCAATATCAATATCAATATCAATATCAATATCAATATCAATATCAATATCAATATCAATATCAATATCAATATCAATATCAATATCAATATCAATATCAATATCAATATCAATATCAATATCAATATCAATATCAATATCAATATCAATATCAATATCAATATCAATATCAATATCAATATCAATATCAATATCAATATCAATATCAATATCAATATCAATATCAATATCAATATCAATATCAATATCAATATCAATATCAATATCAATATCAATATCAATATCAATATCAATATCAATATCAATATCAATATCAATATCAATATCAATATCAATATCAATATCAATATCAATATCAATATCAATATCAATATCAATATCAATATCAATATCAATATCAATATCAATATCAATATCAATATCAATATCAATATCAATATCAATATCAATATCAATATCAATATCAATATCAATATCAATATCAATATCAATATCAATATCAATTTCGACTTTTAAAAATCTAAATCTTTACGATCCCAGAATAAATAAGGCATAAATAAACACTTAAGAACTCTGCGCATTCAAGTGCAATCAAAAATTTTATCACCAGAATGCACACTCCACACTATACTTCTTGAAAGAGTTAATTAAGGCACCTTTTACTTTTGTCGCTGACACACCCCTCGCGCCTCACTCTGCTCTTTGAAATTCGTAATTCTGAAAGACTTACAGACAGACATTGCATTGCACCTACCATACATTTATCTACATTTCTTTATTATTCATATAATTTTCCTTTTCCACGCACTCTTGTCTCTGTAGTATATGTATATATGTACATATGTACTATATGAATGCACATATAAACGCAGCGGCGTTGACGATACGCTTACGAGGCCAATGCCCGCACAAAACCGAGCTCCTTTCGTAATAGCGGCGACGTCGTCGATTTGTTGGCCAACAGTCAAAAAGCTTTTCATTCTGCTTACTTACACTCAGTGAAAGAAAAAAGCTTTGCCGAGCGTACTGTTAACAGCAAGAGAAAGTCAGTGGTGAATTTATAGTTTTGTGGGGGTTCCAAAAAGGGCGCTTGTTTTGAACTCTGCAAGAAATGCTAATCGAAAATTTAACAGAACGAAATAGATGAAAAAATCTTATTCATACCATACATGGAAAGAACTATATTGATGTTACATTCATATTTATGGATAATCCTGTCTGGTCCATAAACTATGGATGTCAGATCCATATAATGGGTGTTATATACAAAAGAAATTTATAATATACTAGCAGATACCCGTCCCGCTTCGCAGCGACGAAAAAATTTTGTATGTTATAATGAGGGTTTCCCTCTACATTTCCCTTTCTCTTTCTTTTTCATTTAGTTTTACCTTTACCTTTCTCTTTCCCTTTCCTTTAATTTTACCTTTACCTTTACCTTTACCTTTACCTTTACCTTTACCTTTACCTTTACCTTTACCTTTACCTTTACCTTTACCTTTACCTTTACCTTTACCTTTACCTTTACCTTTACCTTTACCTTTACCTTTACCTTTACCTTTACCTTTACCTTTACCTTTACCTTTACCTTTACCTTTACCTTTACCTTTACCTTTACCTTTACCTTTACCTTTACCTTTACCTTTACCTTTACCTTTACCTTTACCTTTACCTTTACCTTTACCTTTACCTTTACCTTTACCTTTACCTTTACCTTTACCTTTACCTTTACCTTTACCTTTACCTTTACCTTTACCTTTACCTTTACCTTTACCTTTACCTTTACCTTTACCTTTACCTTCACCTTTACCTTTACCTTTACCTTTACCTTTACCTTTACCTTTACCTTTACCTTTACCTTTACCTTTACCTTTACCTTTACCTTTACCTTTACCTTTACCTTTACCTTTACCTTTACCTTTACCTTTACCTTTACCTTTACCTTAACCTTTACCTTTACCTTTACCTTTACCTTTACCTTTACCTTTACCTTTACCTTTACCTTTACCTTTACCTTTACCTTTACCTTTACCTTTACCTTTACCTTTACCTTTACCTTTACCTTTACCTTTACCTTTACCTTTACCTTTACCTTTACCTTTACCTTTACCTTTACCATTACCTTTGCCTTTACCTTTACCTTTACCTTTACCTTTACCTTTACCTTTACCTTTACCTTTACCTTTACCTTTACCTTTACCTTTACCTTTACCTTTACCTTTACCTTTACCTTTACCTTTACCTTTACCTTTACCTTTACCTTTACCTTTACCTTTACCTTTACCTTTACCTTTACCTTTACCTTTACCTTTACCTTTACCTTTACCTTTACCTTTACCTTTACCTTTACCTTTACCTTTACCTTTACCTTTACCTTTACCTTTACCATCTATCACCATACGGGCCCACTACTTGAACCATCCCTGAGAAACCGACTTAAAAAATAACAATGAAAATATCTGTATGTTGAAGCCCTGCTCGACACCTTTCATTTGCTACCAATATCGCTCGGAAATATTCAGGGGTCATCCGGGTCCACGTTTTGACCCATATCTCGGGACCCGGCCTAGGCATCTCAATGAAAATAACTCTATGTTGAAGGCCTGCTCAGCACCTTTCATTTGATACCAATATTGCTCAAAGACTTGCTGGGTCACTCTGGGTCCACATTTGGGCCCATATTCCGGGAAGCTCCCACTTTTCCGAAAGTCTGTATACCCTATCACCAGCGCATATACCATATGAATCTACTGTGAAAATTTCATAAAGATCGGTTGATTACTTTGGGAGTCCATAAATAACACACACACACACACACACATACACATACACACACACATTCATTTTTATATAATAGATACAAAAATATGGATATGACATCCATAGTTTATGGATCAGACAGGATTATCCATAAATATGGATGTGGTATCAATATAGTTTTCACCGTGTAAAAATGCTGTATATGAGAAATATGCGTACAAGTGAGAGCAGGATGAAATGAAAGTAGAGATAAATAATCTAGATTAGAACAAAATCGGCAATTTAAAAAAATATATAATTTTCTGCCACCCTCAAAGTCGATTCCGTTCGCTAAATGAATTTTTCATTGTGCACTTTTTGAATGGCTTTGGGGTCTGTACGAGTACCTATATTGATATTTGCTTTAACTCTCCTATTTATTCAACCCAAAACCGCTCCAGAACATGTTGAATAACAGCAAGAGCCTGCCCCCATTTCTCTCGATGACGATTACTACACTTTACTGTAGAAATCAGGTCAAATCATCTCTTTCGTAGTAAATTTGGAGTATTTGTGCTCCCCTTTGGCGTTCGCACAATTTTTCCGCTGTGACATCACAGAAAAGCTCTTTTTTTTTACATGTGCGGCGCCAGCGGATGTTGACGTTTGATATCATAAATAATATTGGTGAAAATAATCTGAAGTACATTTATACATTTAAGTACATTCATATTGCAGCAAACTTAAGATTTGTTGGCTTTTAGCCATTCGAGAAAATTTTCTTTCTTTGTTATTGCTTTTTTGCTTTTATTGTAGTTCATTGTGTCATTGAACTTGGCGTCAATTTTAAAAAAAGTTTTGCTCATGCTGGCTTTTGTGGCCCTTTAGATGTATGTATTTGAATACATATGTATGTGCCGGTTTATATGTTTCACTGCATTTTTTAAGTCTATATATTTGATAATGTTTGTATGTATTTTTGTATGGTAAAACTGTGACGTCATATGGCGTGCTCAATCTGCATTTTAGCGCGCCGGCATTTTTACAATAGTAACAGCTAACAAGTATGCTTAGCATTAGCATAAGTACATAGTATATATGCACATAAATCAATTTTACAAAATGTATGCCCTAGAGCTCTTGTCGTCGTGGCTTTTAATGTAATACATACCCAGCAAAAAGGTTAGGCTGATAGTTGAAGCCAAAGCTAAAAAACAGGATTAAGCTGGCAGTGCTGCTTGCTGTTATGCGCTCATTCTCTCTGTTCCAAGCGCTTTAATATTTAACTAGTATCGCCGGTGCTCGAAATTCGACCATGCAATTTATTTTTTTAACTTTGTATTGGTACAAAAATTATTCCTTTTCGCGGAGATAAGCAACACTTTCCAAATTCCAGTTGTACCGCAACACTGATTTGCCCTTTTGATCACGGTCCGACGCGAAATCGTGGTCAAAATCAAGGCAGATCTAGGAAGGTAGGCCCGGTGGCGAGTTCAGAAATTCCCCATGTATTTTGTTATTGTAATTGGTAGAGTGTAATGTCAAAATTATATTTCGCCGTGGTTAAAATCTGAATTCGCTTGGGGCTCGTCCATTCCTATTGGCCATGATGTGAATTCGCTTTGATTTTGACATTACACTCTACCTTTGTAAATAAAAAATGAAGTTTTTTCAATTCGCCGCCGAGCCTATCTGTTAGATATGCCTTGGTCAAAATTAAAATTACTCAGTGTGCTCTCCCGCACTCAATCTCATTTTTCGCTTTAATGGAAAAGCAATAGGAGATATTTGGCCGCGTTGATTTTGATCTGAGCGTAAACTGGGCCAATGCATATAAAATAGAGAGAGTGCTTTGAAATTAAAGCAATTCTTCAACTGTGTTTACGATATTTGTAAACATTTTTACGATATCTATTTCTCTTAACTAAAAACTTTATTTATTAATTATAAACAAATTAAATAATTTATAGAAAAAATTATATGCCTATGCACTGCTCCTGACTCATACGAACACATCCATATCAATTTTATGTGGATATGAGTATGTTAAATGTGCTAAACAGCCTGGCAATTGTTTGTATGGAAAAAATGTTAGCCTACTAATATATAGATACTCTATTATGTGCCCATACATATCCCATATAGAGAGAGGGGGAATTCAGTTTTATGAGCAAACATGGGCAAAGAGAGTACATTGTGTGGCGAGCGTAAAAATTGCGTATTGCCCTAGCAAATATTGTTGCTTCAGTTTATTTTCAACTGACATGCAATCAAGTGTTTGGTTAAGTGCGCACGCTTATCTCTTTCCGATACATATGTACATATAAAATTGTATGAATAATATCTAAAGTTTCAACCCTAGCCGAATATGTGAATTTTGAAGCTAAACAGAAAACGCCTTTTTACTATTCCTTATATAAGGCATTTAAATACGGCAAAAGGCCAGATTATCAGGAATTAGCTAAGCCTTATTTCCCATAGCGAATAACTTTAATATAAGGTATATATACACCATATACGGCCTGATCATTAGGATATAACTAAGCCTTATTTCTATGGTGTATATGCCTTTGGAATAAGGTTTTCTCTCAGAGAGAGAGAGAGAGAGAGAGAGGGTAGTCCTTCTTACGGCCTGCTAACATCAACACAGCAAAATCAGCCTTATTTTAAACATTTACCGATACAACTCTTGTTCGCTTGGAATTTTCAGTCTATATTTCGTAAGCCTTTAAATCTTCTGGAATAATGCTTAGATAAGGCGTAGATTTCTGCTAGGTATGTAGACTCATATGGTCAATTTTCTGGCTGCTAACGTTACATTCGCACGGAGTTTTTATTTAGTTTATATGAAATAATAACAAAAATGTTAGAAACGTCCCAGGTTCTGCTACTTATGCTATCAGGTAGACCTATACCTTCATTTTAAGAGTAAAATTAGTCTGATGGCTACCATACCGTAAAAGTTATAAGCGCGTGAAACGCACTGCTAACGTTACATCATTTGGAAGTGAGATCAAGATACAGATCATGTTTGGTTTAATTTCTGCGAACTTGCTGAGACAATCATCCCAATTTTACTTCATGTTATATAGCAAGGATGTCACAAGGTCATGTCATACCGCTTTACCAAAATCTTTAGGAATTTTTAACGAAATTTAACATAAAATAAGGCACTGCCTACGTTACACAAAGCACTGCTAACGTTACACGTGCGAAAACTGAGTATCTCTACATATAATAAAATTGTAACCGTTGATCTCTGTAAATTGCAGATATACAGAAAATTAAAAAAGGAGCCAGAGGAATCCAAATTAACTGTTTTTAAAATTTGTGTCGGTCTGACTGTCTGTCTGTCCTTATGTTTGTGCGCGGCTCACTAAAAATTGGAATGATGGAATTGAATGAAACTAGTCAGAGTTATAAAAGCGCCATTGTATTATTATTATTATTATAGACGTCTACTTTAAGATTTATCGACCAATATGTGGACCAAGGGTGATCCAAAATGTGTTAATACAATATGGGTATCAAATAAAAGGTGCTGATGAGTGCTGCAATAAGTAATTATATTAAATTCAATATCTCGATTGGTTTCGGAGATATCTCCCTATCCCTATCCCTCCAAGTTTTGATATCCTACGGAAAACACTTCCAGAGATATTCAGCATAAAAGATTAAGTTTGTAAGGGTTGTGCCACGCCCCCTTTCCAATAGCTCTCATTTTTTCATCCAGAAAATGATTATTGAAAGCTTCATTCATTTCTATGCAGTCGTTTTTGTGTAACGCGGGCGTTATGGTAAAAAACACATTTTTGGTCACATTTTTCCCACATTTTGGTAAATAACTCGGGAACTGGATGAGATATCCAAATGAAAGTTGTGCTGAATATTAAGTTAAGCGTTAAGTGATAGAATGGTGAAAGTTTCATGCAATTCTATTCAGTAGTTTTTGCGTGATGCGCGCACAATCATATAGACGGACAGACAGACAGATATACTTCTAAAAATTGTAGATTTGGGTTCCGCTGGTTCAATAACGACCTCTCCTATCAGTTTTTCTTGAATATCTTCAATGTACAGATATCGACCTGTTACAATTTTATTATATGTATTATATGGATAAAAAATCACTGCTAACGTTACATATTATTTAAGCTAACAATGTCTTCAAATCTTTGGAAGTTTAACTTTTTTTAATTGGAACGTGAGATAAAACGTATTTTAACGCGAAAAGTTTAATTTAAAACGGCTAAAATTGAATGCCACTATTTTCAACAGCTACTATAATATGTCATGAATCCCGCAAGACCCCAGTGCTTGCAATATTTGACAAAAAAAAAACTACTTGGTTTACTTTCCCAGAAAATCGGCCATATACATATTTACATAAGTATGTGTGTGTATTTACATTGGCGCTTGTTTCCCTTAACACGTCAAATCAGTTGTGACGTATTCTATTCTAGCACTTGATGGCATTTTGTTGTTAGTTGTGCACTTGAGAAACTTTATTATGTCTTTTTTGTGTACGTTTTTGCATGTTTTTGTTTTTGTAGATAATTATGCATTTATGTAAATGTCTTTTGTCTCGTGTCTCTAGTGTAAAATGGTTTTTTTTTATGTCATTTTGAGATTTGCATTTTGATTGCATTTATTTTAAAACTTTATGACGCTTAAGTATTTAAGTTTCTAATTTAAGATAATAGTATTATTCAATTTTAAAGCGTTTTTATTAATAAAACATTGACTTGTGTATAGAAGAAAGTGTCTTTTTTAATGCAAATTACATTCTGCCACAAATTAAGGCAGATTGTTTGCGGGCGAAATGATTCAAAATTATAGCGAAAGTCCTAGACCCATAAGCGTAGTAAAGTCTTTAAATCGTTTTTCATTCTTAGCTCGAACAAAAATTTGTTTAGACTTTCTTCTCGATTTTTCTGAATATTTTGGAATGCTTTATTTCATTATCCCTGTCACAAAAGTATTGCAGTGCAAAATATATGTTCGGAAATGTTTATTGCTCATAAGGCCCATAATACCGCTGACCGTATCAAGTTTATATGCACACCAGTGGGGGCCCTAGCATGAATTGGCTGGGTAAGCCTATTTATGAAGCACAACTATTAGCCAGTTATTCATATGATTTTATTTTCTCTATTATCTGAACGTCTGATTTCGGCTCCGACATTGACTTTGATTAAATTCGTTTTGCATATTGAGGTACTTCAAGACGATACAATGAAAGTACTTTCAGAAAGTGAGAAAGTAAAATATCCTGGTGTATTTGTATTCAATTTTCTCACTTTCTGAAAGTAATTTCATTACATCGTCCGGCAGTACCTTTTGGTGTTGTTGTTTATATTCATACCGTATCAAAGTATTGGAATAAATCGAGAAAAAGAAGATGATGAAAAATAATTAACTTTTGATATACAATGGATATGAATATATGCATATGAATTTTGTTGTTTTAGCTGTACTTACTTTTCGTCAGCACATCAGCAAGCCTGGCTCAGACGAAAGTAAATTCAAGTTTTTCTCCATCAGAAGGTTAATTATCTACGACAGGGGAGGAGAAGTTATTATATTTTTCTATTCTATTTGGGAATTATTCAACTAAATTGAGTTGTTGGTGAAATGAACGGAAATGTTTAGGCAAACCGGGCTTTCCGGCTTGTATGAAGCGTCCACCACTGCACACATACCTTTTGCATTCTTGATTGTGCCTATTTATTAACATGTATATGTACATGCATAATATATTTTATTATTCAGAATTTGTTTAATAAAAGAGATTTTAAGTTGATGAAATTGGGCGCGCTTGTTGACGGCATCACTCGCAAAAATAGGAAAATTACGTATCCATATTTGATATGAATCTGTTGATTTCATTGAATGTCTTCTCTTAACTACAACGCCAAATGCAAAGGAAAGTGACACGAGTTTTCTAAATTTTGCTGGAAACATTTCTTAATTGTTTTTGTATACACTTTTTGGATGTAAACATTGGTTTCAAGTTGTACAAATTAATTGTGTTGACATCAGCGGGCCTAAGAAATGACTGCGCCATAATGCAGTTTCCAACCAGCTGAAGATTAATCTATTGAATTGAGGTTATTTGACAATATGTGTACTTATATATTATATATCCTCAAAGGTAATTCCTTTTGAAAATATTTGTCATTTATTTACTTTTGTGTCTCTTTACGGCATTTTTTTCGCGCTCAATTGATAACAACATTTATCACTGACAACCGCTGCGCTCACATATGTACATACTAAAACATGACAATTTTTTAAGCTAAAATATGTTACACTTGTGCGAACATGACAAAAACACAAATGTTAACATATGCTTTTATAAGTATAAGTTTGTATGTACATATCTATATCGCAAAATTCACGCTGAATAATTCTCGCCTGCTTGAGTTTTTTGGTTTTCCCCAAACAATGCGCATTTTTCTTGTTGCTTATTTGTTTTGTCAAATGCCATCTACTTATTTATTATTGTAGCACTTTTATCATTTTTCTCATTTTTATTTGGGCTTATAATTCACGCAGCCAAAAATAAATGGCCTACTCGCACAACTTGATTAGTAGCTTGATCTAAATTTAACCACAACAATATCATGTTTTGTTTAGTGCGAAGGAGGAACTTTTGTTTCGCTTTTAGGAGGAAGGAAAAGCCTAAATTGAAGGTAGTAAAAAAAATGTAACAGGAAGTGAATATAGTTATGTATATGAGTATATGCTTCATTGTGTAGATATGTATGCATGTTTATGATGTACTAACTTCTCGTATTGTATGTTGAAGGTCATAAGCTCGAAGCCAAAGCCCTGTAATATGAATGATAATATATAAAGCTCTGTAAAAACAAGAATGGTCTGCAAACCCTCCACTTACATATATTTAAGTCATTAAAAACCTTTGCGGATTTGCACAGAAGATCCTTAAAATTTTTACTAAATTAAGGTAAGAAGCAAAAGTTGTACTTAGAAGAAGTTCGGCCTTGATTTAGTGAAGGTATGTAAAATTTCCCATCTATAATAAGAAAAGCTTTCATAAATTCTAACATTCATAAAAAAATAAAATTTGCTCTGTAAAATCATGAAAAAATATAAATTTTAGTAAAGTTCGAGGATTTGCACTGAAGATCCCTCCAGTTGGTAGGAAATTAAGTTAAACAAGTAAAAGCGTGGCTGTCTTCGGCCGTACCGAAGACTTCATACCTTTCATGAGTGGGGAAATGAAAAGTTACCTATGTACATATGTACATAGCCGGATTAAGTTTAATTTATAATTTTAATTCTGTGGGTTATTTATGGAAAGATTTATTAGAAAAAATGGTGTCTTGGCTATTTAGATGGAGGAGTTATACACCAAAATGTCCATATCTGAACAATCGGTTGTATGGGAGCTATATGTTATAATAGTCCGATCTTGAAAATTTTCGGTAACCCCGTTTGGGCCCATATGGGTACAAATACTTCAAAATTTCACGCCGTTAGCTGTTAAAATGGAGAAGTTATACACCAAAATGTGTTTATCTGAACAATCGGTTGTAGGGGAGCTATAGGTTATAGTGGTCCGATCTTAACAATTTTCGGTAATCCCGTTTGGGCCCATATGAGTACAAATACTTCAAAATTTCACGCCGTTAGCTGTTAAAATGGAGGAGTTATACACCAAAATGTCCATATCTGAACAATCGGTTGTATGGGAGCTATATGTTATAATAGTCCGATCTTGACAATTTTCGGTAACCCCGTTTGGGCCCATATGGGTACAAATACATAAAAATTTCACGCCGTTAGCTGTTAAAATGGAGGAGTTGTACACCAAAATGTGTATATCTGAATAATCGGATGTTGTGGAACTATATGTTATAGTGGTCTGATCTTGACAATTTTCGGTAACCTTGTTTGGGCCAAAATGGGTACGTCTACTTCAAAGTTTCATGTCCTTAGCTGTTTAAATGGGGAAGTTATGCGCAAATTACTTCCAAAAATTACATGTATATCTGAATAATCGGTTGTTTTCTATATGTTATAGTGGTCCGATTCGGCCGGTTCCGACAAATGATCAGCTGCATATAACAAAATACCTGTATTCCGAATTTCATTCAGATATCTCAAAAACTGAGGGACTAGTTTGCGTTCACACAGACGGACGGACGGACAGACGGACAGACGGACCGACGGACAGACGGACATGGCTTAATCTACTCAGCTCGTGATTCTGATCATATCGGTATATATTTTTGTGGGTCCCCCACGCTTCCTTCTGGTACTTTCGACAAAAAATTGTTGGCACTAAGTTATAATACCATTTCATTCTCATGAAAGGTATAAAAAGATAAATTTGTTTTTAGAAGAAGTTCGGCCTGGCTCTATGCTAAAAAATATGTTTACATGGGCGTTGATGTTTCATAAATTCTAACATTCTAAAAAAGAAAAAAAAATGGCTTGTTTGTTTTTTTTTCGGTGGCGCTAAAGCACCTTAATACATCTTATTCATAAATAATTCATACCAAAATAACTAACCCAATTTCATTTATAGGCATTTTATTACAAAAGAAACATGTGTAGGGACATACTTTTCACTAATGTGCTTTGTGAAGTGTGTTGTGTTGATTAGAGCGGTGTTGGCCTTAGACAAAGGCTTGTGTATTTGGATAGAAATTTGAGTGCATTGTTCAAGGCTGAAAAGAGAATTGCTGTTTTTTCTTCGATTGTGAATTCGAAGTGAAAATGTGTAAATTTGGAAGTTTTAAAGCCACAAAACATTTAGATTGACGGCCATAAGAAGTCAATTAAATCCTAACCGCCGCAACTTTGCTCACACATAATTAAATTATATATTTAATTTCATTAAAGCACGACATACTAATTTATGAAATTCTTGCCACTGAAAGTTAGCAACATAAATCCCAATGTTAATACCTTTGTATGTATTTCATTTTGTTGCAAAATTTCTGCTCAGACATGATTATTACATTTATGAGACTTAACTTGCCTAGAGATAACAACAACAATAGCAATAATCCAAAACTCAAACAAAATACTTTGCCGCGCATTCACGCCTTTTCGATGGCAGACAAGGATAAAACAAACAGTAGCTCCATACATACGTACCAAGGCCGTATTTAGGGGGGGGGGGTTGGGTGTTTGAACCCCCCACGAAATTCTGGTAGATAAATTCTACTTCTATCATATTCAAAGCTATATGTTCAAAATACTAATTTACAAATAATTAATTTGAGAAAATACCAAGAATTTCAGGTATAGGGGAAGACTGGCATGAACCTGCTGAGGTCAAAACCATTTTTTTATGGTTAGGGTTTTGAGATAACGTAATTTAGGTTTTTTTTGGTTACAAATTCAATCAAAAATTCTTCTCGCTGAAGTTACAAATACCCGCAAACCGTATCTACTCCGTTCGAAAGATAATTAAAGTACGCTTCTAACGACATACCACTTATAAATTAAATTATGTTACATACATACATTTTCTAAAATTTTAGTATATTTCCTTATAACCGCATAAAGTCATTGCATGGCTGAAAATTCATTACTCGGGTTATATGTGTTAGTGTCTGATTTATAACATTTCGTGTGTTTTTGTGTGAAAGATCCCATATATGGGATGGTTGCGTTGTTATAGTCCGATTTCACCTATTTTCAATACTAACTTTATGTCAAAGTCAACATTTTATTGATTTTTTGCAATTATTGAAAAAATTTGGTTTTTATTGGGGTTTTTATAAGAAGTTGTAAAAATCAGGAAAGTCTTATTCTTTTTAAAATTATTCTGTTTTATTGCAAACATTTTAAGCGTAATATTAAAAAGATTCGATGAATACTTTATTTTTGGCGATTTTTTCCAAGTGAAACAAAAAGGATGTTCCCAACTATATGAAAACCACTTCACAGATAAAAGGACATTAGAGGGAAATATAAAGCTTCCCAAGCACTGTTTGCCAGCATAACACCAACAGTCTCAAAAAATAAGCTGCTGCTGTTCTGCGAAAGTTATCATAATTTTTTGAGAACTTTTGAATTTCGATTTCCTTTGAAAATATCTAAAGTCGAAGCACAGAGCAGTCGAATATATTTGTATGCTTATTTTTGCTGTTGCTTTACTGTGTAATTTCAAACAGATCAGTCGACAGCAAAGCACAGATAAACAGAATTTTAAATTTAAAATTGGTTTTTTTTTGTACATTACAATTTCGATTGTGTTCCCATTAATTAAAAAAAAAAAAAACAATAACAACAGTGCTGTAAAAACTCGAAATTATGTTTGCCCTTTGCTGTGCTGTAAAAATTTCCACAATACAGCGACAGTCGACTATAATTTTTTAAAACTTAAGGCTGCGCAGTTGCATTACAGTATAACTTTTTATTTTTTATACTTCTGCTGCGCTGTTTATTTTTTAATTTTCTAATGAAAATGAAATTCAATGGAAATAAAAAAAAAAGTTGATAACAGATGGGTAATCTAACCGAGTTTTTCGTCCATAAAATATTTTTTTTTTCACTTTAATAAAATCACCAAAAATAAAGTATTCATCGTGTTTGCAATGGAACAGTCTAATAATGAATAAAAGTTTCCTGATTTTTAAAACTTCTTATAAAAACCCTAATTTGAAAAAATTTTTCTTCTAAATAGCAGTTTAGAAACCAGATTTCTTTTATTATTTTTAGTTAGTGTACGAAATAAGTTTTATATTTTTCTCCAAAAAAAAAAAAAAAAAAAAAAAAAACTACGATGAAAACCACCCACGAAAAAAATTCCTGGGTACGGCCCTGATACGTACATAAAAATTCGCTAACTTTTTTATGAGTTCATAATTTATCGTTAACTTCTGACATTTGGCATAATTTTGCAATGAAAAGTGCTGCCATACGGCCATGCGAAAAATTAAGGAAATGGCTTAGAAGCGAGTCCTCTTGTGTTGTTGATGCTGAGTGCGTGATGTGCGAATGTGCATGTGGGAGGAATAAATGGAAGTAATGAAACAATAGCAAAAGGACAAAGAGAGAAAAAATCACACAAAATAAAAATAAACACAACTTGTAACCGTTAAAGAACTTTTATTATACAAAAAAAAAAAAACTTTTTCCATTCGCACGCAAGTTTTTTTATGAGCTTTGTCAGTGTTATTTTTATTATGATTGCCATAAAAAATATAAAACGTTATTGCAGTAACAGCGGCGTATGTGTTCTTCTGTTTATGAGATGAGAAAAAAGCAAGCCGGTGCAACGCTTAAAATGTATGTAATTCAACAGGTCCAATGCGATTTCCACATCTATCGAGTTAGCAATTCTTTATCTATAAAGGTAGACGAATTATTTGCCATCATACTAAGAAAAGCATCACCCAAATGCGCGCTCGAACTAGGCTTTGGCTGCCTCTCCAATAAAAGCCGTAAGCTACATCCCAGGCCGAAGCTTCGGTAAAACACCCCACCGCGACGCTGGCCACCACCGAGCATCAAAGGGAAAGACCCGCTCCATCATCGACCCTACCCAGTTGCTGCCCTGTCTTTGGTACTCCGCTTCGCCGCACTACCGCCTCTCCGCTGTCATACGCTTGGCGCTACTCTCTGCCTCTCTGCTGCGATACCAGCCGCTGCCAACCATCCCGAACACGCCCAGATATCTCTGCTCCCGTCGCACCATCTCCCTCTTTCATTACGGAAAGCTGTTGACTTCTTCTCGGGCCATAGGGTTCTTATTCAGTGGGGTTTCTTATTCAGTGGGGATTTGTGGGAACTTTACTCAGCCTTGGATAGACTGAGCGCTACCTCAGCGTTCGGCAAAGCTCGCCTTATAATATAAAATATGAAAATGTGAACCATCATTTCTGTTGCTGGCAAGTACTTTTATTAAGTAAAACTTATTTGAATAAAATGCATACCGTTATCAACTTTAGCAGACAGACAATGAAGAAATTATGAAGCTTTTGCTAAGTGTGCTTTATAAAGCGCTTTTGACTGGAATACGGCCAAATACATACACACATACAATCCAAAAAATATTAAATACGTATATATGTACATATAATCGCCACGAAAGTGTGTTTACTTTCCTGCGGAAGTGTTTTATGGTTCTTATTTTTACTATCTATAGTGTCAATTAGTTAAAGCACAAACCATTACTAATGCTCTCAAACTTTTACCGTTAATACAGTTTGAGTGCCATATCCTTCTTACGCACACACACTCTGAGTCTGTATAATAAACCCTTTTTCGCGATGGCATACAAACAGTGCAATTATGGCCGCAACAACAAAGTTCCTTTGCTATAACCAAGTTCAATTTGAAGGGGCTTTTCTTTAAATAAAATATAAATGGCCAATAGCTCATTTAAATTCACATAAAATATATACTAATACCTAGAATAATAGATAAAGGCTCATGTGGCTGTAGTGGTATCACACAAATTGTCAAAAAATGCACATCTTTCTCTAAATAAATAAATTCTATCACTAGCTGCAGATGTCCAAGTAATAATTCAAAGCACATAGAAAAGTTGACTGCTGCCATAGAAGCTGGGGGACAAAGATTCTAAGGCCTAGAGAATTGCAGGAAAAGCATTATTGGGAACTAAGTGATTTAACTTGAGATCGCTGCTTTTAAGTTCGCCGTCTCACTATACATGCCAACATTTAAAACTAAACCCAAGCGAATAAAAACAGTTGGCAACGCAAATAAATAATAGTTGGCAACACCATTAAATAACAGTTGGCAACGCCAATAAAAACTGTTGACGATGTCAATAAATAATAGTTGGCAATGCGATACAAATTATCTAAAATGCAACGGCCAAAAGAGACAACTCAACATTTGAATTCTGTATTTGTACATACATTACTACTACTATTAGAGAAGGCGAGAGCGATTTTGCGAACAGGTAACTAAAGTACAGTATGAAATGCAGACACACAGATACACCGCGCGGCACAACACATAGAAACACCAGCGCAATACACCCAAGATACAGGTGAGAAAGCGAGAATTAGGGAGATCAATGTACAGGTAAACGAAAAGAGTGTCAGAGCAACTGCGAATTGGTATTCGTGGTTTCTGCAACTCACAAAGCAGTTAAAAAAACAGGTAAGCCGATGAAATTCCAATTGTACGAGCTATACGCAGCCAAATCAACGCTACTTATACAATTTACAAAAACAATGTGCGCTGTACACAAAAACCAAAGCAATTTCAATGATCTTGCGACTGCTGAGAGTTGAGTTTAGCTGGTTTATACCATGTCTCCACATAACGTGTTTCGCCCTTTTTTCTGCATTTTCTCTCTCAATCTTGTTTCGACACGGAAACCAGTGCCGAAACTCGCCAATTTCCATACAAATTTCTGAGAGCGAGTGAAGATTGAAACACTGTTTCATTCTGAATCATCTTGCCAACCTCGATGATATCGATGTCTTCTCTAATTTTGTATCGAAAATCTATCGAAATCTCACACAGACCAAAACAAAGACGCAAAAATAAGCAAACATACAAACATTTAAGAAGAACAAGAAAGAGAAATGTCAAACTAAATCATGATTAGCCACGTGGAGACGGGTTATTGAACGAGATGTTTTGCTACATGTTTCTCTGGTGAATCAAGTTATGTGGAGACGGGCTTTTAGGTAGGTGGTGCGGAGTTCTGCTGCTGTTATTGACATTTACCAACGCGGCAGACAATTGAAAATGGTCGTTTTGTTTGTTGGTGTTGTTGCTGTTGTTGCTGTTTGCTTGTTAACTTGTATGCGTGTGTGCATACACGTGTGTGCGTGTTTGTAATATACGTGGGAAAAGTGATTGCGCTAATACTTTGTGGCAACTGAGTTGGCGGCTCTGAATGAATGCGTGGGAAAGAGTGGAGCCGTAAAAGATTTTGTTCGTGTTCGGTATTTGTGTGATCTTGTTGTTTTTGTGTTGGAGCGAAGAAGATATTTTCATAACAATGATATTCCTAACCATTTTTGCAGAGTTGTATTTGCTTTGCTTTTATTTATCAGCAAGACTAATTTGAGCAACATTTTTCTTATATTGAGGCGCTCTTTAAACACCGATACTCACCGACAGACAAATACCCACATGCATATCTACATATATACTTTTGAATAACTACACCGACAAGTCGCTGAGTGGCATTGTCGTCTGGCTTTCCCTTGGCTAACTCTAGTTGGTGTTGATTTGGCTTTGTTTGGCTCTTTTATGGGCTTTGACGACGTTGTCGCTTGGTGAGTGAGTGCTGATGAGTGGTGCTGAACTCGCCAAATATGAATTGCGGCTCAGATAGTTTAACAGCGCCTTTACCTGTTTGCGGACGTGTTTTACGGAGAGCGGTTGAATTGCACTATACAAAGCGTGTGCGCGCGTTACCAATTTGGTTTTTTTCTGTGTTTTTTTTTTTTTTCAATTTATCTACTTGTTCGAGACAGGCCTGCTTGTGGGCTTTGTGTAAAGGTGTGTATGCGCACATGTACATTGTACATACAAGTTCCTTTCAGAAGAATTTAGTGCAAGTGTGTATTTGTGCATTGCTTTAGGAATTTGAAGCGCTACTTACTGGATGTAGAAGCTAGACTTAGCGCATTTACTGCTGGAAAAATTTGTTAAATAAGCAAAAGAAATATAAATACTCATGATTTGAAGGTGAGAAAGCGGAAATTTTTGTGTGAAAAATCATATTTTTTATAATAAAAAGACATATTTTTAAAGTTTAATATAACGAGATATTTTTAAAGTTTCATATAACGCGCCGACCGGTTATATACATTTCTATGTGTGTATGTGTTGATATAAAGTGGTTTGTAGGTGTGTAGAATTTCAAAGTTGTCGTTTCAACGGTTGCTCAATGACGTAGTGCGGTTAAACGAGTTTTTTTGTCACTATTTTTTTTCTTTTTTGTTTTTTTTTTGGTAATTGACAATTCACAGAAAAGCGGTTGAAAAGGCAATAAAAATAAAAATACCAAAAAGTGGTTGAACAAATAAAGTAAAAACAAATAAAAAACAAGGTAAAAAAATGCGTACACTTAAGTAAATGTTTAAGAATGTGTTAATTCCCAATAAACACAGACGCGAGGATGATATCGCGGCGAATTCGAGGCGAGTTCGCGAAAACAGATTTTCGCGAACGTAATTTTTCGGACTCGCCTCGGGTTCGTGGCAAGTTCGAGAAAATCAATTTTCGCGATATCATTTTTTTCTATTTTTTTAAGTTGTTTTGCACCAAAAAATCATAATAGTTCTGAAATTTTACATGTATACCTGAACTCGGATTTAACCCATTGCCAGTAAACCAAACTCTGAACTTTTAATTTTTCGAAACGCCATTTATAAAAAATCTGATCAGAGGAATTAAAAATTCTCGAATCGCTAATGATAAAAAATTCGAATCGCCAGCGATCCGAGAATGAACAAATTCTCGAATCGCTAGTGATAGGTGACATGCCTACGAATTCGGATTCGCCGATCTATCGCCGCGAACTATTGCCACGATAATATAATCAGAGAAAGCGAATCCGACGCGAATTCGAGGCGAATCCGTTGTGTTTATTGGGTTAATGTATAGATATATGTACATACCATTGATACGTACAAATGTACATGATATATACCTACGTACATATATATAGTACGTACATATATATAGTACTGTATATATGCCTACGTATAAGAAAAATCTACGTTTTTTTTTAACGTAAAAATATGTGTGAATCAAAACTTCGTTCATTACCAAAAAAAACATGCCGTAGTCACAAGAATCACAAGAAATTCCTAAGTGTACTTAAATGAATGCGCATTCTTTTGCTTTACATGTGAAGGTACACAGGTACGTTCGCAGGTAAATACATGGGAACGATATATTTCAGGTGTATGCGCACGTGTGTATATATGTGTATCTTATTGTCTCACAATTGGCATTGCGCATGTGTATGGATGAGTTGCCATGGCAGTTTTGCCAACGCTAAACGAAAGGCAGGCAATGACGTCGTTTGTTTTTGAACCTATAAATAACATACAAATAAGAAAGGGAATTCAAGAAAGGAATGCAACAAAAAATTAAAAAAAAAACAAAAAACAGAAACAGAAACAGCCAAAACAAGCCAAAATAATAAAGCAAGCACAGCATAAAATAAAAATATGAAAGTAAACTACATAAAACAAGGCGAATATAGAAACTAAAAATAATAAAAATATCAAAATTTTTAAAGATATAAAAAAAGAAAAGAAGTAAAAAAAACAGTTAAATAAACAATAAATTAACGTTAACGTATTATTATAATTTGCAAAAATTAAATTTTGCAGAAATTAAAATTAAACGAAATAAACTGAAAATAATATACCTAGACACTTAAGTAAATAATGTAAAAGCAAACCATAAACTGATAAAGATAAAGTTCGAAGAAAATCCTTAAAAGCAATAAAAGAAAAAAAAAATTTAAGGCAAAGCCTATAAAGTAAGAAAAAAAACAACAATATATTTGAAGCGTGAGGCCAAAAATAAGGTTCGCTTATATTAATTTGGCTGACCATTAATGCATTAATGGCCTCACATATCTAGACTAGGTAAGTCCGTAGTGTTTCCAGCAGAGTTCTTGAACATGGACATCTCTACATTAAACGCCTGTATTCAAACTGCAAAATAACCCCGCCTCTTTGGCAAATACCAAGAGTTTCCTTATCACTACACTGGTTACAGATTCGAGATAATAATAATAATATAATACAATAGCGCTGTTATAACTCTGACGAGTTTTATGGCCGAGCTTCTCTCCCAATTCGAGGTGTGCTCCTTTTTGTTTTTTTCCTACTAATACAGATTCGAGATCCCTGAATGCAAATTCTCCCAGTAGCCGAAGCAGTAGCCTGGAATACGCTGGACAGGAGCAGAGAATATGCTCTACCGTCTCTTCATGCTTTCAGCAATCCCCTGCATTCACTTTCACCAACTAGTCCCATTTTGAACACATGTGATGATAGGACACAGTTTCCTGTAAGGATATCGATTATAAGTCTACACTCAGCCCTTCTCATGGATAACAATCATTTAGTTAATTTCGGATCTTACTATTTACACATAATTTTGGATAACTTACAGCGAGCTGCGTTTTTTCACGCATGACTGTCTATGTAAAAATTAATACGTCGCCTTCGTGAGGGATGGGATTGTCGTCTATCAGCTCTGCTCCCTCTTTACAGCTTTTACTTCCGCCTGAAATACACGACAGTGATCCGGCAGATTCTGATAAAAATGCTCATATCCAGTTCGCTGCAATAAGCAGCAGCTCCTACGCCTTCTGATGCCTTAGACCCATGCGTGTATACATGAATTACGTCTCCCTTCATATCTGCACCCTTCAGCCAGCTATCCGACTCTATCGGGGCATCTAGACACCTATCGAAGCACAGATATGGCACAATGTAATGAGCTTGTCCGCCCAATGACATCGCGATGCCTGCACCAGTGATGTCATTTTCACTTCGATCGAAGTATTTCACTTCGCTTTTATGCCCGTCACTTCGACACTTCCTCTTTCCCCAAATCACTTCGATTTTGACCAATCATAATTACTTACTTTTATAATTTATTCTTACAAATTCTAATAAAAGTTGCATATGCAAGTATGCAAGAGGTAAATGTTTATACAATCATAAGATATGGCATCTCTCATTGAGATGAATAATCGATTTTTTAAAAGCTCTTATCTCTAGTGTTTTGTCGCTTTTTTTTAAAGGTTTGACACAATTCAACTCCGAAGCGGAGTTCGAAGCAAAAAAAATTGTGGTATTTTAAGTATAAGTTTAATTTTTTTCACATTGAATGAATTATAACCGGTACCTGTTATACTTAAATAAAATTAACAAAAGAATACTTAGTACATTCTCGTTATCCAATGCCCTCACTCTGTAGTTCGATTCGAAAGAAATTTCCATATTCCAAATAAACAATATTCTAAAGTTTACGAATGTGCTTTCAAATCTAATTTCACTTTCGAATAGAACTACAGTGTGAGGGCCCAGGAATAAAAAAGATCTCGTATTTATATACATGAACCAATATAAACAATTGAGGATGCTGCATTCATATATATATATATATATATACATACATAATGTATGTACATATGTACGTGAATTTGAATTTGATGGATTTTTTTTGCCTTCTTAGAAATAATAAAAAATAACATATTTTTAAAAAATTAAAGCATTTTATTTTATATGTAGTTTCAACAGTTTTTCTTCGAAATGTTACTTAAAAACAAAATGCATATATTATTCCGTTTTTTCGATCCAAACTTTCTTGACCTCGTGGGAAACGTATGAAAAACCATTTAGCCGCGCTTTACTTCGATTTACTTCGAATCACTTCGATTTTTCAGCCGCTTCACTTCATTTTAAAATTTGGCGATGACAACACTGGCCTGCACTCGAGCTGCCCCGAGGCTTGAACTCTCGTTGCAGTTGTTAACGCTATGTTCTTTGTCAAAATTTAATTTACTTAAAAATCATATGACTTCGGTTTAAAAGTTCTTCTACCGAGCAATCGGGCTTATTTTCTTTCACGTTGGCCTTTACCATCTTTCAGTATTGAAATCGGATATTTAGGTTGAAGCAAACACTGATCTGACCACCGCTGAGTTACTAAGTAATTAGTTAGTGTAACAGCAGTAACTCGCCACAGAGGTGCTGAAAATTGTAACTAGACTTTAGTTACTGGAGTGTGAATATTTGACTGGCTACAGAAATAGCTAGTCATTTCGATACTTAGATCAGACTGTTGTGGGAATTAATTGTAGCTAAACTCGCGCATAAACACTAGATTTCAAAACTTTAGAGCTCAAGCAATACTTCGGAGATCATTACACAAATAGTTCTATTTTCTTATTCGACCGTTTTTACCCACTATCAGCTCGAAATTTCAATTTCTAACATAGAAGATCAATTCTCTAAATACTGAACTAAGTAGCAATCATTGTTGCTGATGGCCATTGCAACTGGAGTGGCACTTCATCGAGGCTTACTTATGTATGTGCTTTCGTAAATTAGTTTTCTTTTTTCTGAATACTTTGTGAATGAAATTCTCGATGAATTAAAATTTTATCGCTGTTTGATAGCAAATGAGGACGGAAATATCTTTCAATCTTCTACTAAGTATTTTTCCATACGAGTATTATGTAGCAATTGCCTCTACAACGTGCCTCTAGACACACTACTACTTCACTCAGTTTTGAGCCATTAGATACACCACAGCTTGGCTGACTATATTTTGCTAAACATTAAAATCAAATGAATAAAATATCAGTAACAAATTGCAAATCAATTTAATATTGCTTACTTCCTTCCCATTTGTTTCCGTTATAAGCGGCGCGCATAGAAAGTCAGATAAAAGATATACATACGTACATTGTATATACCAACACACACAACCAAGTAAAACTAGATACATAGATAAATTACAAAAAAATAAAAACGTAAAAAAATCATTGTTCCATCATTCACACAGCTCCATGAGCTTCAACAGCTCCATCGTACCGCCGCACAATGGGTGATTGCGGCCAAAAATAAATTAAAAATTAAAGTATTAGTAAAACCATTTTTTTAAACAGAGATCGACAGGTACATATATCAAATTGTAATAAAAAAGCTTATATAAAAATTTTTGAGTCTATTTTCGTTTAGCCGTACAGGGTGCCCAAATTTGAGCAAAAATAGGTTCCTTTTTTTTCTCAATGAGCACACCTCATACAAAATGCTCTATCTCATTTAATTGTTAACATACGAACTCGAGTAATACATCATTACATAGATAATGATTTTCTCTTTCAGAAACTATAACCTAGTTGTATATAGCGTTCAATATTGAATTTATGTATATGAATTTTCAAATATTGACAAAAAATGTCGATGAGAAAAAAATTTTGCTCGATTTTGAGTAAAAAAATAAAAAAAAAACAAAAAATATGACCTCCTCAATTTTTGTTTATGCTTTGAAACAATATCTTCTTAATCAAACTGCATTTTCATTTAAAAATGAAATTTCAAAAATACCGTTATGTGGGAGGTGGGCGTATTTGAGGGTGGATTCTGTTCAAATTTTCACAGTTTACTAATTTCAACACAAAAAGAGTAAGTTTCGAGTTTCAAGATTCTAGTTCAATTATTACTATTTTTGGCCCCGTTTGTATGGAGGTGCCCCCACTGTGCGCCGCGGCCATTCGCTTTTACTGCTGTCATCTTTGAAAGCGTCCGCGCAAAAATTTCCAAACCATCAACTCTTTAAAAACGCTTATATATATTATATTTCAACAGCGCAATGGCGGTCTATGCGGCCATCAATCGAATGAGAATGTTCGTCGCTTCGCGTCGGTGTTAACTCACTTAACTTTTGAAAACTTCACTCCACATTTGCACCATCAAAGCTAAGCAAAGCGAAGCGAAGCAAAGTTGGTTGTTTGGTTGGTTGGTCACTTTGCACAGCATCACAGCAAAAAAAGAAAAAAAAAATAAAAAACCATTGCTTACGCCATTATTTTCATGTTTTTATGTATGTTTATACTTACCCGTACATACTTACATGGCAGTGGACCGCGAACAGAACACGACGACAAGTATTTTGTTACATATTTACAAAGATTTGCTCTTGAAAAGCGCCGCGACTGTGAAAACGTTATAAACATGATTTTTTACTGGTTTATTTTTTCCATTTTTTGTTGCAATAAAAATATGTATGTATGTACAGAATCTGTACTATAGATACATATATAAGATGTAAATATATATGTATTACATACTATGTACATTAGTGTGACTCTTAAATGAAGACAGCAAGTTTTTAGATCACATTTCCGAAACCTCAAACCTTTGCGCTGATGCCGAAGAAATCGCATTTTTTGGGCTCCGATTAGAGGCGATTAAGCTGTGTCGCACATAAGCGAACAATATTCATTTACGGTCCTTGAATTTTCTTCATTTTTTGTTTTTATTTTCGGACCCTGTTTTTTTTTTTAGTTTCCTTTCGCGAAATTTGAGCTGTGCGCCACAAGTCGCGAAACGAGCTGGTTGGTAATCATTACCGCCATCGCAAGCTGGGATTTTCTGTATGGATGTATCGATGTCTCTACGTGTAGGTAAGGCCTCTTTGCTTGATTGCGCGATTTTCTAGTGTGTCCGCTCGCTCGCTTGCCATGAATGTCGCAATGAAACGTGCGTGATTATTTTTTTTTTTTTTTTTTTATTTCCCCAAAAAAATTTTACTCGTATTGCCCCCCAACCCAAAAGCTGAAATTTCACGTTTTGGTTTGGCGTTACGGCTGAACGACGGATTGGTGCCATCTTGCGCTGTTGTTGTTGTTGTTTTTTATACTCAGCTGTACTAGTACACAGAGTATTATAGTTTTAATCACATAACGGTGGATTGTAACAGAATGAAATAATCGAGATAGATATAGACTTATATATATCAAAATGATCAGTGTGAAAAGAGAAATCGATTGAGCCATGTCCGTCCGTCCGTCCGTCCGTCCGTCCGTCCGTCCGTCTGTCCGTCTGTCCGTCCGTCCGACTGTAAACACTCGCGCAAAAATTGAGATATTTTGATGAAATTTGAAATGCAAGTTGGTATCGACACTGGGACGGTTGGTATTGAAAATGGGCGAAATCGGACCATGACCACGCCCACTTTTCCTATATAGAAAAAATCGGAAATTTGGTATCTCAGCCACTAATATAGCTAGAGTGATGAAATTTTACCCACGTGTTGAGCTCAGGACCCTAAGAAGAAATTTGATGGAATTTTGGAAAGTGGGCGGTGCCACGCCCACTTATTAAGGAGCAAATATTGAAAGCTTTATGAGTCATAACTCAGAAACTGTTGAAGATATATCGATGAAATTTGGTACGCGTCATATACTTACTTAGGTAAATGTTTGGACGAAAAATTGTTAAAATCGGTTGACGGCCACGCCCACTTTTATATATGGGTATTATAAAGTGACCTAATAAAAACATTTTAAGCGATATCTCTGTCAAATATAAAGATATATCATTGCAATTTTATGCCAGGAGGCCACCTGCGGACATACAACGAAAAACACAAAAATTTTGGAAAATGGGCGTGGCACCGCCTCTTTTTAGAAGCTGGAATATACGAGATTTCTGAGCCCATAGCTCGACAAATAATTGATATATAATGACGAAACTTGGTGTGTACACTTTTATTACTTGTGGTAATACATGTTGAAAATTTTTGCGAAATCGGTTGACGACCACGCCCACTTTTATATATGGGTATTATAAAGTGGCCTAATAAAAACATTTTAAGCGATATCTTTGTCAAATATAAAGATAATTCATTGAAATTTTGTGGCAAGAGTTCCACAATAGACCGGAAACAAAAAATATACAAATTTTGGAAAATGGGCGTGGCACCGCCTCTTTTTAGACAAAGGAATATACGAGATTTCTTAGCCTATAACTCGACAAATAATTGAGATATTATGACGAAACTTGGTTTATACACTTTTATAACTTGTGTGTTAATAGACACGCAAAAATTTATTGAAATCGGTTTATGACCACGCCTACTTTTTAACAAAGATATTTCTGGAACACCCTTTGGGAATTTGTAACGTGACATCTTTGTAACTAGAAGTCATAAAGGAATGAAATTTTGCACAAAGAATAATATTCATATGTTTAGTTGGATGACTGATAAAAATTTTGAAAATGGGCGTGGCTACGCCCACTTTATGCAAAACTCGCTTTATATAAAATCTATCAAACGCAAACAAACAATGAAAACATACAGCTGAGTATCCAATGTTCGATTCCACTCGAACTTAGGCTTCCTTACTTGTTTTTTCTTCTTCTCTTTGTATTGCCTAAAACTCAGCGTTTTTTTTTTTTTTTGTAATCCATTTCCAGTTTATTGTGGCATTTTATTTGATTTATATAATTATTTGTAGAACATCTGCTGGTGAGGAGCGAGATCACCCGCGTTTTGTTGGCTTACGCGATATTCAATACGTTTATACGCTTGCCATTGGCCGTTTTTAATCAAATTAGTATTATTATTACTCTTCTTTTTGTATTTTTAATCCGATTTGGGATTTTAGCTGTTTTAGTAAGCGGTTATGTGGTGGCGGCGGTGTTTCTGTGTTTGCTTTTTGATACTACATTGCGAGGGGTGGCGCCTGGTCTATCCTTCGGCGTGTCGCAATTCGACTCGGTTGATTTTGAAACTGGAACTAATTTAATCTGTTTGCCCTAAAAAAACAAACAGAGATTCGCACAGCAAATAAAAAAAACATTATTATATATTATCAATTAATACATTACACTGTGCAACAGCATTTTTGGCTGCGGAATAATTCTCATACAGAACGAAGTGTCTTTTGGGTTACTTGTACAAAGATTTTGTCTGAGAAGAGCCTTAGTGAAATTTTATGGTGAATAGTTTTCTGGAATATTTTAACGCTCTAACGACCTTCAAAATACTATTATTTTGAACCTTATAAAAAGAGGTCAAAACGATTTCTTCGTGTAGGTGTTCGAGGGTTAAAGTATTCTACAAAATTAAAGCTCGTGCCATTTTACTATAGGTTTCCTAACAACATATTTCTATACTATAAGTTATTTAACCCATTTTTTCCATTATTTAAAAATCATTCAGATGAAATTCCGCAAATTTAAATTCGCAATAAAAAAATTTATCTCAGCTAGCGAAACGATTTGGGGGTTTTACTATATGGATAGTGGTCATTCGTTCTGTTGGGGATTATTCCGCCCCCCAAACAACAACCCCCCATTTATCTCCCTCATAAAAGAGTAATTTAAATAAGGTACTCTATATTCCCTAAAGTGATTAGAATCGGTATAATAATGTTTTTTTTTTTCATAAATTAAAAGTAATGGTCGACAAAGTTGTGAGCAGGGTTGCGTGATTTCGAATAAATTTTGATTTTAAATCAACTTTCAAGTTAAAAAAAATATTCTTGATGCTAGATAAATTTTTGATTCGAATCAAACTTTTTGTTCGAATCAAATTTCGATTGTAAATAATTTTGATTTGAAATCAAGTTTGAATAAAGAATCAAAGAATATTTTTAATTCTTTTGAGAAATTAGTCAAAAATCAAATTTATCTTTGATTTGAAATCAAGTTTGAATAACGAATCAAAAGGTTATTTCTGATTGTGTTGTGAAATGAATCACAAATTAAATTTATTTTTTATTTTAAAATAGTTTGAATCACGAATCAAAGGGTATTTCTGATTCTTTTGCGAAAAAGATCACAAATAAAAATTATCTTTTATTTGAAAATATCTTAAATCAAGAATCAGAAAATATTTTTGATTCGTGATTCAGTCAAATCAAAATCACGCAACCCTGGTTTTGAAAGAGATTATGTCGAAGAGTTCAGAGCGATTTTCGATACATTGGTTCGCATGTATGTGTGAATCGGCTCCGCACAAACGTGCTATAGCCTGCCTATGTCTGATTTAAAGTCTCTGAGTGAAACGAAAGACTCCTATGTTGGGTTTAAAGAGACTAATGGCTCATTGCATCTCCCCTTGGATAGCAAGTGTACTGAAAGGCTATTGTTGGTGCATTTGGAGGAAGAATTAGTTCGTTATGGGGATTTTAAAACATATATATATATTTCTTTCAAGACCTTTGTTTTAACAAGGCCTTACTTTTTAGATTCCAATACCCGAAAAGTTTGGTATGAAGAGCCTATAATTTTAACTACTACTAGTTAAGTAAAAAATAACTTTAAGCATATATTCTCTCCCTTTTTCCGCTCTTTTTCTGCATTAATGAATAGGGTAGCTAAAAATATGCACGAAAATTTCAAAATATGCATGCTAGTATGCCCGAAAAATAACTGAAATATGCTCGTAAATATGCACGAAAAAATCTCATTATATGCATATATGCCTAAAAAAAAATACCTGAAATATGCTCAAACAATGTATGTATTTCATTTCAATCTTACATTTTTTTTAACGAATTTTGCAAAGTAATAATAATATAAGAATTGAAACGTACAATTCACATTTTCCCCATTTAAAGGATTTGTTTTAAATACTATAAAATACTTTTACTTAATTTTAGATTTGTATTTATGTAAATACATGCGATCTTTTTCCATTAATATTGCGCAGGGTTGCATTGAACTGTTATATGTTTTACCATATTTTCCAGTTTAAATTTTTAGTGGCTTTCCGAAAAAAAAACTCTTGTATGCGGAAAACGATTAATATTGACCGTGTAGCATCGAAATTTTGAAATCCGCAATCCGGATCGTAATATTGACAACACGGATTGACTGTGTAGCATGAAAATTTTGCGACCCATCAAATTGAATTGAAAGTGAGAGTGTGAAAAGGACGGAAGTAAAATATTTTAAACCTCAGAGCGAAAAAAATATCGCAATATTCATATTGAACGTGTCTAGCACTAGCCTGCGATTCATCAGACCATCAATATGGATCAGGATCCAAATATCGCGATTCATATTGACAGTGTAGCGTATGCCTATGTACATATGTCGATACATATTGCATATTATTGTTCCCTTCATCGGAGCAAAGTTTTTTTATACTGTGGGTTTGCTTCGAGGCTCTGATCAACAGTCAAGTAGCCTTGTTTGTATGCATACAAGAACTTAGTGTTTGGCGTGGTGAATTTTTATAAGGGAAAATGCTCCGCTCCGGGGTCCAGATCAATAGTTAAATAGCCTTGCTTGTATGTATACGCAACTATCTGAATTAACCCCAGATAAGATATTTCCAGCTTAATATTTTTCGATATTGCTCGATTAAGTGCCAAAATATGCCAAATAAGCACGAAATGCATTTTGACCGTAAATATGCATTTTAGGTCGAAATATGCATTTGCATAGGCAATATGCATTTGCATATTTTTAGCTTCCCTATTAATGAAGCATAGAATTCTTCAGAAGCTATTATTATGACTATTTGTTCAGCAATGCCAGCAACCAATAATAGCTCTTGTTGCTTATCACAGCGAAAGTTTAATTTCTTTACTTTTCTTCCCATATTCTCCTCACCATTAATGCTTCACACAACGCCTCTCCATTAAAAAGACAAACCGTTTAGACGCCTCGGTCTACCTCAATAATGCACATTTCCATTGTACAAGCATCCGTTCTGCATGAACACAACTAAATAAACAAACCAACAAACAAATACAAAACATACCAATAAATAACAACAACAAATCGATCATCGACTATCGACCGTCAACCGCCAAACCGCCAACTGCCTATTTGTTCATCCGCCCATCCGTTATTCATCCGGTCGAATTTTCGAAATGTTCAAATGACTACAACCACAAACGACAATAAATATAGTGTTTTCAGCAGTACATAATATACATTATATACATATTTACATATATGTTTGTATGTTTCTTCATGCATAACAGCAAGTAATCATTAGAATGCGTTTTGTAATGACATTGAGAATGGCGATGACGATGGCAGTTGGCCATCTTTTCTTTCACCATTGACTATTGATTAGCGGCGACACAATCACTAAACCAATCATTTGATTGCTGTTGGTGGACCACAATGCAATAATGGCAATGGTGTCATGTATGTATGTACGCATTGTTCATTGTTTGTATGTATTTAGTATGTATAATTGTTGGAATAAGTAGGCTGCTTGGCTGACTGGTTAACTGGGAAGCTCCATGAATGTTGTGGAGCGAGTGCAGTAGCAGAATATTTGTTTGGTACGTTGGCATCGTTTCAGCTAAATAGTGAGCTAAATATTTGGTAACAAACATAGAGACATATTTACATTCATACATACTAGGCATATAAATTTATACAATTGCAATAAATTCTACCGGTGATGGCGCAAAAAAGGTTGGATGGATGGATTAATGGATGGATGAATGGACGGATAGTTGAATTGAAGGCAGGCCTATGGATTGTTTGGAAAGAAAGCTAAACGACGTACAAGGTGATGAGAAAAGCTCGCATATGGCTAGGAATTTTAGTTCTATGGACATAGCGATTCATTATTACTATCGCAGAATTTCCGCACAATGAGTTTAGAATGAGAGCATCTAAAAAATAAAAAAGCTATTTTCTATGTAAAATTTTGGGAATAATGTATTTGCAATAAGTTCAATACTACGTACACAACATCCTCAGTGTTAAACCTCTTTTTGGCATTGATCGATAATTGAATAAATTGTGTCTTCGAAGGAATAAGACTTAGTATCATCGACCACTCCAGCAAACTGCATCACTAGATCTTGGCACTTATGGCCATCTAAAAGAGTATAAGCAACGGGAATTAATTCCTACCACATATTGAAGTTGGTTTACTGAAAAATAAGTTCGAACCCGATACGAACGATCGTCGTCGGAAATGAGCTTAGCTATGTTTAGTTCATTAAAGACCAGTTCCTTCATCCTCTTTATGCACTCAGGGAAAAAAAACTATAAAAACATATGAAAACGTGCTTAAAATGGGCCAACACATATTTAAAAGTGATGTAAATACCAACATTTTTATTTCAAAAATGCTCATTTTAAAATTTTTAAATCAAGAAAAAACATTTTAAATTTAAAAATGGTTATTTTTATTTTAAGCACTATGAGAAAAAAAACGCTGCAGTGTTCTCTATATCGCCGCTATAGAAGAAAAAAGACGCAAACTGTCTTGTTGAGGAAGAAAGACGCAAACTTTTTTTCTTTCAAAGAAAGACGCATTAAAAATATTTTTCGAAAGAAAGACTCTTTATTGTTTTTGATAACAAAGAAGGACTCTTTATTTTTTTTACTATAAAGAAAGACGCATTTAAATATTTTTTTAGAAAAGAAAGACGTATTCGCTTTTTTATTTTTCTTTGTCAATCTTAATGCTAATGCGTCTTTCTTCGTCGAAATATTTTATAATGCGTCTCTGTTAGTCGAAATATTTTTTAATGCGTCTATCTTAGTTGACATGTTTTGTAAAGCGTCTTTCTTCCCCGACATATTTTTAATGCGCCTTTTTTCGTCGACAAATTACTGGCATGCGTCTTTCTTCTTCCGGAGCGACGATATCATTTTCTCTTCCGAGTTCGAAATTGTATCCAACGGCATTCTCTTCATATTCTCTCAATCCGAGTCCCAACTACAAAAATATAGCCTCCGCTTATTCTCCTCTTCTTTTGTACTTCGCCTCAACTGTTTGCTATCTTTATTTCTTATTCTCCTTATTCTCCTTTTTCTTCTTTATTTTACATTCTCTTCCGGATTCGAACCATGACATCAACCTGAAATTCAATCGAACGCCATCACATAGTGGAACATTAAACATTATATTGAATTGTAGTAACCTATTTATACTTCCCTTTTCCTAAAAAAGAATCCAAGAATTATATGAACCATTATAAAAACAAAATTTAAAAAAATCGATTCTCATTATTGCTTTTGTTGGATTTCTCACAAAAAATATATATTCTCACAATAAAATTTTGAACAAAGAGCGAGTTTTTGAATCAACATTCATTCCCAATAAACACAAAAGCGAGGATGATATCGCGGCGAATTCGAGATGAATTCGCGGAGGTGAATGCCATTCTTCGGACTCGTATCAAGTTCGAGATGGGCTCGAGAAAAATCAATTATCGCAATAGCATTTATTAATATTTTTAATTCTTGCTTTACACGAAGAAATTCCCTGTTGGACTATAATTTACCATTTAAAACTCAACTCAAAAAACTCAAAAGCTCGGATGATATCGTGGCGAATTCGAGGCGGATTCGCAGAAGAAGATTTGCTAGAATGTATTCGCCAATGAGTCAAAATCACGAATCGCCAACGATCCGAGAATATACAAATGCGCGAATCGCTAATGAGAGGTGACTGGCCTGGGAATTCGGATTCGCCGATCTATCGTCGCGAAGTATCGCCGCGATAATATAATCAGAGAAGCGAACTCGTCTCGAATTCGAGGCAAATCCGTTGTGTTTATTGGGTTTTGATTTTTAATTAAAGTATGTTTCTTTTTAAATCCAAAATGCATTTTTACTTCAAAAATTTCATTCTTAATTCAAAAATTTCATTTTTAATTTAAAAATTTTCATTGGTAAAATAAAAATAGTTTGGTTTAAAACGTTCATTATGAAAACAAAAATTTTATTTTTGATTTCAAAATGCTGTTTTTCCCTGAGTGTGGATATGGAGTTGTCCAAACTTTAGACTATAGACGGCAGCGATAAACCGTATTACCGCAACACTTAATTCGATTAAAATTTTTCCCTGACAGATGGCAACATAGCCCGTATTAACAACGCTCTATCCTTTTTTCTATCACCATTCGTTCGTCCTGTTCCGTCCAAAATGCCCGCCTTTTACGAATAGCCATCTAAACTAGGTATATGTAGGAAAGGCTATCTTGTCCATATTTTTTCTTCTCACATTGATTAATATTCCCTTATTATGTATTGTGGAACGATCTTCCGTCATCCCTTGTCAATTTTGGTTTGGAGACAAACCGGTTTCGGCTAATATGCGCCATCTTCAGTGTCCAGATCGTTCCACAATACAACATATTCCTACCCTGTCGGAAAAACAAGCAACCAAAAAGTATTCCCTTATTACTTGTTATTCTATTTCTTTACTTTCCATTCACAAAAGAGACTTTTCCATAGACATGCCTTAATCCCCTATAAAGTTGAGGACTAACTCAAGAGATAATCCGGATTACTTCCTGTTAATTCTCAAACCAACTCCGAATTAACTAAATAGTCCAGATCTCTGCTGTCTGTCAATGCTATTAGAGAACTTTGGTTAATCACCTTTTCACTGTAATGATAAGAGAGTGTCATGTTCTGTGTAATACTTTCTCTTATTCTTTGTCAAATTAGTTTTCGAGACAATTCGGTTTCGGCGATGTGCCATCTTCAGTGTAATTTTCGTACTTTATTCCTTCAATTAATAACAGCCATTGTTCGCACATACATCATTGTTCGTCAAGTCTCACGTCCATACAATTTTTTTTTTGATAACCCGCCAGGTTTTTCCAGTGTTGCCAGATTATACAGACATCAAAGTCACAGAGCCATCGTCCATCAACTTTTATTTCACCCTTTATTTTACACATCTGCCACAATTTTGAATGTCACCTTCAAAATGCATCTCTTTTGCAAACATTGCGCTATGGTTCCCCGATTCCGGTTTGTTATTTGAGCACAGTTTGAAATGAAATAGTATTATTATTCTCCGCATATTCGATACCAATACGATACATTTTAGTGTTATTGTCAACGATTTGGTCCATTGCCCCTATTGGGTTAGCCCGGTTAGCCATGCAATTTAAGTTGATGCGGCAAATATGTTGTACTCCATTGAATGCTTGACATCTGTTGCTGCTGCGGCTGCTGCTGCTGCTGTTGTTTCTTGTTGAGTGATTAACAACAGTCATGCCAGCCAACGTCAATATATTCGCATTGTCATAGTAGCTAATGTTTCTGGTAAAACTTGAATTGCCGCATTGCCATGATGACTCAAAATCAGGCTGGTGGGTCGCCAACAACACCACCATCATCATTGCCATCAACGGCGTCGTCGTCGTTGTCGTAAAGAAATGTTGTCGCCAAATAGCAGACAACAATCCATACACAATTTTGGTTGCTACTACTTTTTGTTGTGGTTGTGCTTGTTGTTGTTGTTCGTTTGTTCTAGCTTTTTGTAATAGTTAGTAGTTGGATAGTTGGTTGACTGGAATTTCATCTACGAGTAAAACAATCGTTTATGCTCCAAATATGAGTTCATATTGTGTATGTATTTAAAAGTATTTTGTGTGATGCATGTGTAGTAGGTGTGTCTGTTCAGTGGAGCACATCGGCACTCATACGTTCCACTCCATTTCCCGATTGGCGATGTGTGGGAATAGCAAAAGATCGTTGCTAACTGTATAGAATTAGAAGAAGAGGATAATAATTGTAGTAAAGAAGAGCAGTGTGATCAAAATTCTTGGCATAAATAAATCTCATAACAATTTATTAGCTACATACATATTTGCTTTCAAAATAATTATTGCAAATTTGGTGCTTAAATGTCATGCCAAGTTTTACAAAAAGACGGTTAAGGTGGAAGCAGTAAAATGAAATAATTTAAAACTAACTTAGTTGTAATATGTTTTAGCCTCAGTTTATGCAGATGTAAGGCTTGGAGAAAAACGCTTTATTTTAAGATATTTTAACTCTGTCTTTCTCTCCACTCTAGCAGCGACTCTTTTACCTCTTTCACAAAAATAAGCTAACAAAAGTCAAACAAATCCATATTACCTACACACTTTTGTGTGCTTCATTTTCGTAAAAATTCTCAATATTTTCAATCTATGTTGTTAGAAAAACGCCTGAAATAGCAAAAATCGTATTTATTACCACTGTAAAAACAAGTAGTTACTTGCCAAAAGAAAAAATATGCCATACTTTCAACATTTATTACACTCTATTTACTTACGATGCTGGAGCATTTTGCTCGGTGACTGTGCCGTCATCGTCGTCCCCTAAATTGCAGGCTGCCCCAATGGAGTTTCTGCCACTGTCGCTGCCGCAGTTGCGGCTGGTGAGTGCTGCCTACGCTGGCATCGCAGCAACATTGTTGCTCTCTCTTTACTTGTGGGTATTGTTATGGTGATGCTGCTCCACCACAAAAACACATATACACCCTATACAAAATTTACGCCTTATTTAAGGTTTATTCCAGCATATTTAAGGGCTTACAAATAATATCTCTAAGCGACCAAAAGTTTTGTGGGCAAGGGCGTATAATAAATATGATTTTCCTGTGTTGATGTGATTAGGCCGTAAGGACTACTCTCTCTCCTCTCTCTCTGAGAGCTAACATTATTTCCAAGGCTTATCTGCCATTGATAACTCCCTGTAATAAGGCCCCATGTGGGTCCAAGTGATGGTTAAAATATTGACTGACTTATCGACTACATGTTAAATGCATGAGTTCGATTAAGTCGATAATGATGTTTATCCGGGAGTTAGCATTAACCGGAGATCGTGAAACCGGCCCTGAATATTTATTTTTTTAAAGCGGCGATCTTTATTTTGACAATACGCAATTTTTTAAGCTCGCCACACATTGTGCTCATGAAACTCAATTCCCTCTCTCTCTCTCTGTCTAATTGAGATATGAGCGCATAACAGAAAATTAGGTATTAAAACGTTTGGAGCAGAGCGAATGCGCGCATAACAGCAGGCAGCGCTGCCAGCGCATACCATTTTGCTGCCAGCGTATTCCGTACACCTGCGTATTGCTTAGTGACCGTTTTGCAGGCTATTTATTGCTGAGCTCTACTCGTCTCACTGGTGGTTTCGTTTACGCGCCTCGCTCCCAACTGTTGCGCTTCTCAATGGACTCCAATCAAATAATATACCGGTTATTGTTGTTGTTGTTGCTGCTGATTTTGTTGTTGATCGCTGATGGTTGGGGCGATTCAATTGCCTCGCTCCTTGCTTTCCTCCGCTCTTACGGCTTTACTAACTTTTCATTGTATGTACATAGTTTGCTGGGGTTTCTTTTATTTTGGTTGTGTTTTTTTTTGTTAATTTTTTTTGTTTTATCTGTATATTCATACAATCATGGCACAACCACAACAACTTCGTTCTCAATTACATTCGTCGAAAATATACGGTTCCACAATATCTACTTATTTTACTCCCTTTTTAGTGAGTTTACTTAACATTGATGGCCACGACAAATAACAATAAAAATTGGAAACAAAAAAAGGATAAAAGTGGAAAAATCCAATAAAATAGATTTTTACAAACTATTGCTGCCATCAACCGCTGAAAATATGTACATATATATACTGTGGGTGTGAATGAAAATCTACAGTGGTTATAGATAACTTTGGATATCTAGTGGTTACTCTAGTGGACTCGGAATGTAAAGTATATTGGAGACACATCCGAAATAAGCTAGAAAACAAATCACAGCATTGTGTTACTGCGGCAGCAAGAGAAAAAGTGACATCTTTTAAAGCAATCATTCTCTCTCTCATTAAACCTGCTTTCGAGGATTGACTGGATTTCCAACATATAACAAAAATGTATCTCAACGAATCAAGCCTACTTGGGACAGAACAAATAAATAAAAAATTCAATTTGAGTGCACTTTTATACGAATAGATAAAGTTTAGAAAAGCATTTTTCACAGCCCTTAGATTGTCTATTCTCTCAGCATGGGTTGCGATGATCGACAGGAACTTCCTCTTGTTTCAGATTAACTTAACAGATAGAACTTCTAGAGGCATTTTTCATAGCCTTTAGATTTTCTGTTCTCACAGCACGAGTTGAGATGATCGATAGAAACTTCCTTTTGTTTCAGATTAAGTTAACCGATAGAACCTCGAGTGGTATTTTTCATACCCCATAGATTATCTATTCTCTCAGCAGGGGTTGAGTTGGTCGATAGGAACTTCCTCTTGTTTCAGATTGACTTAACAGATAGGACCTCCAGAGGCATTTTTCATACCCTTTAGACTTTCTGGTCTTTCAGCACGGGTTGAAAAGATCAATATTCCTCTAGTTTCAGTTAACTTAACCGATAGAACTACGAATGGCATTTTTCATACGCCTTAGATTCTCTATTCTTTCAGCACGGGTTGAGATGTTCGACAGAAACTTCCGCTTGTTTCAGATTAACTTAACAGATAGAATAACCTCGAGATCTGTAATTTACTTTAACGATTCCACGTGAAATTTACTGTGCACAGATACATGTCCACTAAATTTCAATCTGAGCGTTGCGTTTGTTTCACTTGGAGCGCTATGAGATGAAATGGAGGCACTAACAACAATAGCAAAAGGCAATAAAAAAGCAAAAAAAAAAAAAACAAAAAAGCAAAAAACGTTCACCATTCAATTTGAATGTAATTTTTTCCTCAAATTATTTGTGGGTGCAGAATTTATAGAGCACGATAGTAATGCGAAGAGAGACAGCAAGCCCCTAAAAGAGTTAAGAGGAAAAGCGCTGCAATATAAATAGAATTTGAATACTCAGTTGTTTGTTTGTTGCTTGTTATTGTTGTGGTTGGTTGTTTGTGGACGTTGAGTGACAGACAGAACAGACTGAACGTTCGTTTAAACTGTTTAAAGGAAGTGTTTTATTTGTATAAGAAGGAAGCAGTAAAGTACCGACAATGTGACAGAAATATTTACCCTACGTACGCAGGTAGTAGGTAGCAAAGACAATAACAAAAGCAAACACAAAAGGAAAAAGAAAATAGTTTATAATAAGAAATGGGAAGAAAAGAGGATACAAAAAAGTGAAGGGTGTACCCTTACAAATGTGTGTAGAAATAAATTATACTTAGTCATATATCAAATACCAACTAAGTATGGGAAACCATGAAAGCAATAAGCAACAACAATCGCAGTACAACAAACAATATAAAATCCTACAAAGCAATCACAGCAACATAAACTACAACAATGGGAATAATGGTGAAACAAAAACACCGTCGTCATTGCCGCCCGTTGACTGTTAAGTGAGCTGAACGAGAAACAAAAAAAAACAGAAATAAAACCACAAACTTCCTCCTGTTGCTTTTGCTGCTAAATTAATTGTTGCTGGTTTTTTTTTTATTTTCTTTTTTGTTTTGTCAATTTTTTTTATTTTTTTTTTTGTTAACTTTTATTGTTTTTATATTTAGTTTGTTTTAGTTGTTTTTTTTTGTTTTAATTTTAACTTGCTTTTTCCTCTCTTTTTTTTTGGGGTTTTTGTTTTTGGTGTTGAATTTTTTAAATCTTACATATGTATCTTGTGTCTTTCTTGGCTGATTCACCAACTTAAATTAAAGCTACAAGATTGATAGTAATTATTATAGAAATTATTTTAACTTTTACGATTGTCTACCTGACTTTGTTGATAAGTAAATTGGTGCGTAATTATAGCCAAATTTTTAAGTTTAACGACCGCTCTAGGATTTCCAAGGGCATTTCGGGAACTAAAGTTTAAATGCCCACTTAATTTGGTTTTTTTTAAATTTGATCAAGAGCGTTTTTTAGCTCTTACATATATGATTTGGTTTAAAACTCAGCAAAGCCTTTGAGGAACTGTCTTTCATTGCAACTAATGATACTTATTTGTAGCTTAGTTATGTGATGAATATAGTTCAGAGCCAGTCTAGCTAAGTAAAAATCGGTTCCAATACTAAATATACATACATACATAGATGTACATATGTACATATATCCTGAACTAGACCTTCTTTGGATGACCATTTTAAAACTCCATTCTTGTAGATCTCTGTTAGAGAATTTCTAACGCGTATCCGGTATGTTTTGATCTGGACCCTCTAGTTATATAAATATGATAAACCCTTGACTAAAGATAGCAGGGACATCAGAGCGTACTGGTTATTTCAGTGCAATGTGCATACTCTAGAATAATAAGGTATTCATATAAACATACATATAGAAACTCTGAGCCTAGACTAAATTGAATTCATAAAAGAGTAGCATAATATTAAAGACCGTATAAAAAATATTTCTGGAGGAATTTTGCCTTGAATTAAAAAATGCAATTTCTATATTTTTGTATCTAATAAGCCTTGAAATCCATATCAACGGGATAAAACACCGGTTTATGGGTTATACTATTTGTGATATTCCCACTATTACATAAAAGGAATTTTCCCACACTTGCATTTCCTGAAAAATGTTCAATTAGATACTTTTCCACACTAACACCTATCTATCTCTCTCTCTCTCTCTCTCTCTCTCTCTCTCTCTGTCTCTCTCTCTCTCTCTCTTTCGATCTGTCTGGTTTAAATGCACAATCTTCACTTTTATGACTTCAAAATGGGGGTGGATAGCATTAGAGCGTACTGTCAGATTTTAATTGTTCTCAGTATTGTTTATACACGTCTACAAAAAAATAAAAACGAAAAAATAGCAACGACAAAAACAAATAAAAAAAAGGAGAGAAAGGAATTGAGGAAAAATGAAAGAAAAACAAAAATAAAAGCAAGAGATAAACAGATACACAAATAAGAAAAAAGTACCTAAGTGAAATGAGAAAAGCAAACAAAATCCCGATCGTGTCAGTTTGACATTTGAGTGCGCGTAGGAATGCACCCACACATACACAACACAAACACTACACAATGATCTCATAAATACACATCCCAAGCAATTTGAGACGATACGTGAGCTCAATTGTGACTTTAAATAACAAAATATGTACACTGAGAAAAAAATATATATGTATATGGAGGGGTCAAAGAGAGCGCTTGCCTTATTGAACAGAAAATTTGTTTGTTTTGAGCAAAATTTGCTCTAAAATATGTTAAAAGAATTAGATATAAAATAAAGTTGTTTACATGCGTTACCATGGTTTCTTATACATACTTGTTTTAAAGAAATTCATACATCAAAATAAGGAAACATTTCTGAATCGCCATTTCATTCCCAATTTGTCCTTGTTTTGAAGATTTGATTTTTTTAATTTTGATAAGTTGAATTCTCACACAAATCACCATAGCAAAAATTTTTTTTTTTAATATTTTTGGCTGTTATTTCCACATTTTTATGAAAATTTACTCAAAACAAAAAAAAATTGTTTGGAACGTGTGCACAAAATAAAAAAAAATATGTCTTTGCTCCAGAGAATTTTTTTTGAGTGTATGCATCTATCTACTTCGTAGTTTGTTTTGAATTTAACAACAACGATCGTGCCCAACAACGATCAACGTTCCATTGCGACGCCACACCACAGTTGCATGCCAGCAGGCAATTATAGTTGCGACGCGGTAGAAAAATACTGATAATGTTCTACTATGTAAAAATAAATACTAAATTGATTTAATTGAGGCACAATACATAAATGAAGAAAGGTGAACAAATAAAATATGTATGCATAATTAAAAACGACTCGTGTAAAATGAAGATTTTCTACCGCCAAATAAATACATAACAGACAGTTAAATAAGTGGAAAGAAAAATGGTTGGTCATGTGCACTAAAAGTTGCTTAGCCGGTGTGTATGCCAGCGGCGGCGAATGATTTTTACGCCGCTTAAAAATAAATGATTAACACAAATTTCTAATAATGAGTACACATTTACCGGTTTGATATGGAATGGTTTGAAGCGAGAGAATTGAAGAAATGTGGCATATAAAATATTATAAAAGAAAGAAGTGCATGGAAAAATATATTATTAAGCCTTTTCTCTTTGCTTTTTAATAGTTTACATAGTAACAGCAGATTGATAGCCAACAGGTTTTGGAAAGTGTAAAAATATAATAAAAAGAGAAAATCGTGTTAAAGTGTGTGTTTTTTTTGTGGAAGTCTAAAAAATTGATGAAATTAATAAAAGAACACAGCGAATAATATGCATATTGATATCACATCAATTTAAATTACTAATCGCATCTGATTAATGAATGTGTTAAGCATATTTTTATATACATTACAATCTCTTTTTGGATATGACAGCCATATTTTGCAGATTAGACAGGATTATCAACTTAAATTGATGTGATATCAATAAATTTTTCTCCATGAAGCAAATAAGTGAAGGTTTTTAATAAAGAACAAGTAAAAGCGCGGCTGTCTTCGGCCGTACCGAAGACTTCATACCTTTCATGAGTGGGGAAATGAAAAGTTACCTATGTATGTATATAGTCGGATTAAGTTTAATTTATAATTTGAATTCTGTGGGTTATTTATGGAAAGATTTATTAGAAAAAATGGTGTCTTGGCTATTTAAATGGAGGGGTTATACACCAAAATGTCCATATCTGAACAATCGGTTGTAGGGGAGCTATATGTTATAGTGGTCCGATCTTGACAATTTTCGGTAATCCCGTTTGGGCCCATAAAATACTTCAAAATTTCACGCCTTTAGCTGTTAAAATGGAGGAGTTATACACCAAAATGTGTATATCTGAACAATCGGTTGTAGGGGAGCTATAGGTTATAGTGGTCCGATCTTAACAATTTTTGGCAATCCCGTTTGGGCCCATATGGGTACAAATACTTCAAAATTTGAGGCCGTTAGGTGTTAAAATGGAGGAGTTATACACCAAAATGTGTATATCTGAATAATCCGATGTTGTGGAACTATATGTTATAGTGGTCCGATCTTGACAATTTTCGGTAACCTTCTTTGGGCCAAAATGGGCACGTCTACTTCAAACTTTCATGTCCATAGCTGTTTAAATGGGGAAGTTATGCACAAATTACATCCAAAAATTTCATGTATATCTGAATAATCGGTTGTTTTCTATATGTTATAGTGGTCCGATTCGGCCGGTTCCGACAAATGATCAGCTGCATATAACAACATACCTGTATTCCGAATTTCATTCAGATATCTCAAAAACTGAGGGACAAGTTTGCGTTCACACAGACGGACGGACGGACAGACGGACAGACGGACAGAAGGACAGACGGACATGGCTTAATCGACTCAGCTCGTGATTCTGATCATATCGGTATATATTTTGGTGGGTCCCCCACGCTTCCTTCTGGTACTTTCGACAAAAAATTTTTGGCACTAAGTTATAATACCATTTCATTCTCATGAAAGGTATAAAAAGTCGCAAAATAAAGATTAACCCATGACGGGTTGAGAACAAAAACATACATATTTTCCATAGAATTAATCATTTAAATTAAAATAAATTTAGTTATTTTTGAAAAGTCAAATTTTATTAAACTAAAATCTTAAACTATTTTTTTTCTTTTATTCAAAGCAGATCACAAAAAATAAAATAAAGAAAAGTGAAATATAAGTTGGTAATGTAGCCAACACAAAATAAATTTTAACCCATGACGGGATGAGAACAAAAACACACATGGAATTAATCATTTAAATTAAAAGAAATTTAGCTAAGTTTAAAAGTCAAATTTTATTAAACTAAAATCTAAAATTATTTCTTTCTTTTATTTAAAGCAGAACACAGAAAATAAAACAAAGTAATATGAAAAGTGAAATATAAGTTGGTAATGTAGCCAACACTGCAAATAAAAGAAAACACTACTAGCAAACTGAAAACAGTGAGTACCTACAAAGCATCAGCTAAAAAAAGTGAATTTAACAACCACCAAATAAAAGCAATAAATACTGAAAGCAGTAAAATTAGATAAGCTTAGAAAAAGGGCTAAAAAAAGCAAACAGTGCTTGAGTCAATGAAGCAATAAACACGATTTGACAACAAAAACACGGTGTAGACAACAAAAATAAAAACATAAAAAAAATATTCAATAAAAATTAAACTTGTCAAACCTTATCGCATGACATAAAAGTCGAATATATAAAATAGTCAGCACTTCAACTAACAATAATTCAACCATTGCAGCAACATCAGTACAGCAAAAAGCGCAGCAAAAGTGCAAAAAGTTGCAGCAGACAGTAAAATAAAAAAAAAAATAAAAAAAAAGAATAAGAAAAGAAGCATAACGATAAACAATTTTTGTTTACCGGCAATCCATCAACTCAGCAATTTTTCAACACAAAAGCACCAAAAAATGCAACGCCATTAAAACACTCAACTTGGCATTTCCCACCGTGTGATCCACCGGCAAACGTGCAGACCGACAGAACGGACCGGACCTACCGCGTGCTCACATAAATACGACGAGGTACGTACTTCAGTGGAAAAAAGTGCTATCTACTAAAATACATACATACATACATACATATACATATACGTACTAGATAGCGATTTTTGATAGCGCAGCGCAGCAAGCAACTATTCATCCATACGTGTGCATTATTTGGCAATTGGTGAACCTGCAACGGAAGAGCAGCAGCAGCAGCAGCAACAGCGCATCCAACTGAGGTCAGTAACACCAACAAAATACATTTATCCATACATATAATCCAAGTCACGTTTGTTTACTGCTACATAAAATGCACATTTATAGCTGCATATATGATGTATATGCATATATGTACAGTGGCTCTCAGAAGTATTTTGCATAATTCATTTATTAAGAAAACGTTAGAAATTCGCCTTTTTCTCGAAATCTTTTGCAAATTTTTTTAATATGGTATTATAGCTGAATCTTCATACTACAAAAATACATTCATTAAAAACCCAAAATGCATTTCATCTTTTTTATAAAATTAAAGAAACGAAAAAAGTCATACATTTTTGCTCACAAAAGTATTTTGCATATTGGTAATTTTGGTGAATAAATGCATCCACAACCTGTTTAATATTTTTTATGATATCCGTTCTTTTTCCAAATGGCTTCCAAGAGTCTAGGGATGGGCTCTGCTAATTTTTGGCAAAATTCCGGAGGTTTTTTGTTCCATTCCTCGTCCAAAACCGCATTTGGGTTATTTTTTGGGGAAATATTCGATTTTCTCACATGATCTTCAAGACAGGACTAAAAATTTTGATTGGTTCTTATATCGGAGCTTTGAACACAAACTTGGAAGTGTTTTTATTCGAGAGTGTTCACATTTTAACATCATGAGTGATATTTTTGGGAAAAAAGTTGTTAGTACAAAGAAGAACGTCGCTAGAAGAACGTCTAATATTGAGGGAAAATCAACTAAAGCCCCATACATAAGCTCCTACAATAAACAGAAAACTAAAGCCAATACTCAATAATCAAGTATCGGACGAGGCAGTGCACAGAGTACCGAGAAACCCCATATTCACCGCCAAGTACTGCGCAACTAACTCTCTATCTCAAAGAAAGTGTCTTATTTTCCCCAAAAAACACAAAATAAAAAAAATTTAACATTTCTAAAATCATAATTTTAAGTGCCGAAAGCAAATAAAATATTTATGAATCGTATTTTATGGCGGAAGCCCAATTAAGAGCTGAAAATCAAAAAAAAATTAAAGCGACTCTTATAACTTATAAGCACTGTAGGAGTTTGTGATCAATCGAGGCTCAGGGAGTTTGTATATCACCTCAGTGAGTTGTAAACCTTATTTTAGTGGATAGTACTATGGACGAGCATTCACGATTTTCCATTTTCAGGGAAAACCTACGTTCTAGTGCAGACAAGATAATAATACGAAAAATACCGCTAATGATGTTAAAATGTGAACACTTTCGAATAAAAAACACTTCCAAACTCCTTTTCAAAGCTCTGATATAAGAACCAATCAAAATTTTTAGTCCTGTCTTGAACATCATGTGAGAAAATCGAATATTTCCCCAAAAAATAACGCAAATGCGGGTTTTACCGGGGAATGGGGCAAAATACCTCCGGAAATATTGCCAAAAATTACCAGAGTCTATCACTAGACTCTTGGAAGCCATTTCGAAAAAGGACGGATATCATAAAAAATATTAAACAGGTTGTAGATGCATTTATTCACCAAAATTACCAATATGCAAAATACTTTTGTGAGCAAAAATGTATGACTTTTTTCGTTTCTTTAATTTTATAAAAAAGATGGAATGCATTTTGGTTTTTTAATGAATGTGTTTTTGTAGTATGCAGATTCAGCTATAATACCATATTAAAAAAATTTGCAAAAGATTTCGAAAAAATTGCGAATATTCTCATATACATACTTCATATTCCATATAAGTCGCTCAAGCAACAAACCATAGAGTTCAGCCGGTTCGCTGGCATTCATTACCTTTTCCGAATTCGGCATCCACACCCACAAATCACTTGAGCGCTGCAGGCAAACATATGTGCATGCAACTGCTTAATAAATATGTATATGTACATATGTAAATATATTTGTTTATATGTAAGCAAAATTCGTCGATTCCAATGGACACACATGCGCGCACCCATCTGCAGGCCACACGTTGCCAATAAGTCAATCCAGCTGTGAGTCGTTTTGTTCTTTTTTGTTTTGGGTTTTGAGTTTCGGTTTTTTTATACCCAATTTAATAGTTCGCTATTCCAAAAAATTATATGTAATAGTCATTCTGGATCTTTGCAAGTTGAAATTGAAATCAATTTGTTTTCAATTTTGAACATTTTCTCATATAAATAAATACATATGTACTAGCATCTCCCCATCCGAGGCTTTGTTGGAATTTTCATTAGATAGCGTTTTTAGGGTGGTGGGTCCGAAGCACGAAGCACAATCCGCACTGCGTGAGTTGTATATTGTCACATATTTATATAACGAGCCGCTTGCTCCAAGATAGACGCCCGCTCGCAGCCGCACATTCTGGTGAACAGGCGCCCGCAGTTATTCCGCTCAACAAGCCCTTAAACCGAATATGTCGGAGCGGGCCTTGTCGAGCTGTCGTCTTCGCACTTTAGTTCACTATCAAACGGGTGTTCGTTAGCTATCCAGAGGACACTGCGAGAAAGTCGTGAGATGCTTGCTACGCATGAAAAAGAGTCTCTTTGGACACGCCCAGGTGGATGGCAGTCAGAAAATTTCCTCACATATCTACGTGGACTTCTACACATGGAACCATCATACATGTACTACCTTCTACAAGCTGATTAAAGAGGCTATGCAGATGGGTTTGATGGTTAACGAAGCCAAGACGAAATACCTCCTATCATCACACAAAGCAAGAACACGTCTTGGCAGCCACGTTACTGTTCACAGCTACAAATTCCAAACTGTTAAGGACTTTGTCTACGTGGGAAACAGCGTTAAGAGCAAAATTAATGTCAGCACAGTAATAAAACGAAGAATCACTCTTGCCAATGAGCGCTACTTTGAACTAAGTAGGCAATTAAAAACTAAAGTTCGCCCTCTCGATGAACAAAAATCACGCTCTACAGGACGCTCATCGTTGCAGTCCTCATGTACGGCTCAGAAGCATGGACGATGTTAAACTCAGATGAGATGGCACTAGGAGTATTCAAGAGCAAAGTTCCTCGGAAGATTTATGGACCTTTGCGCGTTAGCGAGGGCGGAGATTTAATGATGAGCAGAACGAAGGCATCAAAATTGTTTAGCGCATAAATATCCAGCGCGTCGCTCCGGGCCAGAAAATAAGAACTTCTATCGACCTACACGCTAAAGGCAGAGGAAAAAGAGAGCTCTGCTGCGTTGGGAAGATCAGTTGGACAGCGACGCTGCCTCCGTAGGTATTTCCAAGTGGCGCCATGCTGCACGAAACGGAAACAACTGGCGTGCTTTATTGGACTCGGTCAGAATCGTTTAGATGGTTACCCACCAATTAAGAAGAAGAAGGCTAGCTACCCCTTCTCTTTCAGGTTTCCTTACTTTATAGTCTAAGGTGGTTAATTTGACGTAAATTGCATGGCGAGCTGTCAAATAAATTGATTAACCGGGAGAAATCCTCCGGTTAAACACTTAACAGGAGATGGTGAACCGGCCTAAAACTACTAGAAAACTCAGGTTGAAGGTACAAATATTTTTATACATAGGATACCTGTTTCTGTCTAGGGCAAATTCTGTACGAGTTCGGCTGACACAAGGGCAAGGGTCTAAGTGAATACAAGGCTGTCACGCTTTGGCAATTCAAGGCAGCATATTTGAGTATTGTTCCTACTAAGTACTGACTACCATATTTGGGGTATCGAGGAAGTCATTCAGAGTGATCCTACATTTAAGAAGAAATTTCCAATGTTTTTCTTGTGTTGCCCATCAAACACAAGGATCTCGCTACTGGCTATGTACGAGTATAATACGCTTGCTGTCATCCTAAATTAAAATTGGTTTGCTTTTATATCCATTGATTTTTTTTTTTTTTGTACTCGTATGACAATACAGAGCACTTTATTTGCAAGCTGATTTGAAATTTCGCTTTCAATTTAAATTCGAATTCCAATTTGAGTGCTCTCTGTTTGTTGAGTATTTCGAAAGCGTAGATACATATTTATCAGCAAGTAGCGCGTGCTTGACGGCAGCTACGCCAATTCTGGTTCAATGCTTACGCCACCACTTAGGTACGCCTGCGCCGCCAAATATGCGTTGCCAATGCTTGCTTTTGACTCTTTTCAAATTGCGCAATATTTTTGCTATAGAGATTTTTTAAATTTTTGTTTTTTTAACTTTTTTTTTTTTAATTTTTTCCATGTTTGTTAATATGCCTTTTTTTTGCAATTTTTTTATTCATATTTCATTTCAATATATGCACGTAGATATGTTCATACATACATATGTATCTATCTATCTTTATACTGTAGGTATGCAGCTACGCCCTCCAATTTCACTTCCTATTTGCTTTTCTGGTTTTATTTTTTCATAAAATCAAAGTTTTATAAATACATCCAAACACAAACTCATGCCATCACACATACACACACACGTGTTTACGCCCCAACTAATTTTGATTTGGCATACCCCAAGAGTTTACCGCTTTGCGAATTGTGAGATACATACTCGATCTCTCGTGGGACATTATGATGAAGTCGAATAGGCACATATGGCATCATAAAATTATGCCATTGCTGAAAACATATTGCTCGGTTAAATCACATACATACATACATATGTTGTCGCATAGCGTATGGCAATGAAGCGTGTGCGCAACAGGGCACACAGTGTGTGTGGAGTGTTAAGAAATGGAGAATAAAACTAAAAAAAATTTTGTACAAAAAAAATTACGAAATGTATTTCATGTTTAGGAAAGCCTTAAATATGGTACAGTTTACACTTTCGTTGGGTTATATTATGCGTTATATTTTTTGTCTGCAGTTCTTTAACGAAAGTTAGCAAATTTTGACTGTAAATCTCTATATATAAAATTGTAGGGTGTTTTTTTTATGCGGAAATGTCTCAAAAACTACTTTATGATCCATGATGTTCGTTTTTGGCACGTATGTTTGTTATATAATGAAAAGCTCTGTTACAAAAAGTTAACCCGCTATATGGCGCTTGAGTCGAAATATTCAGAAAATCCGTATTTATGGTTCGTTTTTCTTAATTTTTATCATGTGGGTTTGTTATGTAATGGAGAACTCGGTTACAAAGGAAGTGGAAGAATACAACAAAGAGCTCTTTTCATTTTGATGCCTAGGCCCGGTCACCAGACATGGGGCAAATTACTCGCGAATATTTCTGAGCGATATTGGTTTCAAATGAGCAGAGCTTTTATAGATCCCGGTTCTCTATCGAAAGGGAAAGAGAAGCACAAGGAAAAAAGGATGGAGGAAGGGTACGGTAAATGGTAAAGGGAAAAGGAACGGAAAAGAGATGGAAAATGAAAGACCGGACGGAAAATGAAATGAAAAGCAATGGAAGGCGGAAAGGGAAAGTGAAATAAGGCGCATTTCCGTCGTACCCAAGCATGAAAAGAATACTCGCTTATGCATCAAATTACCTTCAAAGCAACAACACCAACTCGACTATTTTGAAAAATGCGCCTATAGAAAGAAAATGGTAGAGGTAGAGGGAAACACTTATTATAACATGAAAATATTTTCGTCGCTGCGAAGCAACTGTCTCTAGACCTAGGATTTATTGTTTCTGAAAATTGCAAATATTAGTTTGAATTTTCTTTTTTTTTAAATCTCTGATTTTGTCACACTGTGCTACTGTTACATATACCAAAGTTTTGGAAGGATAAAAAATGCGAGGAGTTGAGTGCTTGTAAATAAAGAAATATTCCAAATAAATATTTATAAACTCTATGGCATAACCCCTATTTGATTTTGCTTTTTATTGTAAAAAAATGCAATAAATATTGAATAAGCGAACAGCACAGAGAACAAAAAAAAAAAGCTTTGGAACACACAAAAAAAGCTTATAAAAAGGAACTGCATCAATAGCGCTGGAGAAATGAATGTGGCATGAATACTTGATTGCGATTGAAATGTAGAAAGATATCAATGTAGGTATACACTTGTGTGGGTATTTGTGTGTAGGGCTGTTCCCAAAGGAAAATCTCGATTCAAGAACAGCGTTTAAATGAACTGGATTGACATGAACTTTCCCATTGGTTCATTCTATTCTATGATGTGATGACTTAAGGCAGTAAGGGTTTATTTTTAAATGCGACTAATGCTCTGACATGCACATAGTTAATAACTTAAAATTAACCAAAAGTCTACTCAAACCCCATTCAACGCGTCTCAATAATTTTTTTCGCTCTAGGAAGTATCAGAAGGTAGCTGGTGGTTTGCGTAGCGGTTGTATAACTGCAGCATGATTTTGACGGTTCCACTTGGAATTGGCCTTGCGTATCATTGCCAGTTTTATTTGTGCTCATGGAATACTGAGAGGAGGTGCATTCCACATTAATGCGTGCAAGTTCCACCCGGCGCTTTCCTGCATATTTTCTACTGGGTTTTATAGTACCGGCATGTGCCACTATTTAAACACATTTGCATATTGCGAGCGTGCTAAACTTACAAGAATAAAACAAACGCATGTGTGTATTCAAAAAAAAAAAAACGTATTTTTTATTTGCTTTTTTACAGGTGTTTTCGTTTTCACTTTTTTCCTACAAAATAGTCAAACATTGGAAACACTGCAGTGGACAAACCAAAAAAAAAAAAAAACGTACAAACATAAATACATATATGTATGTGCCTGTAATTAAATTTTTATGCATGTATGCGATTGCATATGCCATGGTTCATATGAGTATTTCATAGATGACTCATCGCGTGGCATCCGCCTGCTGAATAATGTCGCCATTTCTGTATAGTTAAGTGAACGCTACATATGGTTGCATGTACATAGTATGTACCCTGTAGGGAAAATCTCTAGTTCAGAACTAGGTCGCTTCTAGTGCATTTTTATCCACTACAAGTGCGCTCACTCTCTGCACTACATTTCCGATAGTCCCGAACTAGTACCAGATTCTACAGTTTTCACTATTTCGTTTATTGGCACAATTTCGATAGTTCTGAACTAACTACATGTACATAAAATTTCTACAGTTTTACATCTGTCGCTTAAGTGCAGCATTTGACACACTTCATGCAAGTGGCGCGATGGCCGACTGGCTAACGCGTGTGACAATCAATCAGGCGAGAGTGGGTTCGAATCCTGTCGGTGTCGGGGCGGATGACAATTTTTTTTTTTTTTATTTTTTTTTAACTAATATTTATTGTTATTTATTTATTTAATAAAAATTTACAAAAATATTTAAAAAGTAATAAAATAAAATAAAAAATTAAAATAAGCCTGGGGGATCGGAAAGGCATAATTGGGGGAACATTTCATTTCATACAAGTTAAGATGCAAATATAAAACTCTTTATATAAAACGCTTCACCAAACATCTGAGAATTGCAAAAAAAATACAAAGGCGACGGCAATTGAACGAAAAAAAAATTTTCATAGAATTTTTGTCACTTCGAAATTGCTTACAAATCAAAGTGTGTCTTATAATGGTCACTCAATTCACTCCTTCTGAACTGGTGAGCGTCTAACTACAATTGATCTAGTTTATTTTTGACAACTTTTCGCTAGTTCCGAACTAGAAATTTTGCTCACTAGTTATTGAGTTCCCTGCAGGGTAAGTACATATTTATATGTATTTTCATATGTGGGTGTGTGTGTTTTTTTTGTGGGTGGGTGCGCCGAAATCCTGTTGTCTCCACTCCCATTTCAGCACTTTTTCGTTTACTTGCTTTTGACAGAAAAAAGGTAACATGTGTTACCCTTACGTGGAGCAACAAACTGCGTTTTGCTTTTAGTGCTTGCTCCCTCTCTCTCTCTCTCTCTCTCTCTCTCTCTTTCCCTATACTATCAAATTTTTTGTGATAATTTTTCATTGAAAGCGTACCTATTATACTCTTTTTTGGGCATGGTACTCGTATTATAGTACATACATACCTATACTGCGTTATGTATTTAATTCGAGAAATAAGGGGTTCTGCAGAAAAAATGTATAAATTTTGCTTGCTCCTCGTTATGAATACGAAATCCAGCCTGTTCTCGAAGAAAATTTTGAATAATAGAAAGAGAATTGTTCTCTTAATCACTCTATCTATCACTCTATATCTATCATGAAAGTTATAACAATTCATTTGCATAGTCGGAGACAGCGTTACCCTTACGGGTGTAAGTATGTACCAGTGGCGGCGCTAGCATAAATTGGCTGAACAAGCCTATGTACGAAGCATAGCCATTAGTCATTTATATAATTTTCTTTGCTGTATTATCTGAAAGCGTGACTGCGGTTCCGTTATTGACTTTGTTTAAATTCGTTTAGCATATTTGGTTTGTTGCTTATATTCATACCGTATGAAACTTAATGCATTGGAATAAATCGAAAAAATGAAGATGATGAAGAACAACTAAATTTTGATATACAATGGATAATATGAAGATATGTGTGTATGAAGTTTGTTGTTTTAGCTGTACCTACTTTTCGTCAGCACATCAACAAGCCTGGCTCAGTCGAAAGTAAATTTAAGTTATTACTTTTTGATTGCTTGCTTTTCCGATAGGCTAGGAATATGATGTATTGTGGGACGATTTTACGTCATCTCTTGTCAAATTTTGTTTGGACCCATAATACATAAAATTTAAGTTACTAACCATCAGAACATTATTTCTCTACAAAAGCAGAGGATAAGTTATATTATAATCATTTGGGAAGAATTCAACTGAATTAATTGCTGATGCTAAACTTATCAACAAAAAACGAACCGGCACCTTGAGAACTTTAGTAGAAACACATCGAAGAACTTAAATAGTAAGCACATTGCAAGCGTAAAATGGCCAGTTTTTAATGAAATTCGTAAAATGAAATGAACGAAAATATTTAGGCAAGCCGGGCTTTTCGGCTTGTATGAAGCGTCCGCCACTGTGCATTTGTGCCATATTTATAATTTTCGCTTTTCTCCCCAAAATGCATTTATCGGACTTCGTTTGTAAAATTTTAACTGACATACATATTATTTTGTAACTGTAACATAAATAATTGAATGGCATTCAATCAAATCATATAGTGCTTCAACTAGCAAATTTAATATGCACCCATATGTGTACATACATGTTTATGTATGTACATATATTGCATTTATGTGGGTATTAAATTTAGTATATAATAAATATATAAATGTGCATATTTATACGCTTTTCCATATGTTGCCCTCTGCTATTTGGCTTCCAATAAATAAATATTTGAGCGTGGCTACCGCCTTTCGCATACTTCCCTTTAAAATTATACGCAAACATTTGTCTCTAAAATTATGCAATTCAATTACATGTGTAAATGTCAATTCGTTTGTTATTAACCGTTAAAGAATGTTGTTAACAATTGTAAATCTGCATTTAAAAATTTGTATGCAAATATTTTGTGAAGTATTATTATTGAAAATAATGCATGCAAAAAGTAAACTAATTTTATTTGTGGAATGCTTGGTAAGCAAATTGAAGCAAAATTATGAAGGAATTTTATAAAAAAGTTAAATTGAGAATTTTTACTTGCATAAAAATTCCTTATCAAATTTCTCCATATACTCCCATGCACACACACAATTCCAAAAGATTTCAACCAAATCTCTTTTCCTCATTATACCTACGCATCTACGTATATTAATAGGCGATTTCGGTGGATTAAGGTTAACACTCCGTATTTCATGACGTGTCAGTAAGCAATTTCAATTACTTAGGCAATTAGTTTCAAGCACAATTGCTTACACAAAGGCTTTAAGTCAATCTGCAGGCAATTTGTTGACCGCAAAAGCTCAGTGGGGGACTTATATATGTATGCATGTACATAAGTATTTGTGTTTATGAAGGTATTTATTAAATTTTAAGCCTACTATTAATACTTTTAGGTTCGTTATTAGAATAAAAACAAAAAGAAAAAAAAAATTAATTGAATTCAAAACTTTTCATTTTCATTGATTTAAATTTTCATAAATCTTATTAAGAGATTTATGCACAAAAGCCGTTAACGAATTTGGGGGAGGGGCATTTTTATTGAATTTTCGTACGTTTACATAAATATATTTACTCACTTTGTATAGGAAATTGTGTGTATGTATGTATATGAAAGAAAGTGTGTATTTACCCCGCAGCTAATATAAGGAACAGTTCCAAAAAACGACAATCTTGAACTAGAGAGTTCACAACTAGCTCAGAACTGGTTCTAAAGAGATGCAGATGCGGGGTACTTTGTTCTTCTGACTTTATGAAAAATTGATGTTCACTTTAAAGTTGAGCGCACTTTACAATAGTCCCTTGTAGCTGTCTACACCAAATGGAACTTGGTTAAAAGTACGTGCATTAGGCCGTCTCGCCTTTTAAGGACCAATAAAAAAAGTCCACGGTACGACCTCCCCCATATGATGTCTTTTTGGAAAAAATTTCCGTAACATTTTTTAATTTTTTTTTGACGCCGCTAGATGTCGCTAAATTTAATTTTTTTTCCATATCTTCGGTATTTATAGTCCGATCCCTAAGAGCCCGTGCACAATTGGCTTTGTCTGCTCCAACTTTGATAGAAAAAACCTTAAATCAAAGCGAAATTCCAGATGCTTGCTACAATTAACACTTTGACAATTTCCGGAAAACATTCCAGGAATACATGTTTTTCGCTTCCTGTGGTGTTTTAGGTTAATTTTACAAACATTTGTTCTGAAATTTTATGGCGAATAATTTTCTAGAACATTCTAACTCTCTAGCACCCCCATCAAAGGATTATTTTGACCCCTTTTTTTATAAAGTTAGAAAAAATGGTATTTTTAAGGTCGCTCCAGGGTTACTAGATAGAACGAGAACCAAACCTGTCCCTTTTTGAACTAGTTCTGTACATGGCTTAGTTCTGTAATGGCTTAGGTCTCGAACAAGTAAATGAGTTTGTGGATTTAGGTGTAATAATGGACTGCAAACTTAGTTTTAACATTCATATTAATGCTACAGCAAATAAGGCAAGAGGTGTCTTAGCGTTTGTAAAACGTTGGTCAAAGGAATTCAGCGACCCATACATAACTAAAACACTCTTTACAACTTTAGTAAGACCTATATTGGAATATGGTTCCATAGTTTGGAATCCATACTATCAGATTCACTCTGATCGCTTAGAGTCAGTCCAAAAACAGTTTTTGCTTTTTGCTTTAAGAAATTTGCCTTGGGATTCTGGCATGGAGGAACAATAAAGGAGAATGCATAAGATCAGCTGACTTCTTCTTCAATCTTCATAAACACACGAACACAAGCATTTTTTTTTTGTTGACATATGCCACACACACACGCACCCTAGCATTTCCATAGGGGCCGTATCTGTCAAATTCTTCTACATTCCTCTTTGCATGACACTTCTGGCCCCACTATGTATGAAGGTATGTCGTCATGCGAAAACCTTTATTGTTGAATCATGGATTCTGGTTACAATCTTCCACCGTATACTAGCCGTTTAAAACTCTTTAATCTTCCGACTCTTGCAAGTCGACGAGAAATATTAGGGGTAATATTTATTGTTAAGCTCTTAAATGGCTTAATTCTTTCTCCTTTCTTGCTAGCTGAAATAAACTTTAACATTCCTTCTCGTTCAACAAGACACTTCAACCCTATCTATTAAAAGCAGTAGTAAATCAAACTTTGAATTAAATGAACCTTTCCGGGGTTTATGTAAGAGCTTTAATTCCTATTCCAGCTTTTTAGATATTTCGGACTCGCTTTTCATTATAAGGGAAAAAATACTGTCTTATCTTAACACATAGTAGCGATTATTCTGTTATAATTCTCAAGACTAACTTCAAATGTACTATACTCCGCTGATGATTTTATTTCTCTGTAGCTGAGCAGTTTAAGATCTCGACTCTTAACAAACTCCTGCCACTCAACACCTCGGCATTTTATGTAAATAAAAAATATCCGTACGTCATGCGGGTGCGCCTCTCGTGCGGTCGGGCGGGATTGGAGGGCGTGGGTTATTATTATTATTATAAGCCTGCAACTAGCGCGATTTACTGCAGGGTATGAGAGTGTGTTGAAAAATAGTTGGTGGATGGATTTCTCCACATTTCACAGTTGAGTTGGATACTCATTCAACTGCGACGCTTTTGTGGATTATTCTTTAGTAAGTTTTTTTGATATTATCAGCATGCAGACACAAAATTTGAATAAAGTTTGTAGACTCGTTTTGTAAGTATAGTAAATATTTGTGTGTGTGTATGAGTGTAGTTTACACTAGGATTCTTGCGTCGTATGCCCCTTCCGTATTTAAGTGCGTGTAAGTATGAATGAATTTTTGGTCGAATGAGTGAGTGAATGGGTGAGTGAGCGGCGCCCACGCGCATTCAGCCACAGCCGCTAAATTGACGTTACGGGCTTTTAACGAATCTTTAGTGTAGTAAAAACCAAACCATAATCTTTAGTGCTCAACTTTTAAAAGTAAAGAAAAAAAAGACTGTAGAAACCCTCATAATGAAAGTCAAATTGTTAAATGCACAGACTGTACATGCGGTGAAACGAATATATTTCAGTGGCGCATAGTGGAGCGTACACGGTCTTCGCTAAGCTGCACTCCCAAACCTGCTCAGGAGAGAGTTGGTTTGGGAGACAAAGGTGACAAGTATTGTCTGTTATCACAAAGTCAGCTTATTTGCGCCCTGGCAGCCACGTTACTGTTGACAGTATGCAAATTCGAAACCGTGAGGGTTCTTGTGGTCTACTTAAGAATCAGTCTTAACGCCGAAAACAGCATCAGCCTTCAAATCCAACGAATAATCACTCTTGCCAACAATAATACCATGTCTCCACATAACGTGTTTCGCTCTTTTTTTCTCCATTTTCTCTCTCAATCTTGTTTCGACACGGAAACCAGTGCCGAAACTCACCAATTTTCATACAAAATTTCTGAGAGCGAGTGAAGATTGAAACACTGTTTCATTCTGAATCATCTTGCCAACCTCGATGATATCGATGTCTTCTCTAATTTTGTATCGAAAATCTATCGAAATCTCAGACAGACCAAAACAAAAACGCAAAAATAAGCAAACATACAAACATTTAAGAAGAGCAAGAAAGAGAAATGTTAAACTGAATCACGATCAGCCACGTGGAGGGTTATTTAGCGAGATGTTTTGCTACATGTTTCTTTGGTGAAACAAGTTATGTGGAGACGGGCTTTAAGACTAAACAATGTGTTTCATCCAAACCTGTTAAATAATGATTACACTGGATCACAAAATGAAATTTTTTGTCTGTACTTTGGACGTGACCATCCTATCTATATGTAAAATCGGTCGCTGATTCCGAAAATCGGGCTCATTTTTAATTCTATGGGAAGGTTTTTGAGATATCGGCAATTTACCGTTATTTGGCCACTGGCTCCACTTAATCCTGTATACCTTTTTAACGCAGTGAGCTATCTTCCTTGGAGTGACACTCAACGAAAGAAAATTAAATTTCCTTTTCTGTAACTCTTATAGTTTCTGAAATATTGACGATTCAATTTGAATTTTTTCGATTTTTTACGATTTTTTGAAGAAAAAATTGACTTTCTTAGACAATATCTTTAAAACCAATGTTTTCACCTTCGGTTTTACTCCTTTACGTGAAGCTCCATTCTATTGGGAAAAAGATAAGCTATCAACGAAGAAAATCCATGGTAAAATAGAAAAGTTATAGGCGATCAAGTAAATACATCCAAGTCGCGCAATGCCTCTGCACGGGTATATTCTATGCATGTTATACCAATACCTACACATCTGCAGTAGCAGCACATTGGCAGCGCAGTAGATACAAGCCCATTTACGGGTATAACATGCATAGAATATACCCGTGCAGAGGCATTGCGCGACTTGGATGTATTTACTTGATCGCCTATAACTTTTCTATTTTACCATGGATTTTCTTCGTTGATAGCTTATCTTTTTCCCAATAGAATGGAGCTTCACGTAAAGGAGTAAAACCGAAGGTGAAGACATTGGTTTAAAAGATATTGCCTGACAAAATCAATTTTTTCTTCAAAAAATCGTAAAAAATCGAACAAATTCAAATTGAATCGTCAATATTTCAGAAACTATAAGAGTTACAGAAAAATGTTATAGCAGCGATGAAAAGGAAATTTAATTTTCTTTCGTTGAGTGTCACTCCAAGGAAGATAGCTCACTGCGTTAAAAAGGTATACAGGATTAAGTGGAGCCAGTGGCCAAATAACGGTAAATTGCCGATATCTCAAAAACCTTCCCATAGAATTAAAAATGAGCCAGATTTTCGGAATCAGCGACCGATTTTACATATAAATAGGATGGTCGCGTTCAGAGTATTTTTTGGCTGTAGAGCAGTGTTATTAATCGTAATGATTACCGGCTTGATTGATTATTTTTTCAACTGTCCATTTAATGATTGATTACCCATTGTTTTCAAATTTTAATGATTATTTTGCAATTACCATTAAAAAAAATCAAAAAATAAGAAAAATAATCATAAAAAATCAAAAATAATCAAAAAAAATTATTTTGATTGTTTTTGATTATTTTTGATTATTTATGATTTTTTTTGATTTTTTTTGATTTTTTATGATTTTTTTTTGATTTTTTTGATTTTTTTTGATTTTTTTTAATTTTTATCAATATGGTTTAAAGAAATATGCACATTTGTACGTATGCAGGTATGTATATAGCCTTTTAAGGCAGACTCCCGACGCGACGGTAGCTTGATGGTAGTACCGGGGGATTCGATACGATGAGCGTAGGTGGTGTAGTGCGGTTAAAGTCCCACACTAACAGGATAAAGGCTCTGTATGCTTCCTCCTCGTATATTTGTGCAGAGAGGCATACACATTTATACATATCTTACAAGCTTGGAATTATTGTTAATTTGTCATTGACCGTACATGGTACGATGCACGTTTATATCTAATTATACTGTCCAACAGTGATTTCTCAACACGAACAAACGCTACTAATTATGAAAGTGGATGTCTCCCAGACCAACTTTGCCGAACAAAGTACTAGTCCAGACGGTCTGAGTTTTTTTTTTAGAGGGGGTTAAAGTTTTATGGTTTTAGCTGGAGATGCAATTACTTTATCGAAAATATCTTATAAAAAATGACCTCAAATGAAGTTTTTGAGCTCGGACTTCTTCTACAGAATTTAATAAGGAATTTCTTTGTGGAAGACGTTAACCCTCTAACGCCCACGCAAATGGCTGTTTTAACCCTTGTTCTGAAGCACATGTAGAAAATATCAATTTACAATGCAGATACAGGGTTAAAATGTTCTAGAAAATTATTCGCCATAAAATTTCACAAGGGGTCCCCTCAGACAAAATCTTTGTGCAAATAACGCAATACACCACAGGATATAATAATCACAAATTACGCCATGAAATATGCAACAAATTTTATATGTATACACATTAGATTAATTTTTTTTTTCTTTAGATCCTCCCTCCGGCACCGGAATATGAAAATCTGGTGTCTTAGAGTAAGTAAATTGAAAAAAAGTTAATTTTTACAAAAACTGAATGGGGCTACTCCAAAAACCGCGCGATTTTCAGGAATTTCAAGGCAAGTTTAGATTTATGTATGAAAAGTTATGACTTTGCACAAGAAAAAAATTTATATCTACCTATACGTAGAGTTAACCGCTAAAGCGAATAGCGTATTCAGTTTTTAGTGCACTTCCCTGGGAGGGTAATATCGCGACCTAAATAGAACATTATGTTTTTTTTTCCGCGAACATACAACTTCATGCCCTATATTCTATCTGACAGCGGACATTTTTTTTATCTGAATCACACAGGATGCTGCTTAATTTAATGAGGTTTTCAAAAACTCATTCTGCTTAAAAAGCTATTATAATTTGGATGAGCGCATCAAGTTTAAGTGAAGTAAAATATACCCTAATAGGGCTGACATGGATTAAAATTTCTAAAAAATTTTAACACTTTTTGCTCTTCAAGGCGGTTTTATGATGGTGGACAACTCCGTAAATGTAAAAAAAGGTAGAAAGGTCGAGACCTTGGATAGCGGAAAAAATGTGGACCCGGATGGCCCCAAATATTTTTGGGCAATATTGGCATCAAACTAGGGTTTGAATATTACCTTCACTGGGCATTAGAGCTGCAAAACTATCGATGGCACTATCGATAGTATCGATAGTTTTATTTTCGTGTCACTATCGATAGTTTTTTTCCACTATCGATGGTTATCCCTATTCATTCTTGTAGTTTTGTCCCAAGAGAAGAATACTGAATGTTAGGGAGGAGTTGGATTTCGATATCATATTGGTAAAATTAATACCCCAGCGGGTTAGGGGGCTTAGAATATACGCGTGGTAAGGAATGTCTGTCGTAAGAGGCGACTAAAATCCACGCTTCTAACGATATACAACTTGTAGTAATTGAACCACACCTCGCTAAATGACATCTGGTCAATGTAAAAATTTTTAATTTTTTCCGATTTTTGAGAGTTTTGATTTTCAAATAAAGTTTTTTTATAAAAGTCAGAAAAAATATATTTTTTAAAAATTAGCCCGTTTAATTGTTAACGTAATATCAAAGATATCTGATAAAAACATTATTTTTAGCGATTTCTTTCATGTGAAACAAAAAGGATATTTTATGGACTAAAAACTAGGTTATATGACTCATCCGTGTATAGGGCGTCGTTTTACAACTTTTTTTTTTTGTTATTTATTTAGATGTTATAGTCCAAAATGTCTATATCTGAACAATCCGTTGTATGGGACCTATATGTTATAGTGGTCCAATTTCTCTTAAGAAGTCACCCAAGTACCAAATTTCAAGTAGATATCTCAAAAAAATGAGGGATTAGTTTGCGTTTATACAAACGACTCAGCTCATGATCCTCATCATAGCGGTTATATTTTGGTGGATCTGTCATGCCTCCTTCTGCATTTTCCGTGAGTTTGTCTGTACATTTTATTGCCAAATTTGAAACAATTCTGGTCCAGGGTTATTTTCAGCGTATTTACGATCTCTGTTGCAATGTCTTTGTTCGTTTTCTCTGTCAGTATTTTAGTTAGAGCTTTTAGTGTTTCTGCCTTTGGTATCGAGGGGTATAGATCCTTCACGTAAAGTGATACCTGTTTTGAGTGCTTGGGTACGTTCAGAATTCTCAGTTTGTTGACTAGTTCCGTTATGTTTTTGATTGCTAGTAGCATATTTAGATGTTTTGAAAGTCTATATCCTGGTGCCGATTTATGGTTTACTATTGGTCGCATAGGTGTTCCTGTTTTGTGGATTTTAGGTAGTGCGATCAGTGATGGGGCAGATGGATTCATTGCTGTGAGAGTGTAGGCTACTTTGCTGTCTCTTATATTTTTCGCTTGTTTTATTGCACGCTTTATTGCCATTTGGTATTCTTCCGTTGGGTCTTTTCTCATCACTCGGCAGCCCATTTCTTTGATTAGTTGACCTGTTTTTGCGGTGTATTCCTCTTCCTCCATTAGCACAGTTGTATTTCCTTTGTCTGTTTCACACTTCATCAATTTTTTCAAAAAAGGAAAAATTCTTAATTCTTAATTGCAAATAGATTTACGTAAAGATAATCTCTGTCATAATCAGAATTCTTTATTCGCTCTTCCCTGTCCTTATACTGAACCTAGAAATGAATCTTCCCCAGGTGTAGGAAGGGTTTGTATCCGTATCTAGTACGAAAACCTTCGAACGAGCCAAGGTCTATACAAATTTTGTACTTCTAAATTTGTCGACATTTTAATTAGTGCAGTTGTCGCTGTAGAATACACAATGACTTGGATACACCTGTCCCCATATTTACTGCAGGGTTACGTACTTTAATATGCGTTCACATACATTTGTACAAACAAACTTTATGCCTCTCTGACCAAACATACATGCCTACCTGAATACTTATGTGCATGCGTATCCAAATTTCTTTACAACAATATTGAAAAAAATCAAACAAAATAAAAAAAATCAAAAAAAAATCATAAAAAATCAAAAATAATCATAAAAAATCAAAAATAATCAAAAACAATCAAAAAAAATTATTTTGATTATTTTTGATTATTTTTGATTTTTTATGATTATTTTTGATTTTTTTTGATTTTTTTTGATTTTTTTTTGATTTTTTTTAATGGTAATCATTAAAATTACTTTTTTTCAGCAAAAGAATTAAAATAATGATTACCAATTAAAAAACAAAACAATTTAATTGATTACTAATCCTAATCGCTCTGAAAAAAATACCCGTAGTTAAACCAACAACTTTCGGCTGTTGAATCTCCGTCTTTGATTCAACAGCAAAAGTATTTGTTTTTATAGCAAAGTTTTTGATCCAACAATTTATTCAAAAGCGGCCATTGTTGTTTCAAAAACTTGCTTGCTTTTAAAAAAATTTTTTGTGAGAAAATATTTTTTTGTGAGAAAACCAACAAAAAAATAATGATGGAGAGAAGATGAAGAGAAAAATCCAAACAAAAGTTTATTTTTAGCAACAATTTTCTCCCCGTTGTTGATTTAAAGGCAAAAGTATTTGACCCAACAGTTTCCGTTGTAAAGAAAACTAATGAAAACAAATTTTTTTAAATTTTGTTTTTACAATGATTAAAATAATTCATGGATTCCTTTCTAGGAAATGGAAGTATAAATAGGTTACTACAATTCAATATAGTGTTGAATGTTCCACTATGTGATGATTGGATAGAATTTCAGGTTGATGTCATGGTTCGAGTCCGGAGGAGAATATAAAAATAATGAGAAGAAAAATCAGAATAAGAAATAAAGATAGCAACCAGTGAATGATAAGAAGGAGAGAAGAATAGGAGAACAAGCGGAGGCTACATATTTGCAGTTGGGACCCGGGCGGAGAGAAGATGAAGAGTAAGATGCAAACAAAAATTTATTTTTAGGTGAAAATTTTTTCCAACAATCTCCGTTATTGACTTAAATCAACAACGCTCGCACCTTTGAAACAACAACGGAGCGTTGTTGGGCACATTTCAACTGCGGAAAGTAGTTGATTTAACAGCGAAAGTCTTTAGATTTACAACGTTTTTTTTTCAGAGCGGAATTTAACAGGTCTGGTTTCATCCCACTGTGCGATGCTGCGAATGTGTCTTATCGACCAGCTGTGTTTTAGTATAGTTCATATAGTACGCCACGCGTAGTTGATTGTTCACATCTCAGTTTATACATAGAATATGTATAAAGTAGACTTTTCTATGCAACAGAAAAGCGCGGACATTATTTTGACTCTCCAGCAACCGCCGAAGCGGCGCACAGTGGTCCCAATCGCTTACCTAGCGCGAATTAAATCAGTAGCTTCAATAAAGTTGGTGTTTTGTAGGAATACCTGTTGATTTATTTTATAAAAACGCATCCTGCATAAAATAAAGTAGACGTAAATGTTTTTTTTTTTAAGATTCATGGGAGAAATTGGTAAATTAGGGTGTGCAAATTTGGTTTTTTTTTTTTTTGATATAGTGAAAATATTGTTTAGGACACCGAAATTTGGCCAGTAGCAAGTCCAGCTATTAATTTTAATATTAAGAGAGGTGTGCAATGAAGGTATTTTTTTATATTTTTAATTATTATTATTTTTTTTAATTTATAAAAGTGATATGTACATAATATAATTTTGTGAGGGGTTTTTGTGATCGTGTATATTTTTTTGTGAAATTTCCGAGAATTAGTAGCAGTAACTTTTTCAGCAACTGCAGCAGCATTTCGTTTTCTCTTTTTTCGTAAACTAGCCTGCAAAGCGGCAGAAAGTTCTTGAATGGTCCAGGCTGAGGCGAGCGCTCTTGCTTTTTTTGCTTCACCCTAGCTCCACTCTCACTAAACTTTTTCGTAGGTCTTCCACGCTTTGAAGGCCCAGGCTGAAATTCCTCGCTTTCTATAGGAAATACAATTTCAGACTGTAACCAATCGTTATTAGTTATGAGAAAATGTCATAAACTTTTTTTTACACTTTTCCACCGTTTTTCCACACTTCTAATAAAATTTTCTAATATTTTTTTATGTAGATTTATATTATGCTTTTCCGAAAGAACACATTTTAGTGCCCTGGAGCAGTTTTTCCTAGCCAAATGTTTAAACTTAAACCACTAATCAAACAGTTCCTTACGGGTAATTGCCTGAGGACACCCTAAAAAAAAAATTGTCAAAATTATAGAAAGTCGAAGAAAGTTTTCGTTTATGGTAATAAGTATCGCTAAAAGGTAAAGCTATTTTTTTATAACATTCCCAACACGTACAAATGCTTGCAATTTTTTATAACCTTAAAAATTCTCGAAATTTTTTTTTTAAATTGATCGGTTATAAAGTAAGCCTTTTTCAAATGCAATATTTATTCTATTCGTTAAAAACTTATACAACTTACCTTTTGATGTTTTTCCATGAGGTACAACAAAAAAGAAATACACTTATTCAAGAAAAACACGTGGATTTACGATCGATTGCAAGGTTTATATAAAATACTCGACCGACGGCGTGTACCCGTAACACTTTTTGAGCACGATTTTTGTTCATATAACAGCACTTATTGCATAAAATTTTTTTGATTTAAATTGTATACACTTTCGTCTATTAGTTTAGTTTACAAAAAAATTAATATGACACCTGTCAATTTTTGATTAAATTCGCCCTAAAAAAACAATTGGGACCACAGTGCGGCGAACAGATTTTCCAATAAATTTGCATTCATCAAAAATTTCGTCAAATTCCAAACCCAACAAATCTATGTAGATGCGAATAAAGAAAGAAATAAATGAAAAGAATATGAAATGCGTATATTTTAGAAGAAACTTTTAAATAAATAAAATAAAGATGTAACAAAAAAGAAAAAAAATAAAAAAAATAAGCTACACTCAGGGAAAAACAGCATTTTAAAATCAAAAATAATGTTTTTGTTTCCATAATGCACGTTTTAAACCAAACCATTATTATTTTAACAATGAAAATTTTTAAATTAAAAATGAAATTTTTGAAGTAAAAATGCATTTTCGATTTAAAAGGAAACATACTTAAATTAAACATGAAAATAATTGTTGATTCAAAAACTCGCTCTTTGTTCAAAATTTTTTTGTGAGAAAATATTTTTTGTGAGAAATCCAACAAAAACAATAATGAGAATCGTTTTTTTTTTAATTTTGTTTTTACAATGATTCATATAATTCATGGATTCTTTTTTAGGAAAAGGGAAGTATAAATAGGTTATTACAATTCAATATAATGTTTAATGTTCCACTATGTGATGGCGTTGGATTGCATTTTAGGTTGATGTCATGGTACGAATCCGGAGGAGAATGTAAAATAAAGAAGAAAAAGGAGAATAAGGAGAATAAGAAAGAGATATAGCAAATAGTTAAGGCGAAGTAGAAAAGAAGAGGAGAACAAGCGGAGGCTATATTTTTGTAGTTGGGACTCGGATTGAGAGAAGATGAAGAGAATGCCGTTGGATACAATTTCGAATCCGGAAGAGAAAATGGTATACATAGAGAATACTGCAGCATTTTTTCTCAAAATGCTTAAAATAAAAATTTAAATTTAAAATGTTTTTTCTTGATTTAAAAATTTTACAATGAACATTTTTAAAATAAAAATCTTGGTATTTACATCACTGTTAATTAGGTTTTTGCCCATTTTAAGCACGTTTTCATATGTTTTTATAGTTATTTTTCCCTGAGTGTACTCATATTTTTGTAGCGTCCCAATGCCCAGTGATATGTAAAAAGATCATACGTATGCACTCATAGACTTGCCTCCATCTCTTTTGGTGTTTTGGTTTTTGTGGCTTTTTGATACAGAAACAGCTAAAATAACAAAACAAAAATAAGTAAAAGCCAACTTTAATGCGAATTATGCAAATTAGCTGCAGAAAGTCAGTTGTGATGTAATGCATAAATAATAAAAAAAGAGGGCACCAGTGTCATCGCGCGCTTAGCAAATAAAAGAACACCACTTCTGCAATAATAACAATACAAACAATAATGACAATAATATTGTTAACTACACACAGCAACACGTAGCGATGTGATAAAAGTTTAGCAAGAATTGCTCGTAGTGCGCTGATTAATCTCAAGGGCTTGCAAACCTTTTTGCTTTTAACGTAGAGAAGGTATTTTTTGCACATTTGATAGTTTTGTGATACGCTTGCAATGCGGAGTAGATTAGTATTTCCGCATTTTGCTCTTTGTGCTTTCACCCGAATGTTGTTGTAATGGACAAAAACGAAAACTGTTTGATTGGCATTACTTGATTTGGTATTGCATCAGGTCTTCGTTTGACCCACATAGTATTTTCTGAAATTATTGATCATATTCTCAAAATCATATTCTCAAAATAAAAATCAAATAAAATTAAACATTTCACGACTTTTGCTAAATCGACTACAGTTTTTCAAGAACGACTTAAAATTTAAGCTAAAACACCAATTTTTTAGATATTCTTCTTATAGTGCTATAATAAGCAAATCCATTTGCTACTGCTGAAATTGCCGTCTGTATAAGGAAATTAAAAATACATCTGCGATTTCGTGTGAGATTCAGAGAATTTCATCAAATTTAATGACGAAACCGCAAGCAGACTTTCCGAAAATACAGCAAAGAAACTTACATAAATGGCTAATGGATCTGCCTCATAGGCTTGCTCAGCCAATTTACGCTAGGACCGCCACTGCTATGTACATTAGAGTGGCCCTTATTTTCGAAAGTCGGAAATTTGCAGGTGTTACCCCCTGATATGTTTTTGTTTAATAAAAAAATAATACCCTGCAGATTTTGGCCCGATTGAACAACTCTTACCCGTGCCACAACGAGTTGAAGTTGAAAAATTGGCAACATCACTTTTGGTAAGCGCTTCTTTTGGCTATGTCGTGACAAATATATGTATGTGCGTAGATATACCCGAAAGCCTAACTCTGAGATGTTTACAAGTTTAAACTTGCATGCCACACATAGGTACCTTTTTAGCACATGTAAAACAAATTAGTTTTTTACAAACATACCAAAAGTGAGTATCTGTCGGTATTGCGAAAGTTTGTGTCCGTATCATGGTCATTTTACGCGTAGTCAGCGTAACTACCGTTTGAAAATGATTCAGAAATATAATATCGAGACGGTCCAGCACTACTCATGATAGAGTACTCAATGTGGGTTTCCGATTCTTCTTCCTCGAGTCATTTTGTAAGGATTTCATCCGAGGAGGCACTTAGAATATTAAACGTTTCCAATTTTCTACATTTGCACACCATTTTAGTTAAATTCTGATATAAAAGAATTAAGTGCTGTTGCAAAGTGTTATAGAAAAAAATACCAAAATTGTCAGCAGCAAACGCTGGCGCAGTGAAATAACTCCCAAATAAAGTAACTCCAAAAAACAAATGGAAAAACTACAAATATTTTCATACAAAATAGAACTTATTTCGTTATGAAATAACTCGCAGTGTGTTGGGACTTATTTCATTTCCTTCTTTGGGAGTTAATTAATTTCTCTTATTTTGGAGCTATTACACTGCTCTTCAAACTGTTTCAAAGGACTTTCAAGAGAATTAAAGTTCTGAATTGTATTTCTTATTTGTGTATGCATGTACGAGAATGTACAATTACACTAATAGAGGGCACTTATTTTTAAAATTTTCCATATAAATATGTATGTACGAGTAACTATATGAAAAATATACATTAAAAATTTCAATTTTCTCAAATTGTATGTATGTATACATCTATCAGTAAATAAGGATCCATGATATTTCAGTACTTCAGTGCTTTGTTTATAAATCATTTATTTGTGGAGTCTAATAAATAACAACGTTGTAATCTACTAAAATTCAACAATATAAGAGAATTCGTCCAATATAAACGTCCACCGAACCATATAACCCTTGGTTCATTACTTCAACACATTGTGGGTTAACGTTGACCAATCGAGCAAATATTAAACAGGGAATATTTTCTTCGTACATGAAACCATTTCAGGGGGTAACGTCTCAAAAAAGTAGAAAAAAAAATTTTCCATAGGCGTAAGGGCCACTCTAATGTACATATATAACTGGTTTATAATCATCTAAAAATTTGCATGCAACCAAACCAAAATGACTTCGTCACATCGCTGCCAAATTAGTTGTTCTTAGCTTTCATTTGATGATCAACAGCTTGAGTATTAAGTTTGCGGTTTTGCCATTACCCACTATTTTGCGGCATAGAATTTGACATACAGTGTGCGGCAGACAACCGCAGACGCGCAAACCAACCAACCGAATGTGTGTTGCATTGAAATAATGCTGACAGCGTAACAAAAAAAAAAAACAAAAAAGTGAGAAAGAGCTCATATTACTTAAGTTTTTAATTACTTATATGATATGCTTACATATGTATATGTATGTATGTACATTAGGTTGGTACCCAAATTTATAGATACAATTTTTGTACTATATTTCGACCCCCTAAGTCGATGCTAATATAGTCGAAGATACCACATATAAATTTTAGTTCCAATCGGAGACGGCTAAGTGGTGTCGAACAGCGGTCAAACTTGATATTACTATATGTGATACGCTTAACCGTCTCCAATCAGGACCAAAACTTATATGAGAGGAAAGAATTCCTCGCTAGTTTGATTTTAATGACAACGCTAATATACATATGTACGTATTTTCGGATTATTAAAGTATGTATAGGTAATTTTGTATGCATATGTTTATATTAAACCCTGCAAAAAATACGACTAATCCGCGATCACTCGCAAGGTAGCATGCGACTTGTGGTCTCTTTATTTGAAATGAAGTGCTCTCTTTTGTTTCAGCATGTCCTATGGGGAGACGAATTGTACCCTTTTATACCTGAACGAGTACGAAGGTAGACTACCCCACTTTGATGCTAATCGGATATCGAATGGTAGTTGTACCACTTTATACCTGAACAAAAGCATATTTCGAAATTCGTTTACAACCTTCTGTGTACAATTGTAAAAAATGAGTCTACATTTTTACCCTTCCGGGTAATAGGAGTAATTTTAGACCAATTGTGCCCGAAAGAGAGGAATCCGGTACAAGGCTCTTTTGAGACTAATCGCCCAATTTTTTACAGGGTATACTCAGCATTTGCGCGTGTTTCCATACTTTTAACCGTGTGTGTGTGCTGAGAAAGTGCAAATTTACACATTTCCATTAATATTTTACGTTTTTTTTTTTTTATTACGAAAAATGTTTATTTCACAAAATGGTGTCAAAAAAAAAATAAAAAGCGAAAAAAAGTTGGCAGCTGAAATTCACTCACCTCGGATATTTTTAGCAGATGCACTTGGCAATCATATACATATGTATACATACATATATACACCCATATATGTACTTATATAACATATGTAGAAACTGCAATTCTGAGGGGTTCCAAGTCATCACTTCCATTCAAACAAACTGAGTGTCGACCCTATGCGCATTGCGTATTAAGTACAAATGCATGAACATAAGTATGTACATATGTATGTAATATGTAGCTGAATATACTTAGTAAATGCAGCAAATTTTTAAACAAATTGAGGGAGAATCCGTCCTTTACAAATGTGACTTTAAAGTTCTTCTTCCTGCCGCTTCTTCCCTTTTTTGTTTTTTACAACTTTTCTACACACAACGCAAACTTTTGAACTTTTTCTTATTTTGGTTAAACAAAAGTCCATTTCATCTGTTAAAACAGGTCTATGTATATAAACTTGTATAAAAACATCTGTATGTGCTTTGTGTTTTACACACAATTAAGGAAATGGTAGCAAATTTTTTATTTCTTTGATACTCTGAAAAAAAAAAAACGTTGTAAGTCTAAAGACTTTCGCTGTTAAATCAACTACTTTCCGCAGTTGAAATGTGCCCAACAACGCTCCGTTGTTGTTTCAAAGGTGCGAGCGTTGTTGATTTAAGTCAATAACGGAGATTGTTGGAAAAAATTTTCACCTAAAAATAAATTTTTGTTTGCATTTTACTCTTCATCTTCTCTTCGCCCGGGTCCCCACTGCAAATATGTAGCCTCCACTTATTCTCCTATTCTTCTCTCCTTCTTATCATTCACTGGTTGCTATCTTTATTTCTTATTCTGATTTTTCTTCTTTATTTTATATTCTCCTCCGGATTCGAACCATGACATCAACCTGAAATTCTATCCAATCATCACATAGTGGAACATTCAACATTATATTAAATTGTAGTAACCTATTTATACTTCCATTTCCTAAAAAGGAATCCACGAATTATTTGAATCACTGTAAAAACAAAATTTAAAAAAATTTGTTCTCATTAGTTTTGTTTACAACGGAAACTGTTGGGTCAAATCCCAGCGGCGAAAATTTTGCTTACAGAATCGATTAAGTCATGCACACATGTAAGGCTGTAATGCACACCACCTCATATACAGATCTGTTATACATTTTCATATACATGGCCGCAAATGTAGAGTGAACGCCTACACGTTACATACAAAGTAATCAGGGTAGTGAAGTGTTCATCCATTGACCATATCACTAACTAGCATACATTGTAAGCTACAGGTAGGCAGTTCGAATCCTACTTCGCCAACGTTGTAAGGTGGATGTAGGCGGACTGAATACAACTCCGTTTACAGGGTAAGTTGTTGGTAGGCACCTCGAATCTACTTTCGCATACCTTGTAAGGTGAACGTAGGCGGACTGAATACAATTCCACTTACATTGTAAGCTGTAGGTAGGCAGACCGAATCTACCTTCGCTTACCTTGTAAGGTGGATGTAGGCGGACTGAATACAATTCCGCTTACATTGTAAGTTGTAGGTAGGCACCTCGAATCTTCCTTAACGTACCTTGTAAGGTGAATGTAGGCGGATTGTACACAATTCCGTTTACATTGTAAGCTGTAAGTAGACATTTCGAATTCAAAAACCAACACTACCCCCACTAACCATATGTATGTACATATGCAATGACTTTCAGATAATACAGCAAAGAAATATAAATAAAGGGCGAATGACTGCTTCACACATAGGCTTGCCCAGCCAATTTATGCTGGGACTGCTACTGGTACATACATATATATTTAAGGAAACGTGCATAATTAGCGAAACTGAGAAAAAACCACATTAAACACCAAAAGAAAACACCGAAATCCGCCAATAATCCAATATATCTAGAGAACGTCCATGAAGAAGTAGAGCATTTTTTAGCACTCAGATCTCTTTTATACAATATTATTCTATCAGCGCTTGATTCAGAACCGAATTTGTAAGAAAATAATTCTTCAATGTGATTGTTATTTTGTTTCTATGGAATTTCCGAATTTATTATACATAGCAACACAACAAGAATGAAATTTGAAGAAAAACAGAAAAATTAACAAAATTCATTTTTGTGAACCCAACTTACTTTTTCATATACATTGTATGTTAGTTGGCATTGTTCATAATGTGTAGTATACATCATTGGGGAGAAGTAGTCAGGTAGGCAATGTTCGCCGCTGGGATACTTTTGCCTTTAAATCAACAACGGGGAGAAAATTGTTGCTAAAAGTAAACTTTTTTTTGGATTTTTCTCTTCATCTTCTCTCAATCATTATTTTTTTGTTGGTTTTCTCACAAAAAAATATTTGCTCACAAAAAATTTTTTAAAGGCAAGCAAGTTTTTGAATCAACAACGCCCGTTTTTGAATAAATTGTTGGATCAAAAACTTTGCTGTAAAAACAAATACTTTTGCTGTTGAATCAAAGACGGAGATTCAACAGCCGAAAGTTGTTGGTTTAACTACGGGTATTTTTTTCAGAGTACTTCTTCTCACACACACTTAAATTATCACAACAAATATAGGGCAAAGTGTGTGAATAAAATGCGAATGCGAGTGAAGTGACTGGCCTTATATGTAACAATAAATTACAAACAGTTCAGCGTTCAAAAATTTAAATAAGCGGAAGTCTTTGGCAGCACCTGAAATTTAAATTTAAAAAATGTACATTCAGATTCAAATGAAGCAATTTGTAGCAAGAAAATTGTTGTTGTTTTTTTTTTCACAAATGCACTGGTAATTTTGTTGCCAAAAATAATTGAATGTGAACTTCCAGAGAACAATGAATAATGTGTCAGCTGGTGGCCGTTATTCAAAGCTTCCACTAATAAAGTAATAACTAAATTGGCGTTTAATTAAATTTCAAAATGCTACATTATAATCTTTAGAGCACCATACACTTTGTTGTAGATCGTTGGTAAACTTTTCACACGGTAGTCTACAATAGTCTAGTAAACGAAGCAATCAAGTGAGGCTAAAAATAAGTCAACCAAGGTACCTATAGTTAGAAATCAAGTTTTAGAGAACAGTTGTTAGAGATCAGAGAGCTTGTGCGCTCATTGCGTTTATATATGGGCTTCTCGTTCTTCGTTTTTCGTGTTACCCTTGGCCTTCCTCCGCTCTTTGTTACATTGAAAAATACTTCCAGTTGTCTTTAAATTTCGATCAAAAAACCAAAATTGATTCTTTAGACCAGAGGTAGATACTCTTCCCTAGTCCAGGTCACACATGATTTTCGGTGTTTCTGCCTATGCATAAAAATAATTCCATTCCAGAAAAATAGGTTGAGACGAATGAAACGTTGCCTCCCGTCCATTCTCCTAAGCGATAATCAAGAACGGCACAACTCCGTTAGTGCTTTCGAAGTCAACTGAACTCCTTCAGATGCCTAATCAACACTCACATACGAAACCTTTGTGTAGTATATGGAAATTCTCTTTAATACCCCAACCACATCTTGTACATATTCGTATGCGCCCTAAGACCTTATGTGCGATATTCATCAGGCTCCTTTTTGTAGATTGGGCAGTGTACACTTAAGTTCCAATCGCCGAGCATGCACTCGTCGGATCATATTCCTTACCAAGTCTACGCCGTCATGTTTGAATAGCTCAGTCGGCAAGCCTTCATTGCCCGGTGCCTTGTTATTCGCACTTCGTCATGATCGGTTGGTGGATCGTGTTTACCATCATCTATTATTGGACATTCAGGTGGTACATCTTCTCCTTCAGCAATTTTTCTGTTGCTGTTATCTAGCAAGGAGGAGAAGTGGTCCCTCCACAACCTAAGTATGCTCTGGCCGTCAGTTACTAGATCGTCGTTATCATTCCGGCAGGAATTTGCCACGGTCTTGTAACCTTCAGTCATCCGCCTGATAAAATTCTCGAGCATCATTCCTACCGACCAGCATCTCAAGCTCTTGACACTCACGCCTTTCAGCCTCTCTTTTCTTCTTTCGTGATCGATTTGATTTCACGTTTTTCGATCAGGGAACAGCCATGTGCCTTCGTGTATGTTTTTGTGCTGGAATCTGGTGCTGCTAATGACTATGTTTCGAGCCCCGTCGAAGTCGATCAGCTTTTTTCCATTGAATTTTCCGCTTGTTCTACCAAATATACCTTCCTTGCCCAGCCTGGCAATCTTTATATCGTGACGGGGGCAGCGGTTATAGGTATGTTATAACCGTTCATAGAAAATACTTTGGTTGCAAAATAAACTCGCTGACTTAGATTTAGATTAGATTTTCGGTCTCTTATCTCACCCCTTCTCTTCATTTTCTTTCTTAAAGCAACTTTGTTCAGTGGTTTTCATTTTCTAGCGCCATTGTGCGAAACTAACAGCACTCAAACTATGATGTGCTAACATAGATAAAGTCGCAATAAAAGTCGCTTTGATATTTATTCTTTTTCGCGAAAATTTTGTGCAACAACAACAAACTACTATCATCCACTAGGTAGGTTGTTTTGTCGCATGTGCAACAACCACTAAACGACAAAGATTAAAATGTTATCCACGAGATAATCGTGCATTAACATAAAAAGCGAACTTTTTCCTTCACTTGTCAACAAAAACTTTAGTGTACGTCTATAATGAAAAAGCTTCATAAAAAGACGTAGTAGGGAAAAGTAGCTACGCACGTAAAAGACACACTATAGAGCGTATTTTAGTGTAGTGAAGCTTTAAACTTTAAGAGAAATTCATAATATTACGAGTATATTAGCATTTTATACGCTATTTAGATTAAAAGATTTATTAATTTACATTTTCATACTCACTAACTAGTAGCATATTTATTCCATATCGCCCGTTTTATGCAATAGGGATTTAACTCGAAATTTTCGATTTCTGGGATTTTGCCATATATTTCAATAACTGGGTAGTGCCTTTGAGTCTAGTCTTATAAAATACTCAAAAAGATAAAAATGGCGGAAATAAAGGTGATTTTGTAGTTAGCCGTAGAAGGAAACTATCTGAAATTATAAAACTTTATTTGCGTTTTCCCAAAAAAATTTTTTTTTGAGTTAAATCCCTATTGCATAAAACGTGCGATATATACTTGTGTACATAAATATATCTACAAACTTTTATAAACACTTTAGCATGAATCGCACTCATTAATCCATGCAAAAACTGAGCACTCCAAAGCAAAAACAACTTCGCCGCGCCAAACAAAGGACAACAGGTTGATATGTGTGTAAGTATGTAAGCAGGAAAAAAAAGTGTAAAAAAGCGCTTATAAAAAGGAACTTGTAAAAAAAAACAAGTAAGGAAGCCTAAGTTCGAGTGGAATCGAACATTAGATACTCAGCTGTATGCTTTCATTGTTTGTTTGCGTTTGATGGATTTTATATAAAGCGAATGCTGCATAAAGTGGGCGTAGCTACGCCCATTTTCTAAATTTTTATCATTCACCCAACTAAGCTTATGAATATTATTCTTTGTGCAAAATTTTATCCCTTTATGAGTTACAAAGATGTCATGTTACAAATTTCCAAAGCGTGTTCCAGAAATATCTTTGCTAAAAAGTAGGCGTGGTCATAAACCGATTTCAATAAATTTTTGCGTGTCTATTAACACAAGTTATAAAAGTGTATAAACCACTCGTCATAATATCTCAATTATTTGCCGAGTTATAGGCTAAGAAATCTCGTATATTCCTTTGCCCAATGGAGGTGGTGCCACGCCCATTTTCCAAATTTTTCTATTTTTTGTTTCCGGTCTATTGTGGAACTCATGCCACAAAATTTCAATGAATTATCTTTATATTTGACAAAGATATCGCTTAAAATGTTTTTATTAGGTCACTTTATAATAACCATATATAAAAGTGGGCGTGGCCGTCAACCGGTTTCTCTAAAATTTTGAACATGTGTTACCACAACTAATAAAAGTGTACACACCAAGTTTCGTCATTATATTTAAATTATTTGTCGAGTTATAGGCTAAGAAATCTCGTATATTCCTGCTTCTAAAAAGAGGCGGTGACACGCCCATTTTCCAAAATTTTTGTGTTTTTTGTTTTATGTCCATAGTTGGACTCATGCGGCAAAATTTCAATGCTAGATCTTTCTATTTGACAAAAATATCGCTTAAAATGTTTTTATTAGGTCACTTTATAATAACCATATATAAAAGTGGGCGTGGCCGTCAACCGATTTTAACAATTTTTCGTCGAAACATTTGGCTCAGTAAGTATATCACGCGTACCAAATTTCATAGATATATCTTCAATGGTTTCTGAGTTATGACATATAAAACTTTCAAGGTTTGACCCTTAATAAGTGGGCGTGGCACCACCCATTTTCTAAAATTTCACCAAACTTCTTCATAGGGCCTGAGCTCAACACGTGGGTAAAATTTCATCGCTCTAGCTATATTAATGACTGAGATACCAAATTTCCGATTTTTTCTATATAGGAAAAGTGGGCGTGGTCATGGTCCGATTTCGCCCATTTTCAATACCAACCATTCCAGTCTCGATACCAACTTGCATTCCAAATTTCATCAAAATATCTTAATTTTTGCGCGAGTTAGAGTGTTTACAGACGGACGGACGGACGGACGGACATGGCTCAATCAATTTCTCCTTTCACCCTGATCATTTTGATATATATAAGTCTATATCTATCTCGATTATTTCATTCTGTTACACTCCACCGTTATGTGATTAAAACTATAATACTCTGTGTACTAGTACAGCTGAGTATAAAAAACAAATATCAAGCTTGAATGGCGGCGAATGAGTTTGCATTGTTTGGCAACGCGTAAAAGTGGCAATTGTGTTAGGAAATCGCGCAACGGCGACGGCGACCTGCTTTTTTGTGCTTTTTTGTTGCAAACAATCAACACAATCAACACACGCACAAAGAAGTAAACGCATATCATTGCAATATGTATAGTATAGTCGCTGATGCTCCTTCGCCACAGCGCACGCAGCCAGACAGACACACCAACCACATTGAAAACTGCAAAAAAGCTTTCCTTTCAATTTCAATGCAACGTGTGTTTGTTGGTGTTAGTTTCTGTGTTATTCCAGATGCCTTTCACTGTTGAAAAGTGAATGCGTGTGCAATTCCAGCACTAAAAGACAAACAAAAGCGCGAAAACAAACATTGCATACCTACATACTTATTTTTTTTTTTCTAAAGAGCATAAAAAATCTGCTAACGCCAATGCAGATGGCTTTTGGCGCTTTTGTGTGGATGGCGGTGGCAGCGAGCTGTGAAGAAACACTCTGACAATCAAACAAAAATAAAATTATTATAAAAAGTGGTAAAAAAAAACTAACTAACAGAACAATAGCGACTAAATAGCGTATGACTAGTAAGCATTTGGAGTTATCTTGATAAGCGTTTCTCAAAGAGTTTTACAGAATCTAAACTGTTGCTGCAGGACTTGCATATCTATGTAGCAGTAAATATAAAATCTTATATGCTAAGTACTTCTGGCATGGGGTCCTGGAAACAGAGGAGTGCAAGGTAACGAGATTGTTGACGGCTTCTCCAGAAGCAGCGACGAAAAAATTAATAAGACCTGAGCCTTTTCATAAGAAAGGAGGTCAGGAAAATATAGCTAGGGAGCAGCATTGGCTTGGGTCAGGCGAAGTTAATGCTGGGAGGGTACAAGGCGATAATGGACTTTTCCAAAAGCAAATTGAGAATTGTGACAGGGCTTCTAACAGGTCACTGCAGACTCAAAAGCGATATGTATTCACAAACTTGGCATTTACTCGAGCAGTTTGTATTGTTTTTGTGATATGGATGACGAGACTACTGAGCACATTCTCCGCGAATACGCAGCCATATCTAGGCAGAGCTGGGCGATAAGGATTACATGTGCAATCGATTACACATAGGATTACGATTACATTAATCGTAATTTCAAGTTTTTTACGATTACGATTACAGTAATTCTTATTTTTGTAACGAAGATTACGATTACAGTAATTGTAATTTCAAGTTTTTGACGATTACGATTACAGTAATCCTTTTTTTCTGTAATCTTAAATTACAAAATTTAAGAATTACATGTAAAAAATTATTAAAATTGCTTTTTGATACTAAACGGTGTAGGGATGAAAATATGCTTGGCTCTGAAAGAAGTGCTAAAAACTACAAATAATTAAGTAAAGCTTGCAATTTCACACATATTATATACATTTTGAAATATTTGCGGTTGAGATAGCAGCTTTTAGTGGGCTGGAGACAATGGCCTCATGCATAAAAATCGAGCTGTAGTTCACACTAATTTTCTTCGTAAAATGTGGATTTTGCATGTATAAAAAATATGTATTACAATTGCTAGATTTTACTAAACAAATTACTTAGGTTTATCTCATAACAAAATTAAAAAGTAATAAAACTCCACTACAACTTTTGAAGATGTAAATGACCATAACTATGAAAAGCCAATATTAGATGAAGATTTTTTTGACTTCGGCGGTAAATACCTAACTACATATCTATATAACAACTTAATATATATTTTATTTAAAACTCAATATACCTTTAGAAAACACTGATTTACCTGAAGTGCTTCCTGGTAGTGGCTCAAACATTATACACTAAAAAAAAAAAATTACTCAGATTATGGAAAAATGGGAATGATTCGGCGCTAAAGACATATTTCCATATTTTGATGTACAATTTTCTTTAAAACGTGGTTTTTATTCCTTGATTTTAAGAAAATCGTACATCAAAATATGGAAATATGTCTTTAGCGCCGAATCATTCCCACTTTTCCATAATCTGATTAAGTTGTTTTTTCAGTGTAGGAGAAGAATTTTTTAAATATTTGATCGATGCTGATAGTAGCCATGGCTGTTTGAAAAGATATCCTCTGATAAAGAAAGCATATTTAAGATTCAGCACCCCGCTTACATCGTCAGCACCTGTGGAAAGGCTATTTTCCTTGGCGGGCATTATAAACAGTCCACGACGCCATGCGCTTTACGATGTTTCTTTTGAAAACTTAGTTCTGCTTAAGGCTAATATTGAATATTATTGAATGTAAATTATCCAAACAGCAGTCTTAATTTTGTATCTTTATTATTTCCGCTAATTTTCTCTCTTCTTAATACACATCCCAGTTTTAATTGTTTACTTAATTTGTGAGAAATAAACACATATGTAGGTATGTATGTAAAAATTATTATTATTTCTTGGAAAACGATGTTGGGTAAGTATATCACTGTTTTTTACACATTGTAACCCCAGAAAACGAGAACAGTAATCGTAATTTCAAGTTTTTTACGATTACGATTACAGTAATCGTAATTTTTGTAACGACGATTACGATTACAGTAATCGTAATTTCAAAATTTCTAAGATTATGATTACTGTAATCGTAATCATCTTGTAATCGTAATCCTTATCACCCAGCTCTGTATCTAGGAGGGGACAGAGCACACTCGGGCAATATCAGCATCTTAGACAAAACAAAATATCTAATTTTGTCTATGAGATTGGCCTGGGGGAAGTATTATAATGAGCTGAAGCGCACATTTGATCTACAGGTTGCAGTGCGTATTAACCTCAACACTTATCTATCTATATATCATATCATACCCGATTTTAATCTCATTTTCATTATTTCAAATCTAGTTATTTTCCGACTGCATAACTTCTACTTGTAGCTGCTAGATAACAGTACATGCACGTGCGTTTTTTTTTTGCCAAAACCAACATTTGACAATCTACTTTTTACACACACTGTGTCTATTTAATTTAGCATTTTGTTTGTTTTCGTTTCTGTGTTTGACAGTTTAACTAGTTGTTTTCGTACAGTTTGATTGTTAACAAAAACAAAAACGTTTCGATGGCATGACAAATTTTTCATGCAACGCGCCATTTTATCGTTTATCGCCGCCATTGTGGCTCCGCACATGTTTTTCTTTGTTAGACTATTGTAAACTGCTATTTAATTGAGTTTTGTTTGAACTTTTCTTTTTTGTGAGAATTTAATTTAAACCATAAAATATTTACATTTTTTTTTTAATATTTGTGTTAATTTATGTATTTTTTAGGCCTTGTTGAAAAAAAACTAACAATTTATTAAAATTGATTTTGCGAAAAATTTCAATTTATGCAGTTTAGCATTAGAATTTGTTTATTTACGAGAGAGTTAACTTTTTTGATTAAAATTTTATTGTTTTGCATATTTAAAGGGGCTAAATTTTTATTGTTACATACTTTAAGGCGTTAAAACCATTAATATTTTCGAAAATTCAGACATAATCTATAGAGCTCGGATAATAGGTGAAAATCAAACGCCTAAAATTATGCTACGTAATGTTTGTGAGCACATCCAGTGGCAAGTTTAAGGGTGGGGTGAGTTCGGGTCTAAGCCCCCCGTGAATGCAGTTGGATTTTTTGCTTACTAGGATGCCAGAAAAATAAATTATTAAGACTTTTTATGGGTTGCACGTGAAAAATTGCAAAGAAAGCTACAATAAATAAATATAATAATAAGGAATAATAATAAATAAAGTATAATAAATAAATAATAAATAAATATATAATTATAAAGAATAAAGAAAAAAATTAAAAATTTATAGTGACTCGCTTAAATTTGAGACAAAATCTTTGCACGTGAAGGAAAAACAATTACAATTTCAAACCAAATATACATATTTTTAATGAAAATGAGGCAAGTGCATATTAGCAAATGGAATATATAATACAGCTTTTTAATTTGTAGTGGTCTGACTTTAAACATTTGCATATTTTAGGTAAAAAAACTTGATTTGAACTTTCCTATTTTTTCTTATGACTATTTCAGTGTTTACATTTTTCCAATTGAATACTCGGCATAATTCCATATCTGTAAAAATGCAAATTTCTCTCGTGGTAAAAACTGTTTTGCATTTTTGTTTATGAGTTATTGGAACATTAACTATGCCATAATTTACTTACTTTTTCCCAATTTTATTTTCATTGCAGCTAGTCTTGTTTTGCTTTCAAAAAGCAAAATATAATATACAAAGTTGAAATAAATTTTTTTTTTTTCAAAACGCAAGACGTACGAGTGTTCTTCATACTTTTTTTCAGTAAAAATGTCAAAGAAACTAAATCCCTCTTTGGCTTTATTTCATCACACACCACTGTATGTTTATTCAAACCGCAAATTTGTGTAACATGATTAAGAACTTTTCTAATAAAATCTTCACCCAACATACCAATATGCACCCCATTATGCTTAAATTGTAATCCCGCCATTGACAACAAACAAAATTTACAAAATGTAGCATTTTTTAGGCGCTTGATATCACCTATTTTTCCGAGCTCTAATAATCTAATAACATTTGTGGTGTTAGAGGGAGCAGTGCAAAATAGAATCAACGTTTGACGTTTAAGTCGCTGAGCTGAAAAAAATAAAAAAAAAACGGAATTTATCTTTGACACCCACTTTCTCGCTGTGACCGCTGTGGTGCAGTGGGTAGAGTGCTCGCCTGCTATGCCAGAGGTCTCGGGTTCAAACCACGGTCCGAGCAAAAACACTGAAACAATTTTTCTAATTAGTAAAAATCCAATTATTGGATTTTTTAAGAGCAGCGGTCACCTCTCGGTAGTGGGCGGCATACCCTCCGAGAGTATTTCTGCCATGAAAAAGCTTCTCACAAAAAATGCATTCGCTGTTCGGAGCCGGCATAAAACTGTAGGTCCACCCAATTACTAGGAAAAACAAAAAGGAGCACACCTCGAATTGGGAGAGAAGCTCGGCCATAAAACTCGTCAGAGTTATAATAGCGCCATTGTATTATTATTACTCACTTTCTCGCATCCCAAATAGATGCTTATAAGCTTAGCCAGAAATATTTACAGCCAAGCAAAAAAATTTTTAAGCCAATCGGAGCTGAGTTATGCTGGTTGGCCATTAAATATTCAGAGGCAAAATAAATATCTTTGCTTTTTATGTTTTCAACAAAGTGCAAATAGTGATCAATTTCACTTGTTGTAGAAGCAATGCGGGCAAGTAAACACAACAACAAATTTGCATTTTCATAAATACGCAACAACAAATAAACAAACATATGGACATATACTGATACATAAATGTGTATACAGAAATGTTAGAGTTAGGCAAATATTGAAAAATTCCACAATTTCATTGCACAAAATGCGCATCTAAGCAGCTAAGCTCATATGAGCATGCAAATCTATTGCCCGAAGATACATACATACAGTATATCAAACACATGCCACAAATACATACATATCAGTGGCGGAAGTTTCATACAAGCCGAAAAGCCCGACTTGCCTAAATATTTTCGTTCATTTCATTTTACGAATTTTTACTTTCGACCGAGCTAGGCTTGCTGATGGGCTCCCCAAAAGTAAGTACAGATTGATCAACAAAATTCATAGACATATCGCTAGCTTGGAGTGCAAATTGTGTAAGTCCTTTTTTCAAACTTTTTAGGAGAGACAAATAACAAAAAATAAAAAAATTTCGAAATGAAGAAAAAAGTTCTGTTCATGTAACTATTTAGGACTTACACAATTTTCTTCGCTTTGTGGACTTACACAATTTGCGTATCACTGAATAACAACGAGTAGAAATATGACAAGTATCACAGACTTGTTTAGCGTGGTGCGTATTTGATTTTTCTAAAATAAAAATACACTTTTTCATAAAAGTGGTCTTACACAGTTTGCACTCTAAGCTAGCGATATCTGGAATGTTATTGTATATCAAAACTTAATTATTCTTCATCATCTTCATTATCTCGATTTATTCCAATAAATTCAGTTTCATACGGTATGAATACAAACAACAAATCAAATATGCAACCCGAATTTAATCAAAGTACCTAAATGGCGGAAACGCAATCAGACTTTAAGATAGTACAGCAAAGAAAATAACATAAATGGCTAATGGCTATGCTTCATACAGAGGCTTGCCCAGCCAATTTATGCTAGCGCCGCCTCTGATGCATATGTACATTGTATACATTTGTAAGTTTGAATGCATGCATTTTGAATAATTATCGGAAGCACATTCGCACAGATTTAATATGTATTTCGCTAGTGATAATTAAATCATGTAAAACAGCAATATAAACCACAGACACGCCTTGGCGGCGTGGAGGCGGAAAGAGCTGTGAGGCGTTAATTTATGCACAAATATAATGCCAAATATACAAACTAAATAGCACACAATGCAAATTTAATTTCAATTTGATTTACGAACATCACATATGTACATACATACATTCGCTGCCTTCAATAAATAAATTATTTTTGCTGCATTAAAATTGCATACATATCAAATGCGATATACAAGATGCGATTGATAAATAAATATGCAATCAAAAAATGCTTGTAGCGATGTGTATACATATATGTATGTATGCACCTACGTGCATATTGATATGTATCTGTATGTAATTGATATAAAAAATAAGAGAATACTTTTTAAATATGAATGATGAAAGCAATTACACTTTTTGCTGTAGGGACATGCACAAAATATTCCGATGAAAAGCACGCCGAAATTGAATTAAAGTAGTACGTACGCTGTAGGGAAAATCTCTGGTTTACAAGTGGTGCTATTCTAGTAACACATTTTTTTTTTTTTCATTAAGTAACTGACGAATATTTTAAATATATGGCACAGGCTTAGGGATTCTTAATTGTCCTCTGCCGTACAACCTTTTCGCTAGTTCAATATTAGTTCGGTGTTTCACAGTTTACATTTAATAGAAGTACAGGGTTTGACATACTTAAGCGATAGCACAACTTCTAAGGCTTTCGCTTTGAAGCTGTATGTCTTCTATTTAGCATAAGTTGACTATTATCAACGAAATCAGCGTCCCAAAAAGTTTCGAAAAATTCTATTCTGGTTTCTGGGTCCGAGAATCGGTTCAGTTTTGCCGGCTGTGCTATTATCAAATTTTGAAATTTCATATAAATTAAAAATGAATTGTAATCTTTAATCCCCTTTTAAATTGGTGAGAATCAGCGTCGTTCTTTATACCTTTGCACTAGTTCTGTACAAAGAACTTTGTTCACTATAGTTATCAGCCTACAGGGTGTGTAAATAAATACGCATATATATAGAGATATTTTTTGCTTGCTTTATTAAATGTGCAGAAGAACGCAAATAAATAATACAGCAGTTGATTTTAAAAATTACATTAATCGAATATACATACACACATAAATACACGCACAGTTGCAAACACACCATACTCACTTTTTTAAATAATTTTTTGCGAAAAGCTGTCAATGAATATTTTCACACGATACACCGTGGATGGTTTTTAAACATTCGATAACTAGTACATTTAACATAATATTATTTTAAAATTGATGTGAAGAGGAAGAAAATTTCGATATCGGTTAAAAAAATTGCAAATGAAAAAGCTGAATTAAGCACTTTTTAAATACAACAATCTAAAATATATGTTTACATTTCGAATTAACCACACAACAAGCGATATATTAATGTTTATGAAACAGCAAAAAAAGTCATAAAAATTACTTTAATGAATGAAAACATTAAACAGTAATTTAATGTCAACATATTCGCAATCAGTTTAGATTTGTTTATTTACATAATTTGGTTTAATGTTTTTATAGGAAATCACACATAGATATACTTACGTATGTGTACATATGAGTTATACAGTAACTCTTAAATCATTTTGGCATAATCTCTACTGAAACTCCTTTAGCAGCATTCGAAGCCATTTAAGGTCATTGAAGAATAATTTTAGCAAATCGCATTATTTTTAAATAAGTACATACATATGTATATATGTAACTAAGTATGTAGTTGCATTTTAATGTAGAGTTAGAAAAAAGGTAATATTTCATGTTTCTATGTACATATATGCATATATGTATAAGCTTATGTTTACCTACGTACATTCAAAGGCATATACATATGTACATATATTCAACATGCTAGTATTAAAATATGGTAGCACTTGTTTTAGTATAAACTTATTTAATAAAATGTCTCCTTTGGGCTTTAAAGGTATCACCTGGCAATAACGAGGATGTTTTGCAAATAGATGCAAGTATGTACTTACATATGTATATTTTTATACATTTCCATATGCTATCTCTATTTTCAAAAAATCTATGTAACCCTTAACCATATTTTCTACAATAAAGCTGAGTAAAAAAACAACCAACAATCCCTTGTGTGCCATTCGCCTCCTGTAAACAGAGTTATGGACATATCTATGTACATATGTATGTATTTTACTGAGTTAATTGGCTGAAATGCTTACCTTTTATTAATGACGCATTGGCCGCTGTGGTGCAGTGGGTAGAGTGCTCGCCTGCTATGCCAGAGGTCTCGGGTTCAAACCCCAGTCCGAACCAAAAAAAAATTTTTCTAATTAGTAAAAATCCAATTATTGGGTTTTTTAAGAGCAGCGGTCACCTCTCGGCAGTGGGCGGCATACCCTCCGAGTGTATTTCTGCCATGAAAAAGCTTCTCAAAAAAAATGCATTCGCCGTTCGGAGCCGGCATAAAACTGTAGGTCCACCCAATTAGTAGGAAAAACAAAAAGGAGCACACCTCGAATTGGGAGAGAAGCTCGGCCATAAAACTCGTCAGAGTTATAATAGCGCCATTGTATTATTATTATTAATGACGCATTAGACAAGACAAAGGAAATTGCAAATTTAAGTTATCTGTGACATTATCTTTTTTCATTTTATTAGTTTTACTTTTTTCTTTAAAATCGCAAATGGTTAATTTCACACTTATCGAACTTACAACACATATACTATACTTTCGTGCTCCTGCTCATGTGTAGAATATAACATATTTATTTATGTAATATGTAGCTGTTGCTATGGATGAAAATTGAGTTGAAAGTTTGACTTTAGATTAATTGTGCAATTAAGATTAAGTGGCAAGGTTATTAAACTTAATGATTATAATAAAGCGAGCAATGCTGTATATAGATACATACATAAAATATATAACACCTGTTTGTAATAGAGAGAATAAATCAAATGTAGATATATTTATGTACATAAGTACATTGAAATATTCTATACCCAGTTGTGATAAACGAAATTAAATTCAAAGATGGCCCTGCAAAAATTGTGCAATCGCTTTTAAGAGTAATGGGCTCCATAAGAATTAATACTTTTCCTGCAATCCCTATCCATTTAACTGACAAACATAGTTTAATTAGATATATTTGATACGGCAAAGTTGGAGTACTGAATGCAGCGATCGTCATTCAAATGCATGTAATTGCACTCTGTTCCGCATTGCCGGAAAAGTATTCATTCTGACGGCCCTGTTACTTATTCAATTATTTCAGCAGACTTACTTCAGAGATTAGAATATCCGACACCTGGCTTAATTCTGAAACATGGCATGCCCTTGTTATGAAATAAGGAATTTTTCAAGTTACCGATGTTTGTTTCCATATAACTTTCATTTCTGAATCATTTCTTCTGGGAGGTCAACGCATGGGCAAAGCTCGATTGAGCTTATGGCGAGATACCATTTTGTAGAAGGTATTACAGTGCTTTTTGTACAAGCACAACTCGGTATAACAATAATGTAATTGAAATGTTACCGAATCCAATTTAAATTATGAAACCAAATTAATTACAAACATTAATTTCAAATTCGCATAACAATTTCCGAAATTTAATGAGCGGAATAAGGGGTGTGCGTTCCAAGAAATTGATTTGATATGCGCATGTGTACACTGAGGGAAAAGGGCAATTGTAAAAATAAGTCCCAACGGTGACAATGTTACATTTTTCAATGTCGACTAATTTCTTGTTGAATCACACTTTTTTTTATAGTTAAAGTAAATATTTTTCTGTTAGTTTAAATGTAAAATAGTCAATTTAGCAATAATTCGTAGTTAAAAATAATCTAACAATATAAGCAATTTCATTACAACATCAACATTTAAAGTGTTGGCATTTGCTGTGAATGAGCATGCGTTGGTGGAGCTTTTTAAATGAATTCTAGAAGACCTAACAAAAGGGTTGGCCTTCTATTAAAGAACCACGATCCGAGAAAAATTACTTTTTCAGGGGGCTCTCACAGATATCAAAACCCGAAATCAAAATTTGCTGGAGGCTTATAGTTCACGAGATATTTTTTGGTAATTTGTTGGTAGTTACCGGCTGAGGGTTATTTTTTAAAGCGCAGCCAAAGGCCGCCAACGGGAAAATTACAACACACAAATTACTTTATCAAGGAATATCTCCTCAACTATAAGCGTCCGGCAGGTAAGACTTTTGTTTTTCTCGAACCGTGGTTCCTTAATATAAAGCCGACCTTTTTGGTAAGCAGATTGAAATCTGAGCCAAACTGTTATGTATTACTATCGGTTTGTTCGTGTTGAGTGAAATTTTTGTAAATATGTTGACTGTGTAATCTATTAAAATAACAAAAATGTACATTACATTTGTGTTTATCTAAATAAAAAAAGCAATGAATTCTACAACAAACACTCTGCGTTTTTAAATTGAAAATATGTAGATTTATATTTCATACTAGCTGACCCGTCAGACGTTGTTCTGCTAAAACTTATTCCTATGAAGCCTAAAGAAAAGTCTTTGATTACCGTATTGCTAACCATTATCTTAGAGTCCATTTTAATGACTGCGAATAACAAAAAATTTTCTATTCTCTGAATAAAAGTTATAGTTATATTCGCCGCGACAAACCTACTTCCCCCGATCCCTATCACTATCTCAATTCCTATCCCTATCCCTATCCCTATCCCTATCCCTATCCCTATCCCTATCCCTATCCCTATCCCTATCCCTATCCCTATCCCTATCCCTATCCCTATCCCTATCCCTATCCCTATCCCTATCCCTATCCCTATCCCTATCCCTATCCCTATCCCTATTCCTATCCCCATCCCTATCCCTATCCCTATCCCTATCCCTATCCCTATCCCTATCCCTATCCCTATCCCTATCCCTATCCCTATCCCTATCCCTATCCCTATCCCTATCCCTATCCCTATCCCTATCCCTATCCCTATCCCCATCCCTATCCCTATCCCTATCCCTATCCCTATCCCTATCCCTATCCTTATCTCTATCCCTATCCCTATCCCTATCCCTATCCCTATCCCTATCCCTATCCCTATCCCTATCCCTATCCCTATCCCTATCCCTATCCCTATCCCTATCCCTATCCCTATCCCTATCCCTATCCCTATCCCCATCCCTATCCCATCCCTATCCCTATCCCTATCCCTATCCCTATCCCTATCCCTATCCCTATCCCTATCCCTATCCCCATCCCTATCCCTATCCCTATCCCTATCCCTATCCCCATCCCTATCCCTATCCCTATCCCTATCCCTATCCCTATCCCTATCCCTATCCCTATCCCTATCCCTATCCCTATCCCTATCCCTATCCCTATCCCTATCCCTATCCCTATCCCTATCCCTATCCCTATCCCTATCCCTATCCCTATCCCTATCCCTATCCCTATCCCTATCCCTATCCCTATCCCTATCCCTATCCCTATCCCTATCCCTATCCCTATCCCTATCCTTATCCCTATCCCTATCCCTATCCCTATCCCTATCCCTATCCCTATCCCTATCCCTATCCCCATCCCTATCCCATCCCTATCCCATCCCTATCCCTATCCCTATCCCTATCCCTATCCCTATCCCTATCCCTATCCCTATCCCTATCCCTATCCCTATCCCTATCCCTATCCCTATCCCTATCCCTATCCCTATCCCTATCCCTATCCCTATCCCTATCCCTATCCCTATCCCTATCCCCATCCCTATCCCATCCCTATCCCTATCCTCCTTTATGTTGAAGGCCTGTTAAACACCTTTCATTTGATACCAATATTGCTCGAAGGCTTGGTGGATCGATCTGGGTCCTCCTTTAGGCCTGTATTCCGGGAAGCTCCCAATTTTTCGAAATTCTATATACCCTACTATGTGCACTAACACCACATGAATCTACTGTGAAAATTTCATAAAGAACGGTTGGTTACTTTGGGAATTTATAGAGGACACACATCCACAGATGCACACATACGCACATACACACCGATTTTTCCAATTTTCGGACTTTTCCGGAGGGATTTTCCAAAATTTTCTTCCGTACGAACAATCTCCTCGAGAATACGAACAATTGACAAAAAGTTTTACAGAAATCGGCCCAGCCGTTCTCATCTGATGAGGTTAGTAACATTTTTTACACCATTTTTATATATATAGATTAACCTAGTCAACAATGCCGTTTGTTAACCCAATAATAAAAGCGCTTTTACCTAACATCACAACAATTTCAAATTGACATTTTAATGTTGTTTCAAATAATATTCACTTTGAAATAACTACGATACCTACTTTGCATCGACCAATAAAACGTTGAATTAAAATTTTAATTGTTCCTTCATAATGGAATGTGTTTAAATTGTCAATGTCCTGGTGCAATATCCACTCACATGATTTGTTAAATTGGCAATCGTCACAGTCATATTAAATACAAATGCGGTTGTTTTCATTGTAATATTTGTAAAATGGAAAAATAACAATTATTATATTCGATGCAACAATTTGCAAGGTAGGCTGACCATCATGACTTTTTTTTGTTGAGTTGACGTCGGTTTTGTTGGATATACGTTGTTTTTTCCCTCAGTGTATACTGTCACATACATACAGATGCTTATACATATGTATCTATTGTTTTAATTAACAAGTAATCGAAATTCGGTATGCATTTACCTTTTAAATTGGTCTTTAGCAATATTGATGGAAAGTTTAATTAAACTGCTACAAATATCAAAAAGATTTCGAAGCGCAATTTTAGTATTTATTTCTTCTAAATTGGGCACTAAACATTTCTGTGCATTAATTTTTAAAGTTTTCTCTGCTTCCAATTTTACATGCTTTAAAAGTTGCTGAAATCTTTCACGAACCATAAAAACAATCGTCAAACATTGGCCAGAGCTGCCCCACTGAACAATCGATAATGTAGTTTTAAGCTCGGCAGCCCGCACTGAAACTTCACTTCGATTTTTGTTTGGTCGTGCACTCTTGTGTATTTCTCCAACAACAAAAAAAAAAAAACTAAGTTACACTAATTAATTATCACATATGAAATTCATTGTTTTAGGTGAAACAGCAAAGCTCAAAAAAAAGCGTGTAAGCGTGTCTAAAAAGCATTAAAAATGTAACAAAAAGACAGCTGGAAACACGCATGTGAAAAATAGTAGAAATTTTCATTTTACACTCATTCATAAACTTACAGCCTTATTCATAAAAAAATATCAAAGGTTTATGAAGAGTTTATCAATCAAATAAGCAAAAACGTTATTCATAAACACTTTATAAAATTAAAATGCTCTTAAAAACCAGATAAAATGGAAAACAATTTATAACAAGCTTCACCCTTGTATAAGCTCTTTATAAAACAATTGCTTCAAACAAACAAAGAAAAAAAAAACAAAAAAAAGTAACGTCAGTGATACAATTTACACGGAAAAATGGAAGCAATGGATGCAATACGTATAATCAATGAAATCGGTATGTGAATGCATTTTGTATTGATTACATATGATACATACATATGTATATGGATATGTGAGTATGATTTTTTTTAGATGTTGTAAGAAACATGACTGTGGGCACCTTCCGCAAGGAAAAGAGGTATCGTCAAAGAACTGACCCATTCTTGTTGTCTGACGATGAATTTAGAATGAGGTATCGCTTTACCAAGGATGGTGTAAAAAAAATTGTTAATTTGGTAGAAGCTGATATCACAATGGATAAACGAGGTTTAGGGACTTCAGCAATATTGCAGGTGCTAGTGGCTTTGCGATGCTGGGGTCGACGAGAAGTGAGATACATATATCATTAAAATCTTTGAACTGCTATCTAGTTATGTTTGCATGTATTCTACAATCCCAACAGGTTCAAGATGACGCAGGTGATCTCCACGGGCTAAGTCAGACTACTGTATGCCGTATTTGTATGAGGGTGGCGGCGGCACTTGCTAAGCATGCAGAAACCAGAATAAAAATGCCAGACTCCTTAGCTGAAGAAGAAATAGTAATGAGAAATTTCAAGTCCATTAAGAATTTTCCTTGTGTCATCGGGGCAATTGATTGCACACATGTAAAAATAAAAAAAGTGGGAGGAGATTTATCTCAATATTACATAAACCGTAAGGGGTACTACTCATTAAATGTGCAAGTGAGTAATCACAGTTATATCAGATCGATTGTATTATTATTATTATTATTATTATTATTATTACTATAAACAAAATATTTGTAGGCGGTATGCGATGCACATTTAAAAATACGCAACATTGTTGTAAGGTGGAGAGGCAGTACCCATGACTGTCGTATTTTTGATGAATCGACCCTCAAGAACCATTTCGAAGAGGGAAAGTTTAAAGGGCGCTTGGTTGGTGACTCCGGGTATAAACTTACCCCGTACTTATTCACACCACTACTAAGGCCACGAAATGAAAAGGACGAGCGGTACAATGCGGCACACATCGCAACAAGAAATCCGATTGAGAGGTGTTTTGGCGTATGGAAGCAAAGGTTTCGATGCTTACTTGATGGCATGACAGTTTCTCTAGAAAATGCCAAAACGCTTATCGTAGCTCTAGCAGTCTTACATAATTTCGCAATTGAAGAAAACGAACCCGTGGTAGAATATTCTAATGATATAGGTATGTAGGTTATTACAAACCAGCAAAGCTTTATCTTGTACATATATATATATATTTTTTTTTAACAGCTTCTAGCGATGCGTCAACGGATGAAGATTTTGTTGATGTAGTATCTGGCGAGATTCCAGCAAATAGGAGAAGAGCAAATATTATATTAAGAGCATTTATCGATAATAACTTTTAAAAACAAAATAAAAAAATAAAATTAAATTAAAAAAAAATGATAATATAAAATAAAATAAAATAAAATATAATAAAATAGAAGAAACTAGAAGAAAACAAAATAAAGTAAAATAAAAAAATAAATTAAAATAAAACAAAGAATATGCCGTATATGTCCGTATAAGCAGTGCATCTACAAAAGAGTTGCAAGCATTTCCAATATAATCTATCCAGCACAAAACCGATATTCTGGTAACGTCTGCGGAAAGCTTATAGTGCTCGTGGTTGAGTTTTCTTCAGTACTCACAATCGCTGATACCTGAACGCCCATATGTCAGATTTGCTCTCGAGACAGCCAAAAGTCATTATATCTCATCTACCCACTGACCCGCTGCTATGAAATGCATCAAATTGAATTAAAAATAAATATTAAATTCAATTTTATTAAAAATAAATATTTTTTGCGATTTTAATTTAATTGTTTGCATAAAATTTCATTTGCTCCTGGAGGATGGCGTATTCCATGGCCAAATTTTTCTGTTTCATTTCCTCAGTTTTCATTTTCATATCATGTAGCTCTTTTGTGCATTTTAAGTTGCACTCCATAATGGCCTTTGCAGCATCTGAATCCGGAGCCCTCTGGAAAATGGTAGTATTTATTATTTTATATTAATTGTTTTTATAAGTATGTCTGTATGTACATATGTATTTCAGCGGCTCCATTTGTAGGGAAGCGATATCTCGTTAAACACGCATAAATGAAAAATGTTCTATAGACTATTTTGAGCAATTTTGCCTACTCGTAAAAAACCATGCATCTAACAATTCCTATTTCGCGATTTTTAAGCGAAAAAACTACAAATCTTGAACTTTTTGTTATGGGTGTAAGAAAGTAGACTGAAAATGGGCTAAACTTCTCCGAGGTAACTATTTTAATTTGAAAATTAACAAAACCGAAACCGAAACTCTTTCAAGCTATAACACAAGAATAGTTCCTGGACTGATTTTCTTTCCTAGATATAATAAAGAGAGAAACCGTTGATATTTACATGTTTACGCTTTCTAGTTTCCCTGTTCGATGGTTTACTTCCATTAGCATTTTTATCTCCGGCCACTATTTCAGGTAATGCCTCTTTGTCCTTCGTACTTTGGTTATTTTCACACTCCTCTTTGTCTCTCTCCGTCGGCAACGATTCAGCCGGAACTTCAATCTGAATGGATAACAGTTCAGTTCGGATTTAGAAATTAATTTATGCATGTATATAAATTAAATAGATAATAGCAGACTCGGCAAATACCGAATATTTAATTTGATTATCCCATCTTTCCGCTCACTATCATCATTATTTCTGCTCCCAATCCTATTATTATTCCCTTTCGGTTATGGATAAACTTACCTGCTGGTTTTTGTCGGAATCGTATGAGTTGAAATCAATTATAAACTCATTTGGGAGCCATGAGGATATGTCCTCGCTGGACACTGGCTCCGTAGCACACTGTGCTCCACCACCTGTTTTCAAAATTTCCCGCCTCTCATCTGATTTGGTTTTTTTAGCAGTCATTTTGGTTATTGACCACTGTGTCTTTATTTGGACAACATTTCTCTTCGTGGCACTTATTTCGTTGAAGCTGAATTATGTTTATTAACAAAAATAGTAAGTAAGAAAAAAAACAGGCATTTTAAAAGGACACATACCTGTCTAATAAATCAACCCAGGCCTTTTGCTTCATCCTGTTAGTATTTGTATCCGTATTTTTGTTTTCTAGGATACTAACCCGCTCACGGACTAAATCCTGAAGTAAAATCTGCAAAAATGTAGTGTTAAATACATATTTAAAAATAAAAACATACATACATATATACAAATTATTTTCACGATTAAATCATATGTACTTACCTTATCCTCCGCAGTCCAGTTGTCTCCTCTTTTGCGCTTTTTCTTTTCAATTTCCGCATTCATTTTTTTTATTTAAAGTTTGAATATATTTATTTGTTTATTTTAAATTTGTATTTTTTCGTTTGACAAAAGTCAGATTGACATTTTTTGTAACCAACATTGCCACATTTCTTTTGAATCTGGACAGCAAAAACCTTATAAATCATTGATAGTAATAAAACCTTTATAAAACGTTTATGAATAATGTGCATTATAACGGCTTTATAAAGTTAAAAAGAGTTTTTACTATTGAGCATTTATAATGTGTTATAGGATTTTTTTATGAATAAGGCTGTTAACCTATAACTCAATTGTTAAAGTGAAGAAAACACTGAAATATATTCGTATATGTAGTACACACACCCATACAAAATAACAATGACACACTGAGCCAATGATAAATGATGGCAACTCTAAAAGCAAAAGATTAATTTTTAACACTCTCGCCCACATGCTGATGCGATTATACGAGCAGTATAACGGGTTTTTTATAACTAGTTTTATGATTTGAATTACGATCTTAGTTTATGAATTTATGATTTTTATCAGTTGGGGGTGATTGAGTGCAGACGAATCGGTTTATGAAATTCACAAGCTAAAATGAAGTTAAATCATTATTAAAGTGACATTCCAAAAGTGACAATTTTGATTTTTTTTTTTAAGTGGGATTATGAGTTAAAAACTGACATATTTTAAAAAAAATCTCTGTTACAGAAAGCTAGGTTTAACAACGATCACCCTTAAAGTTTGTTCTTCAGCTCGTAGGTCGTCTTCTACCAGCCAAGCGAACACATTTTTTGTGACTCTCATCCCTCGTCTAGTCAACCTTCTATCCAAACATCTGTAATGAGAGTGTGTTCGGTGTCGACTTAAATATCCAAGTACTTCTTTGGCTTCAGTGGAGCGGAGGTGTTGTCATTGTGGCCATCCATGTACCCTTAGGTAATGGAACTGCCATTATCAACTATTATATTTGTCTTACATCTATGCCCTTCGTAGCCCTACTTGGTAGGTTGGTTAGGATGGCGAGTCCTACTGATTTCAATTATCGCCGAAGCGCCGTTTTGATACCACGACTCTTGACTAAAAACCAAAAGAATAGAGTAGCTAAAGGAGAATATCAATTCGCAAGCCAGTGCAAGTCCTACGCCCAATATCCATCTTCCTGAGTTTAGGTAACTAAGAAACCGCTCAGGCCTGATGTTTGGTTTTGCCGAATGATTTGCCAAGCAACTTAATTTTGCCTTGGCAGTGCGAAGGACACTCGCATAGTAGTTGATGTATCGTCTCCTCCGATCCAGGAAGATTACAGCTGCGGTATATAGTGTTATGGTTCAATTCCAGTTGGACCGCGTTGGTAACATTAGCTTAATAAACTGTGAACACCGCAGTTAATCGGGAAATGTCCTTCCTGTTTATCTTTAGAGCGGCTAAGAATCGCATCTCATTATATGAAGGCCACAGACTTCTGCAGACCCTGTAGGTCTGCAACTGTTTCCATCTTGTCTTAGCCTCTTCAAACCAGTGCCGATATATTCGGCGCTTGATGAAACCCAGAGACATAAAACCTCCTCTGCCTCTGCGATATCAAGTGCAGTGGGCTTACTCTTCACCCGCTTCGTTTCGTGGATATCGCGGTGCCCCGGCACGCATTTCAGAGATACGCTCTTCCGATTTGAACCCATGACCAACTCTCTACAATCCGGACCAGTCTTTGTGATACCGTTACAGATCCCAGAGCCGGCTGTCTATCCGAGAAAATTCCTATGCTGTCTCCGACACCAGCACTTTCCGCTGCAAGTAGAGACTTGCAAGCCTCCTGTATGGCGAAAACTTCAGATTGAAAAACGTCTATCGTGTCCGGTAGCCTTATTGATTAGGATTAGTTGCGAAGATACACGCTCCCAGTCCGCCTGCCATCTTGCAACCGTCCGTGAAAACTGAAGTATCGAATTGGAGGCGTCCGACCATCCACTCAGTCTACTCAGTGCCCCTTGAATTATGCCGATGATCAAGTTTTCGTAGGCCTAGAAAGAAAATCTATCACGTCGTCAAATAATCACTTCCCATATAACATCCGACTATTTACTTGCTGTGTTTCATTACAATGATTAGATTCAGGTCGAATCATTATCTGAAGACACATAGAATGAATGACTCCTTAATTTTCTAGTAGCAGTCGATTTTTCCTATTTCTTGGTTGCATTGATTACCATCTAAATATCGCTGTCCTCCGTTGTCCAACCAAGCCTCCCGTGGCTACATCATATTTGACTACATCACACCATTAAAATTTCAGCACGTATTGAATGTGGCTGAGAAAGTGCAACTTACCATTTTACTTTTCCCAACGATTTACTACGCCATAATTTATTTATTTTTTTTCACACATGTATTAATCATAACCTCATTTTAATATCAGCTTACGATCTAAACTGATTAGATCTGCTCTCGCTATTATCTTTTCTTCCTCCTTCTCACAAATTTTCTCTTGCTTAAATAGTTTTTCACAAAAATTTCAATTTTATTTGCTTGAGTGTTGAAAACAAAAAACATAAAAGGAATGAAACAATTGCGAAATGATTAAATCACTCGAGAAGCCATTAAATTTAGATACAGCTTTATAACTTTCTAAAAAAAAAAAGGTTTCGAGACAATCACACAAATTCATTTTGCTGTTGATTTTCACAACACACTCAATTGCTTAGAGAAATGAAAAATGTTGCACTAACTGCTTATGTGTTGCACATGTCGTCGGTCTTCTGCCAGAAACACGAATGTGAAATTTTTTCTAAGTACGATGTCTGCTCTTTATCGGGTATATATTGATGTAATAACAATTAATATTGGTATAAATTCTTGCGTAAACATACATACATAATATTTACTTGTATTTACACAAGCATATATACAAATATTAATTGTTATTATATCAATATATACCCGATGAAGAGCAGATATCGCACTTAGAAAAAATTTTACATTCGTGTTTCTGGCAGAGGACCGACGTTATGTATGTATCTATATACGTACATAGTGTATTAACAATTGATTTGACAGTATGGCAAAAGCAAAAAAGCAAAATGCTTCTGCATAAAGTTCCTGCTGTTGTTGTTAGTGCATTTGTAAAAACTTAATTTGAAACTAATTTCAAATGCAGCAATAAAAGTTGTAGCGACATCCCTGTAAAAAAGTGTGCGACGAGTCTCTAAAAAGATTTGTCCGGGAGCGCTCTCTTTCGGGTACAATTAGTCTACAATTGTTCCCAATTGTACCCGAACGGGTACATATGTATACTAATTGTAGACGAATTGTACCCGAAAGGGTATCAAACGGGTACAATTAGTCGCACAAATGGATGTGTCGCATTTGCTACCTGTTCGGGTACAAAACGGGTACAATTGTGCGCTTTTGCTACCCGTTCGGGTACAAACTGGGTACAATTAGTCTCTTCATAGGACATGCTCAAACAAAAGAGAACACTTCAACCCATATAAAGAGATACAAATGGGTAGTAATCGCATGCTCCCTTGCGAGTTGTCCCGGATGTATCCCGGAGTGATCGCATTTTTTGCAGGGATTTTGTAGACAAGCAACGATTACTTTGCGCTTGTGTGCATACAAACGAATTTAGATTCATACAAATTGAGATGTGTACATATATTAATGGTTGGGTTGTACTTATGTATATATACTTATGTATGTATGTATCTAAATAGCGATAAATGTTGGTACATATATTTGCGCGGTTGCGATTATTGTGCAAAGCTGCCATTGGCAACCAAATGATTGGAGAGTGAAAATGATGATAAAATGAAGAAATATTTATGTACCTACCTAATTTAATGTATACCAAGTTGTGGTTACATTAGATATGCTGACTGTTAGCTCTTTTGCATGGCATAATAACTTCTGTAATCTTTGCAAATCTTTGTCTAGTGGCCATATGAAAAAAACACCTCTTGATTCTTACGGATGGCGATCCATGGAAGTCCATATATTCGGAAACGAAAGAGTACCCACATATGACTCAGCCGATGATTCTTATCACGCGCATATCGTCGCCACCTCTATATATCCATATGATAACTTGGATAAATTTAATTTTGAGCTCGAAAGTTGTAGCTCTCAGAAATTTAGGATTGACAAATATAATTTTTGGCAGAAATGTCGGTTTGGTGGTTTCACTTAGGCGGTTATGAAGTTTAAACGACGATATATTTTAGTGGATCTAACTCTTCTCCTTTTGCTAGTTACTAATATTGTGTGTTTCACACAAGTTATAATACCATTTCACCTTCATGAACATGCCATTTTTTTGCACAAAAAAACAAGGCACAATTTAATCTGTGAAGTATTTTCGAAATGTTTGAGTATTATCTATTATATAAAAAAAATAATAGCTTAAAAAAACTAAAAAACATGCTTTAATCTTAAAAATGGTACTAAAAATTGAGAAATAATTTAATTAGAAACAAAATGATGAACGAAAATATAAGTATTTAAGGAAAAGCGTGGGGGTGCTCATTATGTCAAAACATATTTCAAAACGCTGTTTTTTTTACTAATATTTTTATTTTGACTTTTTTGAGATTTCATATAACGTACTGTTTAATTTCGCAACTAGGTATTTATATTTTTGTACTAGTTGTACGAATCGAATATTTTCATGTTCAAATATTATTGAGCACCCCCACGCTTTTCCTTAAATACTTATATTTTCGTTCATCATTTTGTTTCTAATTAAATTATTTCTCAATTTTTAGTACCATTTTTAAGATTAAAGCGTGTTTTTTAGTTTTTTTAAGCTATTATTTATTTTTAACTTTTTAGTGAAATTTTTCATTAAAGGATGTTTTATGTGGACGCAAGAATAAAAGTGAATTTTTCACATACATCTTTTCCTTATAGAAAAAAACATTGGTCATGGGAGCTCAAAAATGAAGCCTAAACGAAAAAATATCAACTAATATGTACTATGTGTATCGAAGCAAAACTATTTCAGTTTTTAATCGGAGATATGCTCTTCTTTATTCAGTCAGCGCTCCAAAATATTCTCATTGTCCTATAATCACTTCCATATTTTTCTTGTATACGAAAAATAGTAAACAACTTCTTGAAAATAATGAAGCTAATAAAAGCGTGTTAAAAATAGCGAAACACATGTGAAAGTTACCAAGAAACCAACAGCGAAAAAATAACCTATTTTGGTAATTACCAAGTTCGGCAACCGTGCTATAAATAGAATTTGAAAAAACAAAAACAGTTCTTGCTTTGCATACATATGTATGTACGTGCGATTGTTTTTATTGCAAACACAACAACAACAAAACAAAAACACAAAACCAGTTCTTGCTTTGCATACTATGTATGTACATGCGGTTGATTTCATTGCAAATACAACAACAACAAAACAGAAAGCTTCAAGCTTTATTTTTGAGTGAATTTATGCATTGAGTTTATCGCCATCGCTATGAGCGATCGTTGGCTGTTGTGCGTTAGTTCGCTCGCTATTTGAGTGGTTATACGTTTTTCTTTGAACATTTGTTTGTGATTTGAGAAGAATGTATTTTTGAGCGTTCGTGAGTGAGTTTTTCCGTACCCTGCAAGCTTGTTACTTATTGGCTTGTATACGGGAGTGAATTGAAATTCATAGAGGCTATTTTGAAGAAAGGTAACATAAAAGCCGCAATGAAGCATAAAATATAATGTTGAATGTCCTACTATATGATGCCGTTGGGCTGTTGATGTCATGTTTCGAATCCGGAGGAGAATAGAAATAATAGAGAGAACACAAAAAAGTGAATGTTTGAAAGATATAATTATTTAGTTAAATGTTGCAACTGTTAGGATGGGATGAAGTTACATACATACATACATACATACATACATACAGGTGAAGCTAATAAAAGCGTGTTAGTAAGTCGCGTTTTCCTCCCTGATGATATAACTCCAGAACGGCTGGACTGAATTAAATGAAATTTTGCATGTAGTTTTCGATTGAGCCCGACATGGTTTATGGCCATAAAAAGTATAAGAATCCGGGAAGGTTTTGGAGATATTCCACAAAATGTGGACCAGGGTAACCCTATAACGGGTTCGTACGATATGGGTATCAAATGAAAGGTGTTGACGAGTGCTTGAACAAGGTGTAGTTATTGGTCGCATATAAGACCCCGTATTCGAGGTATTTCCCGAAATATGAACCAGGTGTGACCCCAGACGGGTTTTCTACAAAATGGGTATCAAATAAAAGGTGTTGGTGAGTATTTAAAAAAGAGGTGATTTTCAAGACCCTATGCGACCCGTTTTCCGAGATATCCACCAAAATGTGGACCTGGGGTGGCCCTAGAAGGTGTGGAGGGATAGGGATAGGTATATGGATAGGGATAGGGATGGGTATATGGGTAGGGATAGGGATAGGGGTAGGGATATAATGGTGAGCAACACGGTAATCTAGGACTTTTCCTTTAGGCTTTATAGGAATAAATTTTAGGCAGAACAACGTCTGGCGGGTCAGCTAGTTAGTAATATTTCTAAGTCTTTGGGAAAAGGTTGTATGTAGTTTGCTTACTTATGTAGGTATATTAAAATACTAGTAAATACCCGTCCCGTTTCGCGACGACCAAAAATGTTTTTGTTATAATGAGTTTTCCACTTTACCTTTACAAATTTCAGTTTGTATAGGAGATGCCCATCCCTGCTTTTCCACTATCTAGCATTTTTATTCATTGAGTACATAATTACCTCATATGGCCTCGCACCAAATTTCAGTACACTACTTAATACAAATATTTCAAGAGATATTCGCTGTAAAAGTTTCAGTTTGTACGGGAGGTGCCCATTCCTGCATCTCTACTATCAAGCATTTTTATTCGTTGAGTACATAATTACCTCGCATGCCCTCACTACAATTTCCAGTTCCCTACTGTAAATATTTCAATGAACACATCATGGGTTTTCGACGTGGGAAACTCAAAAGATATAGCCCCAAACCGTTCCCTACTGTATGACTACAGTAAGTAAATAGTCTTTAACTGGTTAAAAATAAAAATCATGAAGAAATTGTAGAGCATTGCAGTACCTAATATATTAACTCTCTCTACTAAAGATTCAGGTAACTTCTTCGAAACCTTTCAACTTAAAAACGAGAAAGGTTTTGAACTTACAGCGATAGTGTTTTGAACTTACCAGTTGTTTTGTCTCTCGTTCATTTGCAATCTTCCAATACTTTTCCGTTTAAAGAAAATCTTGAACAACCAAGCAGATATGTATGTGTTGCTTGCATAGCAACGTATACACGCCGCAAGATTACAACAACGCGCGCCGCCTACTTAAGTAAGTACTCCGTTAGCGTAAATGAGCTGGAAACCGAGTTGAGAACGATAGTCGGTTACGCTTTTTTGGCAATGACAATGACAGTGACAATGGAAACTCAAGTAAGTATGTGATTACAATAACAATAGCGAATTTTCAAATTGCTGTTAAATTCGTTCGCCGCATGGAATGGTGTGCTGCCTGCCGCGCTCAATGTGCAGCCGAGCGTGCTCAGCCATGCTAAAGCTACGTATGTAGATATGTATGTACGTTAAAGCAGGGCAAAATTGAAACGCGGCGGCATGCTGGTAACCGTAAAGTTAATGCTAAAATATTTGGCAATGATTTTTTCGATTTTTATAACTTTCATGAACATGATTATACCTTACATGAACATGAAATGGTATTATAACGTTGTGCCAAAACGGCTTTGTCGACAGTACCAGAAGCAGAAGAGTTAGACCGAAGAAATATATACCGATATTATCAGAATCATGAGCTGAGTCTATTAAGCCATAGAATTGACAGTACAAATTAAGGAAAGTCAGACTAAGTAACGCTTCATGAAAGGTATAAAGTCTTCGGTACGGCCGAAGACAGTCGCGCTCTTACTTGTTTTGGTTGTTTGCATACAATCTCATCGGCTGTGCCCAAAACCAAAAAAATGGGCGGAGATGGACAAATTTAATTTAATTGTTAACGCGCGGCTGGCGAAATTTAAATGTAAAATAAAAGCAGAGGTTGTAATTTTGTGGGGTGAGGATTTGTGGGTGCAGAAAGAGTGGCCTATCATTGCCATGGCGAACCAACTTCATGATCATCATCGCTGTAATTACCGTCATCGTTTACAAACAAAACGCTTCAAAAGCACAACAAATGCAATGAAAATTTTACATGCGAACCCGGTTTTGATATTTTGTGGAATAATTGCTTCTCTTTGTGTATTTTGGTGTGTGTATATATGTGTGTGGAGCAAAGGTTTTATACCAGGCTATGTTTACTTCGAATTGAAAAGAGTAAACAAGTGATTGATGGGTCAGAGAGATCGATCGCAGGTGATCAAACAGCTGTGAACCATCCAAGTAGAGGTGAAATAAATTTTAAGTTTGGTACGATGAAACAATTTGAAAATTGAGTTCTCCACCTTCCAAAGGGGCTAAGTGAATTTTTCATATCAAGCCATAAATTAGAAAAAACAAAAAGAGTTAGAAGGATTTGGCAATAAATTCTTAATGGACATTATACACCTTTAAATAGTGCACTATGATTCAAAATCGAAATATTGAGGAATTAAACCCAATTACCGACTTTTGATTTTCCCAAAAAAAAATAATTACCTTTTATTACACATTACTGAAGTAAATAAAAAATATAAAAAATAATGTCAGTTGGCTATCACTTGTTTGTCAGAAAGCTTTCAAAATCTTGGTTTCGATTTTTGTATTCGTAAAAAAGATTTTACTCAAATTATATAAAAATCTCAAGTGGTGATAAAAAGCTAACGAATTTGAATAAGGTGTGTTTATAAATTGAAAAATATTAATAAAGGTATGTAAAATCAAGAACAACAAACTTTTTTCTGAAACAATAATAATCGTTAGTATATTTTTGAGTTTAAATAAGCCGAGTTGTGTTTTGATTTTTGTGAGTTTTTTCTGTGTTAAATAGAATATAAATAAGTTGGATCAAATGGGATCAATACAAATTATATATGTAGTTACAGCTAATAGCGTCCTCTTAAAAGCAAATGTTATTTTATCTGCGGGAGTTTGCATGCGAGGCTACAATTTCACTTTTTTCAGAGCAAAGTAAACTTCTAAAATGGCGATACTTTACAATTTTATATTGACAATAATAAAAATATAAAACTCATTTATATATAGGGTTTAAAAACCTTATAATTTCCCTTGAAAACAACGTTTCACTTTTTGGGATATCTTCTTTAGTACCTGAGATATTGTTATTTTAATATCACTAACTTGCTAAAAAAAAATAAAAAACTTTAAAATTTCCTATCGCAAAGTTAATGAACTTAAAATAACAATATCTCTAAAACCACACATAGCATCGAAAATCTGACTTCAGATTCAGATCCAGCGTATCCGAAACCTTTAGAAAAGTAAAGTTTTATCTATATTTGAAATTCAACATAAATTTACAGTTTCCACTATGTATGGCAGCAGCAGCGAAAAATGGGCGTGGCTCGCCCATTTTCGTCATGAGACATTATTCTTACCTTTAAATACCCTATGAAAAGTTTTAGACCGATATCTTAACTCTAACTATTTTATTCCTCAAAAACTTAATTTTGAACCATAGTGCAGTGGTACAAAATTCATCACAAAATCAATATCGAAAAAATTTCACATAGCCACTTTTGAAAGCGAGAAAGAGGTTTTATACCAGCTTCTTATTCGTTACAAGAGCTAAGTACTTCCTTCTCCAGCAAAACGAAACCATCAATTTCCGATGTATTTTACCTACAGTATTTATTGGCGTCTGGTGGTTTATAGGTACCTACGTACCAAATCTTAGATATGATACCTATAATCGGGTGTGCCTCCTCCCATTTAAAAACCCGCATATGGGTATATAATAATAAGTTTCTTTGGAATTTTAGACTTTTTCCTCTTTCTTTTGCATTCATTCATTTAATTTCCTTTCTTCAATTAATTTACAGATTGTTGTGCACGCGCATCTACGTCATGGTATGAAGGAGCCGACGAACAACTTGGACGATATTGTAAGTACAATAAAACATAAATAAATCAAAATACAATAGACTATTCACACAGTCTACACATATTGTTATGCAAAACATAATTTTTTTTTTAATTATAGCAATAAAATTGCAAAATTTTAAAAGTAGAGCACATTGAAAACTCAATTCGCGTACATCACCCAACGTCTCACCCTGTGCTCGTGCTAGACATAAACACAAATATTTGAGTAACCTACTTTATTTCCTTTTGCATATTAAAAATGCCAAAGAAAAACAGAAAAACAATAGGAAAAGTTTACAAAAAAAAAAAAACCAAAAAAAAAGATTGCGCGGAAAAATAGAAAAAAATGCAGACAGGATCATGAAAATGAAAATGAAAATGAAACTCGCTGTTTTTATACTCAGCTGTACTAGTACACAGAGTATTATAATTTTGATTTCATAACGGTGGATTGTAACATAATGAAATAATCGAGATAGATATGGACTTATATATATCAAAATGATCAGGGTGAAAAGAGAAATCGATTGAGCCATGTCCGTCCGTCCGTCCGTCCGTCCGTCCGTCCGTCCGTCCGTCCGTCCGTCCGTCCGTCCGTCCGTCCGTACGCACGATAACTCGCGTAAAAATTGAGATATTTTGATGAAATTTGAAATGCAAGTTGGTATCGAGACTGGGACGGTTGGTATTGAAAATGGGCGAAATCGGACCATGACCACGCCCACTTTTCCTATATAGAAAAAATCGGATATTTGGTATCTCAGCCACTACTATAGCTAGAGTGATAAAATTTTACCCACGTATTGAGCTCAGGGCCTTATGAAGAAATTTGATGAAGTTTTGGAAAATGGGCGGTGCCACGCCCACTTATTAAGGGGCAAACATTGAAAGTTTTATATGTCATTACTCAGCAACCGTTGAAGATATATCGATGAAATTTGGTATCCGTAATTTGCTTACTTAGACAAATGTTTTGACGAAAAATTATCAAAATCGGTGGACGGCCACGCCCACTTTTATATATGGGAACTATAAAGGGGCCTAATAAAAACATTTTAAGCGATATCTCTGTCAAATATAAAGATCTATCACTGAAATTTTGTGGTAGGAGTCCAACTACGGACATAAAACAAAAAATACAAAAATTTTTGAAAATGGGCGGTGCCACGCCCACTTATTAAGGGTCAAACATTGAAAGTTTTATATGTCATAACTCAGAAACCGTTAAAGATATATCGATGAAATTTGGTACGCGTAATATATTTACTTAGCCAAATGTGTGGACGAAAAATTATCAAAATCGGTGGACGGCCACGCCCACTTTTATATATGGGAACTATAAAGGGGCCTAATAAAAACATTTTAAGCGATATCTCTGTCAAATATAAAGATCTATCACTAAAATTTTGTGGCAGGAGTCCAAAGACGGACATAAAACAAAAAGTACAAAAATTTTGGAAAATGGGCGGTGCCACGCCCACTTATTAAGGGTCAAACATTGAAAGTTTTATATGTCATAACTCAGAAACCGTTGAAGATATATCGATGAAATTTGATATGCGTAATTTTCTTACTTAGGCAAATGTTTTTGCGTAAAATTATCAAAATCGGTTGACGGCCACGCCCACTTTTATATATGGGAACTATAAAGGGGCCTAATAAAAACATTTTAAGCGATATCTCTGTCAAATATAAAGATCTATCACTGAAATTTTGTGGCAGGAGTCCAACTAGGGACATAAAACAAAAAATATAAAAATTTTGGAAAATGGGCGGTGCCACGCCCACTTATTAAGGGGCAAATATTGAAAGTTTTATAAGCCATAACTCAGAACCGTTAAAGATATATCGATGAAATTTGGTACGCGTGATATATTTGCTTAGCCAAATGTGTGGACGAAAGATTACCAAAATCGGTTGACGACCACGCCCACTTTTATATATGGGTATTATAAAGTGACCTTATAAAAACATTTTAAGCGATATCTCTGTCAAATATAAAGATCTATCACTGAAATTTTGTGACATGAGTTCTACAATAGACCGGAAACAAAAAATAAAAAAAGTTTATAAAATGGGCGTGGCACCGCCTCTTTTTATACAAAGAAATCTACGAGCCTATTACTCGACAAATAACTGAGATATTATGACGAAACTTGGTTTATACACTTTTATAACTTGTGTTAATAGACACGCAAAAATGTATTGAAATCGGTTTATGACCACGCCTACTTTTTAACAAAGATATTTCTGGAACACCCTTTTGGAATTTGTAACGTGAAGCCTTTGTAACTAAAAGTCATAGAGGGATGCAATTTTGCACTAACAATAATATTTATATGCTTATTTGGATGATTGATACAAAGTTTGAAAATGGGCGTGGCTGCGCCCTGTTTATGCAGCACTCGTTTCATATAAAATACACCCTATATCGAACAAACGCAAACAAACAATGAAAGCATACAGCTGAGTATCTAATGTTCGATTCCACTCGAACTTAGGCTTCCTTACTTGTTCTTTTATAATTTTAGTTTTTTCGTTGTTGTTGTAGCGCTTTGGTTGCGCGAGGGTTGTGATAATAGATTTGAGCAAATTAAATAAAAGACAATGTCATAAAATAATAACAGGCGAATGCAAACAAAATAGCCAAGTCGAAAGGACCGCGGGCGCTTGAATGGCGTTAGTTACATATTTTGTTCCTTTTTTTTTTGAGAGATGACTTGGCATGGCTTTAGCTTGATGACCTTGCACATAAATTTCAATTTGTTCCTTGCATTAGGGTGTGAGAAAGAAGTAGTATTGTAGTATTGAAAATGTTTAATAGTACGCTTTTCGCAAACTGCTAAAAGTTTGTTAACGATAATCGTTACCGTTTCGGCGTGCGCATTGCATGAAGAGGAGGGAAAAAATTCTGAAAGTATTAAAGTGGAAGTTTGAAAGAATGGTGATGTTAAAAGCGGTAGAAAAAGAAGAAATAAGATGATGAAAAAGAATAAACATAAAATTTAGAATTTCACTGGAAAAAGGAGAAGAATAAACAAGAAGGAGAGTAAGAAATCTCAAAAACTCAAAGCGCATAAAAGGAAAATTTAAGATAAAGAAGGAAATTAGAAGAGGTAGGAAAATTAAATTAAGAAAAAAGAACTTGGCAGTATAATGATAAAAGTCTCAATAAGAAAAAGGAGAGAAGAAAAGGAAGAAGAAGTTGAAATGGAAGGAGAAGACAAAGGCGAAGGAGAAGAAAAATTAAATAGGGAAAAATTATGAGAAACCGATGATGTAAATCTATGTGTTGAGAAGAGCAAAATAGGGAAAGGAAGAAAATGATGATGATGATGATGATGATGATGATGATGATGATGATGATTATGGCGAAGATGGTGATAATGGTGATGATGATGATGATGGCAATTTGGTTGAGGGTGTATACCTAATAACTTTCAAAGAGCAATCATTTGCATTAAGGGGAATGGAAGAAAAATAAGAAAGGAAGTAGTAGTAGAAGAAGTTGATGATAATGATGATGATGATGATGATGATGGTGATGGTGATGATTATAATTTTTTTGAAGGTGTAAAATAATTTTCATTATGCAGTCATTTGCGTTATCGCAAAGACTGTGTATTTTTTTCTCTCTCCCTAATGTATGTATGTATGTATATGTTCAAATAGACAATGTTTATTGAAAAATGGAAAAAAACCATCCGCAATTTTTAACAAAATACTCGTACCAGCGGTTAGGCGGTTTTCAGAAAGAGAAAGAGTTTAAATAAAAACTAAAAAACAATAAAAAAAAAATTAAAAAAAAAAATATTTTTTCATCAACGCGTACAAGAATTCTTTATCACATTGGCATTCATAAGAAATATTTTTGCACCAGACATTTTTCTTGCCAGCTCTACGCGACGCTGAATGGATGGCTGATGACAATGGAGGCAAATTACAATAATAACAATGTTTCAACTTAGTCTTATCGCCAGCGCGACTCGGTGCTATTTGAACTGACTAAAATATTACGTGCTGTGCCATGCACCGATCGCTTCGCCTAAGGACGAATAGGCGAATAGCAAGTGGAAGCCTTGGAGCTTGGCAAGCACTTGTTATGCTGCTGGTGAAAATTATATATGGCTGCACGTTATGCAGATGGTTAGTTAGATACGGCTTTACGCTGCGGAGCTACTTTGTAGTTTGTGTTATGTAATTAAGTTATGTATGTATGTCAGCAAACGCGAAAGTCTCAAAGGACATAACCTACATATATGTACATATGTATATATGCATACAAACATAGATTCATACAATTATAATTATAGTTTCTCTCTACCAAAACATTGTCTAACGTTAGCTTAATTTGAAGGAAATGTTCTTTTTCTCCTTCAAGCTCGTTTGTGTGCGTTACTTTTTATCGTAATTAGGGTGAAATAGGGTGAAATGGGCGTAGGCGAGTCTCCAGGCTGCGCGCTTTTCTAATTACACTGGATCACAAAATGAAATTTTTTGTCTGTACTTTGGACGTGACTATCCTATCTATATGTAAAATCGGTCGCTGATTCCGAAAATCGGATTCATTTTTAATTTTATGGGAAGGTTTTTGAGATATCGGCAATTTACTGTTATTTGGCCAATGGTTCCACTTAATCCAGTATATCTCTTTAACACAGTGAGCTATCTTCCTTAGGGTGACACCAAACGAAAGAAAATTAAATTTCCTTTTCATGGCTCCCATAACATTTTTCTCAAACTCTTATAGTTTCTGAAATATTGACGATTCAATTTGAATTTTTTCGATTTTTTACGATTTTTTGAAGAAAAAATTGATTTTGTTAGACAATATCTTTAAAACCAATGTCTTCACCTTCGGTTTTACTCCTTTACGTGAAGCTCCATTCTATTGGGAAAAAGATAAGCTATCAACGAAGAAAATCCATGGTAAAATGGAAAAGTTATAGGCGATCAAGTAAATACAGCCAAGTCGCGCAATGCCTCTGCACGGGTATATTCTATGCATGTTATACCCGTAAATGGGCTTGTATCTACTGCGCTGCCAATGTGCTGCTACTGCAGATGTGTAGGTATAGGTACAATATGCATAGAATGTACGCGTGCAGAGGCATTGCGCGACCTGGCTGTATTTACTTGATCGCCTATAACTTTGCCATTTTACAATGGATTTTCATCGTTGATAGCTTATTTTTTTGGTAATAGAATGGAGCTTCACACAAAGGAGTAAAACTGAAGGTGAAAACATTGGTTTTAAAGATATTGCCTGACAAAGTCAATTTTTTCTTCAAAAAATCGTAAAAAATCGAATCAAATTTAATCGTCAATATTTCAGAAACTATAAGAGTTAGAGAAAAATGTTATAGGAGCCGTGAAAATGAAATTTAATTTTCTTTCGTTTGGTGTCACCCTAAGGAAGATAACTCACTGTGTTAAAGAGATATACAGGATTAAGTGGACCCATTGGCCAAATAATGGTAAATTGACGATATCTCAAAAACCTTCCCATATAATTAAAAATGAACCCGATTTTCGGAATCAGCGACCTATTTTACATATAGAAAGGATGGTCGCGTTCAGAGTATTTTTTGGCTGTAGAGCAGTGTTATCTGTTATTTACATTTAGTCATTTCGCTTAGGTACTTACACTTTAAAAAGTCAAATCGATTTAGTAATAAATTGGATGCCTTTTAAATTACCAAATTACATATGTATGTATGCACTTGTGGCCGGTTTTTGTTTTTGCTCGCGATTTCCCATAAAATTGTCATGCCATTATTCCATTCCTTTTCATTCCATTTAATTTGTCAGCGTGTGCTTTGGCTTGTACAATTACACTGCTCTACAGCCAAAAAATACTCTAAACGTGACCATCCTACCTATATGTAAAATCGGTCGCTGATTCTGAAAATCGGGTTCATTTTTAATTCTATGGGAAGGTTTTTGAGATATCGACAATTTACCGTTATTTGGCCAATGGCTCCACTTAATCCTGTATATCTCTTTACCGCAGTGAGATATCTTCCTTGAGGTGAAACCAAACGAAGGAAAATTAAATTTCCTTTTCATGGCTCCTATAACATTTTTCTCTAACTCTTATAGTTTCTGAAATATTGACGATTCAATTTGAATTTTTTCGATTTTTTACGATTTTTTGAAGAAAAAATTGACTTTGTCAGGCAATATCTTTAAAACCAATATTTTCACCTTCGGTTTTACTCCTTTACGTGAAGCTCCATTCTATTACCAAAAAAATAAGCTATCAACGAAGAAAATCCGTGGTAAAATGGAAAAGTTATAGGCGATCATATAAATACAGCCAAACCGCGCAATGCCGCTATACGGCACATTCTATGCATATTGTACCAATACCTAACAGCTGCAGTAGCAGCACATTGGCAGCGCAGTAGATACAAGCCCATTTACGGGTATAACATGCATAAAATATACCCGTGCAGAGGCATTGCGCGACTTGGCTGTATTTACTTGATCGCCTATAACTTTTCCATTTTACCATGGATTTTCATCGTTGATAGCTTATATTTTTCCCAATAGAATAGAGCTTCACGCAAAGGAGTAAAACCGAAGGTGAAAACATTGGTTTTAAAGATATTGCCTGACAAAGTCAATTTTTTCTTCAAAAAATCGTGAAAAAATTCAAATTGAATCGTCAATATTTCAGAAACTATAAGAGTTAGAGAAAAATGTTATAGGAGCCATGAAAAGGAAATTTAATTTTCTTTCGTTTGGTTTCACCTCAAGGAAGATATCTCACTGCGGTAAAGAGATAAACAGGATTAAGTGGAGCCATTGGCCAAATAACGGTAAATTGCCGATATCTCAAAAACCTTCCCATAGAATTAAAAATGAACCCGATTTTCGGAATCAGCGATCGATTTTACATATAGATAAGATAGTCACGTCCAAAGTACAGACAAAAAATTTCATTTTGTGATCCAGTGTTATCTGTGCATGTATGTGTGTTTATGAAAGTGTAGTGGTTTTGCATTTTTAATTCGTTTTTACATGCAATGTTTACATTTTCCTGCGCTCAATGTCAAATTGCAAGTATATTTTATATGTAGTATGTATGTACGATTATGTCTGTATTTTTAAGTAAATTAATTTGAGATACATGCACTGAAGTGGCAGGTAAACAGCTGGAGGCCGGAAGGCACAAGGACGCTAACAAAAATAATAAAAAAAAAAAAAAACAACAACAGACGATGTTGGCGTAGGTGATGGCGATGGTGCTGGGGATGGTGGTGATGTTGATGATAGAAAGTTTAGCAAGCCAAGGTTTGAGGGAAAGTTAAGAAGCGAAAATTATGAAGAGTTAAAAAATGTAAACAAAAATGTATTATTTACACATGTTGGTTTGCAGTTAAGACGAACAACAAAATATGAAATCAGAACAATTGTCGCAGCTGGTATGACTTCACAATGCGCACAAGCAACAATTATAAAATGTTGCACAGTGAAAAAATAAAAAAATAAAAAGATGTACTATTAAAATTATTAATAAGAACAATAGCAATAATAACGTTATTCATAACAAAGTTAAAAAACGAAGACAGTTCTCGGGCAAAAGTCAAATAAAACAAAAATGAATAAATGAAGACACAATCCAAATGTGTAACTACATACATACACAATTAATTTGCAAGCGGACTCCTTGAACTCTTGTCATGACATCATAAAAAACAGCGTGAGTTATAATTACAACACAAGCGTCGTGGGAGAGCAAAAAAAATTAAGCGAGGGCGGGAGCTGAAGAGAGACTTTGGTGCATAACAATTGCAATAAAGTAGATTGTTTTTAAGTCGCTATTTAATAGTGACAGCTGTCACAGCAGTTGATGCAAAAGATTCAGTTACAAGCGAAAAAAATGTATGTAAATATGTATGTTTGTGTGTAGAATCGGTTCTTTGTCAATGATGTTGCACAGTGTTCTGTGTTCTGTGGAAATAGATGTTTCGCTGTCTTTATCCTGAACCAAGAAATTAATCTTTCCCAGTTGTAGGAAGAGTTTGTATCCGTATTTAGTACAAAGTACTTTCAACGAGTCAAGGTCTATGCCCACCACAAGAGAAGAAACTTCCTGGTTGTGGTAGTTGGGCCCTTACCTTATATTATACGTGAGTACTCATGCCACTAACGCGTGTCCACTCCTTCGTTCTAGACATCAATACGCTTGAGCACTTCACTTGGTTTGCGATATCCAAGCATAGGCTCTCATCAGCCTGCTCTTACTCACGTCCTTTCAAAGGAAACTGGAGCCCTCGCCGGTAGATATTTTTGCCACCCTTGCGGATAGCCCACCCTTATGGATGTACGCTTCTTAGTACATTTTATCCTTAAGATACCACCTTCTACGTTCATTGCACCGAATTTCGACTTGTCTTTCGACTAACCAATAGCTTTCTGCAGCTGTCTGTCGATAAAGTCGCTTTGCCCCTTGGACAACAATCCTTTCCCATTGTCCGCATGTATGTATCTCAACTGTCATTGCTGCTCCAAATAACTTCATCTTCTTTGCACCGGGACTCATGCGCTCTCAGCCAGCACAGATATCTTTGCAGCTTTGGAAGTTTGTTGTAGATGAATCATCATCTGTCCTACCACGCTTTCCCGTAGCCAATCACGGTGTAGAGCTCGCTGCCAGAGGATTTTGAATACCGGCCTTGGCTATAACTTCAGCTTTCTTCATCTGCTGCATCCTCTTCTTCAGTTGTTTTGCAGTCAACTTTTCACCAGCTTAAGAATCATTAATACCCCTCTTCTCGTACAGGCATTACCTTTATTTTACACTAGGATCAACTGTTGTTGTTGCCTGTAGAAGAGGAAGCACCTTTTAGCATCTTCGCATCATTTGCAACTTCGATTACGCCATCATGCTCCGATGGTAGTGGGTACGTACTCCTCCACATCCTTCAGTTATAGGCTCTCAATTGACATAGTCAATGTGCCATCTTCAAACAGTAGTTTGCTCCCTCCGAGGCCTTGGGTTCCAGTCTCGGTCATATGCTGTGGTGAGCTTTGGACCCGATGCCCAAGTTGCCGCAAGCGCGTCGGGGAACTTTCAGCTAGCTAGTTACGCCCTGCAGAGGTACCCTTTGGCATTTTAACCTTACTGCCAAGGTGGCGAACTTTTCAAGGGGTATTTTTCCGTCAGCCTTCTACTTCCTGAGACGCAATAATGCCATTCAGATGCAATAATGTTATCCTGGCCTGGCAGCTCTTGAGCCTTGTTCACAAGCAGCCTGAACCAGCGGGATAGAGTTTAGCTTGAAGAGACCGAGTAAACTCCAATCCTTGATCTGTTGTGATCGTGATTCGACTAAGCCCTCGCACCGCGCCAAGGTGCCTGTCTTCGCGAAGGGATGGGAGGAGGTACTTCGTGATATCCTTATTGAGGCAGAGTATATGTGGTATATGTATTAGACCTCTGCGCAATACCATTTGCCTCTTCTATATTTTCGAATACTCTATGCATTGTACAATTAGTCACAGCACAATTTCAATGCAGATACGAATATAACCCATACTTTTCATTTGGAATACAAATACTAGTTCTATTTGCTCTGTTGGAGCGATTAGTGTACACTATTCGCCACGATAGAATAGAACATAATAATAACCATGTTATGAAGTAATCGCAAAACCTTGTTGCTTCTTTGGTTTGTTTGTTTATTTAATGTGCATATGGCATTAAGGTGGACCAAAAAATAAAAGCCCAACAAACATATGTTCCATTTTTTAATGATAAGAAATGTTTTTCTTGTTCATTAAGGACTTTGAAAAAAATTATGTATCATCACTGATATAAAAGGAGAAAGAAATTTGGAGGCATTTGCACGACCTCTAAATTTTAATATATTAAGGAAAAATTTTAGGTATAGATTTCCGTATTATATTCGCATGAAAATCGGGTTGTTCCGCGAATTTCGGGAGAACTTTATTTCCTTTATAAAACCACCTTAATATGCCAAATAAGTTTCCTAACTAATGCCGAAAAAATCAAAAGAATCGAAGTATTGGTTACCGAGTTATTTTAAAATATATAGAACAGTTGGAAATATGTAGATCGTAAAAAGCTCTGGTTCGAAATTTATTTTAGACATATGGTTTCTTGGGCAAAAAAGCTTGAAATTACCCAAATTTTTATAATTGCGATGTGTCCATTAATTTTTTTTTGGTCCCTACCAATCGACCCGCCCTAGTGTGTATGCATATGAACATACACACACTCACACTAGCAGCGTAATTTTGCTGAACACAACGTCTGGATGTGTGTTTATGAAAATATGTATGTACATACATATATTTCGATTATATTCGAAGTATTCGCAAGTAGTGTACACTATTTGCAGAACCTTTTTAAGGTCATGTAATTGTCGCTACGAATAAGTAATTGTATTGGTTCTGTTTATGGTTGTGCTCTAGTTGCGTTTATTCTAAAACGACAGAAACAAGTAGGTACTGTAATTGAACGGCCGCGAATATTTTGTTGGCCGTTTCGAATCCATTCGTGCAGCCTTCTAATATGTATTTACATATACCTACGCTAGCAATTGCACTCTCCCATAGTAGATGATACCTAAGCATTTATATTCTGCAACTTGAATTATCTTCTACAGCATCAATTATACTCAAGTGTTCTTAATTTCCGTTTTAATTATTCACAACACTGTAACTACGAAATTCAAGCCACTTTAAGCAGAAAATCCACCGCCACCGCAAGCAAGCTCTACATTTATTTATTTTTTAATACACACATACATACGCATACATATGTACATACATACGTTGCCTTGTGGCACGTTTCGCGGTCTGGCAAATAAGCCTTGGCCAAGCTTTCGTCATCTTAATGTCACATTCGCCGCCGATTGTGCGCAACATGTTTTTATGGCAAAAAATTGGCACAAAATTTTATGTTTCCATTCACAAAAAATTGTATTCGTATATACAAACAGATGTAAGCGTGCATAAAAAGCTATATCTATACATATCTACATGCGTCATATGCGCGCCCTCGTCGCTACAGTTTTAGTTCACTTCCGTCGCATTGCAATCCAACTCAGCTCAAGTAGCGGCCTGACGTTGGCTTTATTTATCCTCTAGCGATTATCTGTTGTAACGTCCGTTTTTCCGTTTTTGTCGTAGATGTTGTTGTTGTTGTTATTGTTGTTGTTGTTGTCGTTGTTGCTGTTGCTATTGCCGTTGTTGTTGATTCCTTTTATTTTAGTTCCGCTCGCGCACACATTTCGCGAATTGTTAATTTTCGTCAATAATTCAAAACACAAAAACAAAAAAAAAACAAAAAACGTTTATGCGCACCGGAAAGTGAAGTCACTTTTTTCAACTTTGTTTATTTTCTTTGTTGTTGTTGCTGCTGTTTGCGTTCCTTGTGTTGTTGCTGTCTATATCTACATACATACATATATTTACTTTCCGTTAAGAGTTTCGCGCGGCTATTATGAACATCTGGCAACGTCATCATTGACCAGCTGCAAGAGAAAAAGTTCCCCATGTGTTTATAAAAAAAATCGAAAGTTTAAGTTTATATCCACAATTTGCTTGTGCGTGAGTGTGTGTATTTGATTGTAGCTCTGCTGGTGCAACACCGTGTAGGCGTATCTGCAACATTGCACTCCTGCCTGCCTGCATCGCCTGCTCAGCGCGCGCAAGCATAAGAAAATCTTTCAAAACATTTTGCACAGCATGCGAGTACCTTTGCCCGCGAGCGTCGGTTTGTGCGTTCATTGCAATGCAACAAGCAATTTTCAAACTTGCACACGCACACCGAAACATAATTCTCCACACGCCCACGCACCCACGTAGTCACGCTCCCATTTTCATTGCTTCGTTTAAGTGAAACAAATCTTTTTGGTTGCTTGTTTTTCCGACAGGGTAGGAATATGATGTATTGTGGAACGATCCTCCGTCATCCCTTGTCAATTTTGGTTTGGAGACAAACCGGTTTCGGCTAATATGCGCCATCTTAAGTGTCTTTTTTCGTTCTGAGTACACGAAGTACGTGACCAAACGATGGAAGTTAGTTACTATAAGTACTATCGAACTTACACAAAATAACTCAGAACGAAAAAAGACACTGAAGATGGCGCATATTAGCCGAAACCGTTTTGTCTCCAAACCAAACTTGACAAGGGATGACGGAGGATCGTTCCACAATACATCATGAAACAAATCTCGCCCCACTCGCTTTGCATCTTTCGCCTCCACGCAATTTGCACATTGACCCTTTTCGTGCTTTTTAATATCTCTTTCTCTTACTTTACCCTTTTCCCTTTTTGCTTTCTCTCCATATTTCTCTATTAACCTAAGCTCCTAAATTCCTAACCCTTTTGCCTTTTCACCTTTCCTAGTAGATATACAGTTGTACGTTTATAATAATATAATACAATGGCGCTATTATAACTCTGACGAGTTTTATGGCCGAGCTTCTCTCCCAATTCGAGGTGTGCTCCTTTTTGTTTTTCCTACTAATTGGGTGGACCTACAGTTTTATGCCGGCTCCGAACGGCGAATGCATTTTTTGTGAGAAGCTTTTTCATGGCAGAAATACTCTCGGAGGGTATGCCGCCCACTGCCGAGAGGTAACCGCTGCTCTTAAAAAAACCCAATAATTGAATTTTTACTAATTAGAAAAATTTGTTTGGCTCGGACCGTGGTTTGAACCCGAGACCTCTGGCATAGCAGGCGAGCACTCTACCCACTGCACCACAGCGGTCACGTTTGGTACGTACAAAATTAACTCAAAATAAGCATCATCGTTGAGGTCAGTCATGTTAATGTTGCTTTTAATCTGCTTCACCTTCCCCTACTGCCTCTTGGCCACCTATGCTCAAAATGCTGCAAATGCAAAAGTGTCAGTGTTGTGGAAAATTATTAAATAGTACCTATTTAGGGCAAATTGGTACTTTGTAAACTACAATACCGGCAAAGAGGAAAATTCTATTACAAAATCTACTCTATATCTTTAACTAGCCTCAATAAAAATAATTTATTTTTTTAAAGAACAAATTTAACATTTTATTTTCTCAAATCCAATGACAACAATGAAAATTTTAAAAATTATTTCGAAGGCCTATTTGGTATTTTTTAAGGAATCGAATTAAAAACAAATTAACAGTGTTATGTTACAAAGTAGATAATGTCATTAGAGGGGGAGTAAATATAGGGTTATATACTTATGTATATAACACTTTGATAAAGTGATTTAAAAATACATTGAAGGTTGTGCAATACCACGAGGCTCTAAACCTCTACGCGAACCAAAAATTGGATCTAGCGAATCTTAAGATTTGTACAGTTTTCATCTCAGCCAAGTCACCGTGGTCAGAAAAGTGGAGAGCCCCCAAAATTTCAGCCTCTTAAGCTACAGTGCGGCACATTCAAACACCAAATATATTTGATAGTTTCAGGCTCTACCTCATCTCAGGTTCTACCTCCCCTACAGAAGTCACGAAAAGAAACGCCCAGTCTCTCAGCATGCCTGCCAATAGTGACGTGGCCAGTAAACAGGCCAACAACAAGTGATAGGCTCTTCCTCTTTAGAAGAAGTAGCCCTTTAGTATGTCTCACATCCCAATCTGGCCACACAGTCTTGAATAATTGCAGCTGCTAAGGAAGTTCCACATAGCGCCCGCTCTCGCAGGGAAAAATCGCTTAATAGTGAGCTTGCATGTAACGAGCGGCATTCTTTAACCCTTACAAACTGACGAAAGCGGAGTCACCTCTTGCCAGTTCGTCCGCCATATCATTGCCCGTTATATTGCAGTGCCCAGGCAACCATAACAGCATTACAGAAGCCTGCGTAGCCATCTCGTCAATATATTTGCGACAAACATCAAATGTCCTGGATTTGCAGCTAACAGATCCAATGGTCTTCAGAGCAGCCTGACTGTCAGAATAAACAAAAATATTGTCGTGCATGATGACTGCTTTATGAGGATAGTCCACCGCCTATTGAATAGCATCAACCTTTGCCTGGAATATGCTACAGTGATCCAGAGGGTTAAAGGAGAGTCTTGTTCCCATCTGAGCTACGAAAACCCTACCACCGACCTTATCAGTCAATTTGCATCCAATTTCCTCCCTAGTGTTTACTTGGTGACAAAGATATCCAAGTAATGTCGGTCATTGTAGTGACAATAAGTGAGAAACTTTAACCTTAATTGTCATAGAACAATGTCTGATTCTAACCCCTTCATAGGTACACAAAAATGAATGTACCTAAATTCGTTAAAAATTTATCATAACACTACAACTGCAACTGTTACAACTCCAATTACTGACCTTTGCCAGAAGAAGTTCGATTACAATGCACATGCTAAAGTTCCCTTCAAACTCACTCAGTTGTTGCAAACGAACACATACTCAGCTCATATGAAAAGGAAAGCACTCAGCTTATTCAATGAAAAGTCACTCAAGGGCATACAAACACAGCAAACACAATCATTTTATACCCACCCACTCAACATCTAGACAAAACCACCCAACATCCTCAAAAGCCCTCTCACTCGTTCATTGCTCCACTCTAATTTCACGAACTGCTCGTGCCTTTCACGAACAAATCCATACATACATAAATACAAATGCATGCAATTTTTGTGTTCGAGTCAAGGCACGGCCATACAACCTTTTGGCCAACAAGTTTTAGTTGAAATTTCAACGCGGCGCTTAAAGGACTTTTGAAAAGTCAGAACGGAATAAAACGAATTTAAAATCATTAGAATTTTTCAAATCGTGCTATGTTTTCGTGCGTAATCGTGTTATACTAGACTGCCTATTCTCGCAGAAAGCACAGAGAAATTAAAAAGGCAGAAAAAACACACAAGTGTTTAGAATTTGGAACGCGTGCAACTCGTTTGGGGAATGACTAACAAAAGGTGATATCGTGCGTAAAGAATAATAACCATAGAAAGGCTTTTCGTGTCAGTGGATTTAGAGCGCAAGTAAAAACAAAAAAAAAAAAACAACGAAAAAATTGCAAAGAAAAAAAGGAGAAAATAAAAAGTAACAAATAATAGGCTAAATAGGAACTATTTTGAAAATATGAAATATGGGAATATGTACTAAAAGTAGAAAAGCGTCACTTAAGTAAATGGAAGTGAAAATAAAACTTAAAAGTTAAAGGCATTTTAGGGTATGAATTCTGTGGGGACAACAACAGGTTTGAACTAATAGTTTATTTGTGGTTTGTGTAAGCGCAAGGGAAAGTGAATTGGTGATTGCAATAAAAATATAACAAATAGAAATGAAGAGACGGAAAATTGTGAAATAAAAATTGAAAATAATTTGAATGTAATGCAGTACCAGAAGAAGTATTATAATACTTATAGAGTTTATGTTCATTTCAGGCTTCAGTAAAACTAATTTATATAAGTGAATAATGTTTATTAAGGTGGTCCAAATAAATAAAACCCAACAAATCATTGTGGAACAAGGTTATTTATTCCTAAAAAATATGTGTTCCATTTTTTAATGATACAAAACATTTTGCTTGCTCATTAAAGACTTTCCAGAAAATTATGTAACTTCCTTGATGTAAAAGAGGAAGGAAAAGGCAAGTGAGCGACGTCTAAACTTTAATATATTAAGGCCAAATTTTCGGTATAGATTTTCCTTGTACAGTCGCATAAAATGTAGTTTGTTCCGCGGATTTCGGGAGAACTTAATTTTCTTCATATAATTTTGGACCAACCTAATGTTTATATTATTTTGCTTTAGAGAGCCAAATAATGACTTAAACACTCGGAGAGGTCCGTCAGTATCCTTTTTAATATAAAGTTGATAAAGTTCACTTGAATTTAACAGCCTTTTCTTGTTCCTAAACATTTCTTATAGTATGTATGTATATCCGTTACAGTGCGGTAACTAGATTCGAATACTGTTCACGATTTGGAAGAAATGATTGTAGCTACATATATATGAAGGGCAAAAAAGGCGATGTATTGTGATTCTCAGAACAAAAAAGTTACTGAAGATGACACAGCGCCGAAACCGGTTTACAACCAAATCAAACTTGACAATGGATGACGAAGATTCGTTCCACAATACATCTAACCACACGTTCCACCCTGTCGGAAACACAAAAAAAAAAAAAAGAAAAATAGGACCGTAAAACCAAAAAAAGTGTTGAGAAGCTTAAAAGGTTTATAACTAGAATCATAAAATATGTCATCGCTAGATGGCGCAGTTGTGAGGTCATTCCGAAAGTTGTTCTGCTAACTAATAGTTAAGCTGTCGCCTTGGCAGTCGTAAACCATAAAAGAAGTAGAAGCTACCAAACTGAATTAAACGAATGAAATGACTGTCGCCGGCAGAAGTTTCTCGCTTCTTCTTAGTTGGCGAGAAAACGTCTAGTCGATTCTGGCCGAGTCTAATAAAGCGCTCAAGTAGTTTCTCTTTCGTGCAGCATGTCGGCACTTGGAAATACCTAGGGAGGCAGCGTCGCTGGCCATCTGATTTTCCCAACACGGTGGAGGTCTCCCCTTTCCACCGCCTTTAGTGGGTTTCGATAGAAATACTTTCTTGACAGGAGCACCAGCGCCTTCATTCATTCTCGCGACATGACCTGGCTCTTTATGTCCGCCGCATCTTTATTCGCTGAACAATGTCGATGTCTGCGTACAGCTCATCATTAAATCTACGTCATTACTCGCCCTTGCTAACCCTCAAAGGTTCATAAATCTTCCAAAGAAATTTTCTCTCGAATACTCCAAGTGTCATCTAGGGAACTAGAAGCTACCAAATTCAATTAAAGGAATAACAAATGAAACGACTCTCGCTGGGGGTTTTTTTATCTTTCAAAATTCTTTTTTCTTGCTATTGTCAAATATTAATTAAATTTTGTTCGACCGAGAATATGTTTTAAAGGGGTTGTGGTCACATCCGATTCGGGGATTATTAAAAAACAATCTTGTAAAGTTCCACTCATCATGCTATCTGCCCACAAATGACAAATAGATCTACTAAATAGAAGTAAATAGGTTAATAGACAAAGTCCTTGCCTATACCAACAAACGCTGAGGTTAGCTATCGACTTGAGAATGACTTGAGGACTAGCGCTTTTCTCGAATCTCTAACGATTCGAGAAACTGTCGACAATCATAGCGATATCAAACAAAATTGGACATAATTCTCCAATGCAGAGAATTATAAAGCGCGAATCGAAATCTAATGCAGTTCTCTAATGAGATTCAAATGAGCATTTGAAATATTTTTTTTAATCAGTTTCCAATTGAATTCTAGCCTAGTTTTCTACCTTGGCTTTCGATTAGAGAACAGTTCGAGAAGTACACTGGCCATCTTATTTAGTCACCACAAATTCTCTAAGAGATTATGTTTGCTGGGATCAGTATTCTTCCTTATTACATTAGCTTAGTTCTGAGTGATGATTACAGCATATTATACATAATTAATAACCAAACCCTACTACTCTTACCAATCTATGAAAAGGTTTGTGAAAGTGACTAATTTAATGCTAATTTATGTACTGTTACTACACCTTCTTATCTCATGCAACAACAACAAATCAAAACAACAACAACTCGCACACGATAATGCCATAAATGTTAATGAAACTAATGTGGCGCGCTTCCATAAAAAACCAAACCTTTCCCTACACAATTCACATTTCCTTAGAATTGCTTCGTTTTTACAGCACATTTACATATTTTTATAGCACAACCCTGCAAAAATTCCGAGTACTCCAGTCGCTAATCCATGGAGTGCTCGCTATGGACCAACCGATTACTCCATAACTTGCCACATTTCATACAAAAAATATGGTCCATTTAACATTGCATGTCATTGCAATGGAGTATATACTCCAGCCCCGCATAACAAACAAATTAATCCATGGAGTAGCTACATTGGATTAATTGATGGAGTACCTAACAGTTAGCCGACCATAACAACAAAAACAAATGTTTATCGCGATGACGACGAATGACGTGTATACATACAAACATATGTATGCATGTAGTTATATATGTATACACATATCGTCGTCGTCGCGATAAAAATTTGGTTTTTGTTATGTTCGGCTAACTACCCTGCAAAAATTCCGAGTACTCCAATCGCTAATCCATGGAGTGCTCGCTATGGACCAACCGATTACTCCATAACTTGCCACATTTCATACAAAAAATATGGTCCATTTAACATTGCATGTCATTGCAATGGAGTATATACTCCAGTCCCGCATAACAATCAAATTAATCCATGGAGTAGCTACATTGGATTAATTGATGGAGTACCTAACAGTTAGCCGAACATAACAACAAAACCAAATGTTTATCGCGACGACGACGAATGACGTGTATGCATTCAAACATATGTATCATAATGTATGTAGTTATGTATGTATGTATACACACATCGTCGTCGTCGCCATAAATATTTGGTTTTTGTTATTTTCGGCTAACTACGAACCGTTGCAGATACAAGAATCGGTCGTTTGGGCTATGTTAGTGGTCACTTTGAAAGTACTCCAACCTACCACAAATGGAGCATATAATCCAATGATTTTTACAGGGTACGAACCGATGCAGATACACGAATCGGTCGTTTGGGCTATGCTAGTGGTCACTTTGAAAGTACTCCAACCTACCACAAATGGAGCATATAATCCAATGATTTTTGCAGGGAACACGTGCACTCATACATGTATTCATATATATGTATGTATTTCCGTTAATCATAAAGTTACCATATGTTTGCACAAAGGTGTTTAAGAAGTACACACGCAGAAAGTGGTTATTAAAATGTCGTCAAATAGCGTAAACGTATGCAAAATATTGGCAATACAGCGATTATCTTAATAGACAAAAGAGCAACAAAAAAAGGAAAAATTCTGCGAATCTTCAGTAAGCAAATATTAGCTGAACAAACATTCCATCTAACAAACATAGATACAGAGTACATATTGCCGTTTAAACTTCACAAACGCCTAAGTCAGACTTTCATAAACGCCTAAGCGACATTTATGCCAAAAATGAAAACTGAATTTCTGACGCCCAACTTTACGACTTCAGAGCTGAAAGGACATTAGAAGGAGCTTGCCGAGCTTTCCAAGTACCAAATTTATGGTGTGGATCGTTACAGCTGGGCGCGATAAGTTACAGTTTGGCAAATCTCAATTATGGCTTAGGCGGTTATGAAAGTTTCACTTGGACGGTTATGAAGTTTAAACGACGATATGTATCTACGGCATGGCACGCCTTTTTACACATATGAAACAGTATATAAAAGATAAAAGAATAAAAAACCAAAGCACATCTGTACATAAACATTTACTCGCAATGACCCTGACGAGGACGTAGCATTTTTGCATATTTATATGTACGCATGTGTCTGTATGTAAATGTAAAAGATAACCATTGATTTGTAAAGCAAGAATGTAAGAAAAGAAAGGGGGTTGACGATGATCATATTGATGATGATGGCGATGGCGATGGTAGCAATGGTATGTTTTAGAACATAGGTGGCCACAAATTAAGCATAAGGGAGCCACACGACAACAACAATAAAAATTGCAACAACCTTCTTCTCGGAGTTATAAAAATATTATTTTGCCAAATAACGGTTTATTGCAACAACATACATAAAAAAATCATACTCCCATGAGCACTTTCTATTCTTAGATGTCGTTTTGAAAAGAACAAATGTACAATGTACCTACATACATACATACATATGTATATGTAGATATGCTGCAGCTAGGCATTCAAATATTTTGCTAAACAACATGAACGAGGTAGCAGATATAAATGTACATCCATATGTACATACACATGTATGTATGTATGAAGGCGTAACTACACAATGAATGTTGGTCGAAGCTGGACCGTTAGGTTTGAGTGCTCGCCGCGACGACGATTTCTGTGAAAAAAAGAAATGTGCGTTAATATGTCGAAATTGATTTGCTTGTTGTTGGGAGCCACTCGGAGCCACAGCGATGTTGTTGGGAGACAAACGGAGTCACTGGAGCCATTGGCTGGCCATGTATGTTTTAGAACTAAAGTTAAAGAATGTTTAATGGAGTGTTGTTGATGGCAAATGGTTTTTAGTATTTGGCATATTTGCGTTATTTAAATATATTTACATATATACAAGGTGGCGCAAAAGGCGTGAAGTGTCACAACTCTTACTTTGTTTATGGGATAAGAAGTTGCTGCGATTGGATAAGCATCCATATTTCAGAGAAATTCGAGCAAGAATTACTGGTTAGGTTTCGATATATGTAGATGCGCAGCTGGCATATCTTGACCCTTACTCAAGACTTCTTGGATAAATCTGGAATATCAAACTGCATTTTGCGTTTGGAGCAAACATAAAATCGTAGGTTCATCCAAAATTAATAGAAGAAAAAAATGCAGATGTACCTACACCTCGAATTGGAAGAGTAGTTCAGCCTGAAACTCGTCATATTGGCGCCAGTGCATTATCATTATATCAAAGCACATAAAAATGCCGAATGAAGACAGTGCTAGATACAGGCAAGACCTGATGTTACATTTCAAACAATATAGAGAGATTTTACTGTCATCGTAAGGCTATCATAGACCAATATTCTGAGTTGCGATAACTGATCTCTACCCCTGTGAATATTGCCCCTTGTGCATAAAAAATGAGCTCTTTCTCATGAGACTGCCTCAAACTTAATCTCGAGAAATAACCAAATAATTTAAATTTATTGGATGGGGATTTATAATTTTTTAATATTTCTATTAAATTATTGGTAAAATTTGTTTGGTAAAATCAAGCAATTTTAATAATTTTTATGCATACAAAATCCACATTGTGCGAAAAAACTGAGTTTGAGCTAAAGCTCGATTTTTATGCATTACGCCCAATGTCTTCATATGACTTTTTTTGTATTAAGTACTTTTTCTATTCACTTATATTTATTTGGAAATAGTGAAAGACAGGGAATCTGTATGCCGAAGAGATTATCCAAGAGAACCACTGAGGTAGTAATTTGACTCATTATCCGTCTGAAGAAATCGTTCTCAATGGTATGGAAATGAGAATCTCATGTGAGTGTTTCAGTAGGAAGAAACTTGGGATCTATGTATTCGAACAAAGATCAAATGACAACTTTTGCAACATCTTGTACTTACACGTGTGTTTTTGTAGATTATGTAAGTATGTACATATGTACATACATATATGCCCATCACAACTGTAAACTTTTCCTTTCCACTAGCTCATCCCAGTGAAATTAACGAAAAGAAAAACAAGTAAAAGCGCGGCTGTCTTCGGCCGTACCGAAGACTTCATACCTTTCATGAGTGGGGAAATGAAAAGTTACCTATGTATGTACATAGCCGGATTAAGTTTAATTTATAATTTTAATTTTATATGTTATTTATGGAAAGATTTATTAGAAAAAAATGGTGTCTTGGCTATTTAAATGGAGGAGTTATACACCAAAATGTGTATATCTGAACAATCGGTTATAGGGGAGCTATAGGTTATAGTGGTCCGATCTTAACAATTTTCGGCAATCCCGTTTGGGCCCATATGGGTACAAATACTTCAAAATTTCAGGCCGTTAGCTGTTAAAATGGAGGAGTTATACACCAAAATGTGTATATCTGAATAATCGGATGTTGTGGAACTATATGTTATAGTGGTCCGATCTTGACAATTTTCGGTAACTTTGTTTGGGCCAAAATGGGCACGTCTACTTCAAAGTTTCATGTCCTTAGCTGTTTAAATGGGGACGTTATGCACAAATTACATCCAAAAATTTCATGTATATCTGAATAATCGGTAGTTTTCTATATGTTATAGTGTTCCGATTCGGCCGGTTCCGACAAATGATCAGCTGCATATCACAACATACCTGTATTCCGAATTTCATTCAGATATCTCAAAAACTGAGGGACTAGTTTGCGTTCACACAGACGGACGGACGGACAGACGGACAGTCGGACAGACGGACATGGCTTAATCGACTCAGCTCGTGATTCTGATCATATCGGTATATATTTTGGTGGGTCCCCCACGCTTCCTTCTGGTACTTTCGACAAAAATTTTTTGGCACTAAGTTATAATACCATTTCATTCTCATGAAATGTATAAAAAACAGAACTGTAGGAATTCTTACGACCCCCAAAGGGTGTTAAAGGAGAAAATTTTATGAATGGGCAAGACATACATATGTAAGTTGAAGTTTTTTATTGTTGGCACTACAAGAAAGCAAAGCCTTGTGGTTTGGCCAGCACTGAATTACTTTGCATGTGTGTCTCTATGCAGTGTGATGGTCATTAAGGTGAACAAAAAAATTTATGAACCTGCAATGAACAACCAGCCAGCCATCCAGTTGGCCACATAGCGACAGTTACACTGTAACAACATAAAAAAGTCATTAAAAACCGTCAAACGATCGGTTGGGTCGGTCAGGGACAAGCGTTGGGCGGTAGTAAAACAACAACAATAAGAAAACCCATTTGAAGTGTGCTTTTGATGGACAACAAAGAATCTGGATTTGACATGCAACTAAAATACGTACATACATGCCTAGATATACATACATACATGCTACATTTATAAGTAGTATAAAACGAACGAGTTAAGGACGAAAAATGAAAAATGGAAATGCTTGAAATATTTTGTTAGTTTTAAAGTACTATGATATGCCCAAGATGCCAAGATTGAAAACCACCTAGGGAATATGTAATGTACAAAAGTATGTTTGTATGTATACATATGTCAAAGAGTTGACTGAAGTATATCTTGAAGAAAAGCCGGCCACGTGTAGGCCAACCAACCAACAGTGGTGAGCTGGGAAGGAAAAGTGATTGGAAAGAAAGAAGTGAGAAAAAAATCTTTGCTGAAATGAAATTGGGCTTTATACTTTACCTATGAGCATGAGCTTTAACAAACTACAAACTAAAGCCGTTCTTCTTCTTCTTCTTAATTGGCACGTAATCATCTAGAATCTAGAGGATTCTGACCGAGTCCAATAAAGCGTGCCAGTCGTATTTGTTTCGTGCTGTCTAGTGCCAATTCGAAATATTAAAGGAGGACGAATCATTCTTGACCAGATCTTCCCAACGCAGTGGAGATCTCCCCTTTCTTGTCCCTTACCGGGTTTCAATAGAAATACCTTCTGGGCCATAACACCTTCATGCATTTTCACGACATGATCTGCCTAACGCAGCCGCTTGATCTTTATTCGCTGAACAAAGTCGATGTCTGCGTAAAACTCGTATAGCTCATCGTTAAATCTCCATCGATACTCGCCCTTACCAAAGCGCAAAGGTCCATAAATTTTTCGAAGAACTTTTCTCTCGAATATCTACTCCAAGTGCCATCTCATCTGATTTTTTCATCATCCATGGGACGATGAGCTCTCACTCCTGCTCTCTGAGAGCAATCCACCACGAAATGATGTATCCGAGGGGGCGACGTTATGATCCCTGAAAGCCAAACCTAAATTAAGCGTTTTTCAAACCACTCCAACCGACTGGTATTAGGTCATTCCTTTAAGCAAAACGAAATATCGAAAACATGTCTGCTGTTTAGTAGCAAAAGCCAATCAGAAATACCAAATGATGCTAAAACATTCTACACCTGAATTGGTCTATGTACTGTAGGGCTCCTCAGCTTTCGCCACCTACCAAGGTAACTAGTCACCAGATTTTTAAACCTTAATAATATATAAACCATATTTATCGCGTAGAGATTTAGAAAACTTCGGAAAAATAATACCCCAAGTGTATATTCATCTGATGATGAGTATGATGAGAAACTTTTTTCTTCAAAAGAGGGCTTTATTTCTTAATTTTCTTCTAACTCCAGTCTAGATCGTGTTCATCGCACTAGTTTTTCTTGAATTTGAAGACTGACATGAGTATTATTTTCAGCGGCAGCTTCTTTCTTTTGTCACCCTGTAAAGAAAGCCATACTCGACATGAAAACTTGCAAGGAAAAATATGGATATGGATGTGGATATGGATATGGATATGGATATGGATATGGATATGGATATGGATATGAAACTGTTGAAGTGAGCAAACACTCAAAAAAAGTTTACGATCTTGAGCAAACAAAGACTAAAAAAAGCAACTAAAAGCGCAAGGACGCAAAAACTAAATAAAGCACTTTTCTCTTACAAATGATTTACTATGACAAATACAAATGAAGACATGACAGCTGTTAGAAACAATAAATGCTTGGTTGGTGCGCATTTATGGACAAATGTATAAGGATACGTTTTATATACCCTGCAGCAAATCGCGCTAATTCCAGACTGGTACAAAACTAGTTCAAAAAGAGACAGGATTGGTTCTCCTTCCATACCAGTGCAATGCTTTCGACTGTCTATAAAACGAAGTGGCAATTATCGCCCTCTGCAGAACTTTGGAAGGCATTCTAAACTGCTTACTGTATGGACAGTCCTAGGTTAGTTCAAAAATCAGTAGCTAGGAGTTAGTTCAAAAGCAATCACTTCAGGACTAGTTCATATTATGCTTATTGACCTAAAGATGCCAAGTAATATTACTTGGCTTATATGTACTACGTCCTTTTAACTAAGCTCCATTTGGTAATAACCAGCAAAAGATAGCAAAAAGGTGCATTATTGTAAAGCGCAACATTTGTTGTTGCTCAACTTTAAAGTAAAAGCTGTAAACATAAATTTTTCACAGAGTTGTAATTATTATAAGAGAAAAAATAAAAATCAAAAAATAATTATTATTGAAAGAAACATATTTTAAAAGTCTTTCCATAATAGTTATTTCTGAGATATTTTTTTTAAGTCGTTTTGTAATTATTATAAATGAGAAATTTTGTTTTATATCTTCAAAGACTTTTATATTGAGACAAATTTGAAAAAAGTCTTTGAGTAATTATTATCCGTAACAAATTGTTTTTTAATAGGGTCTATACACGATGAGTCTGATTCAAGAGTCAGTTTAGGTGTATTAGTGAAAATTTGCATGTAGTAGTTACACCGACATGACTCTAGCATTGACTCAAGAAAATCAAAATTAGTTTGATGTTTTGCTGTGACACGGCGAGACAACACGTACACAGATGACTCGCGAGTCAGACGCACTGTGTATAGACCCCATAAGTCTTCAAAGACTTTTTCATTGAGACGAATTTTAAAAATATCTTTAAGTAATTATTTTGAGTAACAAATTTATTTTTTATATCTTCGATAAAAATCTTTCATACAATTTCAAATTGGAAATTTGCTTGAATTTTGGAGTACTTATATGAAAGTTATTTTTAATTTATACCAGAGATCAGCATGCGATACATTTTTTGTGATTTAGAGTATACTCATAAAAAATGCGGTGGGAGTATGATCGCAACCGCAAAATATGCGATCATAATAAACACCGTACCGCATTTTCTTGATCAATTCCGGTATGCAGTAGTATGGATATCACAACACCGCAAACACCGCATATTGTAAACACCGTATACCGCAAACACCGCATACCGCAAACACCGCATTTCCCAAATAGAGATATTTACAATGTTGCCAGTGCGATTTCTTGTTTGTAATTTTTACCGTCTTATGGATTTCTAATGAAAAATACTACTGATTACAATTTGATTTTAACCAGAGAATATCTATACAGGAAAACTCTCAGGATTGGTTTTTTTTTTAATTTTTTCATTGAAAGGGCCACTTAAAATTTAGAGTTTGTTTACATTCAAAATAATTTGACTAATGAATTTCAAGATAAAAATATGTGCTATTTACATGAAATAGAGTTTTCCTAAAATCCTTGAATCACATTTATGGCTGCTTAGTAATACACATAAGTTTTGTTTACACATTTTTGTTTGTCTGTGACATAATTCTTTATTGTCCAACGAGGCATTCATTCAATTTTCACAATCGACAAAATTGGCTACGATACATTGATTGAAACCGAAGTTTTTGTCATTTTATTGGAGCAACAACAATACACATGTTTATTTTTATACATTTTATTATGCGCCCGTCGGAATGAATACTTTTCCGTCAATCCAGCAATTTGTTTAACTGAGAAACATAGTTGAATTAAATGTCTTTTTTTACGGCAAAGCTGAAGTACTGAATGTGTCGATCGTTATTTAAATACATTTAATTCAACTATGTTGTCAATTAAACGGATTGCTAGTTTGACGGAAAAGTATTCATTCTGATGACCCTATTAGTCATATTGGATTTCAAAAATGAATTTTTGATTATTTCATTATTGAAAAATATTTTATTATTCAAAAAACTGCCACAAAAACAAAGCACACAAAAAACAAAAATTTACTTGAGAATAAATTTGCTGTATATCTTATAATCAGTAACACATATCTATGTATTTATGTACAAACAAAAATGAATTTTCAATTGCCTATACCTTTGCAGTATGTGAAAAATTTCCGGCAACACTGAATAGTATACAAATAAACAAATGCGGTGTTTGCGGTGATTGCGGTGTTTGCGTTATGCGGTGTTTGCGGTATGCGGTGTAAACAACACTAAATACCGCAATATCATTTAGGTTTCCAATCAATGTGGTGGCGGTGAATTTTTTTTCTGGGTACATATTTTTTGAGCCACTCAAAAAATAAGTATTTTTGCGGTGCTTTAGAAAATGCGGTGCACCGCTGCTGATCTCTGTTTTATACTTATATGAAAGTTATTGCAAATTTTCTGAGACTTTTTTGAACTTTGTCTCAATGAAAAAGTCTTTGAAGATATAAAAAACAATTTGTTACTGATAATAATTACGCAAAGACTTTTTTCCAATTTGTCTCAATATAAAAGTCTTTGAAGACTTAAAAAATATATATTTGAAATAACTATTATGGAAAGATTTTTAAAATATAAGTTTCTGAATAATAACACAGTCCAACAAATTTAAAAAAAATTTTCTCAACACGAACAAACGCTATTAATTATGAAAGAGGATGTCTCCCAGACCAACTTTGCCGAACAGAGTACTAGTCCAGAGGGTCTGAGTTTTTTTTTAGAGGGGGTTAAAATTTTATGGTTTTAGCTGGTGGTGCAATTACTTTATCGAAAATCTATATATATAAAAATGGTGTAAAAAATGTTACTAACCTCATCAGATGAGAACGGCTGGGCCGATTTCTGTAAAATTTTTTGTCAGTTGTTCGTATTCTCGAGGAGATGGTTCGTACGGAAGAAAATTTTGGAAAATCTCTCCGGAAAAGTCCGAAAATTGGAAAAATCGGTGTGTATGTGTGCATCTGTGGATGTGTGTCCTTTATAAACTCCCAAAGTAACCATCCGTTCTTTATGAAATATTCACAGTAGATTCATGTGGTGTTAGTGCACATAGCAGGGTATATAGAATTTGGAAAAAAAGGAAGCTTCTCGGAATACAGGCCTAAATGAAGACCTGGATCGATCCAGCAAGTCTTCGACCAATATTGGTATCAAATGAAAGGTGTTGAACAGGCCTTCAACATACAGTTATTTTCATTGCGATACCTAGGCCGGGTTCCCAGATATGGGTTAAAACGTGGGACCGAGTGACTCTGGAAAGTTTCTGGGCAATATTGGTAGCAAATGAAAAGCGTTGAGCAGGCTTCCACATACAGCTATTGTCATTGTGATTTCTAAGGCTGTTTCCCAGAGATGGCTAAAGTAGTGGGCCCGGATGGTGATCGACGGTCCCAGTAAGGTAAAGGTAGGTAGCTATAGGGATAGGGGTAGGGATAGGGATAGATATAGGGATAAGGATAAGGATAGGGATGGGGATAGGGATAGGGATAGGGATAGGGATAGGGATAGGGATAGGGATAGGGATAGGGATAGGGATAGGGATAGGGATAGGGATAGGGATAGGGATAGGGATAGGGATAGGGATAGGGATAGGGATAGGGATAGGGATGGGGATAGGGATGGGGACAAGGATAGGTATAGGGATAGGGATAGGGATAGGGATAGGGATAGGGATAGGGATAGGGATAGGAATAGGGATAGGGATAGGGATAGGGATAGGGATAGGGATAGGGATAGGGATAGGGATAGGGATAGGGATAGGGATAGGGATAGGGATAGGGATAGGGATAGGGATAGGGATAGGGATAGGGATAGGGATAGGGATAGGGATAGGGATAGGGATAGGGATAGGGATAGGGATAGGGATAGGGATAGGGATAGGGATAGGGATAGGGATAGGGATAGGGATAGGGATAGGGATAGGGATAGGGATAGGGATAGGGATAGGGATAGGGATAGGGATAGGGATAGGGATAGGGATAGGGATAGGGATAGGGATAGGGATAGGTATAGGGATAGGGATACGGATAGGGATAGGGATGGGGATAGGGATAGGGATAGGGATAGAGATAGAGATAGAGATAGAGATAGAGATAGAGATAGAGATAGAGATAGAGATAGAGATAGAGATAGAGATAGAGATAGAGATAGAGATAGAGATAGAGATAGAGATAGAGATAGAGATAGAGATAGAGATAGAGATAGAGATAGAGATAGAGATAGAGATAGAGATAGAGATAGAGATAGAGATAGAGATAGAGATAGAGATAGAGATAGAGATAGAGATAGAGATAGAGATAGAGATAGAGATAGAGATAGAGATAGAGATAGAGATAGAGATAGAGATAGAGATAGAGCTAGAGCTAGAGATAGAGATAGAGATAGAGATAGAGATAGAGATAGAGATAGAGATAGAGATAGAGATAGAGATAGAGATAGAGATAGAGATAGAGATAGAGATAGAGATAGAGATAGAGATAGAGATAGAGATAGAGATAGAGATAGAGATAGAGATAGAGATAGAGATAGAGATAGAGATAGAGATAGAGATAGAGATAGAGATAGAGATAGAGATAGAGATAGAGATAGAGATAGAGATAGAGATAGAGATAAGGATAAGGATAGGGATAGGGATGGTGATAGGGATAAAGATTGAGATTGAGATTAAGATTGAGACCGAAATAGAGATAGGGATTGAGATATAGATAGGGATCGGGGGAAGTAGGTTTGTCGCGGCGAATATAACTATAACTTTTATTCAGAGAATAGACAATTTTTTGTTATCATTATGTAGTCATTAAGATGGACTCTAAGATAATGGTTAGCAATACGGTAATCCAAGACTTTTCTTTAGGCTTCATGGGAATAAATTTTAGCAGAACAACGTCTGCCGGGTCAGCTAGTATCTTATAAAAAATGACCTCAAATGAAGTTTTTGAGCTCGGACTTCTTCTACAGAATTTAATAAGGAATTTCCTTGCGGTAGACTTTAACCCTCTAACGCCCATGCAAATGACAGTTTTTAACCCTTGTTTGGAAACACATGTAGAAAATTTCAATTAACAATGAGATAGAGGGTTAAAATATTCTAGAAAATTATTCGCTATAAAATTTCACTAGGGATATTTTCGATAAAGTAATTGCACCACCAGCTAAAACCATAAAACTTTAACCCCCTCTAAAAAAAAAAACTCAGACCCTCTGGACTAGTACTCTGTTCGGCAAAGTTGGTCTGGGAAAGATTCTCTTTCATAATTAATAGCGCTTGTTCGTGTTGGGAAATCATTGTTGGACAGTGTAATTATAGAAGATTTTTATCATTTTCATCAGGAAAGAAATATTATCAAAAGACTTTTATGATTCTGAAGAAAATTTGTAAGACTTTTTTATAATTTCAAAATGAAAAATAATTATTCTACATCTCTGATTTTTCATGAAGTCACAATAACAGTTGTCCCGCTCTGCATCTCTTTAGACCCAGTTCTGAGCTAGTTGTGATCTATTGTTCTAGACTACCGTTTTTCAGGACTTTCGCTTATATTAGCTTCAGGGTACATACATATATGTATGTATACTCGCACTTGTAGTACATTCAGTTCCAACTAAAATTATCCCTACACGCATTGTCAAAGTTATAGAAGACCAGAGTGACAATATTTTGTATGAGCAGCAGCATCAGAACAACAAACAGAATAAATGAATCAAAAGAAGAAAAGAGAGATGATTGGTGAGATTAATGCAATATACGAGCGAGCGAGGAGCAGCAGCAGCAGCAGTGAGACTTTCGTCGTTAGCGACAGCTGCGTTCAAATGGCAATGACTTGGCTGAAATGTTCAAATGTTCAAATTGTTGAAATGTAATGTTTAAAAAACTTTGGCAGTGAGAAGTAAAGTAAATGATTTTACGATACGATGATGGGGTTAGTTAGTAAAAGAAGAAGAGTGTTAAAGGACCATTAAAAATAAGACGATTAATTAGTGCTGAAGCTGATATGCACACACACAGAGACATACACACATAGCAATGCTATGACAACAGAAGCAGAAAGGATAAAGTTTTGAAGAAGCGCTGAAGTGCGACAATTTGATTAAAGAAAAGGAAATTGAAGAGGAAAAATGTGTTTCTTTCTTTTTCTATAATATTAAAAGGGCATTTTTCTAAGGTTTAAAATTAAATTTTTGAATATTTTGGATATTCGCCAGAGGTTTTAGTACAATATTATCTGCAAGTCTGGAGTCTGTTCAGCGGACTGGCGGCTAAAAATCTCATTTCGCTTATCTGACCGCTGCAGTGTCTTCCAGGCGGTGTTAGCCTCGATAAAGGAGGCGATTGAGTCCTTGAAAGCAAGGAGCAGCGAATGTAAAGATGTTTACATATTCTCACGCAGCCAGGCTGCACTGAAAGCGCTAGGGATTGTCCCATTAAAAATGCAGAACCGTGAAAAATTGTCGCAGATCTTTAATTGAGATGGCTGAGCTATTTGGCATTCACCCTTTATGGGTGCCTGGGCACTATAACATACAGGGAAACGAGATGGCAGACGAACATGATTGAGGCGGCACATGCGCTCCACTTTCACTGTCGTGGAAGGGTCTAGCTATACCGCTCACTACCAGAAAGCTCACATTGAAGGAGTTCTACTTCAAAGAAGTGGAAGAAAGTTAGCACTGTCTGAGTACTTGCAAGCATACTAGGCTCTTTTGGCCTAACTGGAACGGCAGTTGGATCAAGAGTCTATTAGCACTCGGCAGGTTCGAGCTAGCACTAATGACCGGACTATTAACTGGCCATGGGAAGCATGCAGAAAGGATGAATGCTTCATATTGCGAATGCTCTAGGGCCTGTGAGGATGAAGAGGAGCCCGAAACAGTAAAACACCTGCTGTGCGATTGCCTAGCACTAGAAAGGAGGCGACTGGAGCACTTATGAGCCTATAAATTTAGGGTTATAAGAGATCTATGTAGTGATATTGGAATTCAAGAAAATTATAAGACCTATGGAGTCCACAAGATGGTTCGAGTAGGGGGGTCATCGGATCCACGTTGTATCACTACACGGAAAGAATTTTTTACTATAATCAATGCCGAGACAAGGAAAAGTAGACTTGATTTTGGACTTAGAAAATAATTTCTTAATATCAAGAAAATCCAAGAAAATTGGATTTTAAATAAATAAGTAAACATTTTCTTGCTTCAAGTAAAATTTGGATTTTAAATAAATAAGAAATAATTTACTTGCGGTAAGTGTTTTTTTTTTCTTGATTTTAGAAATAATTAAGAAATAATTTTTAGCGCCATTGTATTATTATTATTATTATAATTTTTTTGTTGCAAGTAAAACTTTTCTTATACGAGCTTAAGTAAATAAGAAAATATTAAATATTAAATCAAGTAAAAATTTTCTAAAAATATTAAAAACGTAAAAAATAAGGAAAATGAAAACTAATCATGGGGGATTAGAAAACCATAATTAGTCAACTAGTACTTATTTTCCTAGGACTTGTTCACTGAAAAGAAAACATTTCAAATAATATAAATGAAGATGTAAATAGTGAACCCCTTATACCAAATGCTTCACTAACAATCTGAGAATTGCAGAAATATTCAGAAATATGCAAAGCGGATGGCAAATGAAAAAACATACATGTTACTTTGGAAATGCAAATTCAGTAAGAAATATTTTACTTCGCTCAATAAAATGTTTTCTTATTTATTTTCAATTTTTTTTGCTGTAGTTTGCTGATATGCTCAAAGAACTTTGGCGTTCAAATTGACCAAAAAATATTTTACTTCGGTCAAGAAAACCTTTTCTTATTTACTTATTTTCAATTTTTTTTGCTGTAGTTTGTTGTTCCAATTCATCGAAACACAGTTCTCTTAAATTCTTCTTGATATTAGCAAAAATATTTTCTTTATTTAAGTAAATTTAAGAAAAGATGTTCTTATTTATTTAAACATTTTTTTTTTTAACACTTTTTTTCTATAGATTTTGTTAGTGTTCTTGAATAAGAAAATAATTGTCTCATATTTGGAAAACTCAATTTCTTAATTCCAGTAATAATTAAGTCAATTTTTCTTATTTCCCTAAAAATTTTCTAAATTGAGTTCAAGAAAGCATTTTTCTTGATTCAAGTATACAAATTTCTTTCCGTGTATGCTATAGGAACTAGCAGCCACTGCAACCTAACCTAATCTGTCTCCAATTAATCTAAAAGCTAGGACAGGGGATAGTCACTGCAATATAGTCATTTGGCGCCGTTTCGGCACTTAGTTCTTCATGTTAGGTAAAATAGCTAAACTATTTTCCATTTATGAAAGAAGAAGAACTGTACCTACACTCTCCAAAATAGGTACAAGCAAAAAAGGAAAAAAATACTAATTGCGTCTTTATCCTCACAACCAAGTACTGCCAACGCAAATACTTATTACCTCCAATTATTATTAAGAAATACATAAGTATGCTTAGGTAATTAAGAAATAAAAATTGTACCTACCTCACTTCAGCAAAGCGTACCATCTGTAATGTAAGCCGAGGAGTAATTATCAAGGTGTGCAAAAAAAAACTAAATTACATAAATTTGAAAGAAGTGAGAAAATGCTCGTAAGTAAAGAACACGCCTGCACTAATTTCTCTGACAACTTCAACTTCTTCAGCACTTCCACTTAAAAAAATCAGCAACAGAAACAAACAGCCAAGCCGGCAAGCGCACTTCACAGCCTTCACATCTGTCACAAATTGCTGTATTGCACGCACACGCAGCCGATATTTATGTACTTATCTTAGGGTGTTACTTAAATGTTAATATAAAAGTTTAACAAACTCGCCACACCAACCCGAATGTATAATCAGAGCAAACAATAGGTAATGCTCAGAGGAGGCTTTGGCCTTGGTGAGAAATAATTTTTTTATGCTTCCCTCTCTAAGGTAAGATTAAGGCAAAACTTGGATCCGTATGACCCCAAAATGAAAGGTGTTAACTTGGATTTTCCTATAAAGTTCATTTCAATTGCATACCTAAGCCCGCTACCAAGATACAAGCCAAAAGAGATAGAGGGAGTAGGAGAGAAAAAGGGAGAGTTAGAGAGAGATTTGTCGCAGCGAAGCGGTACGTTTATTTTTTTAGTAGGTATCTAATAGTATTTCCTTTCCGTATAAGAACAAACCTAATACATATAAAAACAATAACAATTCCAATAAATATCAAAGAAAATCACTCACTTAGAGGCTTATACTTAAATACTGGGTACGAGTATTTTGTGTTGAACATTTCAATATCCCAAGCACTTACCAAAAGTGCTTATACATACATTTGACTTTGAGTGTGAGTGTGTGTGCTTATCGGATTGGGGAGAAAATGTGTCTGGCACTTAAACTCGTTTTGTGAACTCAGAACTTAAAGCAGATTTTTCCGATTATGTTTATGTCATTGAAAATCAATATTCGTTTATTGACGCAATTGCAATTATCATCTGTTATCGAAAAGGAGCAACGGAAGGAGGTTAATGAGTAGGTATATACAAGTAAATACACACATACATAAACATACATACATACATATAAATACCTACATACATATTCTTTTGTATAGAGATTTAGCACGTAGAGTCTTTGATGAAGCACAAATGAACTAGGCGTTTTGGTGCTAATAAAATGGGGGCATTGGGCTTGCAAAGATGAAGATATCATTTATTGATATTTTGCGAAAATTAAAGCAAGCAAAAATATGTATCTACACACATACCTACATGTGTATATACCCGTATGTGTATCATATGACCCATAAATGTAAAAGGTAAAATAAGATTTTGATCTTTATTACACATATAAGGCTTACACAGCTTAAGTGCAAAGGAGGGAGTTATTTGTACGACCGCACTTCAAGTAATATGTATTCTGTGTGGCAAAACAGATATGCTATGTTCAAAAGAGTGCAGGGGTTCATAAAATTTGTGTGAGGGCATTTCATTTATTTTCGCAAATGGCAAAGACTAATTTTGGACTAAGAAAGGCATAATATATTATAGGAAGCTTATTAATAAGCTTATTAATGTAGCTCCACTTCTCTCTTTCTCTCCATTAGACGCAGTCCTTCTATCTGCCTAATGCTGCTTGTAAAGGTGTCTTTACCTTCGAACTGCGCTAAATTTGTTTCTGGTTTAAGCCGGATATAAATAATGTTCTTAGCAGCGCTATTCTTCGCCGCTGCCTTTATTTATGCATATATCACATTCCACTTTTGAAAGCACGAAATGCTCAGAGTAACCCTAGTAAAATGTTTTCCTATTGCTTCTGTGAATAATAAATAAAATATTCGGATTTCTGGTTCAATTCAGTCTTACATATGCTAGGCTGCTACCAACTCCTATTCACGTTATGCTACCTAATTGCCGCTACTTGGCTATTTAGGTCTTGACTGGCGTATATTTGTGACTTTCAAGTGCTATTAAATTGTATAAAAATCTGCCACTCTTCATCTTCACCCTGTGTCAAAATGAATATCTCAACTGTATAAGTAGTATGTTGGTATAAAGGAGGAATGTGTATTTGTATGTATATCTACTCTTGTATGTGTGTTTGATTCTTTGTGTGCCGCTTTTTCTCTAATGAGCGCAATTTGTAAGATACAATTACGCGATTTTATGCGACTCAACCATCAACGACCTCAACGTCATCAACAACGTCAACATCAAAACCTTCACAATTCGCAGCAAATTTCATATTTAACCAACCGCAAAGGCAGAAATGAAAAGAGCTTAGCCGCAAAGCCGCCAAACGATGACAGTGTTTAAATGCTGGCAAATCAGTGGGAGGTAGCACAGAGGAAAAGGTTGATTGTCCTAAAGAGAGCCATAAGTATTCTAAGTGGGCAATTCATTTCAGACGGTTTAAGTTTTGCTTATTTGGTGGTTTGACAAATTTTCGTTTGTTGGTGGTGAACTAATTCATGGAGTTCTTTATTTTGATTGGCGCTTAACCAAAACATTAATAATGGAGCAAATACAATATGAAAACAACAATGAGAACAGTGGACAAAACAAATATGATATGAAAGAGACAAAACAAAAAAAAAAACAAATGAAACAAACAGAAAAAATAAAACAAACAAAATAAAAAAACCAAAAAAAAAAAAAAAAACAAAAAACCTACAAAACAAACCAAACAAAAAAAGCAACAAAACAAACCAAACAAAAAAACCAACAAAGCAAACAAAACAAAAAAAATATACAAAAAACAAACGAAGTAAACAAAACAAAAAACCAAACAAAACAAGAAAAGCAAACATACAAAACAGAAAAAACATACGAAGTAAACCAAACAAACAAAAAAAGCAAACAAAACAAATAAATGAAACAAAAATAAAACAAACGAAGTAAACAAAACAAACAAAAATAAAACAAAACACACAAAGCAAATAAATAAAACAAAACCAACAAAACAACTAAAACAAAAAAAAAACAAATAAATGAAACAAAACAAGCAAAACCAAAAAAGGAAGCAAACAAATTAAATAAATGAAACAAAAATAAAACAAACGAAGTAAACAAAACAAACAAAAAACAAAGCAAACAAAAAAATAAATGAAACATAACAAAAAAAAACAACTAAAACAAACAAAAGAAATAAATGAAACAAAACAAACGAAGTAAACAAACAAAACAAATAGGACAGACAAAACAAACAAAACCAACATAACAATCAAAACAAAAAAAAAAAAAAACAGACAAAAAAAAAACAAAAAACAAGTAATCAAAAAACAGCAAAACAAAGTAAACGAAAAAAAAATTAAAAATAAAAAAAATATAAAACAAAAAACAAAAAAAAAAAAACAAAACAAACGAAGTAAGCAAAGCATACAAAACAAAAAAAAAAAAAAAACAAAGCAAACAAAACCAATAGAACAAACAAAACAAACAAAACGGAACAACAACAAAAAAACAAAACAAATAAATGAAACAAACAAAACAAGTAAAACAAACAAACCAAACAAAGTAAATAAAAGAAAAAAAATAAAGTATGCAAACAGAAAGATCAAAACAAAACAAACAAAAAAAAAATAAAAAAAAAACCAAACAAAACAAAAAAGAAAAAAAACAAAAACCAAACAAAACAAACAGCAACTACTACTAAAAGCTTTCGATTAGTAAGCTTGAAACCGTCAAATCCCAACTAATTTTAACTACAGGAAAAAACTTGCAATCTCTTCCAATTTCAAGCCTTCAATCTCAAATGTACACCTCCCAGTTTACAGTCCTACGGCGATCATCAAATATGTGCATATACATATAATTCAATTTGCAAATTTTTTGCTATCCACGAAGCAATTTTTGATGTTTCGCCCTAGGAAATTTAGAAGGCAACTTTCAAGCGCATACACACACTGAAATTTGTTTGCTAACAGGCTAACGGCTAGAGCCGAACCGTAGCAGCCGCAGCTGTAGCAGTTGCAACAGAATGAGTCATAATAACGCACAGTTTGGGAAATGCTGCAAGTGATACGCTCTACAAATTTACACAAAATCATGACAACGCTGCGCTGCGCTGCTCTGCTCTGCTCCATTCTGCGCTGACGCCGATGATTATACAGTCGCTGTGGTTGACTCTGTGGTTGCGGGTCGGCGTTGATTGCCTGCCTCTGCCTCTGACTATAGCATTAGCAGCAGCTGTGTGTTTATTTTTTTGGTCGGTATCGGTTACATTACTGTCTGCTGCGGGCTCCACTTGGCTTATCCTGCGGGCTGTGCGTTGCGGGCTGCGGAAAGTCGGGTTTGGTTTGTGGTTTTAGTGGGTGGTTGGTTGGATGAAACGATTTACCGGTTTGTTGTTACGCCAAGGCCTGGCTGATTTATGCTTGTCTTACTGCTTGTTAAATTGATTCAACTTTACCATTTGCGAAAACAGTATTCATCAGTTGTTGTTAGTACAGCACAGAATCGCATCGTTCCATCATTTCATCGTCTTCGCCACTTAAACTTAGCTATTCACGCCGCCATGGCTGGCTTTACATACATCTAAGCACTTCCTTTCAGTCTGATTCAAACAGCTTTGAGTTACGCAAAATGTGTGTGTATTTTTTTGTGGCTTTTCCTCTTTTTTTACAAAAGTGGGTCTGTTCTGTTTACAACAGCCTCAAATGGTTTTTCATAAGTTGGTAAGGCCGCTTTTGTGTAGATATGTATGTTTGTTTGTTTCTTCTGCATTCAGTGATGCCAAGTGTAGGGAAAAGAGGCTACATGTAGGGAAATTCGACCTCAAATTTGCAGTGTAGGGAAAAAAGGACAGATTTTCAAATATTAGCTAAATGTAGGGAATTTTTGAAGTTAAAAATTTTCGTTTCCTTTGCAACGAATTAATTTTTTCTAAGAACCTAAAATTTTTTAATAACTACAACTAAAATGTTTCTGCATGCTTGAATGCAATATTTCATAGCCATAGGTAATGGTGCAATTTTTTTGGCGCTGACACAATAACACCAGCGCCAACTGTGGCGCTAGCGCACGGTTCTGACGCAATAACACCTTTAGCGCAATTGACATGGAATAATCGATAAATAACGCTTGTTTGCTTCTTACTGTCTGATATCCCCGTTCTATTTCTTTTGGCGCAATTATGATTACATACACGTGGTCACAATAATTGTGCCACAATTAAATTTAGTTTTAAAAATCATTTGCGTATATTTGTTAAAATATGCTGGAGTCTTCGTTTAGCTGCATCTTCATTATGGAATACGAGGGTCGGCTCCACCCTATTAAACAGAAAAATTCCGGGTCCGGGCGCATTATATTGAAATTTCTCCTTACCATTTGCCATGGGTAACAAAAATATGTACACTATATGCTAATAAATATGTTATTTAATTTTTTTTATTATATATTTCTTTCCTATTTACAGATAATGTCAGTTTTGTCTTCTTTCTTTGTGAAAGTAAAATATCAATACCCTTTCCTATTAGCGATGGTTCGGTGTTGGCGTTAGCATACATACATATGTAGTTGTGACGGTGTCGTATACGCTGTGTGTTATTGGCGTTGTGGTGGCCCAATTTTACACTAGCGCTATATTGGAGCCGGTGCTAGAGTTGGCGCTATATTAAGTTGGCGCATTTTCCAAATCGGAGTTAGCGCAATAGCGCCAGGGTTGGCGCTAGCACAATTGCGCCGCGCAGCGCAGTGTTACCCATGCCTAACATTTCATAATTGTACTTTATTCTGATCTGGCAATATATTCTTTTACCTGCTTACAGGGCCTCGGAGAAAATTTTTTTTTCGTCAGCTTCGCTCACACAAAAACCCCTAATCCAATCCAGTGTATTATGCGTTTCCGTACCCATTAGATGGTTTGCAGTTAGGGGTAACCGACACTTTTTCAAGCCAAAAAGCCGTTAATACATGAAATTTATTTGGAGTCAACTAAAATATTTTATAAGCTGACTCAAAATTTTATTAAAAAAACGTAATAAGGATTGATTAGGTCACGTGGCTTTTTGAATAAAAACTTTATTTCCATCAATTGTGTGTGTGTTTATTTCAATATAGAGGAAATACGGCGTAGGGAAATATGTAGGGAAAAATTTTGTTAGCGTAGGGAAAAATAGGGAATTTTTTGGCATGCCGTAGGGATTTTTGGTCCAAGAATATTGGCATCACTGTCTGCATTTGGGCTTAGCAAAGTTCAGGTGGTAACGCAGCGAGGTTAGACGCCAAAGAGTTTTCTTTTTGTTTACGTACAAAAGCCGTAGGCTCGCCTTGGCACCGACGTGTATGTGGGTGGCTGAGGCTGCTGCAGCGAGAGCTTTTGACGCTTTTTGAAATTTTCTAATTTCTATGAAGATGCAACATGGCGTGCGAGTACGTTTCTATGTGCATTTATGCTGTTTTAAGTCGACAATTAGGCATAAAGCTGATACACACACGCGTCTGCATACACGTTCAAAATACAGGGTATGGAATGTACGTACATTTAAATACAAATAACTGTAAACATTTCTCGCTACATGGTTCTTGTTTGCTGTCAAAAGTTTAGAGTAGGCGTTAAAATTTTCAATTATAACAGCAAAAATTACAATAAGAAAGGCTACTGCTTTAGGTATGCATATACAATTATTCAGTAGCTAAGCACAAACACTTTCAATGTTTAGGAAAAAATAAACTAGCAAAAGAGAAAAAAAAAATGTATGAAAAATTGCAAACAATGTAAACCCACCAGCTTCACTTTTGCCATTTTTGTGTAAATTTAGAGCGCTTTCACATTACTCGGTGCTGTATCGGATCGACATTTTTGGTTTTTACCGAAAGTATACCGAAACCTTACTGACCACATGTATTTCAATTGGCACTTTCACATTAATGTTGCATACATGAAATCGGAGCGGATTAATTTCGGTATACCGCAACACGGTAAGACCGGTCAGTAAAATTTGAGGAATTATTGCATACATTTTTGCGGCGTGATAAAAGAAGAAGAACAAAGTCAGTAAAAAACTCGTTTCGGTAATAAATGTAGCAAGTTATAATGTCTTCGTCTTCGCTAGAAGACATTATTGTTATTATTGAGTGATTTGTTGAAGTTAAAAATTTTTTTTTACAAATTTCGATGTTTGTTTTCCTATTTTCTGCCGATTACGCACCGAAAGTATTCCCACAAGTGTGAAAAACACAGCGACGCGGAATCGTTTCGGTAAGCTGAAAATACCGAGCAAAAAATGTCGATCCGATGTCGTACCGAGTAATGTGAAAAGGCCCTTATTTGAAAACTTTGTGAATTATGTTGCCAACGCAATACACAGGGTGACACAAATGTTTAAATTTTAACACAATTGGGATTTAAGAAATAAATTGTATTTTTTTTTTCTACTTGGTTTTAATCCACATTTAGTTCCATTTCACACACGATGAAAATCGTAAAAGGGTGTTCTGTCGTGTTCGCAACCGTTCAAGAAGACACGTACGGGTAGGGTTGCCAGATACCTTTCCCGAAAAAATCAGTACATTGCCTTCCAACAAAAAAAAAAAAAAAATAATATATGCGGAGAAAATCGTCTTTATTACTGGTATTTTGTTTTTGCTTACCAGCAAAACACCGATGAAATTCGGACACATTTTCGTCATCGGTGAGAGGTTGTTACATAAATCGATGATTAGAGCGCACATACACATCAGAACACATTATTACCCCGAAACCTCGGCGTGCTGGGTGTTTGTTTCACCAAGCAAATTTGATCGATGTGAGAGTCCGAAAATTCTCTCACTCGTCGGAGTGCACAAAAATAATTACACGTTGCTCTTCGAGTATTGTCGTAAGCATAACCACGGCATTACAAACGTCAAATGAAAACAGTTGGAAAATTAAAAACAGTGCAGGGTGATAAAAAATATTTTTTTTAGTGTCGGCTAAAAATCAGTACAAATCAGTACAAATTCCAAAAAATCAGTATTTTTTAAGGTTTTAAACCCATCAGTACGGGGCACGAAAAATCACTATTGTACTGATCAAATCAGTACGTCTGGCAACAGTGGCGTAGCTAGAGAATTTTTCGGGGGGGGGGGGGGGTCACAGCCAATGTAAAAAATTTACCAAAATTAAAATTACCAAAAAAAAACAATTTTTTTTACAAATGATAAAAATCCTTCCTTCCTTTTTTAAAACTTTGTAGGAGAGACAAAAAAACCAAAAAAGAAAAAAAAATTCGAAATGAAGAAAAATTTCTGTTCATATAAATATTTTGGACTTACACAATTTTTTTCGCTTTTTGGACTTACACAATTTGCGCATCACTGAATAACAACTAGTAGAAATATGACAAGTATCTCAGACTTGTTTAGCGCGGTGCGTATTTGATTTTTCTAGCGTTCTACATAAAAATACACTTTTTCATAAAAGTGGACTTACACAGTTTGCACTCTAAGCTAGCGAAATGTAATTTTTTCAGACTATAATTTAACATTTTAGTACACAAATATCGCTTATTATACATATATCAAACTCTTGAGGCTCTTGGCCACTTAAAATCTGGAATGTTAAGCAGTGTATACATATGTGTGAGTGTCGGGTGATTGACGCAAATATCTAAAAGATTTGATTCTCATCAACGCGAGCCCGAACAAGAACGTGTAGCACGACGACTGCCGATTGCACTAACACACACAAAAAAACTCACACATACACACTGCTTGACATGCCAGATTGTCAGTTGCCAAGGGCCTTTATCTATATTTCAAAAGTAAGTCTCATATTCTCTTCTGGAAATCTACGCGCATAGGTAGATTTTCAAGTTTTATGTGCCCAAAATTGAATTTTGTAAAATTGTTACAATTACAGAAAAAAAACATACCCACATATTGGAAATAGAATGGGGAACAATAATTCATCGCTTTTTTCCCGACCCCATACTCTGCACTTGCCCCAGATGGTCGTAACTTAGCATATCTGAAGTTAATTTTTTTGTTTTTTTTTCTTACATATTTTTAAGTGCTAGTTTCAACTTGAATATTTATTATTTAAAGCATTTCATTTAAGTAATCGTGATGAATCCTAAAGGTTCAAGTAATTATTAACACTTTTCTATAATATCCTTGGTTTCCAATAATTCTAAGTTTATAGTTTAAAGTTGGGATATTTAAAAAAAAATTATCACTCTTTTTATACTCAGCTGTACTAGTACACAGAGTATTATACTTTTGATTTCATAACGGTGGATTGCAACATAATGAAATAATCGAGATAGATATGGACTTATATATATCAAAATGATCAGGGTGAAAAGAGAAATCGATTGAGCCATGTCCGTCCGTCCGTCCGTCCGTCCGTACGCACGATAACTCGCGTAAAAATTGAGATATTTTGATGAAATTTGAAATGCAAGTTGGTATCGAGACTGGGACGGTTGGTATTGAAAATGGGCGAAATCGGACCATGACCACGCCCACTTTTCCTATATAGAAAAAATCGGAAATTTGGTATCTCAGCCACTAATATAGCTAGAGTGATAAAATTTTACCCACGTATTGAGCTCAGGCCCTTGTGAAGAAATTTGATGAAGTTTTGGAAAATGGGCGGTGCCACGCCCACTTATTAAGGGGCAAACATTGAAGGTTTTATATGTCATAACTCAGAAACCGTTGAAGATATATCGATGAAGTTTGGTAGGCGTAATTTGATTACTTAGGCAAATGTTTTGGCGAAAACTTAACAAAATCGGTTGACGGCCACGCCCACTTTTATATATGGTTATTATAAAGTGACCTAATAAAACCATTTTAAGCGATATCTCTGTCAAATATAAAGATCTATCACTGAAATTATGTAGCAGGAGTCCAACTACGGACATAAAACAAAAAGTATAAAAATTTTGGCAAATGGGCGGTGCCACGCCCACTTATTAAGGGGCAAATATTGAAAGTTTTATAGGCCATAACTCAGAAACCGTTGAAGATATATCGATGAAATTTGGTATGCGTAATTTGCTTACTTAGACAAATGTTTTGGCGAAAAATTATCAAAATCGGTTGACGGCCACGCCCACTTTTATATATGGGAACTATAAAGGGGCCTAATAAAAACATTTTAAGCGATATCTCTGTCAAATATATAGATCCGTCACTGAAATTTTGTGGCAGGAGTCCAACTACGGACATAAAACAAAAAGTATAAAAATTTTGGCAAATGGGCCACGCCCACTTATTAAGGGGCAAATATTGAAAGTTTTATAGGCCATAACTCAGAAACCGTTAAAAATATATCGATGAAATTTGGTACGCGTGCTATATTTACTTAGCCAAATGTGTGGACGAAAAATTACCAAAATCGGTTGACGACCACGCCCACTTTTATATATGGGTATTATAAAGTGACCTAATAAAATCATTTTTAGCGATATCTCTTTGAAATATAAAGATAATTCATTGAAGTTTTGTGACATGAGTTCTACAATAGACCGGAAACAAAAAATAAAAAAAGTTTATAAAATGGGCGTGGCACCGCCTCTTTTTATACAAAGAAATCTACGAGCCTATTACTAGACAAATAACTGAGATATTGTGACGAAACTTGGTTTATGCACTTTTATAACATGTGTTAATAGACACGCAAAAATGTGTTGAAATCGGTTTATGACCACGCCTACTTTTAACAAAGATATTTCTGGAAAACGCTTTTGGAATTTGTAACGTGAAGTCTTTGTAACTAAAAGTCATAGAGGGATGCCATTTTGCACTAACAATAATATTTATATGCTTATTTGGATGATTGATACAAATTTTAAAAATGGGCGTGGCCGCGCCCTGTTTATGCAGCACTCGCTTTATATAAAATACACCATAATCGAACAAACGCAAACAAACAATGAAAGCATACAGCTGAGTATCTAATGTTCGATTCCACTCGAACTTAGGCTTCCTTACTTGTTCATGTTAAAAATTGGTTTTGTTATGTTGCTCTGTCAGACTCAGTCAAATTAACCCTCGGACATGATATCTAGTACAATTAGTAGTTTGCCGGCAAAAAATTACGTCGCACAAAGCCGCACTTCACTACTAGATACAGGGTTTTTCATATGTACCTACAATAATTTTCTTTTTGTGCTTTATATTTAATTTTAATGTTTATATTTCTAACGCATATCTTGGTTAATGTAGGTGATGCTCGAAAGTAACCCAGATATTTAGCAGCGATTATTGTTAACTTTTTAGGCAGTATTTTTAGTATTTCCAATTTTTCAAAGTTAAGGAAGTACTTATCATAAAAAGGGGCTAAGAGTTATAAAGCTACATTTTTTTAGAAGATTTTTGAGTATGCAATTTTGCAGCTCATTCAATTGTAATGTAATAATATGCAACATTCAACTTTTTGAAAAATTTCTTTGGGTTTTCGGAAATTTTAATTGGAACGGTCTCACGTACATATAACGCAAACACCCTACAGAAAAAAATTACTAAAATCGACGGAAATTTTTACAGCATTGAGAATTGCAGTTTTTACAGTAAAATTGGTTGGCTACCTAACAGTGCACTTAGAAATCTCCTCAAAATCTTCTATAAACTCTGGCCGCGCTTTGAAATTTTTAATCCACTTTTAGAAACTTCTACGATTTTTGGGATTTTTCCATAAGCTTAGAAATCCTGCTTAAGGCGATTTTTATTGAAAAATTGTTTACATTTTGAAACGAAAATAAGAGAGTCAAATTTTCGACAGAACTGTTTGAAATAAATTTAAAAACTCTGGCGTATCATTTTTTTTCAGTCACTGTATATATTTTTCAATAAAATCGACTTTTAACTAGATACCCGGGTATCGAGCAATTCGATTTGATCGTTTTTGTTTGAAGCCCGTTTGTTGTTCAAATGCCCGTACAAACATTCGAGCATTCGAAAAACAAAAATAAAAAAAACTACATATAAAGAAAAAAAAAATAATAAACAAAAGAAAAAAACAAACTTCAAAATACCCGAATTGTTCAAATGCCCGTACAAACATACGGGTAATAAACAAACAAACAACTCTTCGAGCATTTGAACAACAACTGTTCGGGCTACTCGAAAATGTTCAAAAAAAATTGAGAGCTCTACTTTTAACACAAATTATTAAAATTTTGCATTAAACAAGCAATTTGGAATAGATGTACACAATAAAATATTTCTACCTATGTGCTACGGTTATAAATAATAATTTTCTTATGTAATTTAGTTTTTTAATATTCCATTTTGACAGACATTAAGTAAAATCTCAAGTTCAGATACTCTTATACATTGCATATTTATTCCCATTGTAGTTTATACTAATATTATTTGATTAAGATGATAAGTAATTGAAAGAAAACTTGAAATTTAAATAATTGGCGTTACTTTTCTGTTATTAGCATGTTAATAACAGCAATACCGTATAATAATTGTAGCGTTTGTTGAGCTGTAGGGAAGTGCAGGAACCGTAGGAATTTTACCACAAAAGAGCGAATATAAGTACAAAGAATGTAAATTGTGGTAAAATTCCTGCGGTTCTTGTACTTTCCTACGGCTCAACAAACGCTAGAATTATAAGTAACACTTCGTGAAAAAGCGCTAAATTTCGAATTACCAATTTCGAAAAATTACTATTCTCATTGATTTTTTCCTGAAAAAGACATGTATGCTAATAAAGTCAAAGATGGTTTTATGGTCAAAACGAATCTTTCGGGGGGGGGGGGGGTTTGTCCCCCAAAACCCCCCGTTACTACGCCACTGTCTGGCAACCCTACGTACGGGTTCTTTCTATATAAAACATTTCATTTCATTTATTAAAAGTGCAATATTAGTGCAATAAGTCCAGGTGTCTTCTTTAGCACAACAGTAATGGTAACAATAATATACATATAGGGGATTCACAACCTGTCATATTGCGTCTTATCGTCATAAGTCATAATATTTTGTGGTTGCATTCTATGCTATATGTGTACTAAATAAACACAACTCTGCACGATATGTTTTTGGGTCGTCGTATTTGATCATCTGTTTTTGTTTACTTCTTCACAGGGCTTCGGAGAAGTCTTTTATAACTATTTCCGTACAATATTTTCATATGACATATGACTTTATGACACTTTGTGAATCACCTAATAATAACTTAGAACTAAAAACTAAAAACTAATTAACAAATATATAGTAAAGGAAGGTGTTGCAATCAAGGTGAAGAAAAATAAGATAAGGTAAACAGAAGAGAGAGAAGAGACAAAAAAAGGCCAATGATAAGAAATATTACCTATCAAGTCCAAGATCTGTCGACAATCTTTCAATATTCTGTTACCACAGCTTCTATTCATTCTTAAATGAATAAAGACAAGATTTCTCTGAGAAGTCATAGGAATGTTTGGAGTGAAGCGGTCTAATATCATGTTCAGACATAAAAATTAATTAAGTCAATTGGGCTTGATTGAACATCTCTAGATTTGGTGTTCAGACATATTTAATTTACTTGGCCCATTTAACAGGACGGCTTAAGATACACACACACATAGACGCCGTGAGCTGAATATCAAACTCTCGTGACCTAAATGTCAAAACTGCAAGGAGGACGAAATAATTTGACATTCAGCTCACAACTTTTACCAATCGTAAACACGAATGCATGTATAGAATAAGCTGAAATAAAAAAAATTTGATAGGTGATGAAGAAGAACAAGAATTCAGCTGACCTGACGAACCAACCTGTTTAGTGGACCCTGACACTAATGACATTTCTCTGATCATGACATTGCATTTTGCTTATGAAACAAGCTTTTTAACAGAGATGCATGCAGAATTGTTCTTCATTAAGAACTCATTAATTTCTAATGAAGCATTAACTTAGTCAATTTTTGTATGGTAAATTGGGAATCATTAGGTTTGAAAATTGAATGAAGGCTCTTAATGTTCAATTAAGGTTGTGTCTAAACATAACATAAGGTGAAGATAATACATACACGTAGTATATATGTATATCTGATTTTCTTTTCTGTATTCTAGTTTATTGCTACGTTACATACTGAAAAATAAAACTTAATTTCTAATACCCGAAAGAATCCATGGAAATGTTCTTATTTTGTTTTGCATCATGGCTTTGAGAGTAAGTAGTCCAAGATATTTTCAAGCAACTTGCACACCCTGTACTTACATCTTCGCTTTGCTAACAAACACCTGTCGGACTAAGCTCCTTTTTTTGGCTTTAACGGCATTTGAAACTTCGTCATGTTTTTCGTTTATTCCTCTTTTTGTTTTTTCCAAAAAACACTTTTCGCTACTCTGTTTTTCTAGTTTCAGCAACATTTGTAACGAATTTTTTCCACATTAGAGCGCTACACGTACATAATAAGGTCACCGTGACGCGACTTGTTTCTTTTTTCAAGCTTTTCTTTTGACTGCGTTCATCTCCCAAGTTGTTTTTTTTACTGTGTTAAACTTTTATTTAATTTTTGTGTTTTTATTTTTTTAATTTTTGTTTTTTTTTTCTGGTGCTTGTTTACAGTTTTAATTCGTAATTTGGGATTTGTGTAAAGCAACTTCTCATACCGTTAATATTTTTGATGTTGTTGTTGCTTTTTTATATTACAGACCTTTTGGCGTTTACACATTTCGCTGCTTATCGTTGCCATTTTGTTAATGACAATATTATGTAAAGCAATTACAAGTAAAATACAAAAAAATCATAATAAAAAGTATTTTTAAAAATGTAAAAATGTAAGAAGCGAGTGTAATGGAATGGTTTGCACATTTCGGGTGCTATTTACATACATACGTATGTTCATATGTACTTCATACATAACTACATTTGCGTCACACAACCGTCTGTGACGGTCATTACCTTGAGCTTTGTCAAGCGACACGGGTAATGTCAGTTAAAAAAGATAATGGGCCATACATTCGTTTTAAGTTAATTATTTCATTATCTGCAAGGTCTTATTTAGCGTAGTTTGAGTACCACTAAGTAGCATTGAGTGATATGCATGCTTCGTTGAATACACTTTATTAGACTGGTTGGATTAGAAAATAAATACATATGTATGTACATATGTAACTGTGTCACGGGACTTTCAAATATTGAAAATGCGTATTTTTTTGAGTCAGTAAGGGGCGCCATGCACAAACAATGAAAAGATTGGTTTTCAGCAAATTATATTGCAATAGCTTTGTTACGATCTGAGAGCCTGAGTCTATTCAGGCAAGCTTATAAACTCTGAAGTTTGTGATTTGTTTTCGTTTTCTTACTTCCTCTAAGAAAACTTGGTTTCTAAGTAAATTATAAAATGAATTTATGTATAAATCAGGGAAATCAAAAAAAAATAAAACAAAAAGAAACAAGAACTCAGATTTTCTTGCTCCAAAAGCAGCAACAACAACACTAATCAAGAACAGCAATACTTTAACCGATTGCATACATAAATATATTTTATTTATTTTAAGTATTTGGCTGTATGCATTGCAAACATTTCAAGCTCAGCCATTCAACTGGAAGCAAAAATAACGGCAAAAAGACAGCAAAGAAATATTGCAAAAAATTAAAAAAAGAAAAAAAAAAAAAAAAAATGAATAGAAAGAAATTGCAATTCACAACCAAATGCTTAAATTGCATGCCGAGCAGCGCAGAAAAGGATTATTGCAGATTTTCCAAAAGCAGAGCTGCTTATATAAATGATGGTAAATTTGTGATACACTTGATGCTTTTGTTAAAGTAGTGCAGGAAAAAATAAGACGCTGAAGAAAAGCGAAGCAGCGCAGAGAGAAAAAAGCGACAGACACAAAGCAAAAACAAGAAAAAGGATATAAAAAAAAAACAAATGCAAAAAAGCAACCAAAAGAAAATAAAAAAAACGAAAAAGGAAAAACGGAAAAGTTTTCTTGTATCGCGCACATGCTTCAAGCTTTATTGTAAGCAGTAAAGGACGCACAGTGCTTCGTCCCATAGGCAAAATTAAGATAAAATAAACTGCGAAATATATTCAAGTAATATATATTTTTGTGAAGCTAACATATCACCTGGAATAAATTTATAAATAGGATTTATAATCTCATGCTTTTGTGGCCAATAGAGGTCGCCAAAATCAGTACAATTTTGAGGCAAAACTGTTTTAAGGTAATACGATTTTTAGTGTGTTACAAAAAAAAATTGCCAAAAATTCATTTTATATCGTATTACTCTGAAACTTTCCACATTTGATTACCATTATATGCCCAAATAGCTGAAATAACTTCTGATAAATAATTTATTTCAGAAAGGTGATTAGTTTCATCGAAAACATTTGCGACTTTTTTATTGGAGTTTAAAAAATTACTAAAGTTTGGTGGAGTCAAACAAAAAATTAAAAAAGAACGACTATTTTTTTATTTGCGAATTTGGTTAACTTTGAAGTGGTCTAGTAGAATCTGTAAAAAAAATTCACTGTTTTTTGCCGGAAATGTTGAAATTGTACGATTTTGTAAAGCCATATTTTCAAAATTTTAGAAACTTCTACAGAACCTTATACATATGGTATGGTAAAAATTTACCAAAATTAATATATGGAACTATTTTTTCTCTCATGCTATAGGAAATTAGCCTAATTAGGATAAAATATACAGTTTTTATAAATATGTGACAAATACTGACAAAAAACATACATGTAATAATAGCTTTTTAAGGTGAGACACAAAAAATTTTACAAAGTTTGAAAAAATTAAAAAAAAAACAAGAAAAAACGACTATTTTTTTATTTTAATTTTCGATTCTATGCTAGGGGGTCTTGCTACCAAAAAAGAAAAAGGTTCAAAAATTATGCCGGAAATCGCTAATTTGATACTTTATTTAACACCCCAAAAATTTTATTTTTTACATGGAAAAATTTTATAATAAAAAATTGTTTCTATGTTAACTCTAATAATATTGCGCTTTTAAAAGTTACAAATATGTGCCAAAATCATATTGACATTTTGCAACAAAATAGTGCATTAAACTATAACAACCAACATATTTTCTGAACAAATTTAAAAGTAATTTTCTTTAGAACCATTTTTTGCAATAACTATCGGGAGTGGTCCATCCTTGATTCTAAAAGGATAATTATATATGTTATAGTTCGTTTTTAATGTATTGTGAATACATGTTAATCTAAAAATTACTTTTTGTAAAAAAGGATATATGGGAGGTAGTCATGTCCTTGCACTTAAAAGGACGAAACTTGTCACCTAGTTTAAAAACATAATTCTATAAACATACACCAAATTTCATTTCATTCTGTCTGAAATTGAAGTTGAAATCACAATTTTAAAATTAAGGATATATGGGAGGTGGTTATATCCTTTCACATAAAAGAACGAAACTTATAACCTAGTTTAAAAGCATAATTCTATAAATATATACCAAATTTTATTTCATTCTGTTTGAAATTGAACTTGAAATCACAACTTTAAAATCAAGGACATATGGGAGGTAGTCATGTCCTTGCATCGATGTAGTCAAAACTTCGTTTTTATCTTATCTCTAGTATTTTATGTCTGTACACAAAATTTCATTGTTCTGCGATTACTCTCCTAATTTTGCCGATTCACTATATGGAGACGAAGCACTGTGTGACGGGGGGGATTTTTCATTTATATTGGTGTTGACGCTTTCGATTTTGTTAAGACCATTGTAAAGTGGTAGAAGCGAATGTATAAGTAGATGAAAAACTGTTATAACAAGTAAGGAAGCCTAAGTTCGAGTGGAATCGAACATTAGATACTCAGCTGTATGCTTTCATTGTTTGTTTGCGTTTGATGGAAACACGGTGTACTTTATATAAAGCGAGTGCTGCATAAAGTGGGCGTAGCCACGCCCATTTTCAAAATTTTTATCAGTCATCCAACTAAGCATATGAATATTATTCTTTGTGCAACATTTCATTCCTTTACGACTTCTAGTTACAAAGATGTCACGTTACAAATTCCCAAAGGGTGTTCCAGAAATATCTTTGTTAAAAAGTAGGCGTGGTCATAAACTGATATCAATAAATTTTTGCGTGTCTATTAACACAAGTTGTGTATAAGTGTATAAACCAAGTTTCGTCATAATATCTCAATTATTTGCCGAGTTATAGGCTAAGAAATCTCGTATATTCCTTTGTCTAAAAAGAGGCGGTGCCAAGCCCATTTTCCAAAATTTTTCTATTTTTTGTTTCCGGTCTATTGTGGAACTCATGCCACAAAATTTCAATGAATTATATTTATATTTGACAAAGATATCGCTTAAAATGTTTTTATTAGACCCCTTTATAGTTCCCATATATAAAAAGTCGTCAACCGATTTTGGCAATTTTTAGTCCAAACATTTGCCTAAGTAAGTATATCACGCAAACCGAATATTATCGATATATCTTCAACGGTTTCTGAGTTATGACTCATTAAACTCAAATGTTTACCCCTTAATAAGTGGGCGTGGCACCGCCCATTTTCCAAAGTTTTTGTGTTTTTCGTTTTATGTCCATAGTTGGAATCCTGCCACAAAATTTCAGTGATAGATCTTTATATTTGACAGAGATGTCGCTTAAAATGTTTTTATTAGGCCCCTTTATAGTTCAAATATATAAAAGTGGGCGTCGCCGTCAACCGATTTTGACAATTTTCCGTCAAAACGTTTGTCTAAGTAAGTAAATAACGCGTACCAAATTTCATCGACACATCTTCAACGGTTTCTGAGTTATGACTCATAAAACTTTCAATGTTTGACCCTTAATAAGTGGGCGTGGAACCGCCCATTTTCCAAAATTTCATCAAATTTCTTCTTAGGGGCCTGAGCTCAACACGTGGGTAAAATTTCATCACTCCAACTATATTAGTGACTGAGATACCAAATTTCCGATTTTTTCTATATAGGAAAAGTGGGCGTGGTCATGGTCCGATTTCGCCCATTTTCAATACCAACCGTCCCAGTGTCGATACCAACTTGCATTTCAAATTGCATCAAAATATCTCAATTTTTGCGCTAGTTAGAGTGTTTAAAGACGGACGGACGGACGGACATGGATCGATCGATTTCTCTTTTCACCCTGATCATTTTGATATATATAAGTCTATATCTATCTCGATTATTTAATTCTGTTACAATCCACCGTTATGTGATTAAAATTATAATACTCTGTGTACTAGTACAGCTGAGTATAAAAACATGACAAAGCGCGAGAAAGTTTGCGTGCAGAACGCAAATGGTATATAAGCGGTTTTGAATTAAGAAGAGCAATGCTGCGCGCTTATAATACACCATTAAAATGGAGGGTGTAAAAACATAAAAATAACCCAAGTACCTATGTACATAAAAGCAAATCATATCAGCTCTTCGCTCTCTTCATTCATTCTATTCTTTCATGCATTTCTCATTCGATCTCTTTATTCATTCTATTCTTTCATGCATTTCTCAAACATTCTTCATCTGCCAATGTTTATCAACACTTATTTGCAATTACATGGCCAACAATAACAATTTAAGTATGTACATATATTAATGTGAGAAACAAATCACAAAACAGAAAATGAAATGAAATACAAAAATGAAAGCGAATACTTTATAGTGCTTGTTACATAAATAAGAAATTTGCTTTATACACTTCATTTACTTTATTCACTTATTGATTTGCTGCTTATTTGATTTCTTTTAATTTTACTGTGCTTTTCATGCTCCTTGAACTGCTTTCTTTATTATCGATGCAGCTCATACAACACCCTTAAGCAGTGGCGCATATAAAATACAGCAGAGTAATATTAAAACATAAATATAGATATATATATGTATATTTATATGTGTACATTTAACTATATAAAATTTTGCCACTATCTATCAAAAGAGCTGAACAGCAGCTGCTTCAGCATCATGAACTCGCTTAAAAATTTTCGGCAACATTTGCCACTGCCTTGGCAAGCATCTTAATAAGTACTAGCGAGTGAAAACATATAAAAAGTTACGTAGTACATACATTTGCATGTGTGCGTATATACTACCCTGTAGGGAAAATCTCTAGTTCCGAACTAGGTCGCTTCTAGTGCATTTTTCGACACTACTAGTGCGAGTTAAATCTCTTTTGCATGTTATCAACTGGCGAATTTAATATGGCGATGTCCTAGGCGGTGTCAATTGTCACTGTCTGCACTACATTTTCGATAGTTCCGAACTAGTGCTAAATTCTACAGTTTACACTAGTTCGTTTATTGGCACAATTTCGATAGTTGTGAACTAGCTACAAGTACCTAAAAATTCTACAGTTTTACATCTGCAGCTTAGGTGCAGAATTTGACACACTTCATGCAAGTGGCGCGATGGCACACTGGCTAACGCGTGTGACAATCAATATGGCGAGCGCGGGTTCGAATCCTGTCGGTGTCAAGGTGGATGAAATTTTTTTTTTAAATTTTTTTTTTTGACTAATATTGTTTTATTTATTTATTTAATAAAAATTTACAATAATATTTAGAAAGTAATAAAATAAAAAAAAATTAAGAATAAGCCCGACAGATCGGAAAATCATAATTAGGGGAACATTTCATTTCACACAAGTTAAGATGCAAATAGAAAACTCTTTATATCAAATGCTTCACACAGTAAAAAATGATAGTTTATTTCTAATATCATTTGGTACTTAGTTTAATCATTCTAGGAATTAAATTTGAATTTTAATACCAAAAAGTCTTATTTTTAAACCATGAGAAGTTTTACAATTTTATTTATTCCAAAATAGTTTCAAAATAAAGCCTTGAAAAGTATTAAAATTCTCTCTAAAGAAGTTTAATCATATATGGTTTAAAAACAAATCCTGAAAAGTATAAAAAACTTTCTCTTTCCCAACCCTGCTAGCATTTGGAAGAGCGTTTTCTCGTCTATCTCAAATAAGTAACGTCTGGGGAACTTCTAGACGTTATTCGAGAGATATTGTCTATTTTACAAAAACAAATTTCATTGCCATCGCGTCTCTTACTTCTTGGTGTGCATGGAGAAGATACTTTGAGTATTGAAAAATAAAACAACCAAACCAATTTTTTAAACACATAAATAATTTATAGATTAAGCGAAATTCAAATAAAAATAACAGAAATCTGGAAGACGACAATGTTCTTGAAAATAATTGCTTATAGTACATAATTTGGTGTTTTTCCATTTTTTTTTTTCAAATTGGTAAGTTTTCTAGAAATGTTCTAGGACTTCATGGAATTTAAAAGTTTTGGTTTCTATCTCCTTTTTAGGCTCTCTTCAAAGGGAAAAGGAAGAAAATATATGGTACTACGAGTACCTATATGTACATATGTTCCTGAAGGAAAATATTTGATGTTACACTCCAGGAATGTGTTTTTGGGGAAACCCCGTTTTTGTCAAAAATGCCACTTACACCATATTATACTTGGTCAACACGCGGTATTGGTTATAAAAATAAAAAAGTAACAAAATATATATGTATACATATTTGCATTTTTATTTAGATTTTATATGAAGTGAGAAAATTGTAGGAGCAATTATTAATTGACGCTTTTGTGTCTCCCAGATGACACTAAGAAGTTACTTCCGGAAGTGTCGTATCAGTTTATTTGTACGTAACGTTTGCGTCTCTTCCAAACGACACTTGGAAGATACTTCCTGAAGTGTCGACTGTGACTCTTTGTGGACGTAACGTTGACGGGGAACACTTTTTCCCGAATGAAGATAGGAAAAAGTTGAGAAAGCGATATCTTCCGCGATTGATTTAAACTTCTTGAAGTTACTTTTTCCTCACTTCCACGATAATAAATGTTGGCTGGGAATGTATATTACTATCAAAGCTTTTTTGGTTTGAAATCAAAACCAAAAAAATATTAAGAACAAATTTTCAGAAAAAAAGTCAAAATGAATAAACAAAATTTTTCTAAAAGTACAATGCGAAGGAGTAATTAAATGACCGAATCGAATTTTTTACGCCGGTTGAAATAATTGTATCAAGTAAGTAATTCAGGAAATTAATAAAATAGCATGAGGGTAAATTTTGCTTTATTTTTACAGACATAAGGCAGTTGAAGGTCTCTCTTGCAGTATTACTGCAAGAACCGCGACGGTGCTGAAATTTCAATGGACATCTCCAAAATATTGGTGTAAAAGTTGACAATATGTATAAACATATATCGAGTCCTAACTACCATACAAGTGTATCCAACAAAGTTATCGATTTCAGCTTTTTTTATGGAAATCAACAATTTATTATAACATGCATCAACTCCCAAAAATTTCATAGCTGTGAAATATGCAGTTTCGACGTAAGAGACTAAATATGTAAGTTTCAAGGCTGCATACAAACTGTATGCAAACCAAATTAAAAAAAACTGAGTCCCGTAAAATTTAGTTTTTGTTGGATACACATTTATGGGGATTGGGGCTCGATATATGTATAAGGTACTTTAGTGTTTGCTGATCATGAAAACGTAGGGGCAAATGTTTGTTTTGGATTTTTATGAACATAAATAAACAATGTTAACGTTATTCAATTTCTCATAAATCTTTGGGATAAAGGGTTATTTGCGGTATATCCAATGGAAATGTTATGGGGGTTTATTTTTAAATTCAAAAAGGTATAAAATTTATTCCAATTTTCGGATTGATCTTATACCATTTCAACTATTTTTAATACCAAAAATATTCTAAAAATAATCAAAATTTGGTTTTGATTTAATTCCGAAAAAAATATTAATTTGACACCAAGAATAATTTTTGTCTCTCAGATTCTCTTCCTTTTTTTAAACCAGAATGGTTTTAATTTTATACTTTTTGGCATTGTTATATATAAATACCAAAATGGTATTAAAATTAAACTAAATTTTTACTGTGCACTAAACATCTGAGAATTGCAGAAATATATAAAGCCGACGGCAATTGAACGAACGAAAAATTTTCATAGCATTTTTGTCACTTCGAAATAGCATACAAATCAAAGTGTGTCTTATAATGGTCACTCAATTCACTCCTTCTGAACTGGTGTGGGTCTAACTACAATTGATCGAGTTCCCTTTTGACACCTTTTCGCTAGTTTGGAACTAGAAATTGTGCTCACTGGTTATTGAGTTCCCTGCAGGGTACATACAAACATTACACTCTGGCATCATGGCACCATGGGCGGCATTCTCATGCTTTGTTGTAAGCAACTTGCGCGGCAGCGTCTCAAGCATTTATAAAATTTTAATTATTCATTTATCTTTACTTTATGACTCGAATGGCTTTAATTTATTCGTATGTATGTATGTGTTTTGAAGTAAGTTTATATGTATACCACCTCCTACATTCTCTTGTCTTATCCAGCTTGTGCTCTGCATCTATATATAGATACATATTGTATGCCAAATGTGACCAACTTAAAATTTAATTACACAATAAAATTAATGTGCCAACTTCATTATCGAGTTTGCGAAAATACATACATATGTATAAATGTGTGTTTGTTTTCGCGCAAAATATGTGTGTAATTAGCAATTTTCATAGACTTCACTTGCTTAAAACGTAAGGGAGGGAGAGTTATAACACTTATGTACATACATATGTGTATACGAGTATGAAGGCTTAATGCATAATAAAAGAACTTGCGGTTTAGCGAAGGAGATACATAAAAGTTAGTAGCTTTTGTAAGGGAATTTATGTTACTCATACGACATGGTGGCACGTAAGGAAAGTTGAATAAAGATAACGTAAAGTAAAAAAAATAGTATAAGTACTTTGTTGATTTTTAAATTTCAGGTGACATATGTATGAGAAGAAGATAAAGAGAAAGGGGAAGAGAAAGGGGAGTCCGAGAAATAGTATTTTGGAGTTCGTTACATGGTTAAAATATTCTAAAAAAATAATCGATATAAAATATCACTGTGTGTCTCCTCGGACAAAATAACCATTAACTATATGCTTTATTTTATTATTAAGAAACTATGGGCTTAAAGTCGATTTATATTCTGAAATTTTTAAGAAGAAATCTTCTAGTCAAATATTAAAATATTTTGTATTACATTGGCATATAAAAACGGGTCGAACTTCTCACGCGGAGACTGGAGTGAAGTTTCTCGAAATTTTTAAAGAGGACAAACAAAAATTTCAAATCTAGCAAATCTGGTTAGAGGTTTTATACTTAATGAGTCTTTCCACTCTCAAATTTCGCATAGTCTAATTAGTCAAATTTCGACCACGGGGGATACTAAGTAGTAAACTACTATTCCACTTTCGAGCATAGACATTTACATTATAAGTTATTTGGAACATTAAGCTATTTTCATATAGATGCTTATGCGACCATCACATTCCATAGCATTCCTCTATTGATTCGCCAGCAAACTATAAATAATTTACTGCATTTGCATTGGACTTTCATACTTTATTTACTGCTGCAGAGGGTCGAGAAATATCAAAAGAATAATAAGAAACGCTTAAAACGAAAAAAAAAAAAAATATATATAGAAAAAAACTTACTTTCTCTCTCGCGCGGAAATTAACATTTCAAATGCACGCGAGGATGAAGCAAAACACACAGCGCAGTGCCACAAATGAGAAATGGCAATATTAGTGGAAGGAAAAAATTCACAAACGCCGATATTCCACCCATCGCTGCCTGTCATCCTGCCTCCCACAAAGCCCTGCCACCCAGCCCTGCCCCTAACCTGCTAGTTACACTGGCAATGCTGATGATGGCAATGATGCAAGTGCTAATCTCCGGCTATTGCAAAACAAATATATACAAACTTACATAGATCACAGAAATACACACATGAAAAATTAGATAGAAGCAGCAACAATAGCAAAAAATGCAATCTACAGTTTAAGTCAAGCGGAAATGCACAACAACAAAGTCATTTTCAGCCAATATTAAAGTAATTTTTCTTTTTTTTTTGTATGCTCATATTGAACTTTGAACGCTGTTTTGATTGCCGCGCACAGTTTTAGCGCACAAATCGAGGGGCTCAGCGAAATATACAAACAAACTTGTGAATATGTGATTTCTAAACCATGCAAAACATCAAACACAAACAAATCAGCGGGCAAGCTATGAAAAATCTTCAAAAATTTGACAGAAAAAAAAGCGAATGTTTGCCATTTCGTTTCGATTTTCACGTTCCTTTCACTCAAATGTGATTGGTTATGGCCATCAATTTTGCCAAAGCACAAAGCCATCTGCGCGCGTTATGTTGCTGGATAAATTGGTAAACTCGCTACTGCTGTTTGAATGAAAATTGCCAAAGGAAAAAAATGGGAAATGTAAATGAAAGGCAATTTACAAAAGGTTTGTCATTGAAAGGTAAAGGGGAAAAATTTTAATTAGGAATTTGTAAATGCAGAATTCATTTATATTTAGAAACAAATCTAAAAATATACATATATCATACATATATCAGTGGCGGACGCTTCATACAAGCCGAAAAGCCAGGCTTGCCTAAATATTTTCCTACATTTAATTTTACGGATTTCTATAAAAATCTTGTTATTATACGCTTGAAATGTGTTTACTATTTAAGTTCTTCAATGCCTACTATTTAAGTTCTCATGGCACGTTAGCCCACTAACAACGTCCACATTGTAACGCAACAACTTGCGCTTAAAATCGCACTAGGAAAATAGCACATAGCTTGTTTTCTCGATTTATCTAAGGGGAAGTGAATTCTTAGTTTCAGAGTTAAATTGAAAAAAAAGTAGCAAACCACTTTTTTATTTTTCCCATCATAATTTGTATGATAATGAGAAAGTGAGAAAGTAAATACAAATACATGAGAAAATTTTACTTTCTCATTTTCTGAAAGTACTTTCATTGCGTCGTCTGGAAGTTCGTAAATATGCGAAACGAATTTAATCGAAGTCAATGAGGGCCTCGGACTTTCAGATAATACAGCAAATAAAATTACATAAATGGCTAATTTCTATGCTTCATACATAGGCTTGCCCAGCCAATTTATGCGAGGACCGCCACTGATATACATGTCATGTATGTACGTAATTGAATGCAATCACTTTTGTGTTTGTTTTACTGTTGTGAGTTTCAAAAGAACGACAAGACAACCTTTTTGTCCATTAATTGTGTGGATAAACTTTTACTCGAGAGGAGTTTCACAAAAGCTTAAGTTCAAATTAATAACCACTAAGCCTTAAACAAAATGTTAATCACTAAACTTTTCAAATTCCCCTTTCCCTAAGGTTTGCAAAAATATATTGCCGATGTGTTGAGCATTAAAAAACTAAGAAAATTTACTTCAGCAACACTTTGCACATAAATATCTTTATACGAACACCCTCACACTTCCCTGCAGGAAGTCGGGCTAGTTTCAGACTAGTGCATAACTAATTCAAAAAGAAGGAATGCTAGTTTCAGGCTAATGCAGAACTGGTTCAAAAAGAGGCAGGGTTAGTTCTCGTTCTATCCCAACGCATTGCTTTCAACCGTCCTTTTTAGCATGCTGATATCCTACGAAGTGGCAATTATCTCCCTCTGCAGAATTTTTGAATGCGTTCTCAACTAGTTCCTATATGGACAGTCCCGGGATAGTTAAAAAATTATTAGTTCGGATATATTTCAAAGTTAAGCACTTAATGACTAGTCGCGTTTTACAAAAATAATCCTTAACCAGCAGAACTCTCCATATACTGGAAATAAAAACGGCATTGTATAGTTAAAATTCCAAGTTTTTTAAACTTACCAGTTCTGAGCTAGTTGTGAACACTCTAGTTCTAGACTGTCATTTTTTGGAACAGATTTTCAGGACTATCCCTAATATTAGCTGCAGGGTACCTACAAACAGCCTCACACACACACACATACACTTACCACAACAGATCAATTTCAAATTTGTCGATACTTAAGCAAAGTATCGACTGTCGACTAACGCCTGCCGCCTGCCGCTTGTCGTCTAGCGCCTTTCTTCTACTGCCTGTTCGCCCAAAAACTTTTGCACAAAGTTAAACGAGTAAACTTTTCGATTTAAAGTTAAACGAATACTCTCTCGACACAAAACCAACCACAAAACCCGTTAAATATAATTGAAAGTTTTACGCAAATCCCAAAGAATGTTGTGTTATTGTTGTATAATGTTCTGCGTGTGTGTGTATGTGTCTCTTGCATTTGTGTGTGTGTAGAAGAAGAATAATTTCTTCTGATGGCGAGTAATTAAATACAATATAAATATGTAAGCAACAATAACAACAACAACATTAACAACTACGACGACAGGAAAATCGAAAATTTATGCTCAAAAGCTAATAGTGACAGTATTTGGCGGTTTCAGTTCACCAAAATATATACATGAATATATTTTGCGAAATTCATGTAGACACAAAAAGAAGATTTCTTGGCTTGATTTAATTATGTAAATGAGCTTGAAACAGTTTAAGAAAGTTTTGTTTGCTATTTACATAAATCAAGAAATATTTTATTAATTTATTTCTCAAAGTTAGATTAGACTTTTTAGGTCGATTGAATTTAAATTAGTCATAAGCTTGCATATAATTTTAAGCACAAAATCATGTGGAACAAACTCTGGAAAAATTACCATAGAGATTATTTGTGTGATGTTTCTCATTTCCTCACATGGAATGGAATGATCTTTCTATACCATATTTGGCCTCTCTCTTTTATTTTTCTATCTCCCTCTCTGTGTGCACATTTTTATGTCACGCTCCGCGGAAGAGGCTGGTCATCATGTCTTTTGTAATCAATGTACATATTTCTCTCATATGGTATATATCTAGTTCAGAGGTCGGCTTTCTCACACAAGCAATACCTTTGTTACATGGGACCGTATGTGTGAAGTGAGTGCCGTGTTGTGGTCTTTATAGAGATCGCTTTTGATCGCGATTTGTTATTACTCTCGCATGCTGTAGGCCACATTCACATACTCAGAGCGCCCCATGAGCTATAGCTTGCCGATGACTGCCGTAAGCGAAGGGTCATAGTTCCTCTCTCCCTCTTTCTCTTTCTCTCTTGCTCTCTCTATCTATCTCTCTCCGTCTTTCTGTGCCATTTTCTGCATTGAAGCCTTTGCTTCCTTGTCACAGTCGAGCTTTGTTGAATATGTAAAGGAGCATACCGTCGAAAACATGGACTTTGAGTTGAAATTGCTTGAACGCAGCGCCATCTCTGTGTGAGTTTAATTCTTACCTGTCATTAAAATCTTTAAAACAAACTTTTAACAAATAAAAGTCTTGTATTTCAAATTTGATTTCATTTAATTTCCTACATACGTATGATCCAAGAATTATTATATTATACTAGCTGTACCCGGCCAAGCTTTGCTTTGGCCCACTTTCAATTATAGGTACTTGAAACGAAAAATGACACACTTTAAAATATGTTGGAAGTATCTAGAAACCGAAATTATCCTGGGCTGCAGAGCTCAGCACAATTCAGATAAGTTTAAAAAAGTGAAGGAAAATATTGATATTTTCAATAGTTTGCCCTCTTCATATTCTTATCCTATTTTTCTTCGTGTTAGTCTCCAACTGCCTTTCCCTCTACTTTTCTCTTTCTCCTTCCCTTTCCATTTATCTTTCCTTTCATTTCCGTTTCCTTTTCCATCACATTTCCGCTTTCCTTTCTCTACCGCTCTCTCTTACCTCTCCTTTTATGCCTTTCTCCTTTTTATTCCCCCCTCTTATTCCTTCTCTAATTCCCTGTCTTACTGTCTCTCTCCCCATCCTCTTCATTCCATTTTTATTATATTCTCCCTCTCCTTTTCCGTTCCTTTGCCTTCGCCTTTCCCAGTCTCATTACTCTTCCCCTTTTCCTAGGGAACTGGGTTTAGCATAACATACCCTGCATTCCAATTCTCAGTTGATACCATCATTGCTTAAAAACATTCCGTGGCGTCCGAATCGTCCCTTTTACCCATAATTGGGTATCGGGACTAAGAATCACTATGAAAATATCTCTATATAGCAGACCCGGTCAACACCTTTCATTTTATATCAGTATTGCTCAGAATCATCCCGGGCTCATCCGGGTCCACTTATTGACCCACATCTGGGAACTTGACCTAGGAACCATAATGGATACGGTATCTGGAGACTTGACCAAGAAATCGTAATGGGTACGGCTCTACATGAGAGTCCGCTCAACACCTTTCATTTGGTACCAATATCCCTAAGATATATCCCGGTGTTATCCGGGTCCACATATTGACCCATATCTTGGGATCCCACCTAGGAATTGTCATGCGCCGTGATTAAATAACAATATCGCTGAGAATTTATCCGGGGCCATCCGGATCCACATTTTGACCCACATCTGGGGACCTGACCTAGGAATCATAATGAGTTTATCTCTATGCAAAAGCCCTGCCTTTCAGTTGACACCAATATCGGTCAGAAAATTTCCGGGGCCATCCCGGTCCACGTTTTGACCCACATTTAGGGAACAGACCTAGGAATCATAATCAGTTCATCTCTGTGTAAAGGCCCTGCTTAGCATTTTTCATTTGGTACCAATATCCCTGAGAAATATCCCGGTGTTATCCGGGTCCGTATGTAGACGCACACCTTGGGACCCGAGCTAGGGATCGTAATGAGTTCATTTCTATGTAAAATCCCTGCTCAAAACCCTTCGTTTTATACCAATATCACTGAGAAGTTTTCCGGGGTCATCCAGGTCCACGTTTTGACCCATATTTGGGGACCCGTCCTAGGCATCACAAATAAAATAGTTCTATGTTTAAGTCCTCATCAAGACCTTTCATTTGATACCAATATCGCTCAAAAACATCCGAGGGTCATCCGGGTCCATGTTGTGACCTATATCTGGAGACCCGGGCTAGGCATTACAATTATAATAGTTCTGTGCTGAAGTCCTCATCAAGACTTCATTTGATAACAATATCGCTCAGAAACATTCGAGGGTCACCCGGTCCACGTTTTGACACATATCTGGAGACCCGATCTAGGAATCACAATGAGTACTATTCTATGTAAATTCTGTGCTCAACACCTTTCATTTGATACCAATATCGCTCAGAAACATTCGAGGGTCATCTGGGTCCACGTTTTGACCCATATCTGGAGACCCGACCTAGGAATCACAATGAGTACCATTCTATGTAAATTCTGTGCTTAACACCTTTCATTTGATACCAATATCGCTCAAAAACATTCGAGGGTCACCCGGTCCACGTTTTGACACATATCTGGAGACCCGATCTAGGAATCACAATGAGTACTATTCTATGTAAATTCTGTGCTCAACACCTTTCATTTGATACCAATATCGCTCAGAAACATTCGAGGGTCATCTGGGTCCACGTTTTGACCCATATCTGGAGACCCGACCTAGGAATCACAATGAGTACCATTCTATGTAAATTCTGTGCTTAACACCTTTCATTTGATACCAATATCGCTCAGAAACATTCGAGGGTCATCCGGGTCCACGTTTTGACCCATATCTGGAGACCCGACCTAGGAATCACAATGGGTACTATTCTACGTAAATTCTCTGCTCAATACCTTTCGTTCGATACCAATATCGTCCAAAAATATTCAGGGGAAAGCTAGGTCCACGTTTTGACCTTTTGACCTATATATCGGGAACCGACTTCCGGATTTGAAAAAAATATATATATAAACCATCTAGGGCAAGGTACTAAGCTGGTGTGTAAATTTGGTCAAAATCCCTCCACGCGTTTGGGCGAAAGCCGGCGACAAAGAAATGGGCTTGATTTTTATATATATATATAGATTATTATTATTATCTTTACTTTTTCTATTTTATTTATGTATAATTCCGTATAACGTCAACTCTTAATTTCAATAGGGAAATTACACTATAAAAAATTATGTATGTAGTTTTACGTGCTGCTCTATTTTCTGCGCCTTCGTTTGCTTTGTGTGTAATTAATTTTTAATAAATCACTTCACTAATCACTTTCACATGCTTCACTTGTCACATTCTCATGACCTTCCGACATGCAAAGGAAATATGCCGAAGCGAAAAAAGTGAAATAAAAAAGCAAACAAAAAGAAAAATCGAAAGAAATGCTGAAAATAAAATAAAAGTTTAAGGCCAAATCACAGCAAAAAAAAGCAGCAGCTAACGACTTACAAACAAACAAGCACATGAAATATTTCTAAAGGACACATAAGCAAACAAGCCCACAGAGTCATACACAGAAAATTCATACATATAAATACCGATTTAATAGAATATAATTTCCAAGGCAGCGCTAGCGAATTGCTGTTTGAGTTTGTGTATGTGTTTGCATTTATATGTATGAGCGATGCCAAAAGCACTCGCTCGCCACCAGTGCCATTCAACTTGTATATATTTTCGCAAACTTATGCGCGGATTGAAAAGCACTTGCTTACATTAGTGGTTGCACGTATGTTTGTATGTGTGTTTGTATGCGCATGCCTCTGTCTCTTATATGACATTGCTTACAATTACCTTCACTAACATTCATTCATAAAATATTTTCAAATCCTTGATATTTCATGTCGTGACTTCTTAATACAAAGCTAAGTCAAGTTACAAATGTCAATAATTTATGATTACTTACTACAACAATAACAACAAGGGCAACAATAATGCAGTAACAATAACCGGATTAACTAGCATAACAACAACAACAATTCTGTGGTCACAAGCCATAATCGCCTAAGTAGTAAAATATGATTTCGAGATAAATTGATTTTTATATTCGAATGTGTATTTTAAAAATCATAAAAGTTGATTAAAAACTATGAATGCCAAATCGATGAGCCATACACTTTGCTACGATTAAAGTTTGTATATAAAACAAAATGTGATGAAGAAATTTCATTAAGTATATATATTAATTTTGGCTGTTACAGCAAATTTAATATACCTCTATTGTGAGTTAAGCCAAAATGTTTTTATTAATATCTTTTGATTGGAATAAGTTATAGGTATGGGGGTTTTACAGAAATGTAGAGTTTTTAATGTATACTAACGTGGTATATATAACTCAATTTTGTCTTAAGTCGACTTAGGCGGTTATGGCTTGTGGCCACAGAATTAATAAAGCAAACGTATTGTGTGTGAAAGATAATGATAAGTTGTGGAAACAGATTGCTTTTGAATTGAATTGAAATGAAGTAATCTGAAGGCATTACAGTCTCTGGCTTTCTTAGGGGGATTATAAATTGATGACAGAAAGAGGATTTCGTGAATATAATATATAGCATAATGTTCTTTAATAAATAAATTATTTTTATGTCGTAGTAATGTAAACGCGATAAGTAAAGAAGTTTTAATACGTATAAGTCAATCGTGTGGCAGAGCGTATGAGTAACCTGTTGGCACATATTCCCTGCAAAAACTGGCTAGGGAATAAGGAATAAATAAAGTATACTGCTTGCTATTATGCGCCCAATTGCTATGCTGCAAACATTTTAGAACTTAATCCTCTGTTAATAGAAACATATGTTGTAATTCTTGCTGTTATGTGCTTATCTGCTCGGTTCATTAAAAAAATGTCTGCCTTTTATATGTTAAATTTGCATTCGGTTATTTGGTATCTACATATATAGATTATATTATATTTTATGCAAAAAGTTATGCATATAAGTATGTATGAACTAAAATTCGTCAAAAATTAAACAAAGATGACAACAATGGTTTTGGTAGTGTCTTGTACGAAGTAAGTACCTACCAGAGCTGGAAAAAACCAAGTACCAGTACAATTACCATTACCAGTACTCAGTAATTGAAAAGCCCAATTACCAAGTATAAGTATATTATACTGGTACTTGATACTCAGTACGTACATTTTTCAATTCTTTTGCAATTCTTTTCCAATTACTTTCAATTCTTTTTCAGTTGATTTTCAATTACTTTCAATTCTTTTTCAGTTGTTTTTTCAATTCTGTAATTTTTTTTATTTCATTGTAAATATAAGATAACAGTTTAATAACAATAAAATATTAAAACGAGTGCATAGATTTGCAAATTTTTCGCATGCAACTCCATTAACATGATGAGTTAGCTTTCATTAGTACTAAATTTTCAAAAGAAATATCAGTTAAGGAATTCCGCCTTGGATTATTTATAATTATGGCTAATGAAAACATTCGCTCAACTGAAGCTGATGAAGCTAGTGGTGTGTTTGTTCGTATTGCCACGTCCAAGATTATGGGATATTTTTTTAAACTTGGTAATTACATCTCAGAATCTCGTATGTATTCAAAAAAAATTTCAGCAATATTATTTGATGAAGTAAAGTAAGGAAGTGGTTCACTTTGGCTAGTTTTCATATCTATATCACGAAAGTCAGAGAAATCGGTGTCTTCGCATTGGGGAACAGAGTCTTTATAGCCGCATATGTGTATAATTTCGCTAATAATTATTTTTTTTCAAACTTGGTTTAAAAAAAACGCTTTTGTAACAATATACGGACTGTATAAGCTTTCGAAATGTACCCATAACATGTACAATACAACATAATATGTACATATGTACTAAGGGAGAAAATTTTAAATTAAAAAAAATTACCACATTAAAAAAACCCACCCTAATGTACGTATGTATATTTAATAAAGAGTTCTTATAAGGGAATTTTCCTTCTTTTAGTGGTTGTAATATTTAGTATCCGATGTATCTTATGAAGAGGATAGAATAAAATACAATAGTTAAGATAAATTCACTGATTAAACCCCATGTAATTGAAAAGAATTGGTGGTAATTGGTGGTAATTGAAAGTAATTGGTGAAAGAATTGAAAAATTTGTACTTAATTACCAATTACCAGTATAAAGTAATTGTATTTGATACTTGAATTTTTTAATTATCAAGTAATGGTACTTGGACCAAGTACAAATACCAAGTATATTCAGTACTTCACAGCTCTGGTACCTACTATGTTTGCTTTATAACACTTTCTTTTCATTATTAAAAAAAATTAAATTAAAAATAGAAATTCTGAACGATTTTACTGTGATTCTAACCAACAACCTTGGTATGAAGGGCAAGCTGCGAACGGCTAGGCTAACGAGCTGCGTTACAGTGGAACGCTAAATGCAGTTATATTTGTCAATGCCGTGAAAATAATTACATAGAAAATACAGCTCTTAATTGTATGTTTTAAAATGTAAACGAAAAGAATTTAACAGAAAGCGATAACAGTACCTACTTATGGACTGAGGATACCAACACAGAAACATAAGCCTTATTATAAGGCTTATTTCAAAGGACTGTAGTTACTTAGAAATTTCAATACTTATTTTCTAAGCCTTATCATCGTATGAAATAATATTTATATAAGGCTAAGTTTTTTGCTGGGTATATAAATGTGTAATGGAAGGTATGGCTTTCGATGAGAATGCGTGGAGAGCGGAAAACTTCTCATACTTGAAATTTTTCCATAACTCGTCTCTTGGTTTAATTTATGTACATTCGATATAGGCGATCACTCTTAACGGATTTTGTCATTTATTTATATTAATTCAGCAAGTAATAACAAATTTAGAAAAGGATAGGGATACATTCTATTGCAAGACTTATCGCCTCAAAACGAAACTCCTTTATCTGCGTAAGTAGTAAATAATATAAGGCTTATATTTTCCAATAATCCCATCAAACCCTTATAAATAAGCAGGGATCTAGAATCTATATATATAAAAATGGTGTCAAAAATGTTACTAACCTCATCAGATGAGAACGGCTGGGCCGATTTCTGTAAAATTTTTTGTCAGTTGTTCGTATTCTCGAGGAGAAGGTTCGTACGGAAGAAAATTTTGGAAAATCTCTTCGGAAAAGTCCGAAAATTGGAAAAATCGGTGTGTATGTGTGTATGTGTGCATGTGTGGATGTGTGTCCTTTATAGACTCCCAAAGTAATCAACCGATCTTTATGAAATTTTCACAGCAGATTCATGTGGTGTTAGCGCGCACAATAGGGTATATAGAATTTCGAAAAAGGGGGAGCTTCCCGGAAAACATTCCTAAATGTGGACCCAGATCGACCCAGCAAGTCTTCGAGCAAAATTGGTATCAAATGAAAGGTATTTAACAGGCCTTCAACGCAAAGTTATTTTCATTGCAATGCCTAGGCCGGGTCCCCAGATATGGGTCAAAACGTTGGACCGAGTGACCCTGGAAAGTTTCTGAGCGATATTGGTATCAAATGAAAGCTGTTGAGGAGGACTTCAATAAAGAGCTCTTTAAATAGTGATACCTAGGCCGGGTTCCAAGATTTGGATCAAAGCGTGGACCCGGATAACCTCTGAATGTTTTCGAGCGCTATTGGTAGAAAATGAAAGGCGTTGAGCAGGGCTTCCACATAGAGCTATTTTCATTGTGATTTCTAAGGCTGTTTCCCAGAGATGGCTAAAGTAGTGGGCCCGGATTGTGATGGACGGCTCCGGTAAGGTAAAGGTAGATATGTATAGGGATAGGGATAAGAATATGGATAGGGATAGGGATAGGGATTGAGATATATATTGAGATATAGATTGAGATTGAGATTGAGATTGAGATTGAGATTAAGATTGAGATTGAAATAGAGATAGGGATTGAGATAGAGATAGAGATCGGGGGCAGTAGGTTTGTCGCGGCGAATATAACTATAACTTTTATTCAGAGAATAGACAATTTTTTTATTATTCGCAGTAATTTAGATGGACTCTAAGATAATGGTTAGCAATACGGTAATCAAAGACTTTTCTTTAGGCTTCATAGGAATAGATTTTAGCAGAACAACGTCTGCCGGGTCAGCTAGTAATTATTATTTCTTTTTGAAATTATAAAAAAGTCTTACAAATTTTCTTCAGAATCATAAAAGTCCTTTGATAATATTTTTTTCCTGATGAAAATGATAAAAAGCTTCTATAATTATTATTCAGCAACTTATATTTTAAAAATCTTTCCATAATAGTTATTTCAAATATATTTTTTTTGAAGTCTTCAAAGACTTTTATATTGAGACAAATTAAAAAAAGTCTTTACTTAATTATTATCAGTAACAAATTGTTTTTTATATCTTCAAAGTCTTTTTCATTGAGACAAAGTTCAAAATTGTCTCAGAAAATTTTCAATAACTTTCATATAAGTATAAAATAAGAATAACTTTCATATAAGTACTTCAAAATTCAAGCACATTTCCAATTTGAAATTGTATGAATGATTTTTATCGAAGATATAAAAAATAAATTTGTTACTCAAAGTAATTACTTAAAGATATTTTTGAAATTCGTCTCAATCTTTGAAGACTCAAAAACAATTTGTTATGGATAATAATTACTCAAAGACTTTTTTCAAATTTGTCTCAATATAAGTCTTTGAAGATATAAAACAGAATTTCTCACTCATAATAATTACAAAAAGACTTTAAAAAAATATCTCAGAAATAACTATTATGGAAAGACTTTTAAAATATGTTTCTTTCAATAATAATTATTTTTTGATTTTTATTTTTCCTCTTATAATAATTACAACTCTGTAAATAAGTCGATTCTTGCAAATTATATTTACATCTGGCGCGAGCATTTTTCAACTTTATTTTCGCCAAATTAAGTAAACTTGTCTGTTTTGAAGCACAGAGTGCGTTGAAAGAGCAGCCAAGAGGAAAATATGTTTTAATTGTCTTTGTTTTGATAACCGCCATCTTTTCTATATTATATTAATGCCTTCATCTCTAAGCCTTCTGCTTCTAATACATAAAATTATCTGTCTACATACATATCACTTCTATAATGCCATTTCATGTCATTATGATAATAATAAAAATATCTGTGTAAACTTTGATTGGTCATTTTAATGTCGCAATGACTTTGGCTTGGAGTTATTGCCAATGCGCGGTTGGCTGTTGGCTGTTTGCTAACGACACGAGTACTACTGTTGTCAATGCAGTCGCATGCCACTCGTCAGTTGTCACATATGCCACGCATGTCATACTGCCACGCTTGCCGCTCTTGTCACATTTTCCGCACTTGCCACACTGCCCCGCTTGCCACGCTTGCCACACTTGCCACTCCTGCCACATTTGCCGCATATACTATCTTATAGTAGGCGAGTTCTAACGTTAATGCATGTATGTATGTGCGTAGAGCGAATAGAAAATATCTTACATTTTCGTTATCAGCCATTTAACACGAAAAGCGAGCGTGCGCTCAAAACCCAAGTCAATCACACTGTGTGCACCATGGTCAAATTATATGGTCGTAGCAGTACGCCAACAACAACGATTCCCTTGTGTTTGTTAGTGTTTTTTTTGGTAACTGGTTGTCAAAATCAGACAGGAAAATGGCGAATTAAAGGAATTCGCCTTTATCAAAATGAATGCAGGCGAATTATTATTGACATTTATTTGGCAATGAAATTTTTTTATTTCAAATTGAAAAAATAAAAAAATGTTATTTACATACATAATTTACAATTATACATATATGTACTCAAACCAATCGATTGCACAATATTTGTTAAGGCGAATGCAACAACAACAAACGCTACCAGTGCGGGTGGTGGCATTGTTGGTGGTGGTGTTGGAGCAGGTGGGACTGCAAGTGCTAAATCAGCACTGCTCGATGACTTAGCTGCAACCGGTAATGATGTTGCTGAACAAGCCAGCCGACGAATATTAATCGACAACGTAGGTATACGTCACCGCAGAACTTGCAAACTATGAAAATATTGCGTCGACCAACGCAATCGATTGAGCCCCCTGCAAGAACTGTGCAGGTCATTTGACCGGTCATATGACCCGTTTGCGTATATTGGTTCAGCGATAGATCTGGAAGATGGTGTAGGGTGAGTTGGGTGAAATTTGGCTTCTTTATTTTTTTATTACAATTTTTGTTTGTTTATGCAGAATTCTACGAATGCACCGTCCACTTCGACAACAACCGCAGTTACTATCAGTACAACTGCCAGCGCAAACAACTCTTACAAAGGCAACAATATAGCAACAATGCCAATGCCACCAAAGGCAATCAGCTTGGCATGAATGGCGGTGGAGTTCGGGGTCAGCACTGTTGCCGTTACCGCTTCCCTTACCAACTACGCTCCAACATCACTATCAGCAACAGGAACAACCACAACATCAACTACATCAAACTAGGTCGCCGGTTGTTGGTGACAGCGCATCGTTAGCTGCATTAAGGCAACAGAAGCACTACCAACACCAACAACAACAATAAGAGCATCTTACTTTTGCCACGCCGACCCGATGGCTCTGCTGGTTTTCAGATGCGTCGGGTGATGGTGGCAGCGCAAGCATAGGCGGATGCACTACTAGTAGACTATACTACAATTCGTAACACATTTGAAAAAATTGTACTAATAAAAAAACAAAAGTAACGCGCATTTTCATATGTACATAGGTACGAGTAATGACATGGATTATATACGTTTGGTACGAAGCGACACAATGCATGAAAGTTACAGTGCCAACATTAATTGCCAAAATTCGATAAGAATTTACAATTTGCAAATACTGGCGGTATTTTCTTTTTAATTTTATGTATCAATTTTATTTCTTAAAGCAAAAAATATGTGTTTGTACACACAATGAAAATTCAAACTCAAACAGTAAATGTAAATAAACATATATGTAAATGTAAACAAAAACATTGGTTTGACATGCATTTACCCAGCCAATAAGAAATAGCTCTGAACAGGGCCGTACCCAGGAATTTATTTCGTGGGGGGTTACATCGTTGTGGATTTTTTTTTTTTTTTTTTGAGAAAAATATATCTTATTTCGTGCACTAAATAAAAATAATAAAAAAAAATTCTGGTTTCTCAAGTGCTATTTAGAAGAAATTTTTTTTACGAAACTTTTGATTTTCAAATTAGGATTTTTATAAGAAGTTTTAAAAATCAGGAAACTGTTATTCATTTAAAAATTAGACTGTTTTATTACAAATACGATGAATACTTTATTTTTGGTGATTTTATCCAAGTAAAAAAAAATAATATTTTATGGACGAAAAACTCTGTTAGATTACCCAGCTTTTTTCAGCTGTAAAAGTCCGCCTCAAGATTTTTAGCTTATGTTGAGACTCTTAGCTTGTTTTTTTTTTTGCAACTTTGTTATTTGACATCCGATTTTTTAAATTGATAGATATGTCATTATTTTAGTCTTTTGAGCAGGGTTTGAAATTATTTTCAACTTTTTTTTCATTTCCATTGAATTTCATTTTCATTTGAAAATTAAAAAATTAACAGCGCAGCAGTATAAAAAATAAAAAGTTCTACTGTACTGCATCTGTGCAGCCTTAAGTTTCAAAAAATTATAGTCGACTGTTGCTGTATTGTGGAAATTTGTACAGCACAGCAAAGGGCAAACATAATTTCGAGTTTTTGCAGCACTGTTGTTATTGTTTTTTTTTTTAATTTATGGGAACACAATCGAAATTGTAATGTACAAAAAAAAACCAATTTCAAAAAGTCGCACTTAAAAATAAAATTATGTTTATCTGTGTTTTGCTGTCGACTGATCTGTTTGAAATTACACAGTAAAGCAACAGCACAAAAAACAAACAAATATATTCGACTGTTCTGTGCTTCGACTTAAGATATTTTCAAAGGAAATCGAAATTCAAAAGTTCTCAAAAAATGATGATAACTTTCGCAAAACAGCAACAGCTTATTTCTGAGACTGTTGGTGTTATGCTGGCAAACAGTGCTTGGGAAGCTTTATATTTCCTCCTAATGTCCTTTTATCTGTGAAGTCGTTTTCATATAGTTGGGTCACCTAACTGAGTTTTTCGACCATAAAACATCCTTTTTGTTTCACTTGAAAAAAAATCGCCAAAAATAAAGTATTTATCGCATCTTTTTAATATTACGCTTAAAATGTTTGCAATAAAACAGAATAATTTTAAAAAGAATAAAACTTTCCTGATTTTTACAACTTCTTATAAAAACCCCAATAAAAAACAATTTTTTTCAATAATCGCAAAAAATAAAAAAATGGTGACTTTCCAAAGTTAGTATTGAAAATATGTAGGTGAAATCGGACTACATATAAAAACGCACACATCCCATATATGTATAAGATCTTTCGAAAAACACACAAAATGTTATAATTCAGAAACTAATATAACCCGAGTAATGAATTTTCAGCCATGACTTTATGAAGTTATAAGGAAATATGCTAAAATTTTAGAAATGTAACATAATTTAATTTATAAGTGGTATGTCGTTAGAAGCGTACATTAATTATCTTTCGAACGGAGTAGATACGGTTTGCGGGTATTTGTAACTTCAGCGAAAAGAATTTTTGATTGAAGTTGTAACCAAAAAAAACTCAAAATTACGTTATCTCAAAACCCTAAGAAAATGGTTTTGATCTCAGCAGGTTCATACCAGCCCTCCCCTATACCTGAAATTCTTGGTATTTTTTCAAATTAATGATTCGTAAACTAGTGTTTTCAACATATAGCTTTGAATATGATAGAAGTAAAATTTATCTACCAGAATTTCGTGGGGGGTTCAAACACGCAAAATCCCCCCCTAAATATGGCCTTGGCTCTGAACAGATACATTTGACAACTATGTATCATTGCGGCGAAAAAAATTACATATCAGCTGGGCTGCCGATACCACCTTTCTAGTTGCATCATGGTGTGCACCATTGTTTATACTAAATAGTTTGGTCACTCAAATGGTCTTCTTCTTCTTCAATTTAAAAAATGCGTATGTGTTTGTGAGAAAATGAAGAGAATGAAGGAATCAATGCTGTGCAATTTCGTATAATTGCTGTTACTACCAAAATGGGAGCAAAGTCGTTAGGATTTACTTCGTTTTTACTGAATTTTTTTCTTCACTACGAAAACGATTTTAATAAAAATATATCGCACCCTAAATCATAAAGTGACACAATTTAAAATTTTATTAAATCGACTTTTCATCATAAGCCGGTACACAGAACATATCTCTAGCGATTGCCAACAAAAAAACTTTTCATTCGGATTCTCTTTTGACTGAAAAATACGTGGCTTTTTTCCAATTCATTGGTTGTCAAGAAAAAGTTTTTTGGCTCCTGAAAATTTTTGAATTTTAAGTTGTGCCACTTTATGATTTAGTATGCGATATATATAAATTTTTTCCGCATATCGGCCCACGTGCGCATAAAATAACAGATAAATATTTTCCTGTTGATTTTACATTTTTAACTAGATAATTTTGCAATTTCAGCTATTTAAATTAACACGGAATTTTTTTTTTTGATTTTACCTTAAATTTATTGTTAAATTAACTGGACTGATTTTACAATTTACAAAAATACAATATATCGCACCCTAAATCATAAAGTGACAAAACTCAAAATTCAAATATTTTCAGGAGAGCCAAAAAACTTTTTTTCTTTACAAGCAATCGTATGGCAAGAAACCACGTACTATGGTAATTTTTCGGTCAAAAGAGACACTTATTGAAAAGTTTTTTTGGCAATCGCTAGAGATATGTTCTGTGTAATATTTATGAAAAACTCGATTTCAAAAAATTTTGAGTTGTGTCACCTTATGATTTAGGGTGCGATATGTACATTCAATAAAAAAAAAGGTGCCTCGGTATTGCGAGATATGGAAGGGCTTCCTCGTGGTAAAATTGCAAACTTTGAGGAGAAAAAAGAAAATATTTTACATTAAAAACTTTTAGAAATAAAAATGCATTTCACTTTTAATTCACCTGAAAACTGAAAATATAAGTGGAAACGCCATTATCACGCACTTCCACTGATGGTAAACTCTTCCCACGACACCAGATTTTCTTTTTATTTAAAAAAAAAAGAATAATAATTGCGTTTTGCACCAACAGCAGAACTCCAAATGTTCAAAAAAATTGTGTATGTTTCAAAATAGTTTTGAAGTTCTTTTTTTAACATTTTTTTGTTTATATTGACACTATCATCATGTTAAAGAAACCAAATTCCAAATGACATTTAAGAATAAAATTTTATATTTAATTCATAGCGTATATTTTAAAATTGCTCTATGTTGCATCAACACTAAAATTTGGTTGCATTTACCAAAATGTCAAATGATGTTTAAAAAGCTAAAATCACGTTTGAAAAATCGTGTAATTTAAAAAAAATTGTTGCTATTCTATGTGTAAAGATCGATCATGTTAATCTTACATGAAATAAAATTTGCATATACGCGAATGAAGTAGTAAAGGCAATGGTATCCGTATATTCCCTTTTCTATATTTCTGGAAAAATGTATTAACAGAACAGTACGAGAAAGAGCAACCCTGCTTATACGAAAATGTTTAAAAGGAAATAAAAAAATTTAAATTCAAACGGCCATTTTGATGGTGAAAACCCAACAAACATTTAGGTTAGATATCGGTTTGAGAATGACTCGAGAACTAGCCCTTTTCTCAAACCTCTAACATTAGAGGACGACTCGAGGAGCTGTCGAGAATCATATCGATCTCAAAAAAATGGGACATAACTCTCAAATGGAGAAAATTATAATTTCCGAATTGAAATCCAATTTAGTTTTCTAATGAAATTTTAATGAGAATTGGCAAATATTTATTTTTCTAATCAGTCTCCAATTGATTTCTAGTGTGGTTTTCTACCTTCGCTTTGGATTAGAGATAAGTTTGAGAATTACACTCTCTAACACTCTCAGATTGTGTTCGCTGATAAAACGCTGTACCAATTCATACTTTTTGATTAATGCCTGGATGCCTTCGAACGCTTTGGTTGCTTTGGAAACTCTACATTCTCCTACATTTGGATATTTCCCAATTAGCACGAATCCAATGTGGGGAAAAAGTCTCAATTATCAAGTTTATATCCAACATGTTTTTACACTTAAGGTACAATACTTTTCCAAACTGAACTGAGTGCATAATTAGTATTAATTAAATTCAATCATATTAGCAATAAGTAAACGAAAAAGTGAGTGAAGAATAAAATTTAAAGAGGAATGTATAATTCAACTAAATTTTGTGTATAAAATATTGTTATTATTGTTAAATGCATAACAAAAAAGTGAGCAAATAAGTCAAGCTGACAATCATAATTGTTACATTTTTGTTCCTTTATTTCAATCGGATGAGAGTTTGTTGCTCAAAAGCTTTATTCTGCCGTTTGATTTTGGTTGGAGAATATCGATAAAGTTCAAGTCAAATTCCAATATTTTTTTCAAGTGGAGAAACAGAAACATTTTCATATCGAAAAATGGGCTGTTTCTGAATTCAAGTTAAAAATTATTGTTGGAAATTGGAAAATGGATTTGATCTCAATGAAATTCAAATGCATTAAAAAATGCTTATTGGGTAGCAACGATTTGCGTCATGGATATTTCATTTTTGTTTTGAAAAAATAAATGTGTATCTATATTTTTGATACATACAGTAAGTCGCAGTGAAAATGACCCACGTTATGTTTTCCGAAGTTTTATGCAAATAAAAAATTATACACAAACAGATTGAAAAACAAATTTATGTACTTAGGTATATTTTAGAATAGAGGATTATGCCCTAAAACGGTTTTAATACTTTTTTGCCTTGTTTCAGCAGTTCAATTACTCTATCCCTAATATCTAAATTTGTTTGTCGGCCCATCTTTGCACATTGACATCAAAAATACAACTAATGCATCTATTGGTGCACTTGAATTAAATATAATACAAATTTTATTAGCAACCAATGTGTTTTATTCAACTAACAAAACACGATTTTTACGCGCTCTAGCGTGTGTTTTATGATAAGTACACCTTTTAAAAATGGAAAAAAATTGCCTGATCTGTTTTTATACTCAGCTGTACTAGTACACAGAGTATTATAGTTTTAATCACATAACGGTGGATTGTAACAGAATGAAATAATCGAGACAGATATAGACTTATATATATCAAAATGATCAGGGTGAAAAGAGAAATCGATTGAGCCATGTCCGTCCGTCCGTCTGTCCGTCCGTCTGTCCGTCTGTCCGTCCGTCTGTCCGTCTGTAAATACTCTAACTCGCGCAAAAATTGAGATATTTTGATGAAATTTGAAACGCAAGTTGGTATCGAGACTGGGACGGTTGGTATTGAAAATGGGCGAAATCGGACCATGACCACGCCCACTTTTCCTATATAGAAAAAATCGTAAATTTGGTATCTCAGTCACTAATATAGCTGGAGCGATGAAATTTTACCCACGTGTTGAACTCACGCCCCTAGGAAGAAATTTGATGAAATTTTGGAAAATGGGCGGTGCCACGCCCACTTATTAAGGGTCAAACATTGAAAGTTTTATATGTCATAACTCAGAAACCGTTGAAGATATAGCGATGAAATTTGGTATGCCTGATGTACTTATTTAGACAAATGTTTTGACGGAAAATTGTGAAAATCGGTTGACGGCCACGCCCACTTTTATATATGGGAACTATAAAGGGGCCTAATAAAAACATTTTAAGCGATATTTCTGTCAAATATAAAGATATATCATTAAAATTTTATGGCAGGAGTCTAACTACGGACATAAAACAAAAATCACAAAAATTTTGGAAAATGGGCGTGGCACCGCCTCATTTTAGAAGCTGGAATATACGAGATTTCTGAGCCCATAACTCGACAAATAATTGATATATAATGATGAAACTTGGTGTGTACACTTTTATTACTTGTGGTAATACATGTTGAAAATTTTAGCCAAATCGGTTGACGACCACGCCCACTTTTATATATGGGTATTATAAAGTGGCCTAATAAAAACATTTTAAGCGATATCTTTGTCAAATATAAAGATAATTCATTGAAATTTTGTGGCATGAGTTCTACAATAGATCGGAAACAAAAAATATAAAAATTTCGGAAAATGGGCGTGGCACCGCCTCTTTTCAGACAAAGGAATCAACGAGATTTCGGAGCCCATAACTCGACAAATAATTGAGATATTATGACGAAACTTGGTTTATACACTTTTATAACTTGTGTTAATAGACACGCAAAAATTTATTGAAATCGGTTTATGACCACGCCTACTTTTTAACAAAGATATTTCTGGAACACCCTTTGGGAATTTGTAACGTGGCATCTTTGTAACTAGAAGTCATAAAGGAATGAAATTTTGTACAAAGAATAATATTCATATGCTTAGTTGGATGGCTGATAGAAATTTTGAAAATGGGCGTGGCTGCGCCCACTTTATGCGGCACTCGCTTTATATGAAGTACACCGTGTTTCCATCAAACGCAAACAAACAATGAAAGCATACAGCTGAGTATCTAATGTTCGATTCCACTCGAACTTAGGCTTCCTTACTTGTTTTTTTTATATAATTAACACATAATGTAAAATGTGAACTGTAAAAATATATAAGAGAGAAATCGGTGTTCTAGAGAGAAAGTTTAAGTATTTAAATTGGAGTTGCCAGAAAGCTTGCTTTGATTGTGACGCGTATATACGTGTATGCTTTTGTTTTTCATCATTTCTGGCATGTTGTTGAAACTTTTCCGTCGCAAAAAAATTAGGAAAGTCAAGTAATTGCTAACAAAGATATTTAATAATAAAAATGTCTGAATAAATAATGGTTCACTTTCTCTGTGACTCACTGTATCCCCATCAAAACAAACTCCAACCATGGGAATTGTTTTTGCAAAAAATTACAGGCACATTATGTGTCAATGGGAGAATGGGAAACTAAATAAACCAAATGTGAAGAAGAATCGACCACAGTGTTGTATTCAAATGTAGCAAAATCTTCACAAGAAAATAGCCAAAATTCCGAATAAAATCAATTAAAACTCAAAAATATGTTAATTTTTTGTTATTAGCGCTACAAATATAGCATTACAAATTCAATTCACCCAAAATTTATTTGAATTTTTTTTCTGTAACTTTTGCACAGCACTGCAGGGTGACAGGCACAACATGTCAAAGAGTGTCGCAACTTATAGATATAAACCATGGTGTGCACTTTAACCATAGCCGCCACCACATACACACTCTAACACTTTTCGCATTTTACTTATTCTCGCATTCACGCCCCTCTATCTCTCTCTGCTTGCTCTACGACACTCTTTGCACATTCTTTTGCACTTTTTGTTGTGTGCAGCGTTGCTTGAATTGAAATGTGGCCACTTATTGAGTCGAACAACAAATTCCATTTCCTATTTGTTGCTAACAACATGCGTACATATGTATGTAATATGTATATATGTAATATATATGTATGTACATATGATGTATGTATGTAACTGCAGCTTACCAAAATGTGTTCAACAATTGTTATTGCATGTATTTAAGTGTGTGCTTGTATAGAAATAAAATTTGCTGTAGCAGTGGTAGTTAAATGGAAAATAAATTGCATACTTGCTCACACTTCTAACGCAAATAACCAATTTATTGTGGTTACGTGTGCGTATGTTATATCTTTTTGCATGTATGCGTGTGTATTTTTGAGAGCGTGGCAAACATTTGCTTACTGATACCCAGCTGTTTTTTGCGCGCAGTTTTATAAGTTCGTAAGTGAAGCGACAGAGAAAGTAGCCGCTTACTTGCCAAAAAGGATCGAAAATTACAGAGCGATTGGTTGGAAAAGACAGTTATTATATGTTTATCTAACCATAACAAAATACACAGCTGGTTATAAAAGATATGACTCTGCGAAAACGAAGTTTCTGACATGACATTTTCTTTCTTTTTTTTTTTGGTTTTTTTTGGTTTTTTTTTTTAATGCCTTTGACTTTTGCTTTACTTTTGCAAAATGACCATCAACTTTCTGTACCACAATTCGATTGTGGAATTCTATTATTTTCCATGCAATGACAAGAACACACGTACCCGTCCGTATCTACACCAGCAGAGTGTGATTGTCGAGTATACAAAATGTTACGTATACGCCCCAACGCCGCTTGTAAAGGCGCACACCGCACATTGGTCCCAATTCCATTTTTTTTGGCATAAATTCAACTAATACAGCTACGCAGTTAAAAGTTGACAAATCCTATAGCAATGGCATATGGAAGAAAAATAGCAAACATCTGATCAATCAGACCACGCCCACCGTGACTGCCAGTAGGGTGGCCCTTCCAGGTATGAGAAAAATTTCCTTTTGAGATACTATATCGCAAAAGGTGTCAAAATTAGCGTAACTGAAAATACAGAGCTCTATATATTTATGTATGTTAAGGTAAATTTCAAATAAATACGCGAATTTAAATTTCGAAAAAATTAGCCACTAATAGGGTGTGTCGAAATACTTCTTTGAGGGTTTTCTTAACGCAAGACCCGTTAAAACTTGCGTGTTTCATAGCAGATTACGAAATAGTATAATAAGTAATGTCCGCAACTCACTTTTTGTGGTTAAGACAGCGACATCATACTATATTAGCGCGGAATTGCTGAGATAGAAGTTCACTGGAAAAATATCGAATTTTTTAAAAACGGCAATAAACGGCAATAATATTTTTGCATGGCTTTATTAAATACACTTTACTTAATAGCGTCTTTACTTTTGTGAAGAATTGTGTAGTTATATAACTTTTTGTCTACGAAACACAAAAATTATAAATTTTTTTGAACATAATATACCTTTCGCAAAGCACTTCAAAGCTACCCTAATACACTTAGAAACATGGAAAACCTTGGTAAGAATAAATTCTACTTACTTTTTCCTACGTTATCCATAAAAATGTGCACTTGTTTTCAATCAAGCTTAATTTTCCAATATTAAAAAGTTCACAGCAAAAAAAAATACGAAAAAAGCCGCGTGTAGCACAGTACACGTGATAGAAGTTAACTTCTTACATTAAGCATTATAAAGAAAACATCTGAAATGATGCAAAGCTTGTTACTTTGTGTTATTTTTATGAAATTAGTTAAGCCATGTTTAAATAATTCAAGTTGAAGTGGCGTATGCTATACAAATATAAAGCTTATGGTTTCAAAAAAATTGCATAAGAGGGTATACCTTAGTAATAAGTGGATATATTAGAAATATAAAAACACAATTAGACTTAATTCCCATTCCTGTAAATATCAATTAGTTAATATGTTGCATAATTTTAGGCTATGATGAAATTAAATACGTAAATACATACAAAAATCTCTAAATTTATATCAGACGCGCCTAAAAGTGTGTACCTACTTCCTTTATTCATTTATATCATTATATGACATGACATCACATCATGACATCACATCATGGCATTACATCATGACATCACATCATCACATCATATCATGGCATCACGTCATGACATCATATCATGGTATCACATCATGACATCACATCGTGACATCACTTCATGACATCACATCATGACATCACATCATGACTTCACATCATGACATCACATCATGACATCATATCATGGCATCACGTCATGACATCATATCATAGCATCACATCATGACATCGCATTATGACATCACATCGTGACATCACTTCATGATATCACATCATGACATCATATCATCGCATCACGTCATGACATCATATCATGGCATCACATCATGACATCACATGACATCACATTACGGGGTTATCCGGGTCCATATTATGACCCATATTTGGGGACCCGACCTAGAACTCATAATCAGTACATCTCTATATGAAAGCTGTGCTCAGCACCTTTAATTTGATACCAATATTGCTCAGAAGTATTCCGGGGTCATCCGGTCCACGTTTTGACCCATATCTGGGGACCTGACCTGGGAATCATAACTAGTAATTCTCCATGTAAAAGCCATGTTCAATACCTTTGATTTGATACCAATATTGTCCAAAACATTCAGGGGAAAGCCGGGTAAACGTTTTTATCTTTTGCTGTTTCCTGTTTCCTGTTTGCTATTTCCGTGCAACGGAAGTGTACCTGCTATTTCCTTTTTAAAATTTCACTCTCCATAAAAACTCTATATCGCCGCCTAAGAAGTTAACTTCAAAAACTTTAATATTATTGTGGCGAAAGAGCTGACTTTGATGGCTTGTCAGAAACTAATGGTAGCCAGATGTATTGAATTAAACTGGTTTTTAGGTGCAATAGTATACGTACTATTGGAAAATGCATGCCTTTTTTGAACACTTAAAAGTTTAAAAATTGGGTTTATGCCAAAAATTTCGGATTTGGGACCAATGTGCACCGCACAAATGGACCAAGTGTAAATGTAAAAGCAGCAGACAATTTTATTGTGTTTGTATTAATGCAGCGTCGCAATGAATGGTATGAAATGTATAAAGTGCTAGCTAGAGGGTGTTAATGTAATTTAAAGTCGAAAGCACAGTTTGTATGTGTATGTGTGTGTGTAATTGGGTATCACTGCGGAAATTTGCCAACTGTCGACTGCATTTTTTTTTAAACTTTGTGTGTGCAATAAAGTGGCAAAATCTCTGCTTGCGGATCAATTCGAGTGTAACGAAAGCCACACAATAAAAAAGGCAAATAATGTAACTATACATGCAAATGTATGTATGTATGTATATATGTAGATTTATATTAAATGAAATATTTGAGAAAATCGGTATGTGTGTGTGCATGAGTGTGTGTAAAGGTCAAACTATAACTGCTGCCACGGTCACACACAAAACATAGTTTATACTGCAGTTAGCTGATATAATTGCGTGGTTAAACTTTTGGAAAAATATCTAGGAAATATATTTTTCATGTGTAAACATTTTTATTTTAGCTACGAGTGATTTCGAAAAAAGCGTAAACGACCTTTGGGTGAACACAAAAACAAAAAAAACAAAAAAAAAAAGAAAACAACAACAAAATAGTAGCAGTGACAATAACAACAAAAAATAAAAAAACTCAAGTTACATTTTAATCCCAAGAAAACCAGAAAGGGATAAAAATCCGATTTCGGAACTGTTTACACTTCAACGTTCATGAGTTACTCACGCTCTAATTTTGTTGTTGTTTGCGACAGCGGAATAATTGCCATACAGAACAAAAACCACTATCCTTATAGTAAAACCCTCAAACTGTTTTGCTCCCCGAGGTTAAATTTTTTTTATAAATTATTTGAATGTAGGCTCGTTTGATCTGGCTGATTAGGAGGTGCAAATAAAAACTAAATTCTATTCACCTGTTTGCCCAACGTTTCGCTGACAAATTCCAGCATCATCAGGGGCGTTTGTTTATTCACTTAAAAACAAAAAACAAAAACAACAATAAACATTTTTGACAAAAGAAAAATTAAAAAATTATCATGGATTTTTTTCACAATCACTCACCATGAAAAATATTTCAAAAGTTTTTTTTTGAAAAATATTTAAAGTATACATATATGTACATTTATCTTAAAAAAACACTTATACAAAAAAACAACAATACAAAAAAGAACAGAAAAAATCATTACCACTTTGTGTGGTAGTTTTGTCATTACTAGTTATTGTTTTATTTTTGTATACATAATATGTAGGCTGCCGCGATGTTGTCTGTGTCTTCCTTCTTGTTAATTGCATTGTCCCTTCTTTGTAATATTCTTAGGCTCTCCAGTGTGTATCTCTTTAACTCCCCCTTTTCTTTGTCTATGATTTTTGTGTTTTCAAAGTCAGCTGAGTGGCCGCTGTTTAAAATATGCTGCGATAAAGCTGTGCTGTTTTTTTGTTTCTTTATGTCTGTTTCGTGCTCTGTTAACCGGACACCTAGTGCGCGCTTTGTTGTACCTACATACACTCGATTGCAGCTTTCGTTGTTGTTTCCCTTACATTTTATCTCGTATACCACATTATTTTGTTGTTTCGTCTCAATTGGGGTTTTTGTTCTTGTAAATATTCTCGTTAATGTTTCATTTGATTTGTATGCAAGTGTCGCGTTTTGTTCTTTTGATATACTCTCCAGGTTAGTATTTAGTTTCGGAATATATGTCACGCTGTAATATTTCTTTGGTTCGTTGGGTGTTGTTGTTCTTTGAGCATTGTTCGGTGGTTTCTTCGTTTTTGATTCTCTGATGAGTTCGCGTATCAAGTTGACGGGGAAGTTGTTGCTTTTTAAGACGTTGTATATGTTTTTGATATTGTCATCATAGAATTGTTGGTGGCTTATTGTTAATATCTTGTGTATGAGGTTTTTTGCTGTGTTGATTTTATATTTTTTAGGTTGGGAAGAAAAGAAATTTATTAGGCGCCCAGAAGAGGTTGGTTTCGAATACCAATTTAAAATAATTTTGTTGTTGCTTTTATGAATGCGGACATCTAGAAAAGGGATGCTCGAATTTTGTTCCATTTCCATGGTAAACTTTAATTTTGGATGGTATCTATTTAATTGGTCTAGAATTATATTTACGTCGCGGCTCTTAATTATTGCAAATATGTCGTCTACATATTTATTGATGAATTTTATGTTTATGTTATAGTGGTTATTTAGCTCCGAAATGGTATTTTCAAGTACCCGCGCTTTTATTTATGTTGATACATATACAGAAATGCTTTGAAGAAATACGTTAAATGTATGCTAAGATTGAAATTAAGATCCAAATGAACTAAAGACTAATATAAATCTTGTTCAAAAATATTAAAAATTTATTTTTTTCCTTTTTAGTAAATTTTTATATTAATATTAAATAAAAGCTTTAAAAAAAATTTTTTTACTTTCTTTTATTTTTGCCTTTTTAGTTTTACAATGCATATTACATCTAATATTTGTCAACACTCCCACTATCAATATAGTCCAACAGTTTTTAATATGAAGTGCACTATGTTTAACATTTTGATGGTTTCTTCTCAGCCAGATTTTTTATTATCCAATTACTATGGAGTCTTTCAAGTGGTTTTACTATACTCTTTTGTGAATAGATTACTTCGTGCAATCTTACCTACATACTATGTATGTTTCAAGATTGTCGGCATTTTTCCGTGTTTATAGTTTTTTCTGCTACTGTTCCGTTATTCATAAAACTTGCTTCAATATGTCGACACCTACGTCATTTATCGGCAAAATTTTATTACGGATTTTCTCTATTTTTTTTAGGTAATACGTGTTCAAAATAGGAACAAAATTGGTTCGTAAATACTAATTTTCTAAATATATTGACAATAGCGCCACCTAGCGGCGATTTCTTTACAGATGTATTTACTTTCTCATAGGCAATATATATACCGAATATGAACAAATTCGGTCGGTAAATACGAATTTTAGAAATATCTTGACACCAGCGCCATCTATCGGATTTTTTTTATTTCACATTGCATTGTCTTCGGGTCCTGAACTATGTTCCAAATTTCAAGTACCTACCTCAACTAGAAGTATCTTAAATATTCGTTGCAAAATTCCACGACATACATACCCCCATACAAAAAGTGAAGTTAAATAAAAGCTTGTAATAAAAATTATCACTTGAAAACTTAAAGCACACTTTATGTACTCTACGTTTTAAGGTAATGGAGAAAAATTGGCTAAAAATGCCCTTTGCTGCCGCAAATAAAGCCAAGCACGTCTCTTTATTAATCTAAAATTTCACTCCCTGCCTTATAAGCTCATATATGAGCTGCAATAGAGAGTTATGGTTTTTGCTATGTTAATCTAACAATTTTTCTAAGTTGAAAATCAATGTCATCTTTGACAGCGAAATAGATATTCAGAGCAATTAGTAAAGCAACATAATCTCTCTTACATTTTTTCAGATCTCTGTTATAGAACCCCCAAAACCCAATGCACCTTTTTCTGCTGAAATTGCTGAAAATGTTCGCCATAGAGCAAGTCAGAAGTACAAGATTTTGAACTGACGTCGATTCTTACAGTTTCTGCCTTTGTATAAATAAGAATGACTTAATTTCTCATCTTTTTTCTATTATCCAAAGTAAAGTTTTCTCAACCATAGCCACACGGTAAATTCTATAAATAATCTAGCGCACGTTTAATTACTTTTCGCTCATTTGGTCTAACCACTGCGCGCTGCACCGCAAACAAAGGCGGCAATTGTTGTTAGCATTGCTAGCTTTTGTGGCTTGGCGCTAGCTGAACGTAGCTGTTAATTAGATCTGCTCGACTGCTGCTCCATGAAATAAAGGCTTAATTAGTGTTACTGATAAGCATAATTACTGAAATATGTACGAGTATATACAATTTTTTGTATGTACTTTTCTCTTTGTCATTTAAAAAGTTTTTGCTTTTCCTTTTGTTCCTACTTCGCTCGCCTGCACATGAACTTATATACGAGTGCGTCCTCCATTTAACGCTTTATTTCACATGCCACCAAATTTTAGCTGACAACTGTCATAGATTAAATGAATATTCAACCCTCATATGTATGTATATATTGTGTGTGCATAACCATATACACTGCAATAACAACAACTCAACTCTGTCACATATTTTTTTTTTCCTGTCTGCCGCCTCAACCACTTTAATTTAGTCACCTCTTTTCAAGGAGTAGCAATTCGTTGAAGAAAAAAAGTGCAAAGTTTAGCACAATTTAACAGTCGACAGCACCCGCGGGATGCATGAGTTTTATAGTTGGTATGTGTAGGTGTGTATGTGTAAATGTATGTGTGCAGGTATTTGTGCGACCCAATAAAATTCATGGCATGCATGGCTCTGCTACTTGAATCCTTGAAATTCGGTGCACACACGTACGTACATATTTGTATGTTCATTCATGTACAACAAACGCGTAGTGTCTCGAGCAAATTACAATTGCAATGAATTTAAAATTAAAATTGATCAAGTATTCATGGTATGCACTCTTGAGAGTATTTCACATACAAGTGACACACACAAACACACACACCCACCCACCTGCGTTGCCACTTCCACTTCCACTTTCTCTTCAACTTCCGCTTCCACTTGCATTTCCATTGATTGTATTCTCTTGCTTGACAAAAGAAGGCGCATATTTTGTAGTCCCGCATACTTGTGTAAATATGTATGTTTTTGTGCATGTCTGTATGTATGTGTATGTGTTGCATGTCTTCCGCGCCTGTATCAAACAAGCAAGAAAACTCGCACTTATATTAATTCACTTAGGAGCTGTAAATCTACTTGGAAATAACTACCATAAAATGTTGGCATTCATAGGAATTAGACATATACGCCGACAGTGATTCCAAAAAAATTTCGGCGGCGGCGGCGACGCCGGCGTGCTTTTTCGCGCCGGCGCGCCTACCCCAAATCTACACATCACAATCCTTATTCAAATATTAATTTTATTTAGTTACCTTAATAGCGCTGGCTGATTGGAATAAATAAACTAATTTCCACCATACATTGTGAAACTTTTTTATTAACAACAAAAAACAATTTTTACATAAACTAAAATATAAAATAAAGAAAATAAATATTAAAGAATATACACAAATCCATATGTAAGGGTAAATTTAAATTCATTTGCTTATTTTGTATGATAATAAACACGCATACATATATTTACATACATATTTATATATATGTATATAAGGCACTTTAAAATAAATATATGTATATATAGTGTTGGAAAAAATAATAGGGACAAAATTTTGCAATTCTCCATTTATATCATTTTAAGACCAAATAATAATTACCATATATTAATGCTTGCACGGAGAGGACATGCTTCAATGACTCTGGGGTAGTTTTTGTATAATAATTTAATTTTTATGAATAAAAATAATGAAATGTATAATTTAAGTTGGAAATAATAATAGGGACAAACTTTAAATTCGATTGTTTTTTTTTTCAAATAAACTACAATATTACTGCTGCAGCTAGATTTAAACTAAAGTTTAGTTGAAGCTCCTTTATTTTTTATAACTTCCTTACTTCTTCGTGGCATAGGGTTGACCAAATCAGCGCAATTTGCAACTGGTATTAAGTACCTAGCTTGTTTAATTTTTTTTCCATAACTCTTGCTTATTTTTCCATTTTTGATCCCCCATCGTCTTCTTTAATAATCCCTATAGGGCTGAGGTTCGACGACTGTGAGGGCTACTCAAAACAGCAACTTTCTTACGTTCAAACCATGAGTTTTCGATTCTGGAGGCATGTTTGGGATCATTTTCATGCATAAATCGCCATCTAATGATATCAAGGAAGGTTTAAATTATTCAATTTTGAGTAGAACAATTAGCAAACAGACCTCGAGAAGTAGGACTAAATGGAAGAGATCCCAGAAAAGTTCCGTATCTGAGAAAAAATTATGTAAGCCATGGCTGTTCCTTACTTTACTAGCTTCAGTCCCAAAGAATTTAAGCTACTGGAAAAATTTCAACGAAATTCACAGAGAACGTTTAGGGGCTAATCCCAGCAAACACAGTCTCTAACGTTAGAAATTTTGTCGAGATTACCTTAGATAACTAGTGTAATTCTCTACACTCAGAGAAAAAGCAACCTAATTTTAAGTACAGCGGGCTTGAATCAAGCCGAAACCGTTATGAAAGTCTGTTAAGCTTGAAAATGCTAAAATCAAGAATATATTCTCATTTTTAGAACGCTTATATTAAGAATTTTCTGTTTTGAAATAAGCTTATATAAACTCATATTCAGCATTGCCCATGATTGATTTCAGAATGTTCATTCTTATGCGTAGAATTTTCAACTTCGTTTTAAGAATACTTATTCTTAATTTTCCACTTTTTCGAAATTCAAAATTCGAAATTTTTAACCCACCTAACAAAAATAAAACGTAAAAGTGGTTATTTTTGTGTATTGTATTTTATTTTCAGATTTTTTCAGATATTTACATACATACATATATAGTAATATATATAATATATAATTCAGTCATTACATACAAAATTGTATATTATAAACCCAAAAATATTTATATATTCATATATTGTTATACATAACTATAACTACAACTATAACTATTACAGATATTTAATTGTAATAAAAGATTTTAAATCAACAATTCAGCTTCCCAGAGTTATTTCAGAAACGAAATGGGGAGGGAAGCACTGCGTTGAATATTACGATTGATAAATAATCTTGAGAATCTGAAATAAAAGATAAAAATTAAAAATTATTATAAAAACTTAAATTATAATCGATTGCCGATTATATGTTAACAAGCGCATATTTATGTAGTTATACTAGTCCGAGATCCAACTGTAGAAACACCTATTTTTATATCCATCATAAGAGGATTACTTACATATCTAATAGGATTCCTAAGCGCAATTACATATATTGTTTTTACAAATAAATTTTGTTATATTTCCGTACAAACAACATACAAAACATTCGTATGACGAGCCGTATGAGTAACTTTTTTAGGTAATGAAGTTAAATAAAAGCTTGTAAAAATAAAAATTACTCGCGAGTAATTGCGCTAAGTCAACCTAGTTGATAAATCACCTAAATTTATATAAAAAAATGGGTCTAACCACTCAAATCGATCGGGCACATAACTCGACCGGATAACTCACCCTTTAAATATGAGAAAACGGCCCCCAAATTTTTCTCAGGCTTTCGTCGTCCTCCGCTTTGTGAACTATTTGGTCCGAATTTAAGCGCAGCGTTTTTACATACATACTATGTATATAAGTACTCATCGACGAGTTCCATCCTGATTCGTCAATACGTGCATACGCCTGGCACTCGTCCAATGGAACATATGCATTATGCATATATATTTATGATATACTTTTCCATCTTTCTTTGTAATTTTTTTTTTAATAAATAATTTTCCATTTTCACAAAAAAATAACAACATTCGAAAATTACATACATGTGTGTATATGTATATGTATTTTTTAAAAACACTGCTTAAATTAAGAATTCCATTCTTAAACGAAGATCTTTTCAAATTTTTATCCTGTTTCAAGAGTACCGTTCTTGATTCAAGATTGGAGAAACTTAAATTTGATTTGTTTTCCCTCAATTTCTGTAATTCTTAATTCAAGTACGACACAGCTTGTTTTTAGTATGCAACTTTTCTCTGAGTGTATATATTCTCAAATCGATAACTAGGGTTGAAAACTACACTAGAATTCGATTAGCGAGTGATTACAGAAGGAGCCAAATCTCACGCCTTTTATCAATTCTCAATATATTTCTGTGATATATTGAATATACATACATATATTGAAATTAGATACTAAAAAATGGTAAAGTTATTATTACCGTAGTACAATGTTTTCCATTAAAAAGTACAAGAAGTACCTTTAATTTAAATAATAACACTGAATTTTGTTTAAATTTCAGTTCTTATAAATGTGGTAAACATATACATGTCAATATATATAATCATATGCAATTTAGGCACATATTGCGTTAATAAAATCTAAACAATGAAAAAATCATGTAAAAGGAGACAAAACATTGTTTTTCATTTCAATTGGAAGTATTTGCAAATTCTGATTAGAATCTCATTAGAGAACTACATTAGAATTCGATTCGAGAATTATAATTTTCTCGATTTGAGAATTAGGTACCCTTTTGTTTGAGAACGCTATGATTCTCGATAGATTTTCGAGTCGTCCTCTAACGTTAGAGGTTTGAGAATGAGGCTAGTTCTCGAGTCATTCTCAAATCGATAACTAACCTCAGTGTTTGTTGGGATATCTAATAAAAATAAATATAATGTTTACTAATCCACTTATAATGGTATTTGTCTACACCTTTTCCCGTTTAAGTTCAGAAAGTTACAATTGAAAATTTTGCAGTTGCTTATGTCGTTTTATTTTCTCGAAATAATGTTGCCCTGTTTGATTTTCTTAGCCATTTTGTAAGTTTGTCTGGTCCTTTCACCAAATATTGACCTCTAACTAAGTAAGAGGGCCCCTTATCTACAAATTCAGCCATTTTATAGAAAGTCAGGATACGTAATTCGATAATTGGGATATAGGAGGGCAACATTTTTTCGTAGAAAAGAAAACGCCATTAAATTCTTTAGGACTGAGGCTAGTAAATTAGGGAACAGCCAAGGTTTTTGTTAATAACTTTTAACGGGCAAAAAATAAAACATTTCCGCATTCAGGTTCGTGTTCCTGAGGTCAAAACACGTCGATTGGTTCCTTTTTTTTTTTTTTTAATTTTGAACCAGCGCACGCCGCCGCGCCGATACGCCGATTTCACGGATTATGGCGGCGGCGGCGTCAATCGGCGGCGTATACGTCTAATAGGAATATCTAGATACCAACAGGCAAATATACATACATATGTAGACTCATACGTTTGTATATGTATGGGAGAGGGTATGTTCGTACAGAGTCCAGCAAAAAGTTGCGTATTGAAGTACAAAGGAAAAGTACTCAAAAAAAAATATATTATTTTTTTTTTATTTCTTAGAAACTAGAAAACTACGGCTGTTTCACTTTATATCCCTCTAATGCCTCAGACACACATGTGGTAGAAATATTATAATATAAATACTATGATTTGGCTTTACTATGAAAATTTTCAATTAAACTACAATATGAGAGTGACACATATGTGGTATTGATCGCAATATTTCTACTATACTACGATGTGTGTCTGTAGCATAAGACTCATCAGGTTACTTTTGCTTCGCCCAAGAATTGAACTTGCGCCCTTTGCAGTAGAATGACTACAGCTTTAACCGCTGAGCCTTTGTCTGCCTTCGGAATAAAAAGTAACATGTTTCAACACAATCATCCTCTCTATCTCTCTCCCTCTCTTTCTCTCTCTCTCTCTTTCTTTGAAACTTCCCTTCGACAAGGGGCTTGATGGGCGGACTAAACATTATTCTAAACCAATTACGTCTAGCCCTACATCTCCGCGAAACTGCCACCTTCAGCGCCACAAGACTACGGGAGTCGGTTTGCTGGACAGAAATGCGGCAGTGTCATAGCAGCATTCTCAGCAGGCTCCCAGATGGAGTTCAGGCATCCGAGTACCTTGTTCCATCATTAAGTTTTGAGAAGGGCTTCAATGTGACGTTCTCGTCTAGAAGAGAGTGAAGGACAGACAGCGTACGCAAGAAGAAAGCAAACTCAATCTACATCGACGGATTCAAAATGAATAGTGTTGTTGGTTGGAGCTGGGGTTTTCTCTGAATTACTTAATGTGTCTCTTTCATGCCGCCTCCCTAGCTCAGCCAGCTTCTTTCAAGCGGAAGTTTTTGGCATTCAAACGGCTTGTGAGCTCCTGATGAAACAGATCGTAATAGACTCTACCTTGGCATATATATTCAGACAGCCAGTCTGCGCTTATAGCGCCTAACTCACCCATCACGACATCTAAAACCATACTCAGCTTCAAAAAAATGCTTCAAACAGCGGCCGCTATAGCATTATGCATTTTCATCATATGGGCTGCTGGTCACAGGAACATCGATGGAAATATGATGGCTGAGGAACTGACGAAAGCGGGGGCAGCCATGGACGTTAGCAGAGCTGCCAACTCACAAGCATAAAACGAGACATTCACCTAAAATTCCGACAGTAGGCAACACTTCGATGGCACTCCGCGTATACTTGTAAGGCAACAAAGCAAACATGGCCGGCTTGCAATGCCACAAGAACCAGCGAACTAATCGGAAGGTTCAGAAAGGACGGCTTCCAGGACACAGGCACGATCACAGGACACTGGCCGCTCGTCAAACTCACTGAAAGACTAGTGATCCCGTTTAATAACATATATAGGTAGAAGCTGCAAGCAAGAGGACAGTGAGGAATCAATCCAAACACTTTCTGTGTGAATGCTCGGCTCTCGCGCATATCAGAAACAACAACTTCGGCAATTTTGTGCTTCGCAACTTAAGCGCAATAGCCAACTGCATAGTGGCTAACCTAAGTAGGTTCATCGATAACTCGAAATGGTTTGGATTTCATCAATTAAGTGCATCAAAATGGCGGTTCCTGAGATATTTGGGCCAAGAATTGTTCAAACGGGCGCCGCGGCAACCAGTCAACCATGGGCTTGATTTCGAAATCATAACGTAGATAGTTCTCCAATCGAACAATAACATTTTCCACATCATCGTAGCTGAGGTTTGAGAAAAAAGTTTCATTTTCCAAAAGTTTTCGAATTAAAAAAAAAAAAATTGTTATTATAGGCACTACTCCTCGCTAAACCCTGTACATGTTTGCTGCATCACCTGTGCGTTTTTTTTTTGTGTTTGCCGCTCTTTGGTTGAACTATTTTATTGTTGTTATTGCGATGCTCTATCTTCTTACTTTAAAAGCATTCGCATCAGCGATGTTATATTGCGCCATACTTCACACACTGCCAGCGCCTGTGTCAGCAAAAGCACTCTGAATGCTGCATAGCTTGGCTGCCGCAATGCCGTCTGCTTGCTTCTCCTATCCCACCGCTTTACTGCATGAATTCTGCCGAAATCATCAACAGCAACAACAGCATTTTACACGCGACGGTGAGCGCCGAAACGAACGCAAAGCAGCACTTTGCGCTGACAAGCGTTTCATGTTCAAGAAAATTCATGTTCTTAAAGGTGCCTTAAGCGGCGCCATGGAAGAAAGCAACTCCTTTTTTTGTTGTTGTCATGCACGTCCATATGCCGGATTTATTTTTTATTATGGGTTTACTGTATGTGTATGGCTGTACATGTGTGTGCTCAAAAAGCATTTCCACTAAGTCAAACTGGCAACATCCTTTGAACGAGCGCCCGTTTTTGAAAGGATAAAAGCATAAAAGTCGCAGCAATCCATCAAAGCGAGTAAGTGATGCGGCACAAAATATGTAGAAGCAGCCATTGATGGCGTTGCGGTTTTATTTGATATTTTCAAAATGTGTCAAAAATGACTTATTGTCTATTAAATTATCGTCGTGTTTGATCGCTGTTACATTGAGTGTTTGCCTTAGTTGGGTTGAGTGTTTAGTTTTGAGCGAGTCTGTGCCAAGTGAACGTTCTTCGTCCTTTCATTTTGGGTATGTGAACAACTGAACGTTTTTCGTTCACTTCCATTTTGAGTAGTTGTGCACTTGTTGTTTGTGTGTTTATGCTTTTCAGAAATTTTAGAAATGCTTTTATGTGCCTCTATATAGCGCATGTCTAATTGAATTGATTGACCTTTCCACTTCACTTGCTCCACTTTCTTAATGGCTTTGCCTTTATTTAAAGGTGTTTTGAAATTCGTCAAGGGTTTTTAAAGTATATTTGATTTATTTTTTTAAGCACACAAAATCGAGTAAATCACAATATATTTGCTTTAAAGCTTTTGCTGGCTTAACCATCTAACAAATTAGTTATGCCATCCTTCAACTTGTGCCACGTTATAACTCTAGAGGATGGTTTCCTTTACGTTCCCTATACGTTCTACTTTTCTCACATACAGAAATTATTGCTGTAAGTAAAGTAATAGCATATGTATGTATACCTTGAAGAGATTTCCCACTAAATAACTTAAAGCCAAATGCCCACATAAATAATTTAACAGGGCCACAATAAATTCTATGGGCATTAACTCAAAAATCCTTGTGAAGTAAATTTAATTAATAAAGAAACGAATTGATTGCGAATTCAATGCTTACTCTGTTTGATTATAATCTATTTAAGCGCAAAGCGCATACCATTCACAGTAACTAACACAAAGTTTCGCTCATTCATTCATTCATTTATTCATTCAATGAATTATTTACTTTCTTTTACAAAATCAGCAGCTGTCTCAAGTGAATAGGTACATACATTAAAAAAAGGAAATACTACAAATTGTCTAAGGTACACCATTTGTTCTAAAGCTACAGAGGCGTTCATATAAGTATGTATACATACTTGTACATACATACATACACTGAAAAAAAGTTTTGCTTATTGTTGACAAATCAGGTCTAAAAAAGAAGTACGCTGACAGCTCTGCTTCTGTTATGCACTCACTCTGTCTACTCCTAACTTTCTAATACTTATCTAGGCCTTATTTCGCATGGCGGATAAGCCTTTGGAATAAGGTGTACTCTCAGAGAGAGAGAGAGAGAGAGAGAGTACTTCTTATGGCCTGTCGATATCAACACAGGAAAATCAGCCTTATTTTAAGCCTTACGCCATACAAATTAGCAACCTTATAATTTTCAAGCCTTATTTCGTAAGCCTTTAAATCTGCTGTTTTAATTCTTAAATAAGGCTTAGATTTTTTGGTGGGTACATATGTATGTTTGTATGTATGAATATCCTTTTGCTTGCGCTTGCTCCTCTGCTAGTGCTTGAGCAAAATGTAATACAAAAGAATTGCTTTATTATTAGCTTCTTGTGGGAATTGTAATTTGTAAAAGTACAAGTAGAGGAAAAGTTGAAAAGTGCAAAAGTGTTCACATAAAATTGTACATACATACATATATACTACATACTTGTTGACGCAGCTGCAGCTGCAGTTCTTGTTTTTTTGTACATATATTTCTATTTGTATTTGCCACTGATTGTTGTGTAATTGTGGTTTGTTGAGCGCCAGAGTTCGGCGTATGCCGGCAATGCAAGGACAACGCCAACACTTGCTCTTTCATTGAGTACATCCCTGCAGAAAACGGAACTAGTCCATGCATGCATGTACAAACCAGCCGCTTGTGGCAATCAACTAGCCCAAAACCTGCCACATTCCATATAAAAAATTGGTCCAATTAACATTGCAATGTCCTAGCACAGGACCACATGGTCCATCGCTCGATCGCATCAAACTAGTTTAAAAACTAACTTGCCGTAGCTACTTTGCAAACCACCTACAAGAGGTTACTTTTTAAACTAGCTACGGTAAGATACTTTCTAAACTACTCTAAGGAGTTAAAAATGTAAAATATTTCCATAACTACTTCATTCTTGAGCTCTCCAGACCAATTTTTTTTTTTAGGAAAAATTGGTGTGAAAAATTAATATTTTTTGGTAGAAGTTATAGATCCATTTCGGAGACCACCACATCTCTTCATCAGACTTCTTTTTAACATTTTTATTCTCTGACGTCCGCCGAGATCGAACCGCGGATTTTCCGGTTGGTAATCTAATGGCATCACCACTAGGCTACCGCCGCCTTGCATTTTGATTGTATTACTTTTTCTTTTGATTTTTTCTTTTTACAACCTACCATCCAGCCGACGTTCTCGGCATTTGTCTCCTGCATGTTGGTGTGGTTGTGTGTTTGTTTAGTTTGTACAAATTCTATTTTTAGCACAAGCAATGCTTTGTGCTAATTAGTAGAGCTTGTTTATCGGCTGGCTGATCCGGTTAAATTTTACTTTTGGTTTTTTGGTCGTTTATATTTTCATAACTACTTCATTCTTTAGCTCTCAAGACCAATTTTTTTTTTTTTAATATTTAGATTAATGTTAATAAACATCGTGCAGTGGTTGCGATCGTTAAGACCGATCTTCAAACACGAATCTACATACATAGATATATATGAACCAGACCTGTTAAATTCCGATTAGGATTAGTAATCAATTAAATTGTTTTGTTTTTTAATTGGTAATCATTATTTTAATTCTTTTGCAGGAAAAAAGTAATTTTAATGATTACCATTAAAAAAAAATCAAAAAAAAAATAAAAAAAAAATAAAAAAAATCAAAAACAATCATAAAAAATCAAAAATAATCAAAATAATTTTTTTTGATTGTTTTTGATTTTTTTTAATGGTAATCATTAAAATTACTTTTTTTCTGCAAAATAATTAAAATAATGATTACTATAATAATAATTTTTTTGATTGTTTTTGATTATTTTTGATTTTTTATGATTATTTTTGATTTTTTTTGATTTTTTTTTGATTTTTTTTCATTTTGTTTGATTTTTTTCAATATTGTTGTAAAGAAATTTGGATATGCATGCACATAAATATTCAGGTAGGCATGCATGTTTGGTCAGAGAGGCATAAAGTTTGTTTGTACAAATATATGTGAACGCATATTACAGTACGTAACCCTGCAGTAAATATGGGGACAGGTGTATCCAAGTCATTGTGTATTCTACAGCGACAACTGCACTAATTAAAATGTCGACAAATTTAGAAGTACAAAGTTTGTATAGACCTTGGCTCGTTCGAAGTTTTTCGTACTAGATACGGATACAAACCCTTCCTACACCTGGGGAAGATTCATTTCTAGGTTCAGTATAAGGACAGGGAAGAGCGAATAAAGAATTCTGATTATGACAGAGATTATATTTACGTAAATCTATTTGCAACATAGCAAATCGTCTACTGCTTTATTATGTAGTAGGCATGCGAAGACGAATACAAATTCCCAAATAATCCTATTTGAGGAACAATGTCGGTATGGTTATTAAAATTCCATATATAGTTATTTTTTTTTTTAAATTTTATTTAAAATTATACGTTAACAAAATTCGTTGTTTATTGTTTAAGTTTAAAAAATTCTCTCAAGAAAATTTTTGAATTTATGTATTTCAAATTTCACAATAGAAATCATGATCAACAAGATCAATAAAAAACAAGTTAAATTAACCCTACAATTACTCCCCCTCCAGTAAAACATACATACATATGAAAAAAAAAAAATAAATAAAAAATTAAGCTAAATAATAAATTAATTAATATTAAAAGTAACTTTTTTAGAATTAATATTAGATTCAGTTGGTGTAGTAGATGAAATATGTGCAGGTTTTAAATGGTTAATTGATACAGTTTTAATAGTATTACCTTTTTGAATGTTAAACGTATTTTTTTGCTTTGATATTACTTTAAATGGTCCTTCGTAAGGTGATTTAAGTCCAGAAGTTTGATTAATCTTTACAAATACATACATTCTTCGAGAGATTTTGGAATAAAGCTAACATCTTTATTATGATGTAGAATTTTTGTTCTAACTTTTGAAAAATGATCTCGCAATCTTTTAAGTGTTTCCTCTGAAGAATGTTCATCTTTTCCACAAACAACTAATTCTCCAGGAATTCTAATAGTTTGTCCATAAACAAGTTCAGCTGGGGATGACTTTAAATCCTCTTTAACAGCAGTCCTTAAACCTAATAAAATAATTGGTAAAATTTCTGACCAATGTATTGAATCACCTGAAGCTATAACTGAAGTTTTAAGTTGACGATGAAATCGTTCTATCATACCGTTAGCGTGTGGATGATAAGCAGACGTTTGAATTTTGTGTGATCCAAGAATTTTAGTTATTTCATTAAATAATTGAGATGAAAATTGTGCACCTTGATCAACAGTAATTTTAAGAGGAACACCAAATCTAGAAATGTAATTTTGAACAAAAGATTTTGCTACAGTTTGAGCAGTTATGTTTCGAAGAGGATAAGCTTCTGGCAATCGTGAATGTTTATCAATAATTGTCAAAACATAACGATAACCATTCGAAGGTGGAAGAGGTCCAACTAAATCCAAATGGATATGTTCAAATCTATCTTTTGGTATTTCTATTTTTTGTAAAGGAGGTTTAATATATCTTGAAATTTTTGATTGTTGACAAGCAATACAATTTGAGGTCCATTCATTTATATAATTTCGCATATTAGGCCAAAAATATTTTGATTGTATTAAACGCCTAGTTGCACGAACTCCTGGCAGGATCGCCAAATATGGTTATTAAAATTCCATATATATTTATTTTTTTTTTAAATTTTATTTAAAATTATACGTTAACAAAATTCGTTGTTTATTGTTTAAGTTTCAAAAATTCTCTCAAGAAAATTTTTGAAGTTATGTATTTCAAATTTCACAATAGAAATCATGATCAACAAGATCAATAAAAAACAAGTTAAATTAACCCTACAGTCGGAACGTAAGTACGTAATATTTCTGCCTTTTAAAAGAATACAATAGGGCAATAACTAGGGCTGAAACGGTATGGAGTATGATGAACAATAAATACAACTTATATGAAATTAAGAATTTTCCCTTTTTTGAAAAAATTAATGAAATGTGAAACAGACAAAGGAAATACAACTGTGCTACTGGAGGAAGAGGAATACACCGCAAAAACAGGTCAACTAATCAAAGAAATGGGCTGCCAAGTGATGAGAAAAGACCCAACGGAAGAATACCAAATGGCAATAAAGCGTGCAATAAAACAAGCGAAAAATATAAGAGACAGCAAAGTAGCCTACACTCTCACAGCAATGAATCCATCTGCCCCATCACTGATCGCACGGCGAACTTTTTTTTTGCGATACGCTCTAATGTACTTACGTACATACGTATATTTTAAAGTAAAACTCCAAGCACATTTGATTGACTAACATAGAGTACAATTATAACAAAGTTTTTATACCCTTCTTTTTATACTCATATGAAATGGTGTTATAACTTTAAGCGGAAATGCAGAAGGAGGCATGACAGATCCACCAAAATATAACCGCTACACCCAAAAAAAAAAATACTCAGATTATGGAAAAATGGGAATGATTCGGCGCTAAAGACATATTTCCATATTTTGATGTACAATTTTCTTTAAAACGTGGTTTTTGTTCCTTGATTTGAAGAAAATCGTACATCAAAATATGGAAATATGTCTTTAGCGCCGAATCATTCCCACTTTTCCATAATCTGAGTAAGTTGTTTTTTCAGTGTATGATGAGGATCATGAGCTGAGTCGTTTAAGCCATGCCCATCAGTCCGTCTGTATAAACGCAAACTAATCCCTCATTTTTTGAGATATCTACTTGAAATTTGGTACTTGGGTGACTTCTTAAGAGAAATTGGACCACTATAACATATAGGTCCCATACAACGGATTGTTCAGATATAGACATTTTGGACTATAACATCTCCATAAATAACACACATAATTCACCGTAGAAATTAATGAAAATGAGACTATGTATCGCTTCTTTTCCTCATTCATGAATGTCATAAAGTCTCGATACAGTCGAAGATAGCCGCAATATTAGTTGCTTTTCATTGTATACCTAACTACGAGAACTTCTGTATTAAAGCCCAATTTATGAGTTAGTACAATAGCGAATGTTACACTAAAATGTTTGATTTGGCCACTTTAAACAATTTTTCATAAAGATAAATAATTTGATATAAACGTGCATCGTACCATGTACGGTCAATCACAAATTAACAATAATTCCAAGCTTGTAAGATATGTATAAATGTGTATGCCTCTCTGCACAAACCGCACTACACCACCTACGCTCATCGTATCGAACCCCCCGGTACTACCGTCGTGAGTCTGCCTTAAAAGGCTATATACATACCTGCATACGTACAAATGTGCATATTTCTTTAAACGATATTGATAAAAATTTAAAAAAATCAAAAAAAATCAAAAAAAAAATCATAAAAAATCCAAAAAAATCCAAAAAAATCATAAATAATCAAAAATAATCAAAAACAATCAAAATAATTTTTTTTGATTATTTTTGATTTTTTATGATTATTTTTATTTTTTTTTGATTTTTTATGATTTTTTTTTGATTTTTTTAATGGTAATTGCAAAATAATCATTAAAATTTGAAAACAATGGGTAATCAATCATTAATTGGACAGTTGAAAAAATAATCAATCAAGCCGGTAATCATTACGATTAATAATCATTATTTAACAGGTTTGATATGAACTGACCCAATTATTGGCTGCATGTGACAAGTTCGTAGCTAGTTGACTGTGGCACAAATGTACCAAGTGGTCCAACAATTTTTGCATGGATATGTATGTACAGATTTACAGATCCATACAAGTGCAATATAAATGCATATACATACATACATATGTATGTACATATACGCATTTTCTGCTTTTCTTTCTATTTATGTACTTAGCTGGCATCTGCATATGTACGCTCAGCACAATTATGACCTCAAGCTCTACTAACTGTTGCATATGTATGTACATACATACTCGTACACACATAAAGAGCTATGTTGTAGTTATAATAGCAGCGGAGAAAATAAAAAGTATTTTCAGAAATTTTTTCCTTAGCTGTCGTAGAAATTTCGAAAACACATCAAAAATTATCAGCTTAAAGTTGCAAAGTAACTATAGAAAATTTCTTAGAGTTTGCAGAGACTTCTTGAGTAGATAATTTTCAATGTTTAAAATATTAGTTAAGACAGTTGTATACGAAAATTAGCTAGGAACCCGAAAGGTATGTAGAGAAAGTTGTTGTTAGTAAAATGGAAACCAATCGAGCACCAGTTGCTTTAAATTTTGTATATTACTTTTTAGTAGGTCCCCAAGATAGGTTAGGTTAGGCTGAAGTTGCTGCCACCATTGCGGCATGCTTAGGCCAGTGTGAAGGCCTAGTGTGATATCAGGAGGAAACAAATGACAAAATTACTCCACCTCTTTGAACCAGTTTGTAAGACTGATGAAGTTCACCAGACCGCTTACGTCGACGTGCCTGACCTCACATAGGCTATCTAGAAAAGAATTCTCAAGAAAGCGCCGTAAGCAAAGTTCGAGATTGAAAATAATAACCTCTTTTTGTTGGTTTGTTTTTAAATATTCGTGTGAGGAAATTGTTGGTTGCTTGAACGAGGAAAATTCATATTTATACCAGGCATTTTCACAGCCTATGCACGCGGTACAAGCTTTTTAGAGCTTTCACACCGACAGCCTCACGCCGATAGCACAAAGTTCTTCGTGCACGAAAAAAATTTTGCAAATTTCTGTTCAGTTAGCATTGAGCTTTTGAGCTAGCAGGTTGTGTTGCTCGTCGAGCAGTCTCTGAATGCTTGTAAATGATTGTGTGTTGTGGGTGGTTTTTTTGTTTGGATTTTTTTACATAATATTTTTATTAGGAATCATGATTTTGCATTTCGTCTCATATTTTTTTATCTTAATATTTTTTTGTTTGTGGTTTTTTGTGAAGTTAAGATTAAAAAATACTAACCACTTCCAATTTAAAAATTTTAATTTTCGAAAATGATTCAGTTTCTTTTGGGTGTAGCCAAGAGCTTTTGTGCTTTTAACACATGCACAATGTTTGAAAGTATTAGTGTGATTTATACAAATAAGTGTATAGCAATTCGATGTATGTGCGTATGTCAAGCACACGGTAGACATAATGACGTCTCAGCTGATACATATGTAAATATGTACCAGTCTAGAGCTTCAGGCAAATATTTGTCGTCCTCTTTTTTTTGAAATATCCCTGCAAAAAAATGTTCGATTAATACCGAAGGATATTTGTCCCGGATTGATCTCTTTCGAGAACAATCGGTCCACAATTAGTCCCCGATTGTTCCCGTGCGGGTATAAATGTAGACTAATTGTAGACCAATTGTTTCCGAACGGGTACAAATGTAGACTAATTGTAGACCAATTGTTCCCCAACGGGTATAAATGTAGATTAATCGCTTTCATCCCGAACGGGTATAAATGTAGATTAATCGCTTTCATTCCGAACGGGTACAAATCTAGATTCCTTAAATGTAGAAATTTTACAAAAATATGCAATGTATTTAAAAAATTGTAGAACAGCCGGTAAAACGAATTCAACACCCTTTCTTTTAATAACAATGATGAATAATAATTTTAACAAAATGTTGCCTAAAATATTCTATGAAAAAATCCTTATATAATGCATACTAAAAACTTAAATTTTTTTTTATTTATTTATTGAGATTTTTTTTCCAAAAGTAAAACGTTATATAATCTTTATTTATATATGCATGAACATTTACATACAATTTTTTAAAGATTGTTTTAAAAATTGCCTTGGCGAACAACTTGGAAAAATCTACATTTGTACCCGTTCGTGCTGGAAGCGATTGATCTACATTTGTACCCGTTGGGGATGAAAGCGATTAATCTACATTTGTACCCGTTCGGGATGTAAGCGATTGATCTACATTTGTACCCGTTGAGGATGAAAGCGATTAATCTACATTTGTACCCGTTCGGGATGTAAGCGATTGATCTACATTGGTACCCGTTCGGGTATACAAGTTGAACAATTAGTCTCTTCATAGGACATGCTTGAACAAATGCGATCAATTCACTCCATATAAAGGGATGTAAAATTGTATTAGTCGCATGCTCCCTTGCGATTGATCCCGGACACGTCCCGGATTAATCGCATTTTTTGCAGGGATGCAACAGTAATACACACACACACACAAACGCAATATCAATGGCAATGAAAAGAGTTTTGCTTATACCATAAGCCAATTTTATTTTGTATTTTCTTGCCATTTAGCATTTAAATGGGAAATTACTTTGCCATTTTCAATTTAACAGAGAGCAAAAAAAAGTGAGAAAGGGGGTAAAGAGCAAGCAGCCAGCAGCAAATATAATGGCAATGCTGGTGGCAGTGCTGCTGCTGCTTAGCCAAATGACAGCAGCAACAAAAACAGCAACAACAAGAGAAAAATAACAGACAAAAAAACAAAAAACAAATAAACAACAAACTAGTATAACTTACTTTTCTCAGAAGAAGAGCAGCACCAGCAGCAATGGCCAAGTGTGCGCACAGCAAATGAATGCCGCAATTTGAACTTTGCGAAAAGTTGAATGGCTTCTCAAGCAAGTGCAGGTAGTCTCATGCAGCATCAGCTGTAGCAACAACTTTTGCATTGCATATTCGCCATACGGTATTACTGGTGTATTAAGTACAGTGGGCCATTTCGCAGGAAGTTGTGTTTAAAATAGAAGCTTTTATAGTTTTTTAAAACTGCTTTGTCAACTGAAAGTAAATATCGTGAGCTTTTGCATTTTAGCTCTATAGGAAAGCTTAAGAGATTTAAAGCTATTTACTAGGCTATTCGGGTAACTGTCTTCCAAAGACAACTATCTTTCGAAAGAAAAAAAAAATGTTCTTTGCTCTTGAAAGACAGTTGTCAGAATCGCCCTATTAGTTACTCTATTATAAAGTTAAGAAACATTACTTTTTATTTTTTCTTGTTTTTTGCTTTTCCGACAATATTTTTATTGAAATATCATATTTAAAGTTACTATGAACAAATACAAATTCATGAAAAAAGTAAAATTTTTGAAAATTCAAAGCGAATAGCTTCAAGAAACATATAGCAATCTTCCTCGAAATTGCCCACTGTGCGCTGCTGAAACTTTGCACTAACTGCGTACAATGCAGACATTTTGTAGAGTTGAATGTTTTTGGTGTTTTTTAGGACATATATTTTTTTGTTAATACAAACAAATTACAAATGCAAACGTACGCACGTACTCTGAAAAAAATACCCGTAGTTAAACCAACAACTTTCGGCTGTTGAATCTCCGTCTTTGATTCAACAGCAAAAGTATTTGTTTTTACAGCAAAGTTTTTGATCCAACAATTTATTCAAAAACGGGCGTTGTTGATTTAAAAACTTGCTTGCCTTTAAAAAAATTTTTGTGAGCAAATATTTTTTGTGAGAAAACAAAAAAAAAAATAATGCTGGAGAGAAGATGAAGAGAAAAATCCAAAAAAAGCTTTATTTTTAGCAACAATTTTCTCCCCGTTGTTGATTTAAAGGCAAAAGTATTTGACCCAACAGTTTCCGTTGTAAACAAAACTAATGAGAAGAAATTTTTTTAAATTTTGTTTTTACAATGATTCAAATAATTCATGGATTCCTTTTTAGGAAATGGAAGTATAAATAGGTTACTACAATTCAATATAATGTTGAATGTTCCACTATGTGATGATTGGATAGAATTTCAGGTTGATGTCATGGTTCGAATCCGGAGAAGAATATAAAATAAAGAAGAAAAATCAGAATAAGAAATAAAGATAGCAACCAGTGAATGATAAGAGAGGAGAGAAAAATAGGAGAACATGCGGAAGCTACATGTTTGCAGGGACCCGGGCGGAGAAAAGATGAAGAGTAAAATGCAAACAAAAATTTATTTTTAGGCGAACATTTTTTCCAACAATCTCCGTTATTGACTTAAATCAACAACGCTCGCACCTTTGAAACAATAACGGAGCGTTGTTGGGCACATTTCAACTGCGGAAAGTAGTTGATTTACCATCGAAAATCTTTAGATTTACAACGTTTTTTTTTTCAGAGTACATACATACATACGTATGTATGTAGTTAAATTTACTAGACTTTCTCGTTGTGCTCAAATGACAAAACTAATAATGGCGATAGTGATCTTTCTGCAGTAAAACACACACTCGAGGTAACGTATGTGAACGTTAAAAGTGAATGTGCGTGTATGTGCATGCATATTGTTACATAGTGAAAGTGCAAATTAATTAACATATGTATCAAATACCGCAAAATGCTGCAAGCCAAATACAGCAACAACCACAAAAAAACCAATATTATCTCTGGCTGAACACGCACATGCCGCACAGTAACTAGAAAATATGCTTTTGCTCTGCGGTGCTTTTCAATGTTAATCCAATGTGTAAACATATGGATATACCTACATATACCTAAAATATAGCTTCGTAGATACTCAGATAATATACAGATATTTTATAGCATACATATCCTTGCAGCAATTGCACATAGCAAATTTCCAATTCTCATTGAAATTCATAATAGAAACATTTTCAGTTTAGTGCGAATCCTGCCCACTCTTCCCGTGCTTGGAAAATCAAAATATATTTAAAGCACAAAAGTGTATGTTGTTTTGTTGGTGCTTGAAAATAATTTTTAATGAAATAGCGATCTCGTTTGTTAATGAGTCAATAAATTTTCCAGCAGAAAAAAAAATCAATAACTTTTAACGTTCCATTACATGGATAACTTTCGCACAACGAGGAAAAGTTGGGTTGGTCAAAGAGTTGTTGCCGCACTTTTTATTATAGATTTTTTTTTAATTTTATTTTATTCTATTTTATTGTGCCTTTCATGAGCATGAGATAGAGTTATGATTTTCCTTCAAAACGTGATTCTTGTATTTAGCAGAAAGAGAGTTGATAGTCGCACCAAAATATAAGTATAGCGATAAGATTAAGGGCTGAGCTGAGTCGTTTAAACCAAGCCCAGCTGCCTGTCTTCAACGTAGTCAAAACTCGTTGCGGTCTTACCAGCGTTCATTTTATTTTACACTATTTTTTTATTGCTCTGTTTTTTTTCTCTTATACTATGTTCACGTTGAAGAGTTAATTAGAGTTAAGTGGCCATTTCGAGTTAACCACTTAACTCTACTCTTAACCCTGAGTTAACCATACAAATTATTTTGATAAAATCGCCTTCAACTCCAATTAACTCTACTTTCATTTTGAGTTAATGGAATGCAACCCTGTTTTTTGCCAAATTTGGTAGCGCGTTTGAAACTTTGGCACCATAGTATTACTCCAATTATTCTTTTTAGTTCCTAAAACAAATACTTATATTTGCGTAACCCTTTTTTTTGGCAATTTTGTATTATTTTTGGCACAATTGTTCATTCAACCAACACGCTTATTTTGCTAATCAGCCCAAAATGCCATATGGCAATGACCATTAATAACTAGTATCACAGGTGACAACTAAAGCGTAAGACAGTAACACAAACTTATGGATCACACGCTGGGCGAAGGGCAATCAAGCGTGCAACGAAATCCACAAAGCAACTAAACTCAAAACTAAACAAATAAGCAAATAAAGAGAAACGGTAGAGCGAGAGTGAAAAAAGTAAATAAATTTTGACCGAAAAGCTCAATATTATTACTGCTACTAAAAATATATGTATGTACAAAATTGTTACTATAGGCGAATTTCTGTCGTACCCAAGCATGAAAAGAATACTCGCTTATGCATCAAATTACCTTCAAAGCAACAACACCAACTCGACTATTTTAAAAATAGTCGAGTTGGTGTTCTTGCTTTGAAGGTAATTTTATGAATAAGCGAGTATTCTTTTCATGCTTGGGTACGACAGAAATGCGCCTTATGTACATATCAATATGTAGTAAGTAATACAAGTAATACAATTACGTTATCTGTTGCTGCTGGTGCTTCTACTTATTTGGCAAAGCGATAAGCAAACGTAACTCAGCCGTCAAGTATGTACGTATGTATGTGCATGTATCTGGCTATGACAATGCTCCCTTTTCAACCACATATTAAACAGTGTTTTTTTTTTATTTTTTCTTACTACCTTACTACCATCAACAACAAAGTAACATCCCATCAAAAAACTCGATGACCGTGGAATTAAGAGGGTTATCCAGAAAAACTCTGGAAATCGCTTACACATTCGTTGACAGAATGCCTGACATTAGCATGGGCTTGTCATTGGAGGGAAGGACTTGCCCACTGCATTACCGCCGAACGAATAAATCACGCAATACCGCAAGGATTCTAGCGAATCAAATAAAGAATACCTTACAGGGAAGCAGAAGAAAAAGGCGAAAAATGTAAGGCATGATGGAATTCTGAAAATAACAATATTTATTCCAGTTCATTTTTCGCGCTCCACTCTACTTTGCATTACCTTGAATGGGTAATGGAAGCTCATTCCACTCTGCATTACTGGCAATGCGTGAAAGAAGTGATGAATTCGTCAGATGTTCCATGGCAAGGCCTTCTGTCATGCCTGACAGGTAATAGCGATGACCAGATTTTTGCTGGGATAAATCTAAGTACACTTACATGCATGTATGTATGTACATATGTACATACGAATCCTTTTTGGTATTTTTGCCATATATCTTCTTACATGTCATTGGCATTAGGACACAAGGTGGCACAAATGTTGTCACCACTTGCTTTGGGTTGCTTTTGTTAAATGATATTTACTGCCTCAAAGTTTTTTATCAATTTGAATGCATATTTTTCAAAAGCATTATAACAATCTCAAAATGTGTCAAAAGCACGAAACCAGTGTCTTATGCAGGATCGAGAAACACTTCTGTTTAAAAAAAAAACAAACCGCGATTCTAGTTTGTAATTGTCGCTAATATACACACTACATAGTTCATAAGCTTTTTATAAAATAGCACACACATTCAACTTAAAATTACCTCAAATACCCAAAACACATTGCTAGATGTTGAGTTGACTATTTTAAGTGGTTCGCTACTCTAAAACTTGTGCAATAAATGAAATAAGAAATTATATTTTTTTTTTAATTTAGAGGTGGAGGTGTTCAAATTAAAATATTAGGTATTCATATTTTTCAACGGAATATCTTAGAGAACATATTTTTACATATGTTGCTTTTTTGTGTGCAAAAAGATGCATTGCCTCATTTTTTTTGCACGGTTTTCGCAAAAAGTTTAGAAATATATACAATCAAAATTAAATTTCCCGAGATATTCCATTTCGAAACAAAAAAGACATAAAATTTCAATTGGCGATAAAACAGGATAAACACTTAAAAAAAAGTAAGGATAGGCATGTGTTTGTATCGCCAGTAGCTAGTCGATAATACCACTATTGATTAAAATTGAATTTTTGCAATTTTAACTGATCCGTTTCAGAAATTCTTACCCTATTACTTGCTATTTATTTTGTTAATAAAAAAATTTTCTTACTACAATGTGGCTTTGTGTGCTCTTTTTCTTCTTATGACGTCTTCTTTTTATACTATTGTAGCTTTCATTCAGCTCTATGTACACAAAAAAAAAAACGCAGCATTCTTATTTCCAGTCAGCCATCCGCTCTTGCCATTTACTTACTCCTTTTTTTTGGCTCATAATTTCAAAGCTCATTTTAGTCAAGTAGAATAGATTAACGTTCATCCATCATTTGCTGCGCTTTAAAGGTTTTGTTGTCTAGACAAACACGATAAAAATTTTCGTAATATGTGCTTGTGCTTATCTTTGAGTGTGTTTGTGCGTTTGCCAAGCGACTTACAGGTATATTCGTGCTAATGGAAACAAAGTAGTCCCCAAGGATCAACACGTTGAACTCGACAGGTGTTTGGACAGACGCAAAGACCAATGCGTCATACACATACATACATCGAAACACTTATGTATGTATTTTTGTTTACACAAAAAAGACCTTAAGTATTATTTGGCAACCTCAATGCATGAATTTTTAGTTTTTAATGGAATTCGTTTAGCATAGTTGTCATGCTTGAATGCGGTTTATGATGAAACAAATGATCGGTTCTGACTCGGAAATGGATTCGGTTCGCACTCGGAAAAGTACTCGGTTCGGTTTTGGAAAAATATTCGGTTCGAACTCGGAAAAGTATTCGGTTCGGACCCGGAAAAGTATTCGGTTCGGACCCGGAAAAATATTCTGTTCGGACCCGGAAAAGTATTCGGTTCGAACCCGGAAAAGTATTCGGTTCAGACTCGGAAAAGTATTCGGTTCGTAATCGGGAAAGTATTCGGTTTGGGATTTTGGAAAATATTCGGTTCGTATTCGGGAAAGTATTCGGTAAAATATTCGGTTCGGATTCAGAAAAATATTCGGTTGGTTATTTGGGTTCGGATTCGGAAAATATTCGGAAAAATATTCGGTTGGGACTCTGGAAAATACTTGGTTCGTATTCAGAAAAATATTCGCAAAATCATTTACTTGTGTGACTTGCAAGAATAATTTGAATAACGTGAATAAAAATTTATTCTTTATTCAAAATTATCTGAATGAAAAATAAAATTTTATTTCTTATTCAACCAATTTTGGATGAAGAATAAAAAATTATTCTTTATTCAAGGGCGCCGGAATGAAGAATAAAACTTTATTCTTTATTCAAGGGTATCAAACACATACATACATACATAATTTATTGCATAATTTTAGGAGTCATATCTGTTTTTTCTGTGGACCTTTACCTAATTTGTATAAAGATTTGGTGTGGAAATACCCCAGTTGAAATTTTCCGGCGAACAATTTTCTAAAATAATTGAACCCTCCAAGGACCTCCCAAATGCTATTACATATATACAAACTCTATAAAATGTCGAAAAAAGACCTCTCGAAAGGTCAAAAATGTTATTAGAATATTCCATAAATTTATTCTTCATGAAATTTTATTACACTGAGAGAAAAAAAATATATGGAGGGGTCAAAGAAATTGTTTACCTATTTTGAACACTACTTTCTTTGTTTTGAGTAAATTTTCCTTAAAACATGTTAAAAGGTTTATAAAATATTGTTGTTACATGCGTTACCATGGTTTCATATACTTGTTTTGAAAAAATTCATACATTAAAATAATGAAAAATTCTTTAAGCGCCATTCCATTCCCAACTTTCCTTGTTTTGAAGACTTGATTTCTTTAATTTTGAGAAATTAAATTCCCATACAAATCCCCATGGCAACGAATTTGTTTGAATGTTTTTTTATGTTTTTTCCACATTTTTAAGAAAATTTACACAAAACAAAGAAAATTTTGTATTGGGACGCGTGTTCAAAATAAGGAAAATTATGTCTTTGATCGAGAGAAATTTTTTTTTTTGAGTGTATATAAACCTAACCTTAATATATCTGTAGGACAAGTTTTTCCACTAATTCGGAATAAACGCCAAAACCCAAAAATAACCGACCTGTCAGAACTTCTAGATCAAAGACTTTCAACTCATGCATTGAATTGACATATTAAAGCTTTCAAAGTAGATGTTTGGCATTATTTGCCACAAACATTTAGAAATAATTTCAACCTGCATGAGTTAGTATGAGTGTGTTTGTTTGCCTTTTCAAAAGAGCATTTCACACAATGAAAAAACAAATTTTTTTTATGCCAAAAATAAAAACTTGATTTAGATACACTTTTGCATACGATCAAAATATCCCTTTTTTCCAAGTGGAACCCTTTTGTTGCGCATAAATCACAATTTTCAAATAAATTTGTAAGTCATAAGCCAATGAAATCAAACAATTTTTCATACATTAAGCGCACTTCATCTACACTTCATCTACACATTTTTTTTTTACTGCTTTCCATAAAAGTTTTGCGCTTAATATTTTCACTTTCACGTATGTGAGTTTGTATATGTATGTGCGCTGTTAGCATAATAACATTGAAAAGCGGAGTAAAATCAATAAAAAAGGCTTGTTGCAGGCGTATTACAGAAATACACACACATACACATATATACAGAAAAAAAAAGAAAGTTGATCGAAAACTAAGTAAACATACATAAATTGAATCTTTACAAAAATATTAATATAACAAGTAAGGAAGCCTAAGTTCGAGTGGAATCGAATATTAGATACTCAGCTGCATGCTTTCATTGTTTGTTTGCGTTTGATGGAAACACGGTGCACTTTATATAAAGCGAGTGCTGCATATAGTGGGCGTAGCCACGCCCATTTTCAAAATCAGTCATCCAACTAAGCATATGAATATTATTTGTGCAAAATTTCATTCCTTTATGACATCTAGTTACAAAGATGTCACGTTACAAATTCCTAAAGGGTGTTCCAGAAATATCTTTGTTAAAAAGTAGGCGTGGTCATAACCGATTTCAATAAATTTTTGCGTGTCTATTAACACAAGTTATAAAAGTGTATAAACCAAGTTTCGTCACAATATCTCAATTATTTGTCTAGTTATAGGCTAAGAAATGTCGTATATCCCTTTGTCTAAAAAGAGGCGGTGCCACGCCCATTTTCCAAAATTTTTATATTTCTTGTTTCCGGTCTATTGTGGAACTCATGCCACAAAATTTCAATGAATTATCTTTATATTTGACAAAGATATCGCTTAAAATGTTTTTATTAGGTCACTTTATAATACACATATATAAAAGTGGGCGTGGTCGTCAACCGATTTTGGCAATTTTTCGTCCAAACATTTGCCTACGCATACCAAATTTCATCGATATATCTTCAACTGTTTCTGAGTTATGACTCATAAAATTTTCAATGTTTTCCCCTTAATAAGTGGGCGTGGCACCGCCCATTTTCCAAAATTTTTACGTTTTTTGTTTTACGTCCATAGCTGGACACAGGCGACAAAATTCCAGTGATATATCTTTTTATTTGACAGAGATATGGCTTAAAATGTTTTTATTAGGTCACTTTATAATACCCATATATAAAAGTGGGCGTGGCCGTCAACCGATTTTAACAATTTTCCGTCCAAAGATTTACCTAAGTAAGTACATCACGCCTACCGAATTTTATCGATATATCTGCAACGGTTTCTGAGTTATGGCATATAAAACTTTCAATGTTTGACCCTTAATAAGTGGGCGTGGCACCGCCCATTTTCCAAAATTTCATCAAATTTCTTCTTAGGGGCCTGTGCTCAACACGTGGGTAAAATTTCATCACTCCAGCTCTATTAATGACTGATATACCAAATTTCCGATTTTTTCTATATAGGAAAAGTGGGCGTGGTCATGGTCCGATTTCGCCCATTTTCAATACCAACCGTCCCAGTGTCGATACCAACTTGCATTCCAAATTTCATCAAAATATCTCAATTTTTGCGCGAGTTATCGTGCGTACGGACGGACGGACGGACGGACGGACGGACGGACATGGCTCAATCGATTTCTCTTTTCACCCTGATCATTTTGATATATATAAGTCTATATCTATCTCGATTATTTCATTCTGTTACAATCCACCGTTATGAAATCAAAACTATAATACTCTGTGTACTAGTACAGCTGAGTATAAAAATTGCATAAGTACTAAAAGTAATAATAACAATAATCGTAAGAATAAGAGCAACAACAACGAAAAGCAACATATACATATGTGTATATTTGCCATTTGCTACAGCAACAGCCACGGGCATGTGAGTTCAGTGCATGAGTCAGAGTTTGAATAACAACACCATTAAACACTGAAAAAGAAATTATCAAACGTTTGAGAAAATGTTGTTTCTAAAGTTGAGAATCAGCATAGATATCATTTGAAAATAAACATATTTGTAAGTGTTCATCAAACATTGTTTATCAATTTTAGATTAACTTACAACACATTTGAAAAAAAAACTTGTTTCGTATTTTGTACCATTTCACGAATTTCAACATGTCAAGGATTGAAGGAACGAAGAAATTTTGTGTGTTTGCAAATTTCAGTCAGCGTTCGTTGTTCTACTCGAGCAGTCTTTTAACGGTTGAAATGATGTTGGTTGAAAATGATTGTGTGTAATAATGGTTCTGTATTTCTTACTCTTATTTTATTTGTTTGTGGCTTTTTGTGAAGTTACACAAAATTTAATAAAACCATATGTAGTTGGTTTCCCATATGTGTGTATGTATATTAAAAAAGATATTAATATACTCATGTAATTGTACAAAAGGCACCGGCGAAATTCACCCGCACGGGTAAATGAAAAACATCCCATAAGCGTACAAATATGTAATACATACATATGTACATCTATTTATTCCATTCCATTTCTGCGCTCACACCACAAACTCTCTCATTCTCACTATCCCTCAATTTTTCTGCACTCTAGAGTACATATATGTAATACATACAAACATCTATTGATTGCATTCCATTTCGTACCACCTTTGAAATGGGTTTGAGAAAATGGAATTTATCAAATTGAGAATCAGCACAAAATCCCATACTAAAAATGAGCCTTTTTGGTTGAGAACGCTATCAAGGGAAATTTGAGGTGCATTTGATAACAAACGTTTGATATTTGACAATAGGGTTACTTCTCAAATGAACCTCAAATTGAAAATGAAGAAAAACGTTTATTGGGAATGTCAGACACCAACACATACATGTGCACACTCGGTTATCAATAGGGGGGGCAGGCAAAAGCGGCATGCCAACAACAACTACATATGAGCGCAAAAAACACCGGTTGACAATCAACAACGCATGCAAAGAGGAAGCAAAGCTGTAAAAGCCCGTCTCCACATAACTTGATTCACCAGAGAAACATGTAGCAAAACATCTCGCTCAATAACCCGTCTCCACGTGGCTAATCGTGATTCAGTTTGACATTTCTCTTTCTTGTTCTTCTTAAATGTTTGTATGTTTGCTTATTTTTGCGTCTTTGTTTTGGTCTGTGTGAGATTTCGATAGATTTTCGATACAAAATTAGCGAAGACATCGATATCATCGAGGTTGGCAAGATGATTCAGAATGAAACAGTGTTTCAATCTTCACTCGCTCTCAGAAATTTGTATGGAAATTGGCGAGTTTCGGCACTGGTTTCCGTATCGAAACAAGATTGAGAGAGAAAATGCAGAAAAAAAGAGCGAAACACGTTATGTGGAGACATGGTATAAAAGCGTTGGCTTTGACTTTGCTCGTTAACCAGCAAACATTCTCGGATACCTCGTAGTTTAGGAGTACGACATGAGTCAGAAATATGTGTATAATATGCGCCTTAGACATTTTGAATTCAATATTAGTCCGAAATATGCGCTTAGTAAATATTTTTTAATAATTTTTTTTTGTTTTTTTTTTTTAAGGATATTTGTAATTAATAGATGCTGTTTTGAAAAAGGAGAATTATAAAAGCAGCATTAAAGAGAAATATAATTTTCAATATCCCACTATATAATGGCGTTGGATTGAATATCAGGTCGATTTCAGAAGAATACCAAATAGACACCACTATAAAGCAAGCAGTGAAGTTGAAGAAGGTTCCACAATGACAGAAGAGGAAAACAAGCGGGGGTAAAGGGAGGGAGGATGAAGAGAACTGGCTCAGGGAAGGAAAAAGGAAAAGAAAAAATTATTTTTGTTTTTACTAATCATAAAAGATGTAAAAAAAAGTGTAATATATATGAGTGTAATGGGAGTTTTTTATGACCCTTATTCAGGCTGATATGATGTATGAAATTAGGCTTATATCGGGAGACCAATTTAAGTACGGAAATACATACATTTCGTATTCCAAAATGAGCTCATACTGCGTGTGAACGCAACGGCTTAGGATTCCTTTCTGACTATTATTAAGCCGAATGTTTACTGAGTTACCGTCGAAAAATGTGTGTGTTTTAAAACAATTGTTTGCATTCTGTGTTTCTATTTTGCTGCTTCTTTCTGGGCGTGTATGCATATATGTACATACATGTACATGCTTATGTATTTAGTTCTCTGCGTGTGTCTGCATTGCAATTGTTTCCTGACAGTCTGCGTTTGGTTTTATCTACTCCCAAAAAAAAAAAAAAAACTTTAACAATTTTGTATATTTACACGCGCTGTAAACTTTTAATTTGTATTTTTGTTTTTCTCCTTTTTCAAAGTAAAGTATTTTGTTTTGGAGTTTCTTCTTCCACTCGTGTTTTTTAATTCGCTGTTTTTGTGTTATATTTACTTTTGCTGTATTCAGCGCTAAGTCATAAATAAAGTTTTATGTTTCTATGCAACTGCGTTGTCCTCTCACTTTTATGTTTGTTCTTTCGTCTACCTTTGCTTACATTGAAATAAAAACTATATTACTTTCACAAAATTTTGTTCAAAGTCTAATGACTTACTTAGCATCATATATAGTGGGATTATTTAAAATCTATGAAAACTGTTTAAACTTAGCTGACGCTACTTTTGTTGCTTCTTTCTACCACGAATGCAACAGTTTTTCTTATTCGAAAACAAAACCAAATTTTTAATTTATGCGCCTTATTTACAAACACAAAATGCAACACTTACAAATTATTTAGCTCCATTTCACGCCTTCATGAGAAAGATCAACAACTTTTCTAAGTAAAAAACAAAAACAAAAAAAAAGACAGAAAAAAACTTTGAAACTGCCAGAAGAAAGAGTTGCTACTATTTTGCTACTCTGATTTTTCTTCTTTTTTTTCATTTAAAAACGTCTTGACGTCTCGATTGAGTTGGTTTGCTTTTATTGCTAACTAAGCCTTTCATCAAAGTTTAGCAATAGCCAACAAAAGCACAAAACGTTTTGTTTGTTTATACGGATTTTAAGGAAAGTTTTCAATCGGATCGGTTGGTATTGTTGCTGCAAAATTTAGAATCTTTCATTTAACTTTTATCTTATTTTGATAGTTCTAGGTACTTACTACTTACTCTCAGTATTTATTTTAACTAGCTGTGAAAAATTTGCTTTCCTTTTGGTTGGTTTTGTAGGCGATTATTGGAAGTGACAATGAAGTAAAAATGAGTGAAAAGACAATTTCCAAAGTTTTTCAATATCGAATACTAGTTTGTGTTAGACAAAGTCGCAAGTAACTGGTTGTATGGTGTTTTTTTTTATGCTTTGCGAACTATAACGCCAATATGTAAATATATAAATCTAGAAAAGCTTCAGATGCTCTTGGTTTTTGTCTACAACTCTTCTGTTTGCTCGTAGGCTTAGTACTTATACTAAGTATACTTAGCTTGGAAGACGCTGCATCGGCAAAAATAGAAGCCTAATGAAAACTAACTTGCAAGTAGTACTAGTGCAATTTTAATGCTTCTAGGCCCTCTAACTTCTATTTAAATACATAAAAATAACATTAATTTATTTTGCAGCTTTTTAAAGCTTGTTTGCTTACATTCAACGTATTTACATACATGCATACACTTTGCAAATTATGAGTTATATTTTTCGTTCAATCGATTTTAGTCTACATTACTTTGCCATGCAATTACTGCTCTAGACTACACGGCGTATGAGTAACGTTGCCATTGGCAATGTATACTAATAAACTACATAGCAACAGTAACCAAAACAATAGCACACGTACAAAACTAAATATACATATATATACATATGTACATAAAAGAAAATTCTCTTTCACATGCCTACAATTATGTTAATACTCAAATTACTTTGCTGAGCTATGCACGCAAACCATGGTATAAAAAATACAGGTATGTGCATTGTCATTTTGACGCTGTCTTTTTGATTAAAAAGCAGATTTTTGAAGTTTAATCTTATGTCAGTTTTGCAGTATAGCGATGCCAGACTTTTATTTTTTGAATGCGTAGATTTTTGTTTGAAAGTTTGGGTATTTCAGGAATCAAAGGACAGAAAGAGAAAGGGCACTAGTGAGCAGATTTATGGAACTTCCGGTAGGTCCTCTTCGCTCACTCCACAAATCTTCATCCACTCTCCGCGAATAAAGGGTATCGTCGGAAATTGGAAAAATTTTATATCACCGTCTTTGCAGCCATATTTGGTATTATTGCACCGCGGAAATAAGAAACTCATATTGTTAAAATCTAGGGTACATATTTTTTGGTAATTGGATTGGACATATGTACATACATACATATATAGACTGACATGCTCACTTGGTATGTTGGTGGACATACATATCGTCGTTTAAAGTGCAAAACCGCGAGACATTTTTGCCAAAAATGAGATTTTATCAAAAATACATTCCTGGCGTCCATCTCCATCCATTCATGCAACAATTTTGAGATTCACACAACGCAATTCCAAATAATGGCAGTTTCAAAACCGCTTTTTTTAAGGAAATTTTTCGAACCAATACCGCGAATAATAGGTGTTATTGCTTTATAACTGTACTGTAATGTACTAAAGTTGATTATACTTTCATAAACACGAAATGGATTATAACTTTGCTTTATTGAAGAAAATTTTACGTACGCCTGCAAAACCGCCTATACGTCACTATTGAACAAAATAAAAGACGCAAAACCGCTTATAAATACATAAGTAAGCCAAAATTTAACTGTTTTTCGCCAAAATGATATTTGGATTAAGAATACAATCCAAAAATCTACCTTGGTTTGGATGTGGGTTTGCAAAATTCCGAACCGTTTTGAATTAAAACAGTTTTTACTGTCTCTTGTAAAATTTGGGTGGTAGCGGATACGCGGTATTACACTTTATGCGACGATATGGAGTTATAATAGATCAATCTCCAAAACCTCCCCAAACTATATACCAGAGTTATCACAAAGCCTAAATTAAAAGTGATCGTAACTACTAAACTAAATTAAAAACTCACCGAGAATACCGGAAAGGGGCTACTTTGTAGTACGGCCAAACTGATATTCCGCGAAGTAAAAATCCGAAATGAATCTTTTATGAATCACTGATGAAATTCATCTACATATGACTGAAGAGGCATCAGTGAGTACTTTCAAATAAAGACTGCTGAATTTTTCATATAAATGGTTTGCCTTTTTCAAAAAAAAAAATAATAATAATAATAAAAATTGTACTCAAAAGAATCATCAATGATCATTCAGCAGTGAAACAAATTTACTGCAGGATGTGTAATTTTTTCAAATTGAAAAATTTCTTTCAATTCAAATTGAAAAAATTCGTTACTATGAATACCATGGTTACAATTTATTTTTAAAACAGCAGTGAAAAATGCCATTAATGGAGGATTTTTATCATTGAGTATGGCAGCACGAAATGTCATAATCTGCTTAATTGTCAGGTGGTTAATATGGCGAAGAAAACTTGACGTTTGTTTTACCTGGTATACTTATACCATGCATGCAAACTATGAAACTAAATTGAGTTTCACATTGTGAAAAGAAATGATTAATAAAATAAATATCAAATGTGACGCATACATACGAGTACGTACAATTTAGTCAATTTAGTTTCAACAAAGAATGCTTACTTAGTCAATAGAGTAAAGTGAATTGTATTACAGCAAGGCAAGAAACCATGGCAAGGGAAGTGCTCTTTGTGAAGCAAGAAAATCAAAGGAGAAAAAAAATCAAAGAGCAAACAAAAGTGAAGATGTAAATGTGTAGTAAGTAGTAAACTAAGTGAATAAGTGTATGTATAAAAACCGATTAAATGTATTTATAGTTATATGTGCATATAGTACATACATACATATGTAGATAAATATGTACATACAAGCATACATTAAAAATTTGCCACAAATGTGCAAAAAGATTCATTTTGCCATTAGAAAAATAAAATAAGTTTGGCACTTAAAATCCAACATAAGAAATCGATTATTTAAGTTTGTGTATTAACAATTTTTCTACGGTTTAGACAATGAAAATATTTCACTAGTCAGTAAATCACAAGTAACGTATACGCAGTGGAGCACCTTAATTTGTAGGTGCAGACAATAGGTTGGAACCAGAGCTGGGCGATAAGGATTACGATTACAAGATGATTACGATTACAGTAAGTGGCCGCTGTGGTGCAGTGGGTAGAGTGCTCGCCTGCTATGCCAGAGGTCTCGGGTTGTAACCCCAGTCCGAGCAAACACCAAAAAAAAAGCAAGCTGGCTTCAACGCATATTCGTTGCTTGTCTTGCATTCAATCATATCCCGAATACGTGGAGACGCGTCTCGGTTATATTCATTCCCAAAGCTTGGAAAGCCTCGCACTATGAGCCGAAGGATTATAGGCCAATAAGTCTTTCCTCCTTCTTGCTCAAGACGCTGGAGAGGATAATAAGTAATTTGCTCTCTATTAAAATTGACAGTAAACTTCTCACTGGATATCAACATGCATATCTTAAAGGGAAATCAACCGAAACGGCATTACATAGTCTGGTTTCTACCATTGAATCATCCTTGGCCGATAAGGAGTTCTGCCTGGTGGCCTTTCTAGACATCGAAGGCGCGTTTAACAATGTCACCTCAGAGGCCATAAGCAACGCTTTAAGTCACTAGCATGATCAGCATAAGTGGAGCACTCAGGACGACGCCTAGTGAAGCTCTGCAGGCCATTCTAGATATCTTGCCATTAGATTTAGCAGGTTTTCAAGTAGCGGCTACATCAGCTCTACGTTTAAGAGAGTCATCCGGATGGCATACAAAAGCCACAGGACACTCTAGCATTCTAAACAAATTAGGTTTTCTACCCGGTAGTACGGACCGCTGTACTACTACAATAGTTGCAGACAGCAACTACGAAACAAGGATTCCAAAAAGGAATGAGTGGGAAGAGCCAAATCGGTGCTATCCAACCCCAGGTAGTGTTTTCATCTACACCGATAGCTCGAAACTGGACAACAAAGTTGGAGGTGAAGTCTTTTCACATGACTTGAATCTACAGCTAGCTTTTAGACTACCCGATCACTGGTGCGTTTACCAGGCTGAAGTGTCAGCTATAATGGAGGCTGTCAACCATATAGAACATGAACCTATCCACAGGGATCTATTCATCTTCAGCTCGTTCCAACTCGTTCAATTCTGAACTAACACTGGACTGTCGCCGATCTCTGCAGGAGATGGCCAAACAGACCCGTTTGCACCTCGTGTGGGTCCCGGGACATAGGGATATCGAGGGAAATTGTAGGGCAGATGAGCTTGCAAGACAAGGCACTACCGAGCAGGTTCTTCGTGACAAAGAACGCATAGGTATACCGTTTGCCACATGCAAGCTAATGCTTAAACAGCATATCTATAAACTAGCAAGCGATAGATGGCAACAGAACCCAGTATGTCGAACATCAAGATAAACCTGGCCGAAGTGGGACCACAAGCGATCTCGTCAAATATGTACTCTAAGGAGAGAGGAAATCTCGAACTTTGTAGGGGTGCTCACAGGACACTGCCTCATCGGGAAACACGCAGAGAGACTGGGTGCACCCTACCGTAGATGCTGCAGAAGCTGCAAAGATGAGGAAGAGGAGACAATCGAACACCTCATTTGCCATTGCCTTGCTCTTAACAGCGCCAGACGACGCTTTCTTGGGACAACTTTCCTGGAGAGCCTATCTAAAGTCGCGGTTGTCGACATAAAGGACCTGGTGAATTTCATTAGGTTATCAAACTGGTTTAAAAAGGAGGAGTAATCTGTTTTTCTTCTTGTGGTATCACAATGGGCCTATGCACTGGCCTAAGTGTGCCCCTATGGCAGCCACTCTAACCTAACCTAATTAGTAAAAATCCAATTATTGGATTTTTTAAGAGCAGCAGTCACCTCTCGGCAGTGGGCGGCATACCTTCCGAGTGTATTTCTTCCATGAAAAAGCTTCTCACAAAAAATGCATTCGCCGTTCGGAGCCGGCATAAAACTGTAGGTCCACCCAATTAGTAGGAAAAACAAAAGGGGCACATCTCGAATTGGGAGAGAAGCTCGGCCATAAAATTCGTCATAGTTATAATAGCGCCATTGTATTATTATATTAATCGTAATCTTAGAAATTTTGAAATTACGATTACTGTAATCGTAATCCTATGTGTAATCGATTACACATGTAATCCTTATCGCCCAACTCTGGTTAGAACAAAAAGAAATAAATATATAGAACACATATGCCAACTTATACCATGTCTCCACATAACGTGTTTCGCTCTTTTTTTCCGCATTTTCTCTCTCAATCTTGTTTTGACACGAAAAACCAGTGCTGAAACTCGCCAATTTCCATACAAATTTTTGAGAGCGAGTGAAGATTGAAACACTGTTTCATTCTGAATCATCTTGCCAACCTCGATGATATCGATGTCTTCTCTAATTTTGTATCGAAAATCTATCGAAATCTCACACAGACCAAAACAAAGACGCAAAAATAAGCAAACATACAAACATTTAAGAAGAACAAGAAAAAAAATGTCAAAATGAATCACGATTAGGCACGTGGAGACGGGTTATTGAGCGAGATGTTTTGCTACATGTTTCTCTGGTGAATCAAGTTATGTGGAGACGGGCTTTAAGTTGTTGTATATAAAACTATTTGCCAATCTGTTTTCTGAAAAAAATATGGGTGCTCCACTGCGTATACTTAATATTGCTTTGGTGATGATTTTTTTTTTTTTTTAGAACTAATGTCTATTATAAGATAATGTATAACTAAATACTTTGAGGAAACTAATCAAGCAACTTGAAGCGTTTATTTGGCAAATGTGAGTCCTTTTTTATATAAAGTGCTAATAAAAATTATATCAGCGGGGAAAAGGATAAAAAAGAAAGTATAAAATCTATAGACTGAATCAAGCAAAGTGAAGCAATCATATGTGAATGCAAAACCGAGAAAAAATATAATTTTCAATGGACAAATACATATACGTTTGAGCAGTGTAAAAAAGCGTAGAAGTTATAAATAATATAAAAAAAATAGAAATTAAAATTGCAGCAATCAAGGGCAGTAGTGTAATGGTTCCATTTAACGATACTATTAGCTAGTCAGTTGGCACACTGATTTGCTACTATTAGCACGCAAAGAGCAACAACAACAATAACAAAAGCAACAACAACAACAACAACAACAACAAAATTGCAAACAGCATATTTGCCATTTGTTGGCCATGGCACAACTTGTGAATGCCAACAGCAAAGCGTCGGACACATCATTATAATCACATCAGCAGCGGAAGCACATGTGTACATAAGTATAAGTGTGTATGAGTACGCATAACATTATTATCGCGTTTTTGTGCTTCCTGCTATGTGCCAACTGACCACACACACATCGCTCTGCTCTAAGGGCTTTTAACAACTTGTGACGTGCAATTTCGTTGTTTTTATTTCTGCGCAAACTAACACACATGTGTCGGCGGCGGCAGCTCGTCTAAACATGCACAACGCTTAGGCCATACACACCTAGTCGAGCACGTGTGCATATTTGTTTAAGTGAGTGAATGCTTTTTGTGCGTATAAAACTTAAAACCACAATCAAAAACGTGCATCGATTCACAGAGTGTGTTGGTTTGACACACGTTAACGTTAACCACAAAAAAAATATCACAGTAACAACAATAGAAAATAAGAGTAATAGCAATAGCAAATAGCAAAAATAGCAACAACAACAACAAAAAAACACCAAAAACAAAAACAACAAAAACCAATTCACATAACGTGTCATGTTAACGTGCGTGTGTCGTCCCGTATCCGGTAATTTACCCAAAATGCCACCAAATATGCTACCCGCACCGAAAAGTACGCTCGCAATAACGTCAATGCCCCGCAGCGCTATCGCCATCACTGGTTTGGGCGGTGTTACGCCGACTGCTGCGACGACTGTTGTTGTGACAGCTGAACCCAAATTGAATGTAAGTCTGTTTTTGTAAGTGTTTGTTGTTTTCTTTTATTTTTCTTTTTTTTTTTTTTTTTTTTTGTTCGCGCACCTAACTCATCTGCCTTTCTAATGCACCTTTTACGAGTATTCATCACGTTCAAATCGAAGTGTATGTTATTGACACGCTCCACAGTAGAGCGACGTCGCTTTTATCCTCTAGGAACAACTAATTGATAGCAACACCAACGATATAAATCTTTGTCACTCCGTATGCGGATGTTTTCAGTTGACAGCCGAGTTGTGTTCATTAATTGAACATTTTTCAAAGACGAGCAGCCCATCTGCTATTTATTGTTTATCACACATGTATTAGGGCTTTGTTTGTCTGTTAATATCTGCTCGTGCTCGCTGTTGCCAATTCATCATTTGCTTTGAATTCGACTGGATTTGATTGTATTTAAATTAATAAAAAAGTGTTCCTAAGGCTTTTAGAAAGCATTTCATTCATCAAGTTAATTTTTTTTGGCACATATTGTATAAAATTGTTGGTATTAAATTGTAAAGCCACTCAATTAAGATTTTCTCTACTATCACTAGCAAAAAAAAAACTTGTCGTATAACCGTATGGTATCGTTGACGTATTACAAATTCAAAGCCTTTTTCTAAAATCTTCACTATGTACCTATATCGGCGATCGGCAGCTGGGCCATTTTAGGGCCACTCGTTTCTCATGTATAGATCGTGTGTGCGCTGCTAGCAAGCTATCGCTGCGCTGGCCGCGAACCAGTTTGCACTTGAACGTTGACAGGTAACCATGGTATGCGGATAAATGTTATTTCAGTGCTCTGCTTTTGCACGCACACTACCACAAATATTTTGCGCGTGTGTTGGTCGCTCTGCCAGCGGTGCCGATCGCTGACCTAGATACTTATTTCAAAGATGTTGATTTTATTTCGTTCTCTTCTACAACAAGTAACGTATACGCCATGTCACCCCTTATTAGTTAGGTTCGGTTAGGTTGAGCTGGCTGGCCATTAATGGCCTCACATAAACTGAATGAGTCCATAGTGTTACCAGACAAGTTATTGAAAATGACCAGGGCCCTATTCCACAAAGAAACTTATCAACTTTGCACTTTGCACTTTGCACTATCGATTTTATTGCAAAGTGAAAAGTGTTTCTGTTCCACAATATTCTTTGCAAATCTCACTATGCGTTGCGCTTAGTTTTGCAAAGTCTTTGCTAACGGAACATATTTTTGCAAAGACTTTTCACTCTCTGCAAAGTCTTTGCGTTCTATTTAAAAGTGAGCGTGCAAGGTGTTCCACAAAGCATTGACACGTCTTTGCATTTGTTTTGATCCTTTTCACTTTGCATTGTGTGTTTATGAGCCGAAAAATAAAAATAGAGAAAAAGCTATGTAATTAAAGAAAAAAAAGACATTTTATTTGCTAGCTTTCGAAACAATAAAGTAAGTATGTTTTTATAAAATTATTGTGAGTATTTAGAACATATTTAAGCTTATATTACATTTTGAAGATTAATAAATTAGATAAGCAGGCAGCTTGGGAGGAAGTTTTAAATAAAGCCCAGTCACTGCAACTGGCTTCGGCTCAAAAAACATGGACTTATGCGAGGGATAGCTTCACTGTTATAAATATTGGAATATTTTTAAAACTTTGATTTGGTTTGAAAGAAATTTAAAACTTTTTTTGGGTTAAATTTTGAACCTTCGAAAGTTTAAAAGTTTGTTATGCTTTTTTGGTTTAAAATTCAAACTTACAAAAGTTTAAATACTTCTAAGTATTATATATATTATATTATATATATTATTTGGAATAAATTTCATACTTTTTTGGTTTAAATCTTACATTTTTTCTCATTTAAACTTTTAAGGTTTAAATTTTAAACTTTTATTGGTCGTAACATTTTATTTCAATGAAAAAATTCTAATTTTTGATTTGAAATTCCAACTTTCCTTTTCGAGAAATAAACAATATAAAAGGCTCACATATAGGGGCGTTAGAATGAATACTTTTCCGTCAATCCAGCAATCCGTTTAACTTACAGCAGAGTGGAATTATATGTAATTGAATGACGATCGACACATTCAGTACTTCAACTTTGCGGTAAAAAATATATGAAGTTGAAGTATGTGTCAGTTAAACGGAGCTGGATTGCCGGAAAAGTATTCATTCTGACGCCCCTATTATAGTTATTAGACAATTTGAATAAACGACTGTGTGGCGTTTGAATGGAGAAAAAAAATAAACAAAATAATTGTGGAAACAGATAAAATGAAGAAGGAAGAAAAGTAGAAACGGAGGATAGGAAAAAGATGAAATATGGAAAAGGATGAAGGGGATGTCGGGGGCAGAACAATATGGAAGAAAAGGAGAAAAATAAGGTAGGAAAGAAGATACAATAGGGAAAAGCATGAAGAGGATTTGGGAGCAGACATTTTTTTTTTTAATTTAAACCAAAACAAGTAAAGAAGCCTAAGTTCGAGTGGAATCGAACATTAGATACTCAGCTGTATGCTTTCATTGTTTGTTTGCGTTAGATGGAAACACGGTGTACTTTATATAAAGCGAGTGCTGCATAAAGTGGACGTAGCCACGCCCATTTCCTAAATTTTTATCAGTCATCCAACTAAGCTTATGAATATTATTCTTTGTGCAAAATTTCATCCCTTTATGACTTCTAGTTACAAAGATGTCACGTTACACATTCCCAAAGGGTGTTCCAGAAATATCTTTGTTAAAAAGTAGGCGTGGTCATAAACCGATTTCAATAAATTTTTGCGTGTCTATTAACACAAGTTATAAAAGGGTATAAACCAAGTTTCGTCATAATATCTCAATTATTTGTCGAGTTATGGGCTCCGAAATCTCGTAGATTCCTTTGTCTAAAATGAGGCGGTGCCACGCCCATTTTCCAAAATTTTTATATTTTTTGTTTCCGGTCTATTGTAGAACTTATGCCACAAAATTTAAATGAATTATCTTTAAATTTCAATGAATTATCTTTATATATCGCTTAAAATGTTTTTATTAGGCCACTCTATAGTTCCCATACATACAAGTGGGCGTGGTCGTCAAACCGATTTCGCTAAAATTTTGAACATGTATTACCACAAGTAGTAAAAGTGTACATATCAAGTTTCGTCATTATATATCAATTATTTGTCGAGTTATAGGCTAAGAAATCTCGTATATTCCTACTTCTAAAAGGAGTGCGGTGCCACGCCCATTTTCCAAAATTTTTGTGTTTTTTGTTTTATGTCCATAGTTGGACTCATGCGACAAAATTTCAATGATAGATCTTTATATTTGTCAGAGATATCGCTTAAAATGTTTTATTAGGTCAATTTATAATATACATATATAAAAGTGGGCGTGGCCGTCAACCGATTTTAACTATTTTCCGTCAAAACATTTGCCTAAGTAAGCAAATCACGAATACCAAATTTCATAGATATATCTTCAACGGTTTCTGAGTTATGACATATAAAACTTTCAATATTTGACCCTTAATAAGTGGGCGTGGTACCGCCCATTTTCCATAATTTCATCAAATTTCTTCATAGGGGCCTGAGCCCAACACGTGTGTAAAATTTCATCGCTCCAGCTATATTAGTGGCTGAGATACCAAATTTCCGATTTTTTCTATATAGGAAAAGTGGGCGTGGTCATGGTCCGATTTCGCCCATTTTCAATACCAACCGTCCCAGTCTCTATACCAACTTGCATTCCAAATTTCATCGAAATATCTCAATTTTTGCGCGAGTTAGAGTGTTTACAGACGGACGGACGGACAGACGGACGGACGGACGGACATGGCTCAATCGATTTCTCTTTTCACCCTGATAATTTTGATATATAGAAGTGTATATCTATCTCTATTATTTCATTCTGTTGCAATCCACCGTTATGTGATTAAAACTATAATACTCTGTGTACTAGTACAGCTGACTATAAAAAGGTTTACATTTGAAACTTTTGAAAGTCTTAAAATAAATCTTAATTTGTAATAAAATTTAACCTTAAAAGTTAAAAAATCTTTTAAACTTTTCGGTCGTGTCCTATATATCGACCAAAAAAGTTTAAAATTTATACCAAAATTTATTTCAGTGTTGTTTGGGCAATGGAAGAGTCGAACATTCGTAAGTAAAATAATTTATTGCCTATACATGCAAATAATTTTATTGGTATCACTTGCTATTTTGTTTATTATTATTATAATATAGTATTTTCGTAAATAAACATTAAGTGAACTTCATATATTTGCTTTTTTTCATATTCACCAACTTTATTTAAAATGAAATGAACTTGTGTTTGGTTTAAACGGAAGCACTCATTAAAATTAAAGCTTTGTAGTCCTGAAAAATTAATGCGGTCTCTATAATTTCTTCCTATAACCGCGTCTTCACTACGTCGAACAAAAACTCACGTCTTAACATTTTGAAAAACTTCACTAGTAATAAAAATGTGAATTTGCAAAGCGATCGTTTACCTTGCAAATTTTTGACAAACTTATCAAATTCGGCTTTGCAAACATAGAATTTAAAGTTTTTTAGGAACGAAAGAGCGCATTTATTTGCAAAGTCTTTGCAAATTACACTTTTCAATAGTAGCTTTGCACTTTGCACAAGAGAACGTACGTGGAACAGAAATCGAAAAGAGAGTACAAAAACTGCAAAGACTTTTCAAATTACACTTTTCAAATCAACTTATAACTTATCAAATTTTACAATTCTGTGGAACACAAAGTTTTGCAAATTGACGAAAAATTTGCAAAGTGCAAAGTGAAAAGTTGATAAGTTGTTTTGTGGAATAGGGCCCAGCTCTACATTAAAAGCCTGCACTAAGACTGAAGAATAATCTCGTAGCAAATACCAAGAGTTTCTTTACCACTATTTTGCATACCGATTCGAGATCACTGAGTATGAATTGCTCCAGTAGTCGAAGCCTCAGCCTGGAAACAAGCAGAAGAGGAGCAGAGAACATCCTCTACCGCCACCTCATGCAATCCGTATTATCTGTATTCACTTTCATCAACTAGTGCCATTTTGAACGCTTGTGATGCCAAAATACAGTGTCCTGCGAGTCCATTGAGTAGTACATAATGCAAACCAAACCAAAAATTTTAATGAAGTGTTATATGTATGTCAACTGTTTATTAATATACGTTAATCTAGGAGCTAAACCAATGCATTCTTAGACTTATTAGAGCTCCAACAAGTGTTATCACAACCTGCTTTGTATAAAGTTTGTAATAGCGGCTGGGGTTTTTTTTTTTTTTGGCGCATACAAATTTTTCAAACGTATTTATTTTTTTTATATACATTAAAAAGTGTGCTCTTACTACTTTAGTTGTTTTTACTAATCCAATCTATGTGAGATAAAATTTTATATTTAGAAAGACTTTTTCTATTTTATAAAGACGATTTCTTAACCAATCTAATGAAGACCGTGACCTCGTTGGCACTTTTGCTACTTCCATATATCTGAGTATTAATATAGCGTTATATTCTATGCTAAAACTACTCTAAATCTTGTTTCTAATAAGTTAAAGTGATCAGTTACAATTTAGGCAGTTGTTTTAAGCCTTTTTATCTAGCCTCAACCTCGATATTTGCTAAACCTTTTTGATTGTCACTAGAAAACTGTAAAACTTAAGGCGAAAAGTGTCATTAAAGGATTTTGACACAAAATAGGTAGGTTTCATTTTATGTAACTTGCAATTTCCTAAAAAAAAATTAGCCCTAGAAATGCCTTTGAAATATGCTTGAAATTTCTGCCTATCCAATACCTATTGTTATCCTGCCAGCCATCGTTACCAACCTCGCAGCCGAATTCTCACACATATACACATTTTTCGATGATTTTCAAATACATAATACATACACACCTTCTTTTTCTGTTAAATGTCTCCTCATTTGCTCCGCTCTGAAATTTTAAAATCTGATTATCTGTTGTGCGCTGATATTCTCGCTTATTTGGTATATAGCATTTTCAGGTCAAATTAAAATTTTTTTCAACTCAAGCGTAACTTTTTTCAAGTCAAGTGAAACCTTTTACAATTGAATTTGAACGTTTTTCAATGGAAATGAATTTTAACAAAGTTTAATTTCGATAGAAAAAGATTTCAATTCAATTGCAAAAGGTTTCACTTGACTTCAGAAAAGTTTGACTTGCGTTGAAAAAAGTTTCTCGTCATTTGAAAAAAGTTTCATTTAACCTGAAAGTGCTATAGCAACATGAAAGGTACCGCCTAAAAGTATGCAATAAATATGATATATATGTTATTAACAGAGAGAGAGTGAGAGAGTTAACATATATGTCGGTAAAATCGGCACTGCTCCATTCATAATTACCACAAACTTCACCGTCTGTGGAAGTGTGTGCTACCCGTATAAAACCGGGGTTTTTTGCACACGAATGGCTGGCAGGGTACTCACAGTAATAGCACAGTAATAGCAAAGACGTACAGACCTATTCTGGATATTGCATTTCCAAAGATAACAATATTTCGAGAAGAAAGAAGTTTTTTTTTTTTTTTTTGAAAAAGAGGAAAGCTCGGTTACATATTTTAGTTATAGTTAATTAATAAGTTATTTTAATTTTGATATAAATTTAATAATATAAAATGTTAAAGCTGTTTCTTTTAATAATTGAAGCCTGCTAAGACAGCATAATTTAATTTATTACTTTGTTAATTATTTTTGCAATAATTCTAGCTTGCTGTTTTCTTTTTTTTCCTTTTTTTACTCTTATTAATATGACAGCTTATTATGTTATGTAAAATATTTATGTCATTTTGCCCATCCGCATTTTTCAACACTAAACTTATGCTTTTGTTATTTCTTTTCTCTTCTTTTGCATGCGCTGTGTCCTTACAATGAATGGCGTGGTCAACACGAAAATCTCTGCAACAACAACTACAACTTTTATGGCTAACAAAATGTATTATTTTGTGTGTTATTTGCAACAACCAACTTCCAACAACAACAAAAACAACGCAAATGCTGACGACAACAAAAAATTTAATATTCAAACGCGCCAACCACACAAATCCTGCCTACCGAACTGCCAACGTATTATCAACATAATCAACGACATCAATGAAATTCAAATTAAATTTACGCATTCACAACTTTGCCAACTTCTGGCTGATATGCTCTTGAATACAAACATTACTTTGTGTGCTCGCTGACTGATGAAATTAACTAAATCACACACAACAACAACAACAACAACAATACACAAAACTCATTTACTCACTACGCACACACTTGCGGCGCTTGTACAGGTGCCTGGCAGGCTGACTTCAGCCGAATTACGGGCGATGGCATTGCGACAACAACAACAAATCGATTCGCAACACCAGCTGTTGGCCACGAAAGAGCAACGTTTGCGTTTCCTCAAATCGCAGGAGGTACGCAATGCGGTTGCCAGCGCCGAAGGTGAACGCCTGCGACGTTTGCGCGAACGCGTCGAGGCGCAGGAATCGAAATTGAGACGGTTGCGTGCGTTGCGAGGTCAAGTGGATTTGCAAAAGACTCATAATGTTACGCTGAGTAAGTAAAAGTAGAAAAGTGCAAGTGGAAGTGGAAGTGGTGGAAAAAATTAGCGAAATTTAGTGGTAGGAGTGGGCTTCAAAGCAGAGAAAAAATGTATGTACATATTTAGTTGGAAATGATTGTATTTACATTTTTACATTAGAGTGTATCGCAACTAAATATTTTTTTTATAATACTTTGGATTTCCCTTTTGCAACTGCGCGGTTTTTTGAGTTGGCATGGCATATTTGAGCGCTTATAAAGGCACATCTTAATAGCTCTACGAAATTCATTAGTTGACCTCAAGCGGTTTATACATTATGAATATGTGAAAAACAGCGCCACTTCAATCAGCCAAAGTAAAATGTTGTCATTCAAAGTCGGTGATGCTCTAATGTAAATAAATTATTTCATATGTGTAGTGTGTGCTTGCGTTTTTCTAAAAAAATGAACACACTTTCATGCCGCTCTATGTACATCTAAGTAGCCCTTTAGCTTTTTAGCTTTGTAGATTTATAAATTCACAAAGTGAATACGCAAACGGTTTTCTTTGAGAGCGCTTAACAGGCATAAACACTAGGGTGGGGCGATTTACTAACCTATACCCCGCTATCGAAATTTGGATTCCTCTCATTTTTCTGAGTAGAAAACTCCTCCACGACATTTGTCTAAAATTAATTTTGATGTTCCGGAATTTGGTTTTTATGAAACAAGACGAATTTTTGAAAATAAAAATTGAGCAAAAATCGGCAAAAAAATATCCAGGCCAATATGCACATCGAGTTGAAGCAGAATTTTATGCTGAATCTAGATATGAAATCCGAATTAAAATCGGATGATCCGTTTTCGAGATATAGCGTGATTTCCGGTTATGGAGGCTGAATGCCCAAAATCGCATATTTTCGCGATTATCTCTTGTTGTGTACATTACATCTTAATTTTTTTTGCAAACTTCTTAAAGATAAGTTAATTCAATATACGAACAGTATTTTAAAATATTAATTTATCTTCCGGTATAGGAAAACTAGAATGCACTCATTTTTCCTTGGCCCATAATCGCGGTATGGGCTCTCTATGTTATAGTCATCCGATACCGATGAATTTCGCCGACAGCGTTTTGTGTACAATAAATGCTCTAAAAAAAAATTTCAGAATTTTAGCTGCAAAAATTGAAGAGTTATTGCCTAAAACGTAGACTTATGCTTCTGAAATTTGTTTTTTTGCTTCCAATAGTACGCTATGGCGTATGAGTAACCTTGAGTTTTTGTTAGAGTTGAGGAAAGTAAAAAAACAAGTCCCAAATAGGATACGTCTACGTTTTGGGTTATAACTCTTCAATTTTTGCAGCTAACATTCTGAAATTTTGTATTTAGATCATTTATTGTACACAAAGCGCTGACGGCGAAAATCATCGGTATCAAATGACTATAACATAGAGAACCCATACCGCGATTTTGGGCCAAGGAAAAAAAGAGTGCATTCTAGTTTTCCTATACCGCAAGATAAATTAATATTTTAAAATACTGTTCATATATTAAATTGACTTATCTTTAAGAAATTTGCAAAAAAAATTAAGATATATTGTACACAGCAAGAGATAATCGCGAAAATATGCGATTTTCGGCATTCAGCCTCCATAACCGGAAATCACGCTATATCTCGAAAACGGATCATCCGATTTTAGTTTCGATTTCATATATGGATTCAGCATAAAATTCTGCTTCAACTCGATGTGCATATTGGCCTGGATATTTTTTTGTCGATTTTTGCCCAATTTTTATTTTCAAAAATTCGTCTTGGTTCATAAAAACTAAATTCCGGAACATCAAAATTTATTTTAGACAAATGTCGTGGAGGAGTTTTCTACTCAGAAAAATGAGAGGAATCCAAATTTCGATAGCGCGGTATCGATTAATTTCCCTCCATACAAATCGTCCCACCCTAATAAACACGCTCTTACTTACCTGCACATTTACATACTATACAGATACTTTTTTAAAACGTTAGTGTATGTAGCACGTCGCAGCCTTAATCCACCACACGCTCATCATTAAGGTCACTAACACATCACTAATTCCTTTAACGCCTCTAACGCCACTTGCCGACTGTCGACTGCCTTGTGTCAGCTTGAGGAAAATTTAGTAAAACAGTCACAATCTTCTGTCTAAAAATTTTCTTTCAGCTTTGCTTGCGGTAAAGTGAGCAAAAGAGCTTAGGCATCATTTTGTTCAATTAAAACATGAGTGGCTTGGAAATTTTAAAGAGAAGACAAGTACAAAATTTGTTAGCATAATAAATACTTGCAAAATAGAAAGTTATTGCGCATAATTTTAATACATTTTCACTTCAAAATTCCATCGAAATTTTGTGCAGTTGACTCAATGACTCAGTATCGAATTTAAAAATTCAATTCACTCATTTGAGTTAAATTCCATTAAAAAAATTTTGGAGTTGACTCAATGTGCCATTTTTTGGAGTTAACCCAATGACTCAAAATAATTTTAATAAATTCAATCAATTAATCATTATGCTCATTTGAATTGAATTACATAGAAAAAAATTTGGTGTCAACCCATAGAGCCAATTTTTTAAATTATCACAATGGTGTCAACCCATAGAGCCATTTTTTTAAATTATCACAATGACTCAAAATCATTTTAAAGAATTCACTTAACTAATCATGATGTTTATTTGAATTAAATTACATAGAAACAAATTTTTAAATTATCCCAATGACTCAAAATCATTTTAATGCATTCACTCAACTAATCATGAAAATTATTTGAATTAAATTCCATAACCAATTGTGGAGTGAGCCATTTTTTGGAGTTAACCCAATTACTCCAAATCAATTTAAAAACTCAGTTCATTCAATTAATGATTATACTCATTTGTATTAAATTCCATTAAAAAATTTTGGAGTTGGCTCAATGAGTCGCACCCAATTCAAAAAGATTCAGCTTACTGAACCCAATGACTCAAAATCATTTTAAATATTCAATTAACTCAACTAATCATAGTACTTATTTGAATCAAGTTCCATAAAAAAAAATTTGGAGTTGACTCAATGAGTCGAAATAAATTTAAAGATTTAGCTCACTCAACGAAATGACTCAAAATTATTTTAAAGATACAATCCACACAACTAATCATAATAGTCATTTGAATTAAATTCCATAAACAAAATTTTGCAGTTGACTCAATTAGTCGAAATCAATTTAAAGATTCAACCCACTCAACTTACACAAACTACTCATTTGCGATATTTATTTCCAAATGCAAATTCCATCGAAATTTGTATGTAATAAACTCATTGACTCGATATCGAATTTAAAGATTCATCTCAATCAACTCAATATACTACTCCTTTGACTCATTTGCGATATTCATTTCCAGTTCCAAATTCCATCGAAATTTTTATGGAATTAACTCAATATCGAATTTAAGAATTCAGTTTACTCAACTAATTCAAAACACCCATTTGAATCTTTGAATATCAGACTCATTCATTTCACTACTTTTGTTCGAATTGTTCTGTCTTGACTCACATTTTAAAGCCTAATCTCATGGTTTTGCATAGATCTTAATTATACACAAAAAATACGGAAATTTTAGTAATTTCCACGAGTTGCTTTTACAAGAAAGCTTTAATAAATATGGCAACTTGCTATCTACTAAGAACAACATTAACCAATCACAGACCAAACGGCATGTTAATGCATGAAAATTTACTGAACTAAGTACAAAATGTTTTACAAACACCCACCAAAGGCGAGGAAGTGTGCAAAATTTTCTTTGCGCTGCGTTATTGAAACCATTTATATAATGTTGTAGCAAAATTGAATGTGAAACACTCAAGCATTAAAAATCTACATGTTGCCGAGTAAGAAGAAGAGGAGAAGAGTTTGCTTTGCTTGATTTCATTTCCGTTTCGTTTTTTGCTTACCTTGTTTGCCACTCTATATGCCAGTCATCGCTTCCTTCACTGCAACGGTGATGAGAACTACTTTTTGTTCCTTCTGTCTGCCTTCTCATAGTTTCATTATTACAAACTAAGGATTTGTGTTTGCTGCACAAGCACTCCGTTCAAAGTAAAAGGCAAAAAAAAAAACGAAACAGAATTATATTCCTTAACGGTAATTGGATTTGTTATTGAAGCAGACACAGCGGCTGACACTTCTTTTACTTCCTTTTATTCTTCCCATTTCTCACTGCTCTCATTTGCCTGACACTTCTTTTACTTCCTCTTTTTCTTCCAATTGCTCACTCCTCTCATTTGCCTAATCCTTCTTATCCCCTTCTCCTCTTCTGTTTTCTTGATCAATGCCCTAGCAGAGCTTTGCCTTTCGTGATTTCGACCTCAATTTCAGCACCCAACTCAACCCCCGCAAAAACTATGTACGAGTATGATACGAATCATATTTTATGTCCATTTCGTTATGCCCTCTTCCTAATATGAAGTAGCATATGGCCTCTACATTTTTACAAATGTACGTAGTGCAACTCGCCGGCGGCCTACATAAAAACCAAACCAAACCAAAAATCACAGTTACATTGGTGAACGTTAAGCTCCTTTCGGGTACATGAGATTTCTTGCTAAGCGGATTAGAAGCGACGGGATCGCCGCTTACCGCGTGCAAATCTCGTTCGCCTTGCTGTGCTACGTAGAGCTCTTCCCACAAAGCTCTAACGCCTGTACTGTCACACGCACACACACACAAAATGTCAGCAAATTTTGCTGGCAGAAATAAAAAAAAGCAAACAACAACAAAAAAAAACAGCATGTCATTCACAGTTGAATACATTTGCATTCACATACATTAGCATATAGCCTTTCATCCTTTTATAAATATTTATGCAATGTAGATTTTAGTTATGTGCTGTAATTTGATAGCTCCGTATCCGCTATTTCGCCATCATGCCGTCGCGCCATCACGCCTAAGGGCCAAACGTGTAATCGGCTATTAGAGAGAGAGAAATCCCCGCGTTGAAAGTAGCACGGGGCAAGGGATGCGCGAATGCGGGCGCAATTAGATTATTTAATTTAAATGTTCGCCAACCAATTGCGGTCGCTCAAAGGTGTGCGGGTGTGTGGTTGACATAATCCTTTAAACCCCGCGCCTTTGCACATTTCCCTCACACTTGCTGTGTTAAATAATACCTTGAAAACTGTTAACTAATTAAAATGTTAATGACGGTTGACGAGCGCGCAGTGGCAAAAAACCGCTTCAAAAATTTTCTAATATGCCTTTGGTTGGGTATGGAATTAATAAATGTGTAAGCAAAGCACATGTTGCTCTAAGTGTGTGTATATGTTTATTTATGTATGTTGAGTAGAATTGATTTCGGTCCCTTTTTGCGGCATTACCTACATTACGTGCATTTAAATAATTTTCAACACAAACATTCAGAATTTGTAACATGTCTCATGCTTTCGTTATACACGAACCCTTTTGCGCGTAAATCTACTCATTGCAAGCATGAAAATTTCAAAACTGAAAAGTTTTATTAAATTAAATGCCCCATTAAACTCTAGTTGGCGGTATATTTCAAATGTCGTCGCATATCTTACGCTCTAATCTCAATTTCCTTTACGCTCCATCAAGTCAATATACATACATATACATAATAATAGTTTCTATAGGCTTTATTTTATAAGTATACACAAATCAGCGCTAAAGTCCTAATGCCCAAAAACAGCACACTTTAAAACACATGGGAGTACCTGGATGACTGAGCTTTCCTCCGGCTGGCAAATGAGTTAAACCAAAGTGAGGTAAAAATTTTTCTTTTCAAAAGTTCGCCCCTCTCAATCAGCTTGTCCCTTTCTTCTTCGTCTTCCACTCCATTTTCCTCTACAATTCTCTTTCTCCTTTCGTTTTTATTTGCAGTTCTGTTTTTCTTCCCTTTTCCGTCACATTTCCTCTTCCTTTCCTTTCTCCACCGCTCTCCCTTACACCTCTTTCAGTCCTCCCTTTCACTCCCCGTCTTTTTCCTTCTCCACCCCCCCTATCCTACTCGAACGATCAGCCCACCCGTCTCCATTCCATTTTCGTTTCTTTTCCTTCTTCGATTTCCTTTCCCTTACCGACGGAGCCGGGTTCAGCATAATATCGAAACAACTTTATGTTGTGGCCATAATTTCCACTTTTCATTTGATATCAATATTGTGGCCGCTGTGGTGCAGTGGGTAGAGTGCTCGCCTGCTATGCCAGAGGTCTCGGGTTCAAATCACGGTCCGAGCAAAACACCAAAAACAATTTTCTAATTAGTAAAAATCCAATTATTGGGTTTTTTAAGAGCAGCGGTCACCTCCCGGCAGTGGGCGGCATACCCTCCGAGAGTATTTCTGCCATGAAAAAGCTTCTCACAAAAAAGCATTCGCCGTTCGGAGCCGGCATAAAACTGTAGGTCCACCCAATTAGTAGGGAAAAACAAAAAGGAGCACACCTCGAATTGGGTGAGAAGCTCGGCCATAAAACTCGTCAGAGTTATAATAGCGCCATTGTATTATTATTATTATCAATATTGCTTAAAAACATTCCGGGCCATCACGATCTCCTTTTTTGCCCCTAACTGGGTACCCGGCCTAAGAATAATAATGAAAGGAGCTGTACATAGCATCCCAGTACTGCTAAGCAGTATTCCGCGGTCAGCCGGGTCCATTTATTGGCCCATATCTGGGGGCCCGCTATAGAAATCATAATAAGTAGACAGAAGCTCTAGTTTTCACCATTCATTTGATACCAATAACGCTGAGAAATATTCCGAGCTCAGCAGGTTAGCCGAGTCCACATTTTGACTCATATATAGAAGAAGAAGAAGAAGAAGAAGAAGAAGAAGAAGAAGAGAGAAGATAGAAGAGAGAAGAGATAAGAGAGAAGAGATAAGAGAGAAGAGAGAAGAGAGAAGATAGAAGATAGAAGATAGAAGATAGAAAATAGCGGATAGAAGATAGAAGGTAGAAGATGGAAGATAGAAGATAGAAGATAGAAGATAGATGATAAAAGATAGAAGATAGAAGATAAAAGATAGAAGATAGAAGATAGAAGATAGAATATAGAAGATAGAAGATAGAACATAGAAGATAGGAGATAGAAGATAGAAGATAGGAGATAGAAGATAGGAGATAGAAGATAGCAGATAGAAAACAGAAGATAAAAGATAGAAGGTAGAAGGTAGAAGATAGAAGATAGAAGATAGAAGATAGAAGATAGAAGATAGAAGATAGAATGTGACACATTTATCTCTAGCCCTTTATCGTTTTACCTCTAACTATCGATAACGCTCTCTCTCTCTCTCTCTCTCCCTCATTACAGGTAACGATCTTGATTCAATACGTGCGCTCTTCAGCGAAAAGGAGAAAGAGCTTAGTTTAGCGGTAGCAAAAGTAGAAGCGCTCACACGACAACTCGAGGAGCTGCGACGCGATCGACGTTGTCCAATCAATTTGCTAACGACGAATGGTGGTAATAACGGCAGCTCACAGCCGCTGCCACCACAAGCTTCAAGAGAATTGGAAAAGCTGCGACGTGAGTTGGTGGTAAGTTGAGAAACGATTCAAGTTTTTCATATAAATTTTAACTAAAAAATGTTTTCTTCTTCTCTTTTTTTTCCTCGCCTTTCTCGTTCTCTCCCGCTCTCACTCTGAACATCATTCCACAACTTGCAGTATCGCAATCAACTCTCATTGCAACAAGACGCGCGCCTGCATTTGCAACGCGAAGCGCTACAGCAACGTCAGGCGGAGTTGCGCTCCGTCGATCAACGCATTTACGAGCTGCAAACGCGGTTGCAGCGCAAAAAAGCGGCAAACGTGCAAAATGTTGCACAAACTCAAAATCAAAATCAATTGCATGTGCCACAACATGATGTGCTGCACCACCAACAGTTGCAACAACTGCAGCAACAACAGCAGCAGCTACAACAAAACCACCAACAACAACATCAAAAGCACCACCACCAAACTACAATACAACAGCAACAACAACAACAGCAGTCATACCGCCAACAAGCGCCGCCGACGCACGCTTACGACACCAATCCGAATGCCACCATTGCCTATAATCAATCCACACAGCAACACCAACAACAACAACAAAACACAACAAGCGGCATACACAAACAGGGCGTGGCCGCGCTAAAACAACAACTATTGCAAAAGCAGGCGGCAAGTAACTTACAACACCAACAACAACAAAATGCCTCGAAATTTCCAAATATAAACAATCGCAGCGAAATCGCCAATCGGAGTATGCCGCGCGGCAATGTGGCGGCCGTCGAGCCTTACATACACACGCCGCAGAAGTCGGCGCCTGGTGGTGGCTTTTTAGGTGCCGCAAATATACTGAAGCATGCGGCCGCCACCGCCAATACCAACCAACAAAATCAACTCATACAGGACTTGACGCACATGAAGCTGAATTTGACAGCCGCAAATGCCGGCAGTGCCGCGCACAGTCCGCAAAGCAGCGCGCCAAACAACGCACATAACACAATCATCAACAGCAATGCCACATTAACGGCGGCGAATGCAAACAACGCGCAAGCATTTTTCAGTGGCGAAAGTGACGAATCGAAATTGGCGAAGAAGATGCTTACCGCTTCATTGGCGGCTGCGGCAGCAGCAAAGGCCGCAGAGACAGTAAAGCCGGTGGAGGCGGATAAAACGATGCCCGTTTACGCTGAAGTGGGACCGAAAAAAAGGGATCTAATAAAGGCAGCGGCGGAGGCAGCTAAGGCGGCAGAAGCAGCTGCGCGCACATCTGAGTCAGCGCCGTCTCCTGCTGCTGGCGGCACATCAGCAGCAACAACAAGCAGCCAAGCCGCCATTGTTGTCACAACGACAACAACAAGCAACAGCAAAATACCGAAAAGCATTGGTTCGGCTGGCAACTCAGCAACAGCCACGATTAATAAATTGAATAATGCGTCATCGGTAGGCGCGAATCGAGAACGTAACGACGCGGAGAAGAGGTGCGAAGGCGGCGTAGTCATAGTAAGCGACGCACAACAGCAAAAGCTGACGGTGCATAGCCAACCATTGGGCGCTGCCAACAAATCGCTAGCGATGCCTGTCTCCACCTCAGCATCCAGCGCGCCCAACACCAACAGCTCCTCGAGCACGGACAGCGCGCATGCGAAATCAAAACCACTTCAAGCGAACTCAAACGCTGGCAGCGGCGGCGGTGGCGATGGCTTGGCAATACCACCGCGCAAGCCAATTAGCAGCGTTGCGCCCACATCAGTAACAAGTTCTATACCGAAAATGATTACCTACAGTCCGAAAGTGAACCGCGTCGCGCCAAATGTGGTCAGCGCACAGACGGCAAATGCAGCGTATACCGATCGTCCGGCGCTGCCGCCAAAGCCAAGCAAAATGTCACCGACAGCCGAGCAAGCGAGCGAGCAAAGTACAAGCGCCGCTACAGCAGCGGCAACAACAACAACAACAACAAAACCATCTGCAGCCACGTCGATGTTAAAGAAACCTGCGGCGCATAATAGCGCGGCTGCTGCTGCTCATGCTACTGCAACTGCGGAATTGCAACAAGCCGCGCAACAGGGCTTACAAACACTCAACATTAACGACAATCTGCCGATCAAAGCGAAACCGCTGACAATTCGCAAGCAGCCCATGTCCGAACAGCCACGTTTGCGCTTAAGCAACGCGGCGCCAAAGCCATCACTACAAGCGGCGCGCAAAATGGACTTACCAACACCCACAGCATCGTTCCTCTATCCGGCGGCAGAGATCAGTCACAGGCACAACAAAGACGCGCTTGATGCAACTCATTCAAACACAAACCAAAACCGCTCCACTGGCTCGCCATTAAACAGCGCCGCCTCAAGCTCGAACACGCCCTCACCCGAACAGCCAACGTTTCCGCAATACACGCCATCGCATACGCAAATGCATCCAACACCGCCGCCTCTGCCACCCGCTCACTCGCACTCACAACATTCGCCGAATAGCCAATCGCAATCTAGTTCCAGCATGGATGAACTGGATAAGATTGAGCGCCGCGTTGATGGTGTGCTTGGCAATGATTCGGCTGCGAATATTAATGGCGAAGGCGGCCAAAAATGGCGTGCCGCTTCTATTGGCAGCGCGCCAACCTCATCTGCGCTCACTTCAACCTCCACAAATGCCAACACCAACGCCAACACCACAACAACCACCGCCACCGCCACTACCATAACCACCAGCAACAATGGCAAACCGAAATTGACGCGACGCGTCAGCTTCGATCCGCTTGCGCTGCTGCTGGACGCTAGCCTAGAGGGTGAGCTCGAGTTGGTGAAGAAGACCGCCATGCAAGTGGCAAATGCGAGCGCTGCAAATGATGAGGGCATAACGGCACTGCATAATGCCATATGCGCGGGGCATTTCGATATAGTCAAGTGAGTGATACGATTGAATGCGAGAGTGTATGAATATTTAAAATGCTCATCTCTTTTCATTCATTCGCTTTCCTCTTTTTTCTTTGAATAGATTCCTTGTCGAATTCGGCTGCGATGTAAATGCACAAGATTCGGACGGTTGGACACCGCTGCATTGTGCGGCCAGTTGCAATAATTTGTCGATGGTGAAATTTTTAGTTGAAAATGGCGCATGTCTTTTCGCAGCGACGCTGTCGGATCACGAAACGCCTGCAGAGAAATGTGAGGAGGACGAAGAGGGTTTCGATGGTTGTTCGGAGTATTTATATAGTGAGTAGCATGCTTTTTCCATATTATGCAGTTTTTATAGCCTAAAATTAGCTTTTTTGCATAAATAAATGTGTCTCGATTGTTATCTCTTTCTCTCTCACACTCTCTCTTTTAGGCATTCAAGAGAAGCTCGGCATACTTCATAATGGCGAAGTGTATGCAGTTTTCTCGTATGATGCTCAAAATAGCGACGAGCTAACATTTCAAGTTAACGATCGTTTGATTATTTTGCGCAAAGGTGACGATGCCGAAAGCGAATGGTGGTGGGCTAAGAATATGATGGATGAGGAAGGCTATGTGCCCAGAAATCTGTTGGGGGTAAGTGTGATGGGAAAAAAATGTGTTAGAGTTGATTTTGATTGCGATTTCGATTTTCATTTGAGTTTGGCGGCGATTTACTATTCGAATTCGTTATCGATTTCGTTATCGATTTCCTTTTCTAATTCGTTTTCGCTTTCGTTATCGATTTTAATTTCGAATAACTACTTTATTTTTTAGCTTTTTATGACCAGTTTTTTAAGGGGAATTTGGTGTGAGAAATAAATATTTTTAAAATTTCTATTTTAAAATCGTTTGCGATTTCGGTTTGATTTCGTCTTCGACTTTCATTTCGATCTCGAATTGTAGTTACTACGATTTGGATTTTATTTACATTTTCGTTTTCTTTCGTTTTGATTTCGCACTCCACATCAATTAAATTTTGAATTCGACTTATGTTATGTTCAGACACAACCTTAATTGAACATTAAGAGCCTTCATTCAATTTTCAAGCCTAATGATTCTCAATTTACCATACAAAAATTGACTAAGTTAATGCTTCATTAGAAATTAATGAGTTCTTAATGAAGAACAATTCTGCATGCAACCCTGTTAAAAAGCTTGTTTGATAAGCAAAATGAAATGTCATGATCAGAGAAATGTCATTAGCGTCAGGGTCCACTAAACAGGTTGGTTCGTCAGATCAGCTGAATTCTTGTTCTTCTTCATCACCTATCAAATATATGTACATGCATTCGTGTTTACGATTGGTAAAATTTGTGAGCTGAATGTAAAATTATTTCGTCCTCCTTGCAGTTTCGACATTTAGGTCACGAGAGTTTGGTATTCAGCTAACGGCGTATATGTGTGTATGTATCTTGAGCCGACCTGTTAAATGGGCCAAGTAAATTAAATATGTCTGAACACCAAATCTAGAGATGTTCAATCAAGCCCAATTGACTTAATAAATTTTTATGTCTGAACATGATATGAGACTACGACTTCGACTTCGAATACGTTTGTGTTTTGATTTGCTTTTTCGTTTTCAATTTCTATATCTCAATTTCGACTTTCAGTTCAATTTCATCACAAGCGATAAATTTAAAATAATAAAATTACTCTGTTTGTCTTGTCTCTTTACAGCTCTATCCAAGAGTCCCACCGCAGACCTCCAACTTCAGCGATTAGCAGTTAATACGGTTTTATGTGTGTAAAAAGAAATCGGGACGTTTGATACAAAAACATTACATTTCTAAGTACTTGTAATTTAAAAGCTTGGCTAAACAAGTAATGGTTTCAAGTGAATGGTTACAAAAAAAAAAAAACAAAAAAAAAACGCTGCAGAAGCACGCTCGTTAGTGGCATACAAATAATTTTATTACTAAATTAAATAAGTTTTTTTATTATTATGTTAAAACTTAATTTAAAAAAAAAATTTAACACTACTTAATTTTACTTACATGTGCATTTAATTTTACTTACATTTAAGCCATTTTGTGTTTATGTAAAGGCAACATTTGCAAACAAAAAGTGTCCATAAAATGTGCAACATTGTTATTTAAGCATTTTCGCAGCTTTTCTATTGTAACTGATTATATGTATTAGTGTACATACAACATATATTTTGTACAAGCACAATAACTAATTAAATTAAGAAAACAAGTTATGTAGGTATGTATTTGAAAAAAATATGTATAAAATAATATTAGAGTAAAATAAAAAGCATTGATTTTGAGAAATAAAGGAATATTCATTAAATACTAAAATAAAAACTAAGATCCATGGACACGGTAGGCAGGAAGCGACGATAGGTTGCATGAAAATGTCGAGAAAAAAGGAAAGTGGGGTTGTGTTATGTGATGTTTATAGATGAAACATCCGTTGAAATTAAAATCCGAGCTGCTCCTTTTTCAAGGATATCCATATTTTTTGTTTTTTATGAAAGGATCAAATATTGAGGAATTCGAAAATTCGCCACCGTCCAAATTTTTCCGATTTCAATACATTATTTGGTCGCTAAGGGATACAAAAAAAGGTATTAAAAAGAAAAAAGGACACCTGTAGTGGAAAAATCCAATGTGAACAGGACCTAAAGGATAACCACTGAAATATAAAATAACACAAAAAGTACCCACTTTAATTTGCGTATAACTCCTAAAATGTTAACTCTACGTGAAAATTCCTTATTATATGTTTCATTCACAATAAATAAAGAAATATTTCTTTAATATACAATTTTGATGTACCTACAGTGCTTAATGTACTTTTGTGCATCTAAAGTGAAAAATTCAAAAAAAGTACGTTTTTTTTATAGTGCTATTTTAAGTTCAAATATTTTTGTAGTTTATGTAAATATTTTAATCTAATGATCCAACTCTCATTCCTACATATCTATACGTTAATACTAAAAAAGAGTTAGAGCTGAGATACGCGCCAGCTGTGCACGGTGGGCGGGAAGCAACAATAGGTTGCATGGGAATATCGTAAAAACGATGGCCCAACGAATATGTGCCTAGCTGTGTGCTGGTACTAATTTTCGTTTAAAAAAAATGTTGGAGATTTTATTCACGCTTGCTGTGTGTTTATGAAGTATATTAGAATATCATTTTACGTAAGTTTTTAGCCGGCAATCGTTTTTTCGATATTTTCATGCAACCTATTTTTGCTTACCGCCCACCGTGCACAGCTAGCACGTATTTCAGCTCTAATTCTTTTTAATATTAACGTATAGATATGTAGGAATGAGAATTGGATCATTAGATTAAAATATTTACATAAACTAGAAAAATATTTGAACTTAAAGTAGCACCATAAAAAAGTACTTTTTTTTTGAAATTTTCACTTTAGATGGACCAAAGTGCATTAACCACTGCAGGTACATCAAAATTGTATATCAAAGAAATATTCCCTTATTTATTCTGAATGAAACATATAATAAGGAATTTTCACGTAGAGTTAACATTTTAGGAGTTATACGCAAATTAAAGTGGGTACTTTTTGTGTTATTTTATATTTCAGTGCTTATCCTTTAGGTCCTGTTCACATTGGATTTTTCCACTACAGGTGTCCTTTTTTCTTTTTAATACCTTTTTTTGTATCCCTTAGCGACCAAATAATGTATTGAAATCGGAAAAATTTGGACGGTGGCGAATTTTCGATTTCCTCAATATTTGATCCTTTCAAAAAAAACAAAAAATGTGGATATCCTTGAAAAAGGAGCAGCTCGGATTTTAATTTCAACGGATGTTTCATCTATAAACATCACATAACACAACCCCACTTTCCTTTTTTCTCGACATTTTCATGCAACCTATCGTCGCTTCCTGCCTACCGTGTGGAGCTTTAATCAATTCGACTTTTGTCTACCTGTTAAGTATACCATTCAAAAATCGCCTTAATGCTTCTTAACCTCGCTCAACAACCAACCGTTTTCTTTTCTCGAAATAATTTGCCTTTTTGTAAGTTTGTCTGCTCATTTCACAAAGTATTGGCCACTAAGTAAGAGGGCACCATTCTCTACAAATTCAGCCATTTTATAGAAAGTCAGTTTACGTATTTTGATGATTGGGGTATATGTACATAGCTAGAAGGGCAAATTTTTTTGTCAGAAAAGAAAACGCTATACTTGCAATTCTTTGATTTAAAATACCGCCTAAATGTAGGCAACAAAACCTGACATTGAGCAGCAAGCTTATTAGACACAGGGTGACTACAAGGAAACATTTTTCTTTTTATAAAATAGAATAAAGCAGAGATGTAGAATAATTATTATTTCATTTTTAAATTATAAAAAATCTTACAAATTTTCTTCAGGATCATAAAAGTCTTTTGATAATATTTTTTTCCTGATCAAAATGATAAAAATCTTCTATAATTATTATTCAGAAACTTATATTTTAAAAATCTTTCCATAATAGTTATTTCAAATATATATTTTTTAAGTCTTCAAAGACTTTTATATTGAGACAAATTTGAAAAAAGTCTTTGCGTAATTATTATCAGTAATAAATTGTTTTTTATATCTTCAAAGACTTTTTCATTGAGACAAAGTTCAAAAAAATCTCAGAAAATTTTCAATAACTTTCATATAAGTATAAAATAAAAATAACTTTCATATAAGTACTTCAAAATTCAAACAAATTTCCAATTTTAAATTGTATGAAAGATTTTTTCGAAGATATAAAAAATAAATTTGTTACTCAAAATAATTACTTAAAGATATTTTTGAAATTCGTCTCAATGAAAAAGTCTTTGAAGACTTAAAAAACAATTTGTTACGGATAATAATTACTCAAAGACTTTTATCAAATTTGTCTCAATATAAAAGTCTTTGAAGATATAAAACAAAATTTCTCATTTATAATAATTACAAAACGACTTAAAAAAAATATCTCAGAAATAACTATTATGGAAAGACTTTTAAAATATGTTTCTTTCAATAATAATTATATTTTGATTTTTATTTTTTCTCTTATAATAATTACAACTCTGGAATAAAGTTTAGCATAAATTATCTAAACTTGCTGAAATTTAGCTTAAAATCAAGGCAAAATCGATCCACCAAAAAACTTGAAAACACCAAAATCTTGCGGGATGTTGCGAATTGTTCTTTTAGGCCAATATTTTGAAAGGCATAAAATCATCTTTTGTCGTTAAAATGGTACCTACAACTGCAAAAGAGAGTAGAGTAGAGATGTGCTATATGAGTTCGGTATCATCAGTCTTCTCTCGAAAATTGATCAAATTTATACCATAAACCTAATGAGGCTTAACGCTTAAAATTGCAACAACCCTAATAAGTGTAGGTATGTACATAAATACAGTGAGACTTTCATATCTGCTTAACCGACCTTTGTGCCAAAAGTTAAAATTGTGCCAAATCCACGACTTCAGAGCTGTAAAGGACATATAGGAAATATAGAGCTTCCCGAGCTTTACAAAGACCAAATTTATGGTATAGATCGATAGCGCTGGGCGCCAGGAGTTAAAATTTGGCAAAACTCAATTTTAGCATAGGAGGATATGAAAGTTTCACTTAGGCGGTTATGTAGTTTAAACGACGATATGTAAATATATTTTTATCTACCAGACTTTGCTAATAAATTTTATTATCTTAACGAAAACATACAAACTTGTCTGATGCATGTGATTAGATATAAAAAAACATATTATTGAGTATAAAAAAGGAAAAAAAAATATGTTATTAATATTATAAATTGTATGCGCAAACATACAAGAAGCCAGATTAAGTGGCAATTTTTTTTAAAGTTTCACTTCAACAATAGAAAAACAAACGATTTAGAATCTGGATAACATATGTATACATATACATACATATATGCAAGTACTAAAGTAAATTTAAGAACTAATAAAATAATACAATACAGATAAATAATAAAAAAATTGTAAGCAAAAAACTGTTGCTACGTACGCATTGTTATTAAGTAACAATTTAATAAGCAAAATAAATAAATTAAATAAACAATAAAATCATTAAAAACTTATGAAAATTAGTTGTTTTTATTTAAACTGATTGACAACAAAATTCCATCCGTCGGAAAGGAGATCATACTATGAGCGTTTATGAAGCACTCACTATGGAGTTTTGTAGTGCCCACGAATAGGCGAAGAAAATATGCTCACTTTTCATAGGAGCGGAGCACTCTGTACTTGATTAAAACAAATATTAACTAATTAGTGTGCTTTCTAGAAGAAAGTAGGAGAGTATACAGAGGAAAGTCTTAATCGATCGCACCGCTATCTTTCTCTCTCTTAGAACAACTGAGTTTCTCAAAGAAGGGCTTGTTGATCGTATTGCTGGTATCTTCATAAAAAAAATTTTTATTTTGTTCAGATCTTTATTGGTGACTTTCGTTGTTCTCTGTAATTAGTAGAGCTCTACATAGATACCCTGCTATCGAACAAATCGAATTGATCGTTTTTGTTTGAAGCCCGTTTGTTGTTCAAATGCCCGTACAAACATTCGAGCATTCGAGCTTACAAACAAAAAAAAATGTGTATCGAAAAAACAAAAATAAAAACAACTTCATATGAAGAAGAAAAAAATAATAAACAAAAGAAAAAAACAAACTTCAAAATGCCCGAATTGTTCAAATGCCCGTACAAACATACGGGTAATAAACAAACAAACGATTGTTCGAGCATTTGAACAACATTTGTTCGGGCTACTCCAAAATGTTCAAAAAAAATCTGGAGCTCTAGTAATTAGTTATTGACAGTTCATACAGTTCAGTTCAGATTATGGAACAGTAGGAATGTTTCGTTGCTAAAGACATACTTTCATTGTTTTTATACTCAGCTGTACTAGTACACAGAGTATTATAGTTTTAATCACATAACGGTGGATTGTAACAGAATGAAATAATCGAGATAGATATAGACTTATGTATATCAAAATGATCAGGGTGAAAAGAGAAATCGATTGAGCCATGTCCGTCCGTCCGTCCGTCCGTCTGTCCGTCCGTCTGTCCGTCCGTCCGTCCGTCCGGCCGTCTGTAAACACTCTAACTCGCGCAAAAATTGAGATATTTTGATGAAATTTGAAATGCAAGTTGGTCTCGAGACTGGGACGGTTGGTATTGAAAATGGGCGAAATCGGACCATACCACGCCCACTTTTCCTATATAGAAAAAATCGGAAATTTGGTATCTCAGTCACTAATATAGTTGGAGTGATGAAATTTTACCCACGTGTTGAGCTCAGGCCTCTAAGAAGAAATTTGGTGAAATTTTGGAAAATGGGTGGTGCCACGCCCACTTATTAAGGGTCAAACATTGAAAGTTTTATATGTCATAACTCAGAAACCATTGAAGATATATCGATGAAATTTGGTACGCGTGATTTACTTATTAAGGAAAACGTTTGGACGGAAAATAGTTAAAATCGGTTGACGGCCACGCCCACTTTTATATATGGGTATTATAAAGTGACCTTATAAAAACATTTTAAGCGATATCTTTGTCAAATATAAAGATATATCATTGAAATTTTGTGGCATGAGTTCCACAATAGACCGGAAACATAGAATAGAAAAATTTTGGAAAATGGGCGTGGCACCGCCTCTTTTTGGACAAACGGATATACGAGATTTCTTAGCCCATAACTCGACAAATAACTGAGATATTATGACGAAACTTGGTTTATACACTTATATAACCTATGTTAATAGACACGCAGAAATTTATTGAAATCGGTTTGTGACCACGCCTACTTTTTAACAAAGATATTTCTGGAACACCCTTTGGGAATTTGTAAAGTGACATCTTTGTAACTAGAAGTCATAAAGGAATGAAGTTTTACACAAAGAATAATATTCATATACTTAGTTGGATGACTGATAAAAATGTTGAAAATGGGCATGGCTACGCCCACTTTATGCAGCACTCGCTTTATGTAAAATACACCCTATATCGAACAAACGCAAACAAACAATGAACGCATACAGCTGAGTATCTAATGTTCGATTCCACTCGAACTTAGGCTTCCTTACTTGTTATGTACAATTTTCTTCAAATCAAAGAATAAGAACCATGTTTTAAAGAAAATTGTATTCAAAACGATTTTTCCATAATCTGAGTAATTTTTTTTTTTTGTGAGTGTATGAAAACTTGTGTCTGATTAATAAAATCTGAGTAAGAATAACGTCGCTAACTTCTAAAGTCTTGTGTAAATCAGAGGTTTGAAAGGCTTTTTAATCTAATAGCAATCTTTTCCACATTCATTGTAAAGTCCAGAATCGAAGTAGCGATTTGTCATTCCAAACTTTTCCAATTGCTAACCAAGACTAATGTTTATTGGGTAGCTGCTAAATAGCTATGATTATATTTTTTAAGTGCGTGAAGATAACATAAAACATTTTATGAGGAAATACCGTCTCTTATAGCACAAGTATTTTTTGGAATAAATAAATAATAAGAGAACGTCTGAGATTTTGCTTTTTTTTTTTTATTATCAGCGAATTTATTTAAAAATCATACATAAATACATGCATATATACATACTTTATATACCTACATACATATGTATTATCAAAACAGATCGAACAGACCACACTTCACGCTGCGTCATCAAATTAAAGACTCCAAGACGCACAAGTAGCTGAAATTTATTTTAGTATAAAAACAACGCTCTCAGCGTCTACATTTCTTTTTACAAATTTGAAGACCTATAATTAAGAAAACAATAAAAAAGCGAAATGGTAAATGAGAAGCAATAATATCGTTTGTTCAGCTTGTTACTATTATTCAGCTTGTTATATTATATAATGCTAGAATAAATTTGCGTCCTTTTAAATGAGAATATTTTTTGATGCTCTTTCTTTATTTACCTTTATACAGTGTTGCCGCTCAAAAATTTCAGTAGGTGGCCCAAAAAATTAAAATAAAGGGGCCCCAATTTTTTTTTTAGCTAAAATACATTTTTATATATTTTTGTGGTTTATTTAATGAAGAAAATGGAATTTAAAATATTCTCTCCACTAACGCAGCGTTAATATGATCGTTCGTTGAGCAGACGGAATAACCCGAGAAAGGCAAGGAATTAAAAAAAAACACAGCCCTAATTTCAAAGTATTCAGGGGTAGTGTTGGCAAACAAATTAAATAAAGAACCTTTCGAAACGGAGAATTGCCAACGCAAAGTAAAATAGTAACAAAGAGGTTTTTTGTTCTTATATTTAAGAAAAAACTAAAAATTGTTTAATAATTATAATTATAATTATAGTTTTGAAAGTAAAAAAGGACCAAAAGGTTCCCAAATTTTTAAAAAGGTTCAAATATTGCATATTTTCAAAAAGTTGGGTTCAGGTGGCCTGGCTTTAAAAAAGTTTCAAATTGCCACTTTAGTGGCCCAAACGGCAACGCTGCCTTTATATGTAAATACATGAACAACTCACAACACAAAATACAAAAAATAAATCAAAAAATAATCATGTGTTTGTATTTTGGACTTACATACATATTTAAATCGAGCCCTAACCGCCATAAAAGTGTATCTAATAAAATTATGGATTATAGCTTTTTTATGGAGATAAATAACTTATTATCACTCGCATCAACTCCCAAAATTTCATAGCTGTAAAATGTGCAATTTCGAGGTTAGAGGCTAAATAAATTTCAAGGCTACATACAGACTGTACACTCAGGGAAAAACAACATTTTAAAATCAAAAATAAAATTTTTGTTTTCATAAAGCACGTTTTAAACCAAACCGTTTTTATTTTAACAACGAAAATTTTTAAATTAAAAATGAAATTTTTGAATTAAGAATGAATTTTTTGAAGTAAAAATGCATTTTGGACTTAAAAAGAAACATACTTAAATTAAAAATGAAAATGAATATTGATTCGAAAACTCGCTCTTTGTTCAAAATTTTTTTTTTGAGAAAATATTTTTTTGTGAGAAATCCAACAAAAACAATAATGAGAATCGATTTTTTAAATTTTGTTTTTACAATGATTCATATACGATTCAGAACGAAAAAAGACACTGAAGATGGCGCATATTAGCCGAAACCGGTTTGTCTCCAAACCAAACTTGACAAGGGATGACGGAAGATCGTTCCACAATACATCATATTCCTACCCTGTCGGAAAAACAAGCAACCAAAAAGTATTCATATAGTTCATGGATTCTTTTTTAGGAAAAGGGAAGTATAAATAGGTTATTACAATTCAATATAATGTTTAATGTTCCACTATGTGATGGCGTTGGATTGAATTTCAGGTTGATGTCATGGCTCGAAGCCGGAGAAGAATATAAAATAAAGAAGAAAAAGGAGAATAAGGAGAATAAGAAATAAAGATAGCAAACAGTTAAGGCGAAGTAGAAAAGAGGGGAAGAACCAGCGGAGGCTATATTTTTGTAGTTGGGACTCGGATTGAGAGATTTGGATATAGAGAACACTGCAGCGTTTTTTTCTCATAGTGCTTAAAATAAAAATAAACATTTTTAAATTTAAAATGTTTCTTCTTGATTTAAAAATTTTACAATAAACATTTTTAAAATAAAAATGTTGGTATATATTTACATCACTTTTAAATATGTTTTTGCCCATTTTAAGCACGTTTTCATATGTTTTTATAATTTTTTTCCCTGAGTGTATGCAAAGAAAATTAAAAAAAAAAAAACCTGTAAAATTTACTTTTTGTTGGATACACTTTTATGGCGGTTAGGGCTCGATATATTGTGCCATCGAAATTTGGATGCCTCTAATTTTCTTGAGTTTGTATAAAATTAATTTTGATGTTCCGGAATTGGGTTTTTATGGACCAAGACGGATTTTTTTTTAATAAAAAATGGACAAAAATATAACCAGGCCAATAGGCACATTAAATTGAATCAAAATTTTATGCTGAATCCAGATATGTAATCAGAATTAAAATCGGATGAGTTGTTTTCGAGATATAGCCTAATTTTTTTTTGTCCATTCCGGAACATCAAAATGCATTGCAATGGCGTGGAAGAGTTTTCTACTCAGAAAAATTAGAGGAATCCCAATTTCAATGGCACGACATCGATTAATTTGCCTTCATACTAATCGCCCCAGCCTTATGTAGTAGAAGAAAGCATAATTTAATCTACATACGTTGTGGCAATCAACTTTGGTAAAATGAATTCGAAAAGTTAAATCAAAAGTACGGATAAGATAAATACGAGTTTTTATTTCCAAACGCCTTTTAAAACATGATAAACAATTTAATTAAAGAAATAAATATTTTTCAATATAGAACAACAAAAAATTTGCAGCCATCATATTAGTCGTGACTGCACTTGTAACGCAAACCGCAATAATCGATGGCGCCAAAATTCTCGCAGTTTACACCTTTCTAGGCAAATCCCACTATATGATGCATCGGGCGCTAATATACGAATTGCTGAAGAATGGACATGAGGTTTGTATGCCTATTAAACAACATCTATAAGATCGTAATTAATCTTAAAAAAAAAATACAATTTAAATTAGATTACAATGATAACCGCCATAACATTAGAACCACAGAAAATGGGCAAGAACTACACGGAGCTATTAATTGAGCCAGAGTTCGATCACTGGAAATATAGTAAGCGAAAACAAACAAGCAAACACAAAAAGTTATTTCAAGTGAATACAAACCTTATATTTTCATATATGTACAGCTCAAGAAAAAGCCGGCATAAAGTCGCAACAAGACTTTACAAATGATTTATCGAAGCAATCGCAGCTGCGTGACAGTTTTATTATTAGCACAGAACATGCGCTCAAACAGCCGAAAGTGCAAGCAATTATTAACGCCAAGCAAACCAAAGGTGTTTACGATCTCTTGATGATGGAAGAAATGTACCAAAATGCCTTCCAAGCCTTGGCTTACGTTTATGATGTGCCCGTTTTGAGTACAACAACATTTTCCCAAAGGAATTTGATACAAGAAATGTTTGGAGTCATTTTGCCATGGTCTTATGTGCCGCTTACATATCTGCCTTTTACCGATCGTATGAGTTTTTGGCAACGCGTACAAAATACATATCGTTCATTGGAATTCGATCTGCATAGACATTTTCATTTCTTTCCAAAAATGGATGAGCTTGTGCAAAAGTATTTTGGTCATTTGGGTAGTAAGTATGCGATGAAAGACTCGAAATCTTTAGAATATAATTCGTACTTACCATAATCCTTACCCTTTCTCAGTTGATTTCCCCTCAACGTCAGCAATGAGCAAAAATGTTTCCATCATGTTGATTAACAACCATCCACCGTTAGCGTTTCCGGCGCCTGTAATGAGCAATATGATCAATGTCGCCGGCATGCACATTTATCCAAGCAAGCCTCTACCGATAGACATACAAACGTTTTTGGATGACGCTGAACACGGTGCCATTTACTTCAGTTTGGGTACAGTAGTTCAATGGAAAGATGTGCCATCGGAAACACTAAACATTTTTCTGGATGTCTTTCGCACAATGAAGCAGCGTGTCTTGTGGAAATTTGAAAATGACAGTCTACCCAATTCGCCATCAAATGTTATGGTGAAGAAGTGGTTGCCACAAAATGATATATTGGCACACCCTAATGTACGTACATTCATCGCTCATGGTGGGCTTTTTGGCATACAAGAGGCCATCTACCATGGTGTGCCAATCATTGGCATACCATTTCTTTTTGATCAGGTAAAACTAAGTAATATTTTAAGGTTCCGCATCCACTTGTTGTGTGTGATTATCCCACTCAATTTATTTTATGCGCTTTCTATCGTACCGAACAGGTTACAAATTTAATGAAATGCGAATCTGGTGATTATGCCATTACACTCGATATTCATAAGCTGACACGTGAAGACTTAAAGAATGCTCTACACAAAATACTATACACGCCCAAATATCGTGAGACCATGAAGCGCATGTCGCAGATCTTTAGCGATCGTCCGATGGGTCCACGTGAAACCGCAATGTATTGGGTCGATTATGTGATACGTCATAAGGGCGCCAGTCATTTGCGTGCTGCTGGTTTGGATTTAAAATGGTATCAATTCTATTTGTTAGATGTTGTAGCCTTTTTTGTGGGCACGGCGGCTTTGGTGCTTGGAATTTTCTTTGTGATAACGCGTTGGATTTGGCGGCGGTTTAGAGGTGAAGTTCCCAAGCAGAAAGTGCACTAAATGCAAGTGCTAATAACTAACAAATTGTGTAAATATTTGTGTGAATCGTTAATGTGTGGCAAATGCAATTGTTTAGTTTTAATAAAATATAGAATTTAGAAAATCTAAAGTTTTTATTGCTTAACTAGCTGAACCCTGCTAAGCTTTGCTGTGGCCTACTCCCTTTTATATGCATTAGAAATAAAAAACGACGTAAAGCTTATTACTTAAAAAAAAAATTTAGTTTTGCTATATATGTATATACCAGGGATTGTACATAATCGTTATTTTTTAAATTTGGACTAAAACAAGTAAGGAAGCCTAAGTTCGAGTGGAATCGAACATTAGATACTCAGCTGTATGCTTTCATTGTTTGTTTGCGTTTGTTCGATATAGGGTGTATTTTATATAAAGCGAGTGCCGCATAAAGTGGGCGTAGCCACGCCCATTTTCAACATTTTTATCAGTCATCCAACTAAGCATATGAATATTATTCTTTGTGCAAAATTTCATTCCTTTATGACTTCTAGTTACAAAGAAGTCTTGTTACAAATTCCCAAAGGGTGTTCCTGAAATATCTTTGTTAAAAAGTAGGCGTGGTCATAAACCGATTTCAATAAATTTTTGCGTGTCTATTAACACAAGTTATAAAAGTGTATAAACCAAGTTTCGTCATAATATCTCAATTATTTGTCGAGTTATGGGCTCCGAAATCTCGTTGATTCCTTTGTCTGAAAAGAGGCGTTGCCACGCCCATTTTCCGAAATTTTTCTATTTTTTGGTTCCGATCTATTGTAGAACTCATGCCACAAAATTTCAATGAATTATCTTTATATTTGACAAAGATATCGCTTAAAATGTTTTTATTAGGCCACTTTATGATACCCATATATAAAAGTGGGCGTGGTCGTCAACCGATTTCGCTAAAATTTTGAACATTTATTACTACAAGTAGTGAAAGTGTATAGACCAAGTTTCGTCATAATATATCGATTATTTGTCGAGTTATGGGCTCAGAAATCTCGTATATTCCTGCTTCTAAAAGGAGACGGTGCCACGCCCATTTTCCAAAATTTTTGTATTTTTTGTTTTACGTCCATAGTTGGACACCTTCCATAAAATTTCAATGATATATCTTTATATTTGACAGAGATATCGCTTAAAATGCTTTTATTAGGTCACTTTATAATACCCATATATAAAAGTGGGCGTGGTCGTCAACCGATTTTGGCAATTTTTCGTCCAAACATTTGCCTAAGTATGTATATCACGCCTACCAAATTTCATCGATATATCTTCAACGGTTTCTGAGTTATGACTCATAAAACTTTCAATGTTTGCCCCTTAATAAGTGGGCGTGGCACCGCCCATTTTCCAAAATTTCACCATATTTCTTCATAAGGGCCTGAGCTCAATACGTGTGTAAAATTTTATCACTCTAGCTCTATTAGTGACTGAGATACCAAATTTCCGATTTTTACCATATAGGGGAGGTGGGCGTGGTCATGGTCCGATTTCGCCCATTTTCAATACCATCCGTTCCTGTCTTGATACCAACTTACATTTCAAATTTCATCAAAATATCTCAATTGTTGCGCGAGTTATCGTGCTCACAGTCGGACAGACGGACAGACGGACGGACATGGCTCAATCGATTTCTCTTTTCAACCTGATCATTTTGATATATATAAGTCTATATCTATCTCGATTATTTCATTCTGTTACAATCCACCGTTAGGAAATCAAAACTATAATACTCTGTGTACTAGTACAGCTGAGTATATAAATCATACTGAAGGAGAAACGCTAAACGCAAAAGAGGTACACAGATTTTCGATTTTTATAAAAAAATTGATTTTTAATCGTTATTTTCTGAGTTTTATTTTTCCCTCAGCAAATAAAAGTTATTTTTTGATTTTTATATTTCGCTCAGAAAATAAAAGTTATTTTTTGAGTTTTATTTTTCCCTCAGAAAATAAAAGTTTTTTATTTTATTTTAAATAATCGTTAAAAATCAACTTTTTGGATATCACTTATAACCGTTACGGTCCCTGGTATATACACGTTATTTTTTTGCTTGTCCATTTTCTGCCAACACAGAGATTATCTGATTTGCCGAAATGTTATTGAAGACGCCGGTCTAATTGGGAATCACAATGCAATCCTTTAATTTTGCTTATGTACGTGCGGTCATCTGTGGTAAAGATTGCAAGAAATGAGAACTTCTTCTTCACCTTCAAAACTTTGAAAGTATTAGTGTGATAATTACTGATTTAAACTGATATCCTTGGCTCTTCGGTCATTTAGTTCTCTATCGATTTTTGCTTTTTTTCCCAATATTTACTTTATATCAGAGGGGCAGCCCCAAATCGAAAAACGGAGCCACTCAACAACAACATCGGAATTTTTATAACATCTTTCCTGGCATGACAAAAAATTACAAAATCGAACAAAAAATGCAGTATGAATAGTGAACTATGACAATAACAACCGCGAAATAACGAAATGCAAAACACCTACACCTACATAAGGCCCTTGGCAACTTACAATCTGGCATGTCAAGCAGTGTTTATGTGTGAGTGGTTTTTTTTGTGTGTTAGTGCAATCGGCAGTCGTCGTGCTACACGTTCTTGTTGTCGGGCTCGCGGCGACGAAAATCAAAACTTTTTGATATTTGCGTCAATCACCCGACACTCACACATATACACCGCTTAACAATCCAGATTGTAAGTGGCCAATGGCCTTTACACCCATATGCACATACATATGTATGTATCTAAGTGTGTTGTTGTAGCTACAAACTGAATGTCGATCGACTGTACATCACAAGATGTATATATTTCTTGAAGAAAAAATCAAACGTCAAAATTTCTTAAGAAATAAATGCCAATTTTTTCTTGAGCAATTTCTTATCATGTGGATACCCAGCTTAACGCTAAAAACTTGTATGTATACATAACTTCCAACGTTTTTCTTTTTTTCCTTTTTATAATCAAATATACAATCAGCAGTCATATCTTTACCGAAAATTTAACAAGTCGAGCGTATCGTATATTTTAATATTTATGTTCTATTACCCAGTGGCGAAAATGTTGCTTACTGCATCGATGAAGTTATGAGTAGGTGCATGTAAGGCAGTAATGCACATCACCTCATATACATATCTGTTATAGTTACATATGTACATACATTCCCGCAAAAGTAGAGTGAATGTCTACACGTTCCATACAAAGTAATCAGAGTATTGAAGCAGGGTTTGAAAAACTGCCAGCAAAACAGCAACAGTCTCAAAAAATAAGCCGCTCCTGTTCTGCGAAAGTTGTCATTATTTTTTTAGAACTTTTGAATTTTGATTTCCTTTGAAAATATCTACTTTCGAAGCAGAGAGCATTCGAATCATTTTTTTTTTGTTTCTCTGTGCTGTTGCTTTGCTGTGTAATTTCAAACAGTTCAGTTAACAGCAAAGAACAGATCGACGGCTGAGAATATAATCGCCCTATTTGAAAAATTGTTTCAATAACGTCCAATTTCAAATTTTTCTTCAAGAACGCCCTATTTCAGAGAAAATTCTATATATATTTCTCTGAAATAGGGCGTTTTTGAAGAAAAATCTGAAATAGGACGTTATTGAATCAAATTCTGAAATAGGGCGTTCTTGAAGCAAAATCTGAGATAGGACGTTATTCAAACAATTTTTGGAGTAGGGCGTTTTTGAAAGCATTTTTGAAATAGGGCGATCTTATTCTCAGCCGTCGAGATAAACAAAAATTTCAATTTTCAGTACAGCTTTTGGAAATTTGTTTTTTTTTTTACCTTATAATTTCGATTGTGTTCACATAAAAAAAAAAAAACAACAAAAGTCTTGTAAAAAAAAATATTTTTGCATTTTGTTGTTGTTTTACTGTGCTGTAAAAATTTCCACAGTACAGCAACAGTCGACAGTAAGGTTTGGAAATTGTAGGCTGCATATTTACAGTACAGTAGAATATTTTATTTTTTTACTTTTGTTGCGCTGTTCATTTTTTAATTTTGAAATGAAAATGAAATTCAAAGTAAATGAAAAAAAATTAAAGTGTGAATAACGGGTATTCATGAATATTGGTGTATAAACTGTTTCGAAATCGGATATTTATTCCCTTTTCCTTATTCCTTTTTTCCTGGTTTTCTATGGATTAAAAGGAGACTATCGTTTTTATAATTTTTTGTTTTCATTGTGACTGCTACTATTTTGTTGTTTTTGTTTGTTTTGGTTTTTGGTTTTTGGTTTTTGGTTTTTGACTTTTGATTTTTTATGTTGTTTTGTTTTGTATTGCTCAGAAACATGCAAGATCATCCGAGTCCACGTTTGACCCATATCTGGAGACCCGGCCTAGGGGTCACAATGAAAAGAGCTTCATATCGAAGTCCTGCACAAAACCTTTCATTTGATACCAATATTGCTCAGAAACATTCAAGGATCATCCGGGTCCTTCTTTTGACCCATATCTTGAGACCCGGCCTAGGGGTCACAATGAAAAGAGCTTCATATCGAAGTCCTGCTCAAAACCTTTCATTTGATACCAATATTGCTCAGAAACATTCAAGGATCATCCGGGTCCTTCTTTTGACCCATATCTTGAGACCCGGCCTAGGGTTCACAATGAAAAGAGTTTCATATCGAAGTCCTACTCAAAACCTTTCATTTGATACCAATATTGCTCAGAAACATTCAAGGATCATCCGGGTCCCCCTTTTGACCCATATCTGGAGACCCGGCCTAGGGGTCACACTGAAAAGAGCTTCATATCGAAGTCCTACTCAAAACCTTTCATTTGATACCAATATTGCTCAGAAACATTCAAGGATCATCCGGGTCCCCCTTTTGACCCATATCTGGAGACCCGGCCTAGGGGTCACACTGAAAAGAGCTTCATATCGAAGTCCTGCTCAAAACCTTTCATTTGATACCAATATTGTTCAGAAACATTCAAGGATCATCCGGGTCTTCCATTTGACCAGACCCGGCCTAGGGGTCACAATGAAAACAGCTTCATATCGAAGTCCTGCTCAAAACCTTTCATTTGATACCAATATTGCATAGAAAATTAGATAGGTAGATGTAGGTATGCATATCCATACATTTGCATACATGTTCACTTCACTTCGCTTCGTTGCTGTTGTTGTTGATATTTGCATTTGCACGGCTATGCATGCAAGCATATGTAAGTGTACATTAGATAGGGTTGGTCCCCATACGAAAAAAAAAGTTGTAAAAGTCCGCCCCTAAATTTGAAGCTTATGTTGAGAGGGTTAAGGGACACACAAAAAAATTTTTTTTTGTTCCCGCGAAATACCGCCGAAATTGTTTTTTTCTTGTAACTTTGTTATTTATCATCCGATTTTTAAAATTGATACGTCATTAGTTTCGTATTTTGAAGCTCTACACTTCCTTCTAATGCTCTTTCGAGCTCTGATGTCGTTTTCACATAGTTGGGTCAGCTAATTTATTTGTATGTCCATGAATTATCCTCTTTGTTTTGTCAAATGAAATTGCTTCAAAATTCATGACAATGTTGCCTTGAAACGGTTTTACTAAATTAATAAATAAAGAAGTTACGTCACTACGAATATTTAATTATATTTATTTATGTAATTTCTTTTAACCAATTAAGGATTTGTAAAGTTGTGAAAGTCCACCCCTAAATTTGAAGCTTTTATTGAGAGGATTAACGGACAAAAAAAAATTTTTTTCTGATCCCGCGAAATTCCGCCGAAATGTTTTTTTCTTATAACTTTGTTATTTAACATCCGATTTTTAAAATTGATACGTCATTATTTTCGTACTTCGAAGCTCTATATTTTCTTCTAATGTCCTTTTGCACTCTGAAGTCAAATAACAAAGTTACAATAAAAAAACTATTTCGGCGGTATTTCGCGGGATCAGAAAAAAAAAAAAAATTTTTTTTCTTTAATCCTCTCAATATAAGCTTCAAATTTAGGGTCGGACTTTTACAACTTTAGATAAACTGAATTGCTTAAAAAAAATTAGTTAAATAATAGCTACGTTAAATAACTTCTTTGTGACGTAACTTCTTTGTTTATTAATTTAGTAAAACCGTTTCAAGGCAACATTGTCATGAGTTTTGAAGCACTTTCATTTGGCAATACAAAGAGGATAATTCATGGACATACAAATAAGTTAGCTGACCCAACTATGTGAAAACGACTTCAGAGCTCGAAAGGACATTAGAAGGAAGTGTAGAGCTTCAAAATACGAAACTAATGACGTATCAGTTTTAAAAATCGGATGATAAATAACAAAGTTACAAGAAAAAAACAATTTCGGCGGTATTTCGCGGGGTCAAAAAAAAATTTTTTTTTGTGTCCCTTAACCCTCTCAACATAAGCTTCAAATTTAGGGGCGGACTTTTACAACATTTTTTTTTTACCCTATCTAGTGTACATGTCTATCTACCTACCTAGCACTGACAGTGCCAAGCGATTCACACGGACGCAGCAGTGCACTAACACAAAGGTCATTTACGTTTACGCGTAAACTTTACCTGTTTTTCGAAATCACTCGTAGCTACAGCAAAGATGTTTACACATCAAAAAAAGTTGAAAGTAATTTCAAACCCTGTATTGAAGTGTTCATCCAATGAACATACACTGCCTAGCATACATTGTATGCTGTATGTAGGCAGTTCGAATCCAGCTTCGCCAACATCGTAAGGTCAATGTAGGCGGACTGTACACAATTTTCAAATAAAGCGGAAATTCAGAATTTTTCTTCAATGTGATTGTTGTTTTGTTTCTATCGAATTTCCGAATTTATTATAGTAACACAACAACAACCACATTTCAAAAGCAAACAAGTAAAAGCGCGGCTGTCTTCGGCCGTACCGAAGACTTCATACCTTTCATGAGTGGGGAAATGAAAAGTTACCTATGTATGTACATAGCCGGATTAAGTTTTATTTTTAATTTTAATTTTGTAGGTTATTTATGGAAAGATTTATTAGAAAAAATGGTGTCTTGGCTATTTAAATGGAGGAGTTATACACCAAAATGTGCATATCTGAACAATCGGTTGTATGTGAGCTATATGTTATAGTGGTCCGATCTTGACAATTTTCGGTAATCCCGTTTGGACCCATATGGGTACAAATACTTCAAAATTTCACGCCGTTAGCTGTTAAAATGGAGGAGTTATACACCAAAATGTGTATATCTGAATAATCGGATGTTGTGGAACTATATGTTATAGTGGTCCAATCTTGACAATTTTCGGTAACCTTGCTTGGGCCAAAATGGGCACGTCTACTTCAAAGTTTCATGTCCTTAGCTGTTTAAATGGGGAAGTTATGCACAAATTACATCCAAAAATTTCATGTATATCTGAATAATCGGTTGTTTTCTATATGTTATAGTAGTCCGATTCGGCCGGTTCCGACAAATGATCAGCTGAATTTCATTCAGATATCTCAAAAATTGAGGGAATAGTTTGCGTTCAGACAGCCGGACAGACGGACCGACGGACAGACGGACATGGCTTAATCGACTCAGCTCATGATTGTGATCATATCGGTATATATTTTGGTGGGTCCGCCACGCTTCCTTCTGGTACTTTCGACAAAAATTTTTTTGCACTAAGTTATAATACCATTTCATTCTCATGAAAGGTATAAAAAGAAAAATTAACAAAATTAATTTTTGTGAACCCTATATACTTTTTCATATAGGTATGTATGTACATTGTAAGCTATTATGTATTGTACACAATATGTATGTAGTGTACCTCATTGAGGAGGAGTACAGCTGTAGGAGAAATCCCCTCATTTGTTTATTTTTGAATATGTTAAGATGATATACATACATACATATGCCGTATGTACATTAGGGTTGTCCCCAAATGTATGGAGACAAATTGTATATCATATTTCGTAAACCTCACCCCCTAGGTCGATGCTAATATAATCGAAAGTAACACATATACATACATTTTGGTCCAGATCGGAGACGGTTAAGTGGTGTCGCACAGGGGTCAAAGTTCAGAAAACTCTATGGAGATTCAAAATATCAAATTAATTTTATTTGGGTAAGAGGAAAATTAGCTGAACATTATTAACAGCGAAGCTGGGGTATATAGCTATTTCAAAAATGGCTTAAACTTTTGTCATCAGTACTCCTTTCGGGAGTGGAATTCATTTCTTTTTATATTTAATGATAGTCCCGAACTCAAAGATATCACATACCTATAAATTTTGGCCCAGATTGGGGGGAGATGGTTAAGGGGAGTCGCACAGGGGTCAAACTTCAGAAAACTCTATAATAATATAATACAATGGCGCTATTATAACTCTGACGAGTTTTATGGCCGAGCTTCTCTCCCAATTCGAGGTGTACTCCTTTTTGTTTTTCCTACTAATTGGGTGGACCTACAGTTTTATGCCGGCTCCGAACGGCGAATGCATTTTTTGTGAGAAGCTTTTTCATGGCAGAAATACTCTCGGAGGGTATGCCGCCCACTGCCGAAAGGTGACCGCTGCTCTTAAAAAACCCAATAATTGGATTTTTACTAATTAGAAAAATTTGTTTGGCTCGGACCGTGGTTTGAATCCGAGACCTCTGGCATAGCAGGCGAGCACTCTACCCACTGCACCACAGCGACCACGAACGACCAGAAAACTCTATGTAGACTGAAAAAACGAAATTTAATTTATTGTATATCTAATGCAGTTTGTAGTGGACTGATATATGTATAATGTTTCGAAAAGCGACACTGAAGATGGCACTTTGCCGAAACCGGTCCATCTCAACGACAATATTGACAAGGGATAACGGAAAATCGTTGCAATATACATCGTATTGCTACCCTGTCGAAAAACCAACAATCAAAAAGAATTAATATAAAAGTATTTTGTTGACTTTGGCCTCTTTGTGGCCAGTGGTATTGTAGTGATAGCACGCTTGATTTAATGATAACATGATGGTGGGTTAATTAACCCTCCGTCTGACACTTGGTTCCAGCCAGACCTTTTTCATTTTCAAACTACGAAAAGGAGTACTATAAATTGAGCTAGATGCTTGAAATTTCAGGTAGCTTACTAAAATTTAATTTTCTACAAACCTGTAAAAAAAAGTACGTTGATATCTCATATACTAAGCTAGTTATACCGATATGTTGACTAACACATCACATTCGGTACACTTGGGTCTGGCTGGACCCACATACAAATTGTATGGAAATGAAAGTGTGTGTACGGGTTTTGCTTAAGAACTTCCAAAGTATCCTATAGATTTTTATGAAATTTTCCCAGTGGGTTCATGTGTTCTCTTCGCATAAGATGTGGTTTGAAAAATTGGACACTTCCCGGAATTTCGGCCCAAATGTGGACCCGAATGGCCCCGGAATGAACTTAGACAATATTGGTGTCAAATGAAAGGTACTAATCAGGGCTTGAATATAGAGTAATAGATAATTTTGTAAAAGTGGACGCTTCCCGGAATTTCGGCCCAAATGTGGACCCAAATGGCCCCGGAATGTACTTGGTCAATATTGGTGTCAAATGAAAGGTAATAATCTGAGCTTGAAAATAGAGTTATTTTTATTGGGTTTTCTAACCTGGTTCACAAGATATAGATGAAAACGTAGATCCGAGGGCCCCAAATGTTTTTTTAGAGGTAGAGATACTAGTCATATGTACCTATATGTAGACAGAGGGAGGGTTCAGCGCAGCGAAGCGGGACGGGTATACCCTAGTATTCCTATATTGTTTACCTAATATGAAGGAGTGGAATCGTTTGCATATTTTTCTTTTAAATTTATGAATTATCGGGGCAAGAGATATTTGCCTTTTAGTTTATATTTTTCAGTTCTGATTTTGTGGTTATTTGATAAATGAAGTGCAAATATAATTCATAAAATACACATTATTTTTTTATTTTTACTATTTTTACCAAGAAAATTTTGAGTGATGAAATTGATTTGATATGCAATTTTAGACCACATAGAAGGAGCTTTGATAGTGAATTTTATGAACGGCTAGCAGCTGCATTAGCTAATGATTTGAGACGTAAGGGGGCTGCTGAGGAAGTTGAAAAAGCTTAATAAAAATTTGAATATAATAATATAAATAAGCTAACATTCAGAAATTCTGTACAAAATTCCTATAATATAATAATATAATATAATACAATGGCGCTATTATAACTCTGACGAGTTTTATGGCCGAGCTTCTCTCCCAATTCGAGGTGTGCTCCTATTTGTGTTTCCTACTAATTGGGTGGACCTACAGTTTTATGCCGGCTCCGAACGGCGAATGCATTTTTTGTGAGAAGCTTTTTCATGGCAGAAATACACTCGGAGGGTATGCCGCACAGTGCTTCGTCTCAATATAGTGAATCGGCAAAATTAGGGGAGTAATCGCAGAACGATGAAATTTTGTGTACAGGCATAAAATAATAGAGATAAGAAAAAAACGAAGTTTTGGCCAAATCGATGCAAGGACATGACTACCTCCCATATATCCTTGATTTTAAAGTTGTGATTTCAACTTCAATTTCAAACAGAATGACATCAAATTTGGCATATCTTTATAGAATTATGCTTTTAAAATAGGTTATAACTTTCGTTCTTTTATGTGAAAGGATATAAGTACCTCCCATATATCCTTAATTTTAAAATTGTGATTTCAACTTCAATTTCAAACAGAATGAAATGAATTTTAGTGTATGTTTGTAGAATTATGTTTTTAAACTAGGTGAGAAGTTTCGTCCTTTTCAGTGCAAGGACATGACTACCTCCCATATATCCTTTTTTACAAAACGTAATTTTTGGATTAACATGTAATCACAATACATTAAAAACGAACTATAACATATATATTTATCCTTTTAGAATCAAGGATGGACTACTCCCGTTAGTTATTGCAAAAAAATGGTTCTAAAGAAAATTACTCTTAAATTTGTTCAGAGAATATGTTCGTTGTTATAGTTTAATGCATTATTTTATTGCAGAATATCAATATGATTTTGGCACATATCAAATTGTAACTTTTAAAAGCGCAATATTATTAGAGTTAACACAGAAATACTTTTTTATTATAAAATTTTTCGATGTAAGAATAAAATTTTTGGGATGTTAAATAAAGTACTAAATTAGCGATTTCCGGCATAATTTTTGAAACTTTTTCTTTTTTGGTAGCAAGACCTCCTAGCATAGAATCGAAAATTAAAATAAAAAAAAGTCGTTTTTTCTTGTTTTTTTTTTAAATTTTGTCAAATTTTGTAAAATTTTATGTGTCTCACCTAAAAAGGTTAGTATTACATGTATGTTTTTTTGTAAGTATTTGTCACATATTAATAAAAACTATATATTTTAGCATAATTAGGCTAATTTCCTATAGCATGAGAGAAAAAGTAACTACATACATTAATTTTGCTAAATTTTTTCCATACCATATATATAAGGTTCTGCAGAATTTTAAAAAATTTTAAAAATATGGCTTTACAAAATCGTACAATTTCTACATTTCCGGCAAAAAACAATGCAATTTTTTTACAGATTCTACTAGAACACTTCAAAGTTAACCAAATTCGCTAATAAAAAAATAGTCGTTCTTTTTTATTTTTTTGTTTGACTCTATCAAACTTTAGTAATTTTTTGAACTCCAATAAAAAAGTCGCAAATGTTTCGATGGAACTAGTCACCTTTCTGAAATAAATCATTTATCAAAAGTTAGTTCAGTTATTAGGGCATATAATGGTAAGCAAATGTGGCAAGTTTCAGAGTAATACGATTTAAAATGAATTTTTGGCAATTTTTTTTGTAACACACTAAAAATCGTATTACCTTAAAACAGTTTTGCCTCAAAATTGTACTGATTTTAGCGACCTCTGTTGGCAACAAAAGCATGAGATTTTAAATTCTACTTATATATTTATTCCAGGTGAAATGTTAGCTTCACAAAAATATATATTACTTGAATAAATTACGCAGTTTACTTAATCTTAATTTTGTCTATGGGACGAAACACTGTGTGCCGCCCACTGCCGGGAGGTGACCGCTGCTCTTAAAAAACCCAATAATTGGATTTTTACTAATTAGAAAAATTGTTTTGGCTCGGACCGTGGTTTGAACCCGAGACCTCTGGCATAGCAGGCGAGCACTCTACCCACAGCGGCCACACAAAATTCCTATATTTACGCGTAAATTCACTACAACATTCCGAGGCCATTTCGGTACGACAAACATGCCTCCATCTATCTATGTGACTATTCCTATCTCTATGTATTACTACTCGTATCGCTTACAAATATTCCGAGGTTAGCGAATACACGTTTTGACCCAGCATAGATATCTCATTATATTCAAGCCCTGATTAGCACCTTTCATTTGATACCAATATTGCCCAAGTACACTCAAAAAAAAAATTTCTCTCGATCAAAGACATAATTTTCCTTATTTTGAACACGCGTCCCAATACAAAATTTTCTTTGTTTTGTGTAAATTTTCTCAAAAATGTGGAAAAAACATAAAAAAACATTCAAACAAATTCGTTGCCATGGGAATTTGTATGGGAATTTAATTTCTCAAAATTAAAGAAATCAAGTCTTCAAAACAAAGAAAGTTGGGAATGGAATGGCGCTTAAAGAATTTTTCATTATTTTAATGTATGAATTTTTTCAAAACAAGTATATGAAACCATGGTAACGCATGTAACAACAATATTTTATAAACCTTTTAACATGTTTTAAGGAAAATTTACTCAAAACAAAGAAAGTAGTGTTCAAAATAGGTAAACAATTTCTTTGACCCCTCCATATATTTTTTTTCTCTCAGTGTACATTCCGGGGCCATTCGGGTCCACATTTGGGCCAAAATTCCGGGAACCGGCAACTTTTTCAAACCACATCTTATGCGGAGTGACCACTTGGACCCACTGTGAAAATTTCATAAAAATCGATTGCATACTTTGGAAGTTTTTCAACATCACACGCACACACACTTTCATTTTCATACAATTTGTATGTGGGTCCAGCCAGACCCAAGTGTACCGAATGTGACAATCGAAATAAGTGTCTGACGGAGAGTTAAACAAAAGGCGAAATAAATAATAATTCTCTTGACAACAAGATTACGATTAAGTGAATTTTTTATAAATTTAAAGTCATAGATAAAGGTAAATGGGAATATTAGGATGCAAAAAGAATTTCAGTAACAGGAAAAGCTAAATTTAAGGTGGCTTTTTCTACTGGATGCATATACTTATGTACATATATGTATGAATGTGCAACTACATATGCATTTATATTTAGACTTCCAATCAAGCATAAAAAAATAATTAAAGTTAAACGATAAAAAAAATCTTTGAATATTTCGTCAAACTATCAGCTGTTTGGCTTTACACAACACATTGAGCTCAAGCAGCAAACAAAATTTGATGTGGAAGAAATGGCGAAAAGTTGATAACTGCTGTGCTGAGTGGAACTACTCAACAGTGTGTAGGTATTTCTAAGACACACACTCAACAGTTGCGCAACCGCTACGTCTTATGGCGTGATTAAGCTTACGATGCTGCTCGTCGAGCACCGTGTAATTGTTGTTGTGCACTCCGACGGTGAGAGAATTTCGGACTCTCACATCCAGTAAATTTGCTGGGTGAAACAGGCACCCAGCAGCCAAGGTTTCGGGGTAATAATGTGTTATGTTGTGTATGTGCACTCCAAATATCAATGTAAGCATAACCACCTCTCACCAATCACGAAATGTTTCCGATTTTTAATGGCCAGCAATATTGGTAGCGTAAACACGGCATTAGAAACTCGACCATTGTGGAAATTTTCACAACTACATATAAAGTATTTACTCGCACTCATAAAGTCATATGTACACATTTATACCATGTCTCCACATAACGCGTTTCGCTCTTTTTATCTGCATTCGCTCTCTCAATCTTTGCAGAGATGTAAAAGAATGCATTCTTTTGCGAATAATTATTCACTTGATTTATCGTAAAATGATTGCAGCCATTTTTCGAATTCTTTGACTGGGATTTAAAAAATGAAGTCACCATTCAGACTTCATTTTGTGACTTCGGAATTCTTTTTTCATTAATTTTTTGGTTATTCATGTATTGCATTCATTGAATAAAAAGTCCCACTGAAGTCAATTGAAGTCAGTTGGAGTCATTTGAAGTCAATTTACCTGTTGCATACGAGACATGATCGCAAACTATTTTTACTTAAACAATATTTGCTCAAAAATATTTCGGGGCTATTTGGGTCTATGTTTCGGCCTCAATCCCGGGAACCGATTGAGATATCCGTATAGTGTAAAATATATATGGAAACCCTGATCAGCACCTTTAATTTGATACCAATATTGCGAAAAAAAAATTTAGGGACATCCAGGTCCACGTTTTGGTCCCTATCTGGAGAACCGACTGGAAAATTGGAGTGGAATGAACTCTGTATTGAAGCCCTAATTGATACCTTTAAGTTGATGCCAATATTGCTCAAAAATATTTCGGAAGCATCTGGGTCCATATTTTGGCCCTATATCTCGGGAAAGGGTTGAGATACCAGAATTAAATGTGGTCATAATTTTAATCTAATACCAGGTGATCATAGTGTAAAAAATTGAATGTGATCGGCCCTGTAGTTTCGGTTTCCATAAGGAACAAACAACCAAACTTTCACCCTTATATACATAAGCCGCTTTCGATTCACAATTTCTCTGCTCGCTATAAATTTCCCTCTGTCAAATTTATATGAGAATGTTAGCGAGCAGAGGGAAATTTTTATCGACCAGTTGGCGAGTATGGCTACTACTCATTATCGGTTCGAACATTTTTGTTCGATCCGACCTCGCTTGTTCGATGGCGAATCGAAAACGCCAATATATAGATTATAAGTAGTTTGTATAAATTTTGTTGCAAATAGTGACTTCACTCAAAAAATGAAGTCAGTACGTGACTTCTCTAAATGACTTCAAAGTCGTGACTTCAAAAATACTTCAGACTTCTTTTTTTTTATTCTTTAGTCAAAAAGCTAGTCAATGAGTGCATTCGAAATTGGAGTCATTGAATGTGATTTCAACTGATTTCATTTGCATATGAGTGCATTCTTTTACAACCCTGAATCTTTGTTCGACTTCGAAACCAGTGCCGAAACTGGCTAATTTCCATACAAATTTCTGAGAGCGAATGAAGAATGAAATACTTGATTCGTTCTCAATCCTCTCGCCAACTCCGATAATATCGATGCCTTCTCTAATTTTGTATCGAAAATCTATCGAAATCACACACAGACCAAAACAAAAACTTAAAAATAAGTAAACATACAAACATTTAAGAAGAAAAAGTATGATAAATGTCAAACTGAATAACGATCAGCTACGTGGAGACGAGTTATTTCGTGAGATGTTTCGCTCCATGTTTCGTTGGCGAATCAAGTTATGTGGAGACGGGCTTTTATACCCACCTAATGCTTACGCAGCTGACAATCACGAGCTAAAATTTCGATTAAAAATAATCAACAGCAAAGCCGAGTGCTTCATTCATTTGCTTCATATCGTTAGTGTACATACATACATACAGTATACATATGCTCTGCGACGGTGACGGTGACGCACTCATTAACGTATTCGTACCCATCGGTGGTGTACGCACTCATAGTAAAAATTCAAGCAATACAAGTGGAAATTATTTTAGTATAAAAAGAATATTCATGTCGACAGCACTTAGTTAATATTAATAGTGGTGATTTTGCAAAATAATAGCACTAGATTCTATTGAAATTTAATTAATTTATTCGGCTAAAATGGTAATTGAAATAAAACTTATTAAACATTGGCTAATATAGTAAAACGCTGCCAAAATGGCCTATAGTCAATAAGAAATACATATGTATGTATAACATTTATTTTAAATATAGAATTCCAAAATTGTTGTTGTCATACTGGCGCTGACATTGCTGATAGCAAACACCCCAACATGCGATGGCGCCAACATTCTCGCTGTTTATCCTGTGCCAGCCAAAAGCCATTATATGATGCATCGCGCCTTAATAAACGAGTTGCTGAAAAACGGACATAAGGTGTGATATATAAATACTTATGTACATATATACATAAACAAAAATTAGTATAGGGTATGTTAGTGTCTAGCACGAAAGTATTATTTTTAATTTTTAATTTTTATAGGTACTTTGGAATAAGCGGAAAAATCCAACAGCTCAGCAGGACCATCGGTAGCCGCAGTGCTTAGCGTTTCGCTAATATTCGACTACTGATGGTTGGAGCGTAGGTTCAAAGCCTGGTGTGCCCCCGAGAAGATGTCTGATGATGAAGAAAGTGGTTTTTCTTCTTCACATCTACCATCGCTGTATGAGCTAATTGGATTTTTCCGCTTATTACAAAGTATAAAATTAGTATATTTTAACAAGCTATACCCTCATTAGATCACTATGATAACGGGAATCACTTTGGAACCACAAAAAATGGGCAAGAACTACACGGAGATATTAATTGAGCCGGAATTTGATTACTGGGAACATAGTAAGCTCAAAACACACATACATACATACATATAGTCGATGCCTTTGCAAAAGCGCTCAACGAAAAATTGCAAAACCGCGCATTTACCAAAACCCATATTTGACTGCAGAGCGAAAAGACGTGCTTACTTTGCCATAGAGTTAGAGTTGGTATTTCATTAACCGTTATTTTTAAAACTTTTTTGCTTTTACGCTTTGTATTAGTTAACATCTACATATCGTCGCTCCGGAAGAAAAAAGACGCATGCCAGTAATTTGTCGACGAAAAAAGGCGCATTCAAAATATGTCGGGGAAGAAAGACGCTTTACAAAACATTTCGCCGAAGATAGACGCATTAAAAAATATTTCGACGAAAAAAGACGCATTAGCATTATTAACTGCGAAGAAAGACGCATTAGCATTAAAAATGACAAAGAAAAAAGAATCGAATACGTCTTTCTTTCCTAAAAAATATTTAAATTCGTCTTTCTTTATAGTAAAAAAAAATAAAGCGTCTTTCTTCGTTATCAAAAAAAAATAAAGAGTTTCTTTCGAAAAATATTTTTAATGCGTCTTTCTTTGAAAGAAAAAAAGTTTGCGTCTTTCTTCCTCAACAAAACAGTTTGCGTCTTTTTTCTTCTATAGTGACGATATGTCTGCAGCTAAGCGTTTCCAAATCTCATTTTGGTCACAAATATCAAATAGGCGGTTTTGCAAAGGCATCGACGATATGCTTATTTACCGCAATGAATAATATGATGAGAATATTTTTGTTTTATGCACACATACATACATACATACAAAATTAACTTTATAGTTTTCGACGCACTCAATACATCAATGTATGAATATGCCAATGATTTCCAGCTACAATTGAGGGGTATAGACATTTGTGCCATAGGCGCTACTGAACATGCGCTCAAACAGCCCAAAGTTCAAGCAATTATTAACGCCAAACAAACCAAAGGCGTTTACGATCTTCTGCTAATCGAAGAATTCTTTCAGAATGCGCTCCAAGCTTTGGCTTACGTTTATGATATACCGATGTTGGCTACAGCGACATTTGCCCAACAAACTTTTATGAGTCAAATGTTTGGACTGATATCGCCATGGTCTTATGTTCCGCTGGGCTTTAGACCACTAACTGATCGTATGACTTTTTGGCAACGCGTAGAAAATACATATTACTCACTGATTTTTGATTTGGATAGAGAATTTTTATTATTTCCTAAAATGGATGAGCTTGTGGCGAAATATTTTGGTCATTTGGCTAGTAAGTTATGGCTACACAACTAAATATGTTTGTTCTATTCTAAATAAATTTTATTTAAGTCAACGCTATAAACACGCATTCTTTCAGTTGATTTTCCGACAACGTCAGAAATGAGCAAAAATCTGTCCGCCATCTTAATTAACAACCATCCACCATTAGCGTTTCCGGCTCCCGTCATGAACAATATGATCAATATCGGCGGCATACATATTAATCCAAACAAACTTCTACCAAAAGACATAAAAAATTTTCTGGATGATGCTGAACATGGTGCCATCTACTTCAGTTTGGGCACACAAGTTCAATGGGAAGACCTGCCATCGGAAACAGTACAGATTTTTATCGATGTCTTTGGTACAATGAAGCAACGTGTCTTGTGGAAATTCGAAAATGGTACCACACCAAATTTACCGACAAATGTTATGATGAAGAAATGGATGCCACAAAATGATATATTAGCGCACCCTAATATGCGTGTTTTTATCTCTCACGGCGGTCTTTTTGGCGCACAGGAAGCTGTGTATCATGGCGTGCCAATAATTGGTATGCCATTTTTCTTTGACCAGGTAAGTTGATCGTTGAATATTAAACCGGTTTTTTTGCATGATTTTCTAACTCTCTGTCTTACGCCCAAACAGATTCTAAATGTGAAAAAGGCTGAACTTGGTGGTTATGCCATTAGACTGAGTATTCATGAGCTTACGCGTGAAGATTTAAAGAATGCACTGCACAAAATAATATACACGCCCAAATATCGTGAGACCGTGAAACGCATGTCGCAGATCTTTCGTGATCGTCCGATGGGTCCACGTGAGACCGCGATGTATTGGGTCGATTATGTGATACGTCATAAGGGCGCCAGTCATTTACGTGCTGCTGGTTTGGATTTAAAATGGTATCAATTCTATTTATTAGATGTTGTAGCCTTTTTTGTGGGCACGGCGGCTTTGGTGCTTGGAGTTGTTTTTGTGATAACGCGTTGGATTTGGTGGCGACTTAGAGGTGAAGTACGCAAGCAGAAAGTGCACTAAATTAAAATTCTGTTGGATATAAAATTAAATTAAGTTAATTGTTTATAAAGTTGAAGTTGTAAATAAAGGAAAGGGGGAATAGTTGAAAATGTCATTAATAGTTTTAGATTGACTTACTTCTACGTTCGAATTACTTACATATTTACATTAATTGACGGCTGTGGTGTATTGGTTATAGTGCTCGCGTGTTACACCAGGGGTTGCAGGTTTAAATTAAACTTAACTAATTTTCTGATTATGTAATTAAAATTCAATTACAGGATGTTTACAAATACCGCTCACTTAACGGCAATGGATGGCATATCCTCCAAGCAAAATTCTGCCATGGAACATCTTCTCAAAAAAAAAATGCATTCGCCGTTCGGAGCCGGCATAAAGCTTTTGATCCAGCCATTTAGTAAGAAAAACCAAAAAATAAGGGCAACGCGCCGAATTGGGAGAGCAGTTCGGCCTTAAAACTCGTTTGAGTTATGTGTAGCCGCGCCTGTGTAGGTATTATTATGTTCTATCAAAAAGTGAAAACAAAACTCTTACTGATAGAATAGTCTGTGTTATTTTTGTGCATGCAGCAATTTTTTGTATGTTAATTGGTAAACTTTTTTTATTGAGATAAGATTTCGTTGCAGAATAACACACTTGAAACATACATACATATGTATGAACATACATACATAATATGTACATACCCTCCAAAAAGTAGCTAAGGAAGATCCTCCGATTAAGTTCTAAATAAGTTGTGATGCTTCCTGTTAAGCGCCCGTTGCCTCAGCGGCTTATTATAAGGTATTTAAACATCCCATAAGCCCTTATTATAAGGAATTACCTAAGTAATTATTGGTTGCTTGTTTTTCCGACAGGGTAGGAATATGATATATTGTGGAAGGATTTTCCATCATCCCTTGTTAAGTTTAGTTTGGAGACAACGAGACCGGTTTGTCATTATTCCCAAGGCTTATTCGACATGGAAAATAAGGCTTAGGTAATTGATTTATTGTGGAACGATTTTCCGTCATCCCTTGTGAAGTTTGGTTTGGAGACAAACCGCTCTCCATGTCTCCAAACCAAACTTGACAAGGGTTGATGAAAAATCGTTCCACAATACATAAATTACCTAAGCCTTATTTTCCATGTCGAATAAGCCTTGGGAATAAAGTTTCCTCGCAAAGAGAGATAGATAAAGTTGTCCTTATAGACTGATGATGGCCTTTGTTCATATAATTTATGTCCCTTAAAAAATTTTCAGGCATTGGGTCGTATTAATAAAAATATAGCAAATGCTTTTACTCAAGTTTTCAGAAATTTGATATTAATTTTTATGAACCAAATTTCAAAATTTGAGTAAAAGTTGTGAAATCTTAAACAAAAGCAAATGCTTGGATTTTATTAATATAACCCATTATTACATAAGCCTTATCATCATCTGACAAAGAAAAAACAAAAGAAAACAAAAAAAAACAAGTAAGGAAGCCTAAGTTCGAGTGGAATCGAACATTAGATACTCAGCTGTATGTTTTCATAGTTTGTTTGCGTTTGATGGAAACACGGTGTACTTTATGTAAAGCGAGTGCTGCATAAAGTGGGCGTAGCCACGCCCATTTTCAACATTTTTATCAGTCATCCAACTAAGCATATGAATATTATTCTTTGTGCAAAATTTCATTCCTTTTTGACTTCTAGTTACAAAGATGTCATGTTACAAATTCCCAAAGAGTGTTCCAGATATATCTTTCTTAAAAAGTAGGCGTGGTCATAAACCGATTTCAATAAATTTTTGCGTGGCTATTAACACATGTTATTAAAGTGTATAAACCAAGTTTCGTTATAATATCTCAATTATTTTCGAGTTATGGGCTAAGAAATCTCGTATATCCCTTTGTGTAAAAAGAGGCGGTGCCACGCCCATTTTCCAAAATTTTTCTATTTGTTGTTTCTGGTCTATTGTAGAAATCAAACCACAAAATTTCAATGAATTATCTTTACATTTGGCAAAGATATCGCTTAAAATGTTTTTATTAGGTCACTTTATAATACCCATATATAAAAGTGGGCGTGGCCGTCAACCGATTTCGCTAAAATTTTCAACATGTATTACCACAAGTAATAAAAGTGTACACACCAAGTTTAGTCATTATATATAAATTATTTGTCGAGTTATGGGCTCAGAAATCTCGTATATTCCTGTTTATAAAAAGAGGCGGTGCCACGCCCATTTGCCAAAATTTTTGTGTTTTTCGTTCTATGTCCGCAGTTGGACTCCTGCTATAAAATTTCAATGATATATCTTTATATTTGACAGAGATATCGCTTAAAACGTTTTTATTAGGTCACTTTATAAGAGCCATATATAAAAGTGGGCGTGGCCCTCAACCGATTTCGGAAATTTTTCGTCCAAATATTTGACTAAGTAAGTATATCACGCGTACCAAATTTCATCGATATATCTTCAACGGTTTCTGAGTTATGACATATAAAACTTGCAAGGTTTGACCCTTAATAAGTGGGCGTGGCACCGCCCATTTTCCAAAATGTCATCAAATTTCTTCCTAGGGGCCTGAGCTCAACACGTGGATAAAATTTCATCGCTCCAGCTGTATTAGTGACTGAGATACCAAATTTCCGATTTTTTCTATATAGGAAAAGTGGGCGTGGTCATGGTCCGATTTCGCCCATTTTCAATACCAACCGTCCCAGTCTCGATACCAACCTGCATTTCAAATTTCATCAAAATATCTCAATTTTTGCGCGAGTTAGAGTGTTTACAGACGGACGGACAGACGGACAGACGGACGGACGGACAGACGGACGGACGGACGGACGGACGGACGGACAGACGGACGGACGGACGGACGGACGGACGGACATGGCTCAATCGATTTCTCTTTTCACCCTGATCATTTTGATATATATAAGTCTATATCTATCTCGATTATTTCACTCTGTTACAATCCACCGTTTTGTGATTAAAACTATAATACTCTGTGTACTAGTACAGCTGAGTATAAAAAAACAAAGCAAGTAAGGAAGCCTAAGTTCGAGTGGAATCGAACATTAGATACTCAGCTGTATGCTTTCATTGTTTGTTTGCGTTTGATGGAAACACGGATTATTTTATATAAAGCGAGTGCCGCTTAAAGTGGGCGTGGCCACGCCCATTTTCAACATTTTTATCAGTCATCCAACTAAACATATGAATATTATTCTTTGTGCAACATTTCATTCTTTTATGACTTCTAGTTATAAAGATGTCACGTTAAAAATCGGTGGACATTTGAAAGAACAACCTAAGTCGACCTAGGTGCATTTTCAGCTTTTTTTTTTATCATAAATATACATTGTGTCATAAATATACATTTAAAAATACGCTTCTTTCTGTCTAATCGGTGTTACGATATCATTTCGGGTTCAGGAGTTATGATGAATCGAAAATCATCTTAAGTCTATATTTTTCAAAAATGCTTTTACCAAAGCAACTTAACTTAAAATAAGATAGAAGTGATAAGAAAAATTGCAAGAATTCCTCTTGAAAAAAGAACCTAATTTAATTTAGGTGGCATATTTTTCTCAATACGCTTTTGAAAAAGCAACCTAATTAGCAACTTAAGTCGATTTTCTATCATATTTCAGTTTGCCAAGTGAACTTAATTCCAATTAGGAGGCTAAAATTCTATAAAATTTTGATGAAGATCAATTTGAAAAAAGAACCTAAATTGAGATAAGATGGTGTTTTTTTTTCAAAAAACAATTTGGAAAAAGCACTTATTTTATTTTATTTGAAATCCATTTAAATAAAAACCGTTACGCTAAGAAATAAAAATTCAATTTAAAATGAACAACAGAAGATTGTTTTATCATGCCACGCTCTTACTTCTATGAAAATATATGATGGAAAGGCTCTGTGCACTTGCAAAACTGTTTTTTGCTCTCCTGTAAAATTGCGAATTTAGACTTAGGTTGCTTTTCCAAATGTCCACAGAAATTCCCAAAGGGTGTTCCAGAAATATCTTTGTTAAAAAGTAGGCGTGGTCATAAACCGATTTCAATAAATTTTTGCGTGTCTATTAACACAAGTTATAAAAGTGTATAAACCAAGTTTCGTTATAATATCTCAATTATTTGTCGAGTTATGATTTTAGAAATCTCGTATATTCCTGTTTCTAAAAAGAGGCGGTGCCACGCCCATTTTCCAAATTTTTGTGTTTTTCATTTTATGTCCGCAGTTGGACTCCTGCTATAAAATTTCAATGATATGTCTTTATATTTGACAGAGATATGGCTTAAAATGTTTTTATTAGGTCACTTTATAATATACACACATATAAAAGTGGGCGTGGCCGTCAACCGATTTTAACTATTTTCCGTCCAAACGTTTGCCTAAGTAAGTACATCACGCGTACCAAATTTGATCGATATATCTTCAATGGTTTCTGAGTTATGACATATAAAACTTTCAAGGTTTGACCCTTAATAAGTGGGCGTGGCACCGCCCATTTTCCAAAATTTCATCAAATTTCTTCCTAGGGGCCTGAGCTCAACACGTAGGTAAATTTCATCGCTACAGCTATATTAATGACTGAGATACCAAATTTCCGATTTTTTCTATATAGGAAAAGTGGGCGTGGTCATGGTCCGATTTCGCCCATTTTCAATACCAACCGTCCCAGTCTCGATACCAACTTGCATTCCAAATTTCATCAAAATATCTCAATTTTTGCGCTAGTTAGAGAGCGTACGGACGGACGGACATGGCTCAATCGATTTCTCTTTTCACCCTGATCATTTTGATATATATAAGTCTATATCTATCTCGATTATTTCATTCTGTTACAATCCACCGTTATGTGATTAAAACTTTAATACTCTGTGTACTAGTACAGCTGAGTTTAAAAAAAAATAAATAAGGCGTAGATTTTTTGGAGTGTAGGTGCGTAATTATGGTAATTTATATATAGAACAATCATATATGTATGTATGTTTATTTGTATTTTATCAATCAATAACCTACCCTGTAGGAAATTTAATTAATTTTAAATCACTTTATAAACTACTTTATTTTCAATAACAACTAATTGAAAATGTGACTTTTTCCTTTGCAATGAACTGACTTTTTTAACACGGCGATGTCATAGCAAGCAGTCAATTGCCCTATCCTGCATTTGTTTTCAACTACTTTACTAGTAGTTTAAAATAAATAACTTTATCTTGAGTTTCTTTTCAACTACTTTACTTGTAGTTTAATATAAATAACTTAATCCTGCATTTGATGTCGAAATTCAAGAAATGGTAAAAATGCGAAGCAAATTTTCCTTAAATTTCGCAAATTGTTCTCAAGTTGATAAACAATATTTGAGAAACAATTGAATTTATCTTAATTTTCAAATGATAAATATGAAACAATATTTTCTCCGTTTGAGAATTTCGTTTTCAGTGTTTAATGGGAAGTGAAGCTGAAAAACGGTAACCAAAGAAAGGAAAAAACAATCTTGGCATACTTAGATCTGAAAACATGTGTTTACATATAAATATGTACATATACAAGAAACTGTCCCGCGCTGCATTTGTTTAAAGCTACTTTAAAATTAGTTGAATATAAATCACTTTTTAATATATTTATTTTTGCAACTAACTTTTGTTTTTTCCGTGAGGGTAGTTTTACAACCCGTCTGCTCTTACCAACCTTTAGCTACTACTAAAAAAAAGAAAATAAAAATATTTAATGTATTCAAGATAATGGCAAGCGAATCTGGAAAAAAGTATATATAAATGTAAATGAGTAGGAAGCGAAAACAGATGGACTGAGGGTACGAAGTATCAATGCACAGACAGACAGATACATAGATACATAGATGGATAGACGGATATGGCTCAAACGGGTTAGCTCACGATTCGATTTATATTTAGATGCGTCTATTATATACATAGATAGATATATTTTGATGAATAACTCTTCCTCCTGTTAATTACAAAAAAATCCTGTTTTGGATTAAAATGTCAATAGCATTTCACATTCAAAAAAGGTAAACACAAAAATTAGAACAAACAGCTTGTTAGATATATGTACATTTATATAACGTCCGACTGTATTTGGGTTTCGTTATTTTTTTTTTTTATTTAAATCCTAATAAATTAAAAACGTGCTGAGGTGTAAAATATTGTAACAAGTACAGAGCTGTTGTGCTGATATGTATGTATGTAGGTATATGACTATGTATATCATATGTACATACATACAAATGTGCTCTCATAATAAGAATCCAACGAAAAGCTTTATCACCAATCCACAGATTCCGTTACATACAAGTGCTAACCGTTTTAGTATAAAAAGATCGTTCACGCCGGCAGCACTTAGTTAATTATCAATAGTAGTTAAGTATCAAGAGTAGTGATTTGGTGTTGAAATTTACTGCATTTAATAGATAAAATGGTAATTGAAGTGAATTGAATTAAACATTGACTCATATAAACCGCTAATAAAATGGCTGTAGTGATAAAGAATTATCTAATATCTATTATATAAAAATGAGTGTGTGTGCGTGTGTGTGTGTGTCCTTTATGGACTCCCAAAGTAATCAACCGATCTTTATGAAATTTTCACAGTAGATTTATGTGGTATTAGCGCATATAATAGGGTATATAGAATTTCGAAGAAAGGAAACTTCCCGGAAAATAGGCCCAAATGTGGACCCAGAGTGACCCCGCAAGTCTTTGAGCAATATGGGTATCTAATGAAAGGTGTTGAGCAGGCCTTCAACATAGAGTTATTTTCATTGCGATGCCTGGGCCGGGTCCCCAAATATGGGTCAAAACGTGGACCCGGATGACCCTCGAATGTTTCTAAACGATATTGGTATTAAATGAAAGGTGTCAAACAGGGCTTCAACATACAGATATTTTCATTGTAATTTTTTAAGTCGGTTTCCCAGAGATGGTTCAAGTAGTGGGCCAGGATGGTGATGGATGGTCCTGGTAAATGTAAATGTAAAGGCTGTGTCAATACCCACCAAAAAACTCGATGACCGTGGAATTAAGAGGGTAATCCAGAAAAACCCTGGCAATCGCTTCCACATTCGTTGACAGAATGCCTGACATTAACATGGGCTTGTCATTGGAGGAAAGGACTTGCCCACTGCATTACTGCCGAACGAATAAATCGCGCAATACCGCAAGTATTCTAGCGAATCAAATAAAGAATACCTTACAGGGAAGCAGAGAAAGAAGGCAAAAAATGTAAGGAATGATGGAAATTTCCACTGAAAATAACGGTATTTATTCCAGTTCATTTTTTGCGCTCCATTCTAATTTGCATTACGTCGAATGGGTAATGGAAGCTCATTCCACTCTGCATTACTGGCAATGCCGGAAAGAAGTGATGAACTCGGCAGATGTTCCATGGCAAGGCCTTCTGTCATGCCTGACAGGTAATAGCGATGACCAGATTTTTGCTGGGTTACAATACAGTTGTGAAATTGCTTGACTGTAAGTGGCGCGTGGGATTCAAGTAGATAGAAAGATAACAAAGAAGAAAAAATACTAAAATAAAAACAAAATGGCAAGGAATAAGTATCTATGATCAAAAGTAATAAGTAGGATAAAAATAGTGAAAAAGCAAAGAAAGGGAAGAAAGTAGAAGAAAAAGAATTGCCAAGACAAGCAACAACAACAACACCAACAACAACAAAAAAGTAGTAGCAGGAATGACAACAAAAATTATTAAAACAAGTAAGGAAGCCTAAGTTCGAGTGGAATGGAACATTAGATACTCAGCTGTATGCTTTCATTGTTTGTTTGCGTTTGATGGATTTTATATAAAGTTAGTGCTGCATAAAGTGGGCGTAGCCGCGCCCATTTTAAACATTTTTATCAGTCATCCAACTAAGCATATGAATATTATTCTTTGTGCAAAATTTCATTCCTTTTTGACTTCTAGTTACAAAGATGTCACGTTACAAATTCCCAAAGGGTGTTCCAGAAATACCTTTGTTAAAAAGTAGGCGTGGTCATAAAACGATTTCAATAAATTTTTGCGTGTCTATTAACACAAGTTATAAAAGTGTATAAACCAAGTTTCGTTATAATATCTCAATTATTTTCGAGTTATGGGCTAAGAAATCTCGTATATTCCTTTGTCTAAAAAGAGGCGGTGCCACGCCCATTTTCCAAAATTTTATATATTTTGTTTCCGGTCTATTGTGGAACTTATGCCACAAAATTTCTATGAATTATCTCCATATTTGACAAAGATATCGCTTAAAATGCTTTTATTAGGCCACTTTATAGTTCCCATGTATAAAAGTGGGCGTGGTCGTCAAACCGATTTCGTTAAAATTTTGAACATGTATTACCACAAGTAATAAAAGTGTACACACCAAGTTTCGTCATTATATATAAATTATTTGTCGAGTTATGGGCTCAGAAATCTCGTATATTCCTGTTTCTAAAAAGAGGCGGTGACACGCCCATTTTCCAAATTTTTGAGTTTTTTGTTTTATGTCCATAGTTGAACTCATGAGGCAAAATTTCAATGATAGATCTTTATATTTGACAGAGATGTGGCTTAAAATGTTTTTATTAGGTCACTTTATAATACACATATATAAAAGTGGGCGTGGCCGTCAACCGATTTTAACTATTTTCCGTCCAAACGTTTGTCTAAGTAAGTAAATCACGCGTACCAAATTTGATCAATATATCTTCAATGGTTTCTGAGTTATGACATATAAAACTTTCAAGGTTTGACCCTTAATAAGTGGGCGTGGCACCGCCCATATTCCAAACTTTCATCAAATTTCTTCCTAGGGACTTGAGCTCAACACGTGGGTAAAATTTCATCGCTCCAGCTATATTAGTGACTGAGATACCAAATTTCCGATTTTTTCTATATAGGAAAAGTGGGCGTGGTCATGGTCCGATTTCGCCCATTTTCAATACCAACCGTCCCAGTCTCGATAACAACTTGCATTTCAAATTTCATCAAAATATCTCAATTTTTGCGCGAGTTAGAATGTTTATAGACGGACAGACGGACGGACATGGCTCAATCGATTTATCTTTTCACCCTGATCATTTTGATATATATAAGTCTATATCTATCCCGATTATTTCATTCTGTTACAATCCACCGTTATGTGATTAAAACTATAATACTCTGTGTACTAGTACAGCTGAGTATAAAAAACCCATAGTCGCATCTTAGTCCTAGTAAAACTGTCCAGTTTCGACAGTGGGCGGCTATCTAATAATATTTATTTTCCAATACAGAAACATAAAATTTTTGTTGTCCTACTGGCGCTGAAATTGCTGATAGCAAACACACCAACAAGTGATGGCGCCAACATTCTCGCTGTTTATCCTTTACCAGTCAAAAGCCATTTTATGATGCATCGCGCTTTAATAAACGAGTTGCTGAAAAACGGACATAAGGTATATACAGTTTGTCAATTAATTCTTTGCAAAATGAAAACAGTTCAGAAATTTGTTTTCATACTGGTATTTGGTCAACTAAGCTTAACTTTTTAATTTTTTTTAAATGCTAATATTAAGCTAAATATGTTTACAACATTTAGGACCAAAAAGATCCAAAACTTAAAGCATAGAAAGAACAGAAAAAACAAAAGTTCATAAAATTATAAAAAACATTTTGTCAATTAATTATTTGCAATTTTTTCATATGTGACAGAAACTGAAAAAAAAGCAGACGGGATCGTTGAAATTTTGGTGTGACGGCCACTAGCCTCAACCACACATTGTAGACGAAGGGTTATGGAATAAATCAAGTCCTTCAGCCCATAAATTTAGCGTATTTTATGCCATTCTTCCTGAATGGCATTAATTACAACATTTTTCGCTAGTAGACCTTGGTTTTCTGCCTCGTTATTTCAAGAAAGGCCAAAATTTTTTGATTGGGTTTAAGCTAGGACTTTGGGAAGGTGCATCCATTGCTTTGGTGCAATTATGCAGTACCAAAGTCCTGCACAGCAACTATTTATATTTAGGATCGTTGTTCAGGTACAGCTTTTACTTGAATTTATTGGCGCTTTTTGGTTAAAAAATGCAATTTTGCATTGCGATTCTCGACTACTCGTGTCAAGCTAAAACTCCTTCGTCATCAGGTCATTAAAAATCCGCAGTCCGCCTTCACCCTTTTTAGAATAACGAACTCGACATTATAGCACACAATTTTCGAAACATCACATCTGGTCTAATATTCTTCTGTAGCAGAGCTGTGTTGGTCGTTCTCGAATTTTTTCTGTGTCCATCGCGATGCATCGTGCGTATTTTTGTTTCATCCCGAAAAAGAACATCAATTTTTTTTGCACAGCTCTGCTACAGAAGAATATTAGACCAGATGTGATGTTTCGAAAATTGTCTGCGATAATGTCGAGTTCGTTATTCTAAAAAGGGTGAAGGCGGACTGCGGATTTTTAGTGACCTGATGACGAAGGAGTTTTAGCTTGACACGAGTAGTCGAGAATCGCAATGCAAAATTGCATTTTTTAACCAAAAAGCGCCAATAAATTCAAGTAAAAGCTGTACCTGAACAACGATCCTAAATATAAATAGTTGCTGTGCAGGACTTTGGTACTGCATAATTGCACCAAAGCAATGGATGCACCTTCCCAAAGTCCTAGCTTAAACCCAATCAAAAAATTTTGGCCTTTCTTGAAATAACGAGGCAGAAAACCAAGGTCTACTAGCGAAAAATGTTGTAATTAATGCCATTCAGGAAGAATGGCATAAAATACGCTAAATTTATGGGCTGAAGGACTTGATTTATTCCATAACCCTTCGTCTACAATGTGTGGTTGAGGCTAGTGGCCGTCACACCAAAATTTCAACGATCCGGTCTGCTTTTTTTTTCAGTTTCTGTCACATATGAAAAAATTGCAAAGAATTAATTGACAAAATGTGTTTTATAATTTTTTGAACTTTTGTTTTTTCTGTTCTTTCTATGCTTTAAGTTTCGGATCTTTTTGGTCCTAAATGTTGTGAACATATTTAACTTAATATTAGCATTTAAAAAAAAATTAAAAAGTTAAGCTTAGTTGACCAAATACCAGTATGAAAACAAATTTCTGAACTGTTTTCATTTTGCAAAGAATTAATTGACAAACTGTATGTACACACATATGATAAATATGTAAATACACACATAAAAAATATATTTTATTTTACCATATCACTGCCTCTTCAGATTACTATGATAACGGGTATCTCATTGGAACCACATAAAATGGGCAAGAACTACACGGAGATATTAATTGAGCCTGAATTCGATTACTGGAAAGAAAGTAAGCTCAAAACATACATATGTATATAAATACATACACACACAATTAACTTTATAGTTTTCGGAACGCTCAATACCTCAATGTATGAATATGCAAACGACATCATACAACAATTAAGGGGTATAGATATTTTTGCATTAGGCTCTACAGAATATGCGCTCAAACAACCAAAAGTTCAAGCAATTATTAATGCCAAACAAACCAAAGGCGTCTACGATCTTCTGCTAATCGAAGAAGTCTTTCAGTATGCGCTCCAAGCCTTGGCTTATGTTTATGATGTACCGGTTTTGAGTACAGTAACATTTGCCCAACAAACCTTTATGAGCCAAATGTTTGGGCTGATATCGCCATGGTCTTACGTGCCTATGAATTCAGTTAACGTGCCATTACTTGATCGCATGACTTTTTGGGAACGCGTACAAAATACAATTTTGTCAGTGATTTTGGATTTGGACAGAGAATTTATATTATTTCCAAAAATGGATAAGCTTGTGCAGAAATATTTTGGACATTTGGCTAGTAAGTTATGTATACACAACTAAATATCTATGTTTGTTCTATTCTAAACAAATTTTATTTAAGTCAACGCTATAAACACGCATTCTTTCAGTTTATTTCCCCACAATGTCAGAAATGAGCAAAAATATTTCCGCCATCTTAATTAACAACCATCCACCGTTAGCGTTTCCTGCTCCCGTCATGAGCAATATGATCAATATCGGCGGCATACATATTAATCCAAACAAACTTCTACCAACAGACATACAAAATTTTCTGGATGGTGCTGAACATGGTGTAATTTATCTCAGTTTGGGCACACAAGTTCAATGGGAAGACCTGCCACCGGAAACAATACACATTTTCCTAGATGTTTTTCGCACAATGAAGCAACGTGTCTTGTGGAAATTCGAAAATGACAGCCTACACAATTTGCCATCAAATGTTATGGTGAAGAAGTGGTTGCCACAAAATGATATATTGGCACACCCTAATGTACGTGTTTTCATCTCTCATGGTGGTCTTTTTGGCACGCAAGAGGCTGTATATCATGGAGTGCCGATCATTGGTATGCCATTTTTCTTTGACCAGGTAAATTGATCGTTGAATATGAAACCACTTTGTTTTATGATTTATTAACTTTCCGTCTTACGCTCAAACAGATTCGAAATGTGAAAAAGGCTGAACTGGGTGGTTATGCCATTACACTCGATATTCATAAGCTTACACGTGAAGATTTAAAGAATGCTATACACAAGATATTATACACGCCCAAATATCGTGAGACCGTGAAACGCATGTCGCAGATCTTTCGTGATCGTCCGATGGGTCCACGTGAGACCGCGATGTATTGGGTCGATTATGTGATACGTCATAAGGGCGCCAGTCATTTGCGTGCTGCTGGTTTGGATTTAAAATGGCATCAATTCTATTTGTTAGATGTTGTAGCCTTTTTTGTGGGCACGGCAGCTTTGGTGCTTGGAATTTTCTTTGTGATAACGCGTTGGATTTTGCGGCGTTTTAAGGGTGGATTGAGCAAGCAAAAGCTGCAATAAATGCAAAGACTGTTACATACATAAATTGGAAGTGAAAATATGTAAAATGTGAATATTTTGTAACTATTTAGTAGAAATAGGGTTTATTTTAAATATGTTAAGTAATGTACATATGTACATATGTAAATAAAAATTCGTAGTTAGAGGCATAATTTCTTTTCATAGCATTACTTATCGTCGCTATAGAAGAAAATAGACGCAAACTGTTTTGTTGAGGAAGTAAGACGCAAACTTTTTTTCTTTCAAAGAAAGACGCATTAAAAATATTTTTCGATAGAAAGACGAAGAAACGAAGAAATACGCTTTATTTTTTTTTACTATAAAGAAAGACGCATTTAAATATTTTTTTAGGAAAGAAATACGTATTCGATTTTTTATTTTTCTTTGTCAAATTAATACTAATGCGTCTTTCTTCGCAGTTAATAATGCTAATGCGTCTTTCTTCGTCGAAATATTTTATAATGCGTCTCTGATCGTCGAAATATTTTTTAATGCGTCTATCTTCGTCGACATGTTTTGTAAACCATAGGTGGCCAGGATTTAAGCGAAAGGGAGCCACACGACAACAACATCAATAAAAATTGCAACAACCTTCTTCTCGGAATTATAAAAATATTATTTTGCCAAATAACAGAAATTTTTGTGTAGTGCAAGTTAACAAACAATAAATAAAATAAATAAATAAATAATAAATATATACATATGTATGAACATATAGATATGCTGCAGCTAGGCATTCAAATATTTTGCTAAACAACCTAACGAGGTAGCAGATATAAATGTACAAGATACATATGAATGTATGTATGTATGTATGTATGTATGTATGTATGTATGTATGACGGCGTAACTAACACAATGTGAAAAAAATGCGTGCTATTCTGTCGAAATTGATTCGCTTGTTGTTGGGAGCCACTCGGAGCCACAGCGATATTGTTGGGAGACAAACGGAGTCACTGGAGCCATTGGCTGGCCATCTATGTTGTAAAGTGTCTTTCTTCCCCGACATATTTTTAATGCGCCTTTTTTCGTCGACAAATTACTGACATGCGTCTTTCTTCTTCCGGAGCGACGTTATGTATATGGAGACATTGAGAAGCAAAGCAAAAAATCAAAGCCAAACAGAATCTTGCGCTTGGTTTTGATATGCCATCTCTAACCCTGAGTCAGTTTGCTGTTATGATGGAACAAGCCCAAATGTATAGAAGGAAATATAGTTCAAAAAAATGTAGCTAAAAGAATCGTTTATATACAGAAAATAAGTTAATGGGCAAAAATATACAATCGACAGAAAAATGCATCCAATTGCATATCTTTTACTAAATCTTTCTACGAAACAGTAATCAGAAAAACTTCGAATAAACCTAAAATAAAATATTGAAGTATCGCAAGTGTATGCAATTAACTCTTTCGAGGGCTTCTTAGATAACTTAACTTAACAGGAAGGATATAAGGCATAGGACCTGCCCTACTTCCGAATTGTTAATCTATAGGCACTTCTGGTTTTTTTAGTCACAAGTCGTGGTATTAAGACGGCGCTTCGGCACTAATTGGAGTCATTGGTTATCGCCACTTAAACCAACCAAACATTTCGAGCCGTGGTGTGTAAGTAATATAATTATACTATTAACTAGCTGACCCGGCAGACGTTGTTCTGCTAAAATTTATTCCTATGAAGCCTAAAGAAAAGTCTTTGATTACCGTATTGCTAACCATTATCTTGTCTATTCTCCGAATAAAAGTTATAGTTATATTCGCCGAGACAAACCTACTTCCCCCGATCCCTATCTCAATCCCTATCTCTATTTCGGTCTCAATCTCAATCTTAATCTCAATCTCAATCTTTATCCCTATCACCATCCCTATCCCTATCCCTATCCCAATACCCCATCCCTATCACTATCCCTATCCCTATCTCTATCTCTATCTCTATCTCTATCCCTATCTCTATCCCTATCCCTATCCCTATCCCTATCCCTATCCCTATCCCTATCCCTATCCCTATCCCTATCCCTATCCCTATCCCTATCCCTATCCATATCCCTATCTCTATCCTTATCCTTATCCTTATCCTTATCCCTATCTCTATCCCTATCCCTATCCCTATCCCTATCCCTATCCCTATCCCTATCCTTATCCCTATCCCTATGTCTATCTCTATCTCTATCTCTATCTCTATCTTTAGCTCTATCTCTATCTCTATCTCTATCTCTATCTCTATCTCTATTTCTATCCCTATCCCTATCCTTATCCTTATCCCTATCTCTATCCCTATCTCTATCCCTATCCCTATCCTTATCGCTATCCCTATCTCTATCTCTATCTCTATCTCTATCCCTATCACTATCCTTATCCTTATCCCCATCTCTATCCCTATCCCTATCTCTATCTATATCTCTATCTCTATCCTTATCCCTATCCCTATCCCTATCTCTATCTCTATCCCTATCCCTATCCCTATCCCTATCCCTATCCCTATCCCTATCCCTATCCCTATCCCTATCCCTATCCCTATCCCTATCACTATCTCTATCCCTATCCCTATCCCCATCCCTACCCCTATCTCTATCCCTATACCTATACCTATACCTATCCCTATCACTATCTCTATCCCTATCCCTATCCCTATCCCTATCCCTATCTCTATTCCTATTCCTATCCCTATCCCTATCTCTATCCCTATCCCTATCCCTATCCCTATCCCTATCCCTATCCCTATCTCTATCCCTATCCCTATCCCTATCCCTATCCCTATCCCTATCGCTATCCCTATCCTTATCCCTATCTCTATCTCTATCTCTATCTCTATCTCTATCTCTATCTCTATCTCTATCTCTATCTCTATCTCTATCTCTATCCCTATCCCTATCCCTATCCCTATATCTATCCCTATCACTATCCCTATCTCTATCCTTATCCCTATCCCTATCCCTACCCCTATCCCTATCCCTATAGCTACCTACCTTTACCTTACTGGGACCGTCCATCACAATCCGGGCCCACTACTTTAGCCATCTCTGGGAAACAGCCTTAGAAATCACAATGAAAATAGCTGTATGTGGAAGCCCTGCTCAACGCTTTTCAGTTGCTACAAATATCGCTCGAAAACATTCAGGGGTTATCCGGGTCCACGCTTTGACCCAAATCTTGGAACCCGGCCTAGGCATCACTATTTAAAAAGCTCTTTGCTGAAGTCCTCCTCAACAGCTTTCATTTGATACCAATATCGCTCAGAAACTTTCCAGGGTCACTCGGTCCCACGTTTTAACCCATATCTGGGAACCCGGCCTAGCTATCGCAATGAAAATAACTTTATGTTGAAGGCCTGTTCAACGCCTTTCATTTGATACCAATATTGCTCGAAGACTTGCTGGATCGATCTGGGTCCTCATTTAGGCCTGACATCCGGGAAGCTTCCACTTTTTAGAAATTCTATATATCCCACTATGTGCACTGAACCCACATGAATCTACTGTGAAAATTTCATAAAGAACGGTTTTTTACTTTGGGAGTTTATAAAGGAAACGCATCCACAGATGCACACATACACACCGATTTTTCCAATTTTCGGACTTTTCCGGAGGGATTTTCCAAAATTTTCTTGCGTACGAACCATCTCCTCGAGAATACGAACAACTGACAAAAAATTTTACAGAAATCGGCCCAGCCGTTCTCATCTGATGAGGTTAGTAACATTTTTTACACCATTTTTATATATATAGATAGATAGATTATAATATTTATTAGTTTATACTTTGAATTGTTAGAAATACTTTGTATCAAAAAGATATTTTCTTGTATTCAAACAAAATGTAATTTGAAATTGTCTTTTAGAAAAATCAAAAATTTTCATTAAATAAATATTCGTGTAACAATACACAACAAATTGAAAATATATAAAAATATATTATTATTCAACCAATACATATATATCTAAATATGTATATACTACAATATATATATTAAAATATAATTTGTACGTGTACGCTAATTTTTGATCACGCCTGGCTATTGTCACACAGAGCCAAAAGGCCACCTAAAATGCCCTATAAATTAGAACAAAGTTTAGCGGAATTCTCTACGCTTTCTCTCCAATAAGATATAATAATAATACAATGGCGCTATTATAACTCTGACGAGTTTTATGGCCGAGCTTCTCTCCCAATGTGAGGTGTGCTCCTTTTTGTTTTTTTTTCCTACTAATTGGGTGGACCTACAGTTTTATGCCGGCTCCGAACGGCGAATGCATTTTTTGTGAGAAGCTTTTTCATGGCAGAAATACACTCGGAGGGTATGCCGCCCACTGCCGAGAGGTGACCGCTGCTCTTAAAACACCCAATAATTGGATTTTTACTAATTAGAAAAATTGTTTTGGTGTTTGGCTCGGACCGTGATTTGAACCCGAGACCGCTGGCATAGCAGGCGAGCACTCTACCCACTGCACCACAGCGGCCAATAAGATGCCCGTCTTAATATGACTGGATGTCTCATTTTAATAAAACTAAGTAGATAATCAGTAAACCTAATATGAAAAACTTTTCAATATAATTAAGAAGATGGCCCGTGGATTTAAGATGAAAACCTCTTACATATATAAAATTAAGAAGATGATTCCTAGAATAAATATGGAAACCTTTTCACATAAATTTAGCAGATATCCTGTAAAATTACGACGAAACCCTGTTTAATATTATTACGAAGAGAATCTTGATTTTCATTAGAAACTCCTCTTAATTGTAATAAGCCGATGATCTTATCAATTTGAAATGATTGCCACCTGAATTAAAATACAGTACTTTCTGAAAATAAATAGCACACTTTTTTTTAAACTGTTTTTTATTTAATCAAGTTTTACTTATAATTATAATACGATCAAGTACTTATATATATATTAAGTTTTACTTATAATTATAATACGATCAAGTACTTATATATATATTAAGTATAAGAATATACTTAACATATTTGCCTATAACTTTTATAATACATATTATACTTTGACACAAATTGATGGTGGGGGCAGAATAATTCACATACAGAACGAAAGATCACTATCCTTATAGTAAGACCTCCAAACCGTTTTGCTCACTGAGGTAAAATTTTTTTTATAGCTAGGTATTTTAATTTTGCGAAATTTTGTCTGAGGGATTTATAAATAAATAAAAAAGAGTTAAATATAAATTTTAATATAAGACGGTGATCGGCGCTGTTTCCATTTCGGGTCAGCCGGCTAGAGAACTGCGCATTTGTTATACTCAGCTGTACTAGTACACAGAGTATTATAGTTTTGATTTCCTAACGGTGGATTGTAACAGAATAAAATAATCGAGATAGATATAGACTTATATATATCAAAATGATCAGGGTGAAAAGAGAAATCGATTGAGCCATGTCCGTCCGTCTGTCCGTCTGTCCGTCTGTGAGCACGATAACTCGCGCAACAATTGAGATATTTTGATGAAATTTGAAATGTAAGTTGGTATCAAGACAGGAACGGATGGTATTGAAAATGGGCGAAATCGGACCATGACCACGCCCACCTCCCCTATATGGTAAAAATCGGAAATTTTGTATCTCAGTCACTAATAGAGCTAGAGTGATAAAATTTTACACACGTATTGAGCTCAGGCCCTTATGAAGAAATATGGTGAAATTTTGGAAAATGGGCGGTGCCACGCCCACTTATTAAGGGGCAAACATTGAAAGTTTTATGAGTCATAACTCAGAAACCGTTGAAGATATATCGATGAAATTTGGTAGGCGTGATATACATACTTAGGCAAATGTATGGACGAAAAATTGCCAAAATCGGTTGACGACCACGCCCACTTTTATATATGGGTATTATAAAGTGACCTAATAAAAGCATTTTAAGCGATATCTCTGTCAAATATAAAGATATATCATTGAACTTTTATGGAAGGTGTCCAACTATGGACGTAAAACAAAAAATACAAAAATTTTGGAAAATGGGCGTGGCACCGCCTCCTTTTAGAAGCAGGAATATACGAGATTTCTGAGCCCATAACTCGACAAGTAATCGATATATTATGACGAAACTTGGTCTATACACTTTCACTACTTGTGGTAATACATGTTCAAAATTTTAGCGAAATCGGTTGACGACCACGCCCACTTTTATATATGGGTATCATAAAGTGGCCTAATAAAAACATTTTAAGCGATATCTTTGTCAAATATAAAGATAATTCATTGAAATTTTGTGGCATGAGTTCTACAATAGATCGGAACCAAAAAATAGAAAAATTTCGGAAAATGGGCACCGCCTCTTTTCAGACAAAGGAATCAACAAGATTTCGGAGCCCATAACTCGACAAATAATTGAGATATTATGACGAAACTTGGTTTATACACTTTTATAACTTGTGTTAATAGACACGCAAAAATTTATTGAAATCGGTTTATGACCACGCCTACTTTTTAACAAAGATATTTCACATTTTGGGAATTTGTAACAAGACTTCTTTGTAACTAGAAGTCATAAAGGAATGAAATTTTGCACAAAGAATAATATTCATATGCGTAGTTGGATGACTGAGAAAAATGTTGAAAACGGGCGTGGCTACGCCCACTTTATGCGGCACTCGCTTTATATAAAATACACCCTATATCGAACAAACGCAAACAAACAATGAAAGTATACAGCTGAGTATCTAATGTTCGATTCCACTCGAACTTAGGCTTCCTTACTTGTTTTCTCTGCCTTTGCACGCATACATACTTATGTACATATGTAGGTATGTTAAGACGTTAATGGAAAATTTTGGATTAGGTACGTAATAAGAGCTCTTTTAAAAATAAAAAGTTCTTCCTTTTAATTTCTTGAACATGTTATTGCACGCATAAAAGTGGCTGATACATAATTCTAGTATGTACGAGTATCTACATACACATGTACATATGTACGTATGTTAAGACGTTTATAGCAAATTTGAATTAATAAGGGATCTTTTAAAAATAAAAAGTTTTCCTTTTTAATAAATTCAAAAAGGTTTTAATAATAATTAGAGGATGTCCTTATTGATTTGTTTTATAAAAATTTTCTCATAAAAACAAGCAGATTTCTTCTAACAATTTAATTTTTTTTGACAAAATGACATACACAATTAATAAACAAGAAGTTATCTCCTCGTTTTCATACGATATCCTTTTCAATAAATTTAAGAAGAAATTCAAGCTAAAATCTAGAAGATTTTCCAGCAAAAATTTCTTCAATTTTGTCCCCTCTCACTCTCCTCGGCCATATAGCATTTTTAGTCTCTTTGATTATAGGTGAACTTTTTGGCTCTGTGCAAATATCAATATCATAAACGACAGACTCCTTATATAAATTTCGTAACAATTTCATTTTAAAACCGTATTGCTATAGTGTAAGCACTCTTTTGTTTGTGAACAATCTGCAATTGATGCATATTTGTAGGTATATGATAATGATCTTCAAATAGCAGTGACTTTCATTTTAGGAACTGGCGTAAATGTATGCATACATACATCATAGTAGTACACAAGGGTGGCCTTTCAAAATTTTGAAAAATATTTTTCCATTTCCATTTTCCATTTAAAAATGTTAAAAATTATTTTTTTCCATTTCGCTGCACATTTGTTAGTGCCATTATAAAAGATAGGTCCCAAAGGTATGTACTTATTATATCCGAGAACTTAGCTTCGCATTACTATTAGATCAAAAGATATGTATTACTAATAACACTGGTCGACAATATACAGTAAAACGCAACAACTTCAATTGAAAATTAAAACGTTTAAAAAAAATAATGGTAATTCAATTGGGTCACTGTTTCTTTAAACAAAAAGAACAAAAAACGCTATCAATAAAAAAAAATGTATTTGCATAAGATCAGCGTGAAAGTGGCATGTGGTGAAATTTTAGATCGCTTTATACTCACCTACTCATAAACCATTAATTTACTCCGCAATTGATTATATTATATTATTAAAACAAACTAAGGTTAAGGGCTCAAAAGCTACTGATATACATATGTATATAACTGTATGCAATTAGCAATTTTGTTGTTGTTAACTGACATTGTTTAACCTTGCGATTACCAGAGGTTTTTATGTACGAGGTTTACCAATACCCACCCGGGTGACCCATATACATTTTCTTGCATTACGGGCGTTTCGTGTGCTTTAACTTTTTATTGCCCAAACATATTTATTACTATTGTAAAATGTAAGCCTGTGAATGATTAAAAATATTTAATTTAACTATATTTGGTAAAATTAAGCCAACAAAAACAACAAATACCCCGTAATGGGTGTATATAAAGTAAAAAATTCAAATTTTGAATCCTAAGGCAAAGATTGAGTGAATAATACGATTACGACACATTAATTATCTACTTGAATTTGGCGTTGAAGCATTCAAATCCAAAATACCATTATTCAAAAAAAAAAAAAAACGATCAAAACAAGGCGAACGAGTTGTGAAGGACTTTGTTAACCCGTGAAAAGATTTCTGTAGAAATATCGCCATATATACCTTTTTTACTAAATTATCATTAGCCAAAGATTAGTGGGATGATGTTTACGGTGGGAAGAATAAACTAAAATAAAATATGTGTATGTGTGTATGTACATATTATATTCTAAATTAATTCAACCCGTCAGGAGCATGAAAGGAGATTTTCTCTGGCTTTGGCATTATCTTTTAATGCTCTAGATCAGGCATCGGCACTTTGATCCACATGAGTAAATAACAAGTAAGGAAGCCTAAGTTCGAGTGGGTTCGAACATTAGATACTCAGCTGTATGCTTTCATTGTTTGTTTGCGTTTGATGGAAACACGGTGTAGGTACTTTATATAAAGCAAGTGCTGCATAAAGTGGGCGTAGCCGCGCCCATTTTCAAAATTTTTATCAGTCTTCCAACTAAGCATATGAATATTATTCTTTGTGCAAAATTTCATTCCTTTATGACTTCTAGTTACAAAGATGTCACGTTACAAATTCCCAAAGGCTGTTCCAGAAATATTTTTGTTAAAAAGTAGGCGTGGTCATAAACCGATTTCAATAAATTTTTGCGTGTCTGTTAACACAAGTTATAAAAGTGTATAAACCAAGTTTCGGCATAATATCTCAGTTATTTGTCGAGTTATGGGCTCCGAAATCTCGTATATTCCTTTGTCTAAAAAGAGGCGGTGCCGCGCCCATTTTCCAAAATTTTTCTATTTTTTTTTTCCGGTCTATTGTGGAACTCTTGCCACAAAATTTCAATAAATTATCTTTATATTTGACAAAGATATCGCTTAAAATGTTTTTATTAGGCCACTTTATAATACCCATATATAAAAGTGGGCGTGGTCGTCAACCGATTTCGCTAAAATTTTCAACATGTATTACCACAAGTAATAAAAGTGTATACACCAAGTTTCGTCATAATATGTCGATTATTTGTCGAGTTATGGGCTCAGAAATCTCGTATATTCCAGCTTCTAAAAAGAGGCGGTGCCACGCCCATTTTCCAAAATTTTTGTGTTTTTCGTTGTATGTCCGCAGGTGGACTCCTGGCATAAAATTTCAATGATATATCTTTATATTTGACAGAGATATCGCTTAAAATGTTTTTATTAGGTCACTTTATAATACCCATATATAAAAGTGGGCGTGGCCGTCAACCGATTTTGACAATTTTTCGTCCAAACATTTGCCTAAGTAAGTATATCACACGTACCAAATTTCATCGATATATCTTCAACAGTTTCTGAGTTATGACTCATAAAGCTTTCAATGTTTGCTCCTTAATAAGTGGGCGTGGCACCGCCCATTTTCCAAACTTCCATCAAATTTCTTCCTAGAGGCCTGAGCTCAACACGTGGGTAAAATTTCATCACTCCATCTATATTAGTGACTGAGATACCAAATTTCCGATTTTTTCTATATAGGAAAAGTGGGCGTGGTCATGGTCCGATTTCGCCCATTTTCAATACCAACCGTCCCAGTCTCGATACCAACTTGCATTTCAAATTTCATCAAAATATCTCAATTTTTGCGCGAGTTAGAGTGTTTACAGACGGACGGACGGTCGGACGGACATGGCTCAATCGATTTCTCTTTTCACCCTGATCATTTTGATATATATAAGTCTATATCTATCTCGATTATTTCATTATGTTACAATCCACCGTTATGTGATTAAAACTATAATATGTACTCTGTGTACTAGTACAGCTGAGTATAAAAACGAATGTATCCGGGGTTTCTGGAGGTTGCAATGAACACCTATGCAGTAAAAGTAAAGCAACTTCTTTATTGTTGCTGTAGTATTCGAACCCTGCGTAGTAGGCACCTTGTAGATGTAGTTGGTTGCAAATTGTTAGATCATTAAATCAGGTGAATGCCACAAATATAACATAGTTTGAGATGTTAATATAGCCCTGTATATTAGATCCTACTTCAGCCATAGAAAAAAGTACATGATATGTTTGTATAAAGTCAGAAAATCATCAATATAAATGTCAAGCTCAGAATGGTCAACGTGTTACTTATTCACAATTTACCTAAATATTTAATATGCAAGATCACAATCTAATGTGCCTGAATTCTTTAATTTAAATATCATATCCTAATAACTAAATAAATTTATTAGAAACTTTATTTTGCTACTTTTATTTTCATTGGAGTAGCATGTAAAACTAGTCAGTCAATTGGTATAGTTCTGATATCTACACTGACTAGTCAGTCAATTGGTATGATGCTGGTGTGTATACTGACTAGTTAGTCAAGTGGTATGATGCTGGTGTGGATACTGACAATTGCCATTTCCTAGGTCATCACCGTGTTAAAAATACCAGTTGCTAATATGAAAAAAAGATAGATGGCTGACTAGTTGGGCTGTATGGCCAACTAGTTGTCAATTAGTTTACAACTAATTGATTTCGCTGCAGGGCTACTACCCAGCAAAAATCTGGTCATCGCTATTACCTGTCAGGCATGATAGAAGGCCTTGCCATGGAACATCTGGCGAGTTCATCACTTCTTTCACGCATTACCAGTAATGTAGAGTGGAATGAGCTTCCATTACCTATTCCATGTAATGCAAATTAGAATGGAGCGCAAAAAATTAACTGGAATAAATACCGTTATTTTCAGTGGAAATTTCCATCATGCCTTACATTTTTCGCCTTCTTTCTCTGCTTCCCTGTAAGGTTTTCTTTATTTGATTCACTAGAATGCTTCGGTATTGCGTGATTTATTCGTTCGGCGGTAATGCATAGGGGAAGTCCTTCCCTCCAATGACAAGCCCATGCTAATGTCAGGCATTATGTCAACGAATGTAGAAGCGATTGCCAGAGTTTTTCTGGATTACCCTCTTAATTCCACGGTCATCGAGTTTTTTGGTGGGAACGTACATGCATATCTACATATGCAAACATATTTTTCAGCAACACTTTTCTTTATCCCTCTGTTTTTAACTGTTTTCAAAGGACGGAAAAAAATAAAAGTCTCATTGAAACCGTCACTTGCTGAGGGATATTTTTGAGTGTTGAAAAATAACTCTTAAATGGCAACAGAAAGAAGATCGTTGAGAGAGGTTGCCCACGGAGAGAAACACTTTGAGTGTAAGAGTTTTCTGTTTCAGTCAGTGGGAAACACTTTGCGCTCAGCGTTTTTGTGTTTCCGTCAGACTGATATGGAATGAAAATAAGTGTTAACTGTTAAAGTTGGTCTCTGCCTGTAGGTTAAGATAATATAGACGTAAGTATAATGTTCTTATTTTTGTACTGTACACTCAAAATAATATTTCGTAAATATTACGAAATCTTTCGTACATATTACGAAATTCTTTCGTAAAATTGAGCAACGAATGGTTTCGTAAATAGTACGAAAACTATTTCGTACTATTTACGAAATACTTTCGTAGTATTTACGAAATACTTTCGTATATTTACGAAGGCTTTCGTACTATTTACGAAATACTTTCGTAGTATTTACGAAAGGTTTCGTACTATTTACGAAAGACTTTCGTAGTATTTACGAAATACTTTCGTAGTATTTACGAAATACTTTCGTAGTATTTACGAAATACTTTCGTAGTATTTACAAATGCTTTTGTACTATTTACGAAATACTTTCGTACTTTTGAGCAACGAAAGATTTCGTAAATATTACGAAACCGCTTTCGTACATTTACGAAGGCTCTTAGAGCTGTCAAATTGTTGTACAATTGACCAAATTATTTTTTAGGTTAAAGTTAAAAATACCTTAATTATTACATACATATATTTATGTACATATGATGTATATTTCAACGAAATTTGAAAACTTTTTCAAAATATGTATATCAATAAAATAATGCTAAGAGAAAGATGTTTTATATATGCATAAGAAATAAGTTTAGATAATTTCATTTTGGTTTTAAATATCTACTGAAATTAATTTATTCAATTCATTTAAAAGTTTTTTATTTATTTTAATATTTTACATTTATATTAATATTAATTTTAGTAACTAATAAAATAAGAGGTACTTATTGCCTATACGTGTTCTTACAAACATAGGAAACTTTGGAAATCGCAATTTGTAAATGTGGACATCGTTCCGATCCACTTAAACAGATATCCCTGTGAAAAAGTAAGAAAAAAAAGAAATAGAAAAAGGAAAAGAAAAAGAAAAAAAAAGAAAATGAAAAAACAAAGAAAAATAAAAATTAAAAATTAAGACTAATATTAAGACTAAGATAAAGATAAAGATAAAGGGAAACTACTTAAAACCTTAAAATTCAAGCAGCTACACTCGGTGAAAAAAAAAAATTTATTTTTATAATGCACGTTTTAAACCAGATCGTTTTTATTTTAAAAATGAAAATTTGTAAATTTAAAATGAAACTTTTGAAATAAAAATGTATTTTGGATTAAATAGAATAATTTTTAAATTGAAAATTAAAATGAAGGGAATAAAAGCGCAAGTTTCAGGTTCAAAATCTCATAGGGCTTGAATTAAAAATAAACATTTTTAAATTAAAATGTTTTTTCTTGATTTTACAATTTTACAATGACCCTTTTTAAAATAAAAATGGTCGAATCTACATCACTTTTAAATACGTTTTTGCAAATTTTAAGCCCATTTTCATATGTTTTTAAAATTTTTTCTCTGAGTGTAGAAATATCTCTTTATATTATTTTATTGAGTATTTATTTAGGAAAATACATAAGACCGAAAAAAGGAAAAAGTAAATGCAACTACTGTACTCACCTTTAAGTTTAATTAAGTTGGAAAATATCACAGTTTATTTTCTAAATCAATATTGTCTTTTTATATACAATGCATTATTCTTTTACGCATTATTTCATTACGCACTTACTACTTAAAATAATTTTTGATATTATTGCACCGACTCAACACTTTACAATGAAAGAAGACTTGTACAGTAAAATATTATTGTACGAAAGTATTTCGTATATATTACGAAAGTATTTCGTAAATCGTTTAAACCTTTGATAGTGTTACGAAAGTATTTCGTATATATTACGAAAGTATTTCGTAAATCTTTTAATCCTTTGATAATGTTACGAAAACTTTCGTACAATATACGAAATTATTCGTAAAGATAATTTTAAGAAAATTTACGAAAGTGTTTCGTAATATTTACGAAATATTTCGTAATATATACGAAAAAAATATTAGAAAATGGTTTACGAAAGCCCTTTCGTAATATTTACGAAAGATTCGTAAAATTAGATTTTGTTGAGAAAAATGCTTTCGTAATATATACGAAACTTTCGTACATATTACGAATCTCTAGACTACGAAAGTCTTTCGCAGTTATTTTACGAAATTTTATTTTTAGTGTATGTTTATATTTGCCGCTGACTGCTATGTGGAGGATAGAGTGCTCGCCTGCCATACCAGAGGTCTCGGGTTCTAACCACAGTCCGGACAAACAACAAAAAAGTGTTTTCTAATTAATTATGACCCGCTCGGCAATGGGCGGCATACCCTGCGACTGTAATTCTGCCATGAAAAAGCTGCTCAGAAAAAATGCATTCGCCGTTCGGAGGCGGCGTAAAACTGTAGGTCCACCAAATTAGCAGGAAAAACAAAAATTAAGGACAACGCCTCGAATTGAATAGAGAGCTTCGGCCTTAGAATTCGTCAGAGTTATATCAGCGCCATTGTGTAATTATTATCTTTTTGTGCTAATTGCCTAATAAATGAATGAAAAAATGAATTTTTTACTTTTAGAATCATAAAATTAACTCGTGCATTTATATAAGCTTTATTTATATATAGATATATTTTTATACATGTTAGACAATAATTTGCATGGTTTATTTGTTAAATACATATTTACAGAAGCAAATACAAGTATATACATATTTATATATATATGCATGTGTAAGTACCCAGTAGAACTTGAAGCGATATCCCGGCAAACGATGAGTAGAAGAGTATTCGATTTGACATTTTTTCCCGAGAAATACATAGAAAAAAATTCTATATTGTTTGTATTTATTAGTATCCTTCCTAGGACATACTACAATTTTAAAAGCGAGTCTACAAAACTGTATGCTCATACACAGAAGCACCTATAGGGAGTATCTAATGGGAGGTGAGGGACTACTCGCAATTGGGTACCCCTGGATTAATAAAACGGTGATCCCAAGTCTCACAGGGTAATCGAACCAAATCCAAAATTATTCCAGATAAGCAAGTAGTGATAACATGCACTTGTTTTAGTATAAATACTAATGTCACACTAACACAAATCCTCTACTGCAAAGAGAAGTGCAATCAGTGGATATTCAAACTTTTCGGTAAATAGGACTAAGCCAGAAAGGAAAAGATAATGGTAATTAAATTAAAACTACAAAGTTTAAGTATTACTATAATTCAAAGAGAAAAACGGCGGATATTGCAGCGAGGTGGGAAGAGCGAAAATTTTAGAAAAAAAAAAACTGTGAAGAACATTTTTTTTTGGTCTTGAGAGCTCAATAATAACATAGTTATGAAAATAAAAACGACCAAAAACCAAAATTGAAAAAACTGTCAAATATAATGTTTAAAGAAACAATTAAATATATAAATATGAGTGCATAAAATTACTAATAAAAGTGAACTTACCTACAAAAAAAAAAAAAAACGGGTTGAACAAATTTTTTCATTCTTTTACTAAATAAAAACTACAAAGTAAAAACTACGTAGCGCTGAATCAGTTGATTAAAAACAAGACAATAGAAGAGAAATAATAAAAATATAAAAAAAAAATTTATAAAAACGAAAAATGATTGAAAACAATGTTTTGAAGTTACAAAGTTTGGACGTAACATAAGGAACGTAATTAAAATTCCAGTAATGGGCCGTATTAATAAAAACCAAGAAAATGCTTTTACTCAAGATTTTAAAAATTTGACAATAATTTGTATGAACCTAATTTCAAAATTTGAGTAAAAGGTCTGAAATCTTAAGTAAAAGCAAATGCTTGGCTTATATTAATTTGAGCGAATGTAAATTTAATTACAAAAATTTTCAACCGTAAAAAAATTGTAGAGATTGACGACGCAAGTATGTACATATCGACGCTTCCATACAATACTGTCCTAAGTCTGAAAACTGTGCTTTGCATGAGCAGCTCTCAAAGTTTAAATTCGATATGAAACTTCAGTGCTATGCTAAGTATATCTTCGCTCGTAAATTCTACTAGTAAACCCGGCCACGCGATGCTGTAGCTTTCAATTACACTGTGCGACAATTTGAGGGTGAAAGACCACTTATTGCCACATTTGAAAATTTTATGATATACCTTCATAGTTACTGGTTATTTTTATTTTCTGTGGACCTATATATATATATATATACAAAGATACAAAGATTTTGCGTATTCTTTCCTCTTTCGCTTCCTTTCCTTCGCCATATCCGTCCCTTTTCCTTTTTCCTCTTCCCTTTCCTTTTATTACCCATCCCCAGTGGGCAGGCCTTGCATTACACTTCAAATTGAAAAATGTGATACTGTAGCGCAAAAATGCATTTTTGAACAGGTGGCACCGTTTTTGTAAAAATTTTAATAAATTACTCATTTCCATGCCAAGCCCTTTCATATGACACCTCAAATTTAAAAATCGAACAAACTATAGCGAAAAAATGAATTTTTGGAGAGGTGACAACCCTTTTTGTAAAATTTTTATTAAATTACTCAATATCAGGCTAAGCCCTTTCATATGGTGCCAAAAATTTTAAAATCAAACAAATGATACAGGAAAATTAAATTTTCGAACAGCTGGCAACCCTTTCTAAAAAGATTAAACTTTCCTGCACATCTACAGGTAAAGCCCTTTCATTTGACACCACACTTTCTAAAATCGGTATAACGGTGTAAAAGTTATGGTGTTTAGAAAAAATCGCTTAGCGTAATATATATAAAGATGAGATAAACTGTAGCGTGAAAATGGATTTTTGAACAGGTGGCATCCTTTTTGTAAAAATTTTAATAAATTACTCATTTCCATGCCAAGCCCTTTCATATGACACATCAAATTTAAAAATCAAACAAACTATAGCGTAAAACTGAATTTTTGAACAGGTGACAACCCTTTCCAAAAAAAATTAAACCTTCCTGCACATCTACAGGTCAAGCCCTTTCATTTGACACCACATTTTCGAAAATCGGTATAACGGTGTAAAAGTTATGGTGCTTACAAAAAATCGCTTAGCGTAATATATATAAAGATTTGGATTGAAAGGTCAATACCAAAACTCCATGCCATTAAAGTTAGGGTATATAAAACCATAAGAAAACAAGTAAAGAAGCCTAAGTTCGAGTGGAATCGAACATTAGATACTCAGCTGTATGCTTTCATTGTTTGTTTGCGTTTGATGGATTTTATATAAAGTTAGTGCTGCATAAAGTGGGCGCAGCCCCGCCCATTTTCAAAATTTTTATCAGTCATCCAACTAAGCATATGAATATTATTCTTTGTGCAAAATTGCATTCCTTTATGACTTCCAGTTACAAAGATGTCACGTTACAAATTTCCAAAGCGTGTTCCAGAAATATCTTTGCTAAAAAGTAGGCGTGGTCACAAACAGATTTCAAAATATTTTTGCGTGTCTATTGATACAAGTTATAAAAGTATATAAACCAAGTTTCATCATAATATCTCAATTATTTGTCGAATTATGGGCTCCGAAATCTCGTAGATTCCTTTGTCTAAAAGGAGGCGGTGCCACGCCCATTTTCCAAAATTTTTCTATTTTTTGTTTCCGGTCTATTGTAGAAATCATACCACAAAATTTCAATGAATTATCTTTACATTTGACAAAGATATCGCTTAAAATGTTTTTATTAGGTCACTTTATAATACCCATATATAAAAGTGGGCGTGGCCGTCAACCGGTTTCTCTAAAATTTTGAACATGTATTACCACAAGTAATAAAAGTGTACACACCAAGTTTCATCATTATATATAAATTATTTGTCGAGTTATAGGCTAAGAAATCCCGTATATTCCTGGTTCTAAAAAGAGGCGGTGCCACGCCCATTTTCCAAAATTTGTACGGTTTTTGTCTTATGTTCGTAGTTAGACTCCTGCCATAAAAAGGTAATGATATATCTTTATATTTGACAGAGATATGGCTTAAAATGTTTTTATTAGGTCACTTTATAAGACCCATATATAAAAGTGGGCGTGGCCGTCAACCGATTTTAACAATTTTTCGTCCAAACATTTCCCTAAGTAATTATATGACGCGTACCAAATTTCATCGATATATCTTCAATGGTTTCTGAGTTATGGCTTATAAAACCCTCAATGTTTGACCCTTAATAAGTGGGCGTGGCACCGCCCATTTTCTAATATTTCACCAAATTTCTTCATAGGGGCCCGAGCTCAATACTTGGGTAAAATTTCATCGTTCCAGCTATATTAGTGACTGAGATACCAAATTTCCGATTTTTTCTATATAGGAAAAGTGGGCGTGGTCATGGTCCGATTTCGCCCATTTTCAATGCCAACCGTGCCAGTCTAGATACCAACTTGCATTCCAAATTTCATCAAAATATCTCAATTTTTGCGCGAGTTAGAGTGTTTACAGACGGACGGACAGACGGACGGACGGACGGACATGGCTCAATCGATTTCTCTTTTCACCCTGATCATTTTGATATATATAAGTCTATATCTATCTCGATTATTTCATTCTGTTACAATCCACCGTTATGTGATTAAAACTATAATACTCTGTGTACTAGTACAGCTGAGTATAAAAAAAAGATGTATTTATTTGCGTGTGCATATGTTACTGCATGTGGCATAACCCGGAACAAACCTGCTTACTTAACATGTTGAAACAGTATTGTTGACGCCACAAGTACCTACTTAGCTCATGACATGTTTACTTGTGTTAGTTTGACGAGCGATTTTTCTTATTTTCAAGAACGCCAACGAAATCTGTTGCATGCTTTGAGGCGCTGAAAGCTTCACATGTGCATGCTCGCTAGTGATGTTGTCTCACATACATATATGTATGTAAATCCCGAAAAGATTAAATTAAAAAAATTAACATTAAATTGAAAATTAAATTAAATATTAAAATTTAATTAAAGATAAAATTTAAAAAAATTTAAATTCAATGAAAAATTTTGTTTTCTACTTACAGCCTTTCAAAACTTTTGCTGCCCTAATGGTATTGACCGCACTACTAGCGCAAATATCTGTCACTGGTGGCGCAAAAATACTTGCGGTATACAGTTATTCCGCCAAAAGTCATTATATGATGCATAATGTGATAATAAAGGAGCTGCTAAATCACGGACATGAGGTATGTATATAAGCAAATTTAGTAAATTGACAAATGTTTTATTTTACTACGATATATATAATCTCCACAAACAGATCACAATGATAACGGCAAGAACATTAGAACCGAAGAAAATGGGCGCCAACTATACGGAGATATTAATTGAGCCTGAATTCGATTATTGGAAACATAGTAAGCAAAAAAAAAAGAAACCATTACAAAAAGCTGAATAAATACTGTACAACAGCAAAAAAAAACCAACGGGGGTTTGAAAGTGCATTTTGTCTCCTGCTCACGATGTATTTATATTTTTTTTCGGGTCAGTTCAAATTATTTCTTTATCGCGCTTTGAAATTTTGGGGTATAAAAAAGTGAGGGTTGCCACCTTTTTAAAGGTTTCGATTACATAAATTGATTACCTAAAGAGATTACATAATAAAAGAAAAGGGTTACAACCAGGGACGTAACGGTTATAAGAGAAATGGGGTAAAAGTCATATTTAACCATTATCATGAGAAAAAAAATTGTTTGGTCCTTAATAACCATTATAAAAACCAAAAAACCGTTTTGTCCCTGACAGGCCCAAAATGGTTTTTTGGTTTTTATAATGGTTATTAAGGACCAAAAGAAGATAAAGGTTATTTTTGCGTAACCTTTTCACCACACTAGAAGAAATAACCGTATTTTCGGTCCCTGGTTACAACATGTTTTCTATTCCGGCGAGGAAACTTAATAACATTAATCGCGATTTTAATTTTTATTTTAAAGAGTTGCCACCTCTTTGAAAATTTTAAGCTCAATTATATTTATAAAAAGCATTAAAATATGGAAATACGGGTATCAAATTAAAGAGGATTAAGAGATATGATCGATTATGTATATTTTTTGTAGCGTTGCCACCCGTTTGAAATTTTTAAACTCCATTACGTTTAACAAAAAGTCATAAAATATGGATATCAGATTAAAGCTGATTAAGAGACACGATCTCTGGATATATATTTTGGTAGGGTTGCCACCTGTTTGAAATTTTTAAACTCAATTATGTTTATAAAGAGCTTTAAGATATGGAAATATGGATATCAAATTAAAGAGGATTAAGAGACACGATCGATTATGTATATTTTTTGTAGGGTTGCCATCTGCTTGAAATTTTTAAACTCAATTATATTTATAAAGAGCCTTAAGATATGGAAATATGGATATCAAATTAAAGAGGATTAAGAGACACGATCGATTATGTATATTTTTTGTAGGGTTGCCACCTGTTTGAAATTTTTAAACTCAATTATGTTTATAAAGAGCTTTAAGATATGGGAATATGGATATCAAATTAAAGAGGATTAAGAGACACGATCGATCATGTTTATTTTTTGTAGGGTTGCCATCTGCTTGACATTTTTAAACTCAATTATATTTATAAAGAGCCTTAAGATATGGAAATATGGATATCAGATTAAAGAGGATTAAGAGACACGATCGATTATGTATATTTTTTGTAGGGTTGCCACCTGTTTGAAATTTTTAAACTCAATTATGTTTATAAGGAGCCATAAAATATGGAAATATTGGTATCAAATTAAAGAGGATTAAGAGACACGATCGATTATGGATATATTTTTTAGCGTTGCCAACCGTTTAAAATTTTTAAACTCAATTATGTTTATAAGGAGCTATGATATATGGATATCAGAATAAAGACGATTAAAAGACAAGATCTCTGGATATACTTTTGGTAGGGTTGCCATCTGTTTGAAACTTTTAAACTCAATTATAGTATTTATAACAAGTAAGGAAGCCTAAGTTCGAGTGGAATCGAACATTAGATACTCAGCTGTATGCTTTCATTGTTTGTTTGAGTTTGGTGGAAACACGGCGTATTTTATATAAAGCGAGTGCTGCATAAAGTGGGCGTAGCCACGCCCATTTTCAACAGTTTTATCAGTCATCCAACTAAGCATATGAATATTATTATTTGTGCAACATTTCATTCCTTTATGACTTCTAGTTACAACGATGTCACGTTACAAATTCCTGAAGGGTGTTCCAGAAATATCTCTGTTAAAAAGTAGGCGTGGTCATAAACCGATTTGAATAAATTTTTGCGTGTCTATTAACACAAGTTATAAAAATGTATAAACCAAGTATCGTCATAATATCTCAATTATTTGTCGAGTTATAGGCTAAGAAATCTCGTATATCCCTTTATCTAAAAAGAGGCGGTGCCACGCCCATTTTCCAAAATTTTTATATATTTTGTTTCCGGTCTATTGTGGAACTCATGCCACAAAATTTCAATGAATTATCTTTATATTTGACAAAGATATCGCTTAAAATGTTCTTATTAGGTCCCTTAATAGTTCCCATATATAAAAGTGGGCGTGGCCGTCAACCAATTTCGGCAAAATTTTGAACATGTATTACCACAAGTAACGAAAGTGTATACACCAAGTTTCATCATTATATATCAATTATTTATCGAGTTATGGGCTCAGAAATCTCGTATATCCCTGCTTCTAAAAAGAGGCGTTGCCACGCCCATTTTCCAAAATTTTTGCGTTTTTAGTTTTATGTCCGCAGGTGGTCTCCTTCCATAAAATTTCAATGATATATCTTTATATTTGACAGAGATATAGCTTAAAATATTTTTATTGGGTCACTTCATAATACCCATATATAAAAGTGGGCGTGGTCGTCTACCGATTTTGGCAATTTTTATTCCAAACATTTGTCTAAGTAAGTATATCACGCATACCAAATTTCATCGATATACCTTCAACGGTTTCTGAGTTATGACTCATAAAACTTTCAATGTTTGCCCCTTAATAAGTGGGCGTGGCACCGCCCATTTTCCAAAATTTCCTCAAATTTCTTCATAGGGGCCTGAGCTCAACACGTGGGTAAAAGTTCATCGCTCCATCTATATTAGTGACAGAGATACCAAATTTCCGATTTTTTCTATATAGGAAAAGTGGGCGTGGACATGGTCCGATTTCGCCCATTTTCAACACCAACCGTCCCAGTCTCGATACCAACTTGCATTTCAAATTTCATCAAAATATCTCAATTTTTACGCGAGTTATCGTGCGTACGGACGGACGGACGGACGGACATGGCTCAATCGATTTCTCTTTTCACCCTGATCATTTTGATATATATAAGTCTATATCTATCTCGATTATTTCTTTATGTTACAATCCACCGTTATGAAATCAAAACTATTATACTCTGTGTACTAGTACAGCTGAGTATAAAAAGCCATAAAATATGGAAATGGATATCAAATTAAAGAGAATTAAGACAAGGTCTTTTTGAAATTTTTTAAACTTAAAGAAAAACAAAAAACTTAAACATATGCTTTATATCAAAAGGCATAACAAGAAAGAAATTAGTTGTAGTTTTTCAAACGAAATATTTTCAAATTTATTTAAGGAAAATCTGTACTATATTAAGGTGTTCATTTTATGCATCGGCTGCAAACCTCATCGACATTGTCTGGTTTAACACTCCGGCAATATTCAGCAAAGATTTTAATAAGATACTTTGCTTTATATCTGCTTTCCATGCTCAACATTTGCTGGTGAAATTTTTCACCATGCTCATCAGATACAGAAAAAATAATTGTAATTATAATTATAAAAGTAATATTTAAATATGTATACATATAGATATTTATTCATGAACATAAAATTTATTAATCTATTTTACAGTTCAAAATACGCTCGGTGTCAATAATCATGACGATTTAGCAAATGATATCGCCAAACTAATGAAAGCGACGAATGTATTGGGTATAGGCACCACTGAACATGCGCTCAAACAACCCAAAGTGCAAGCAATTATCAACGCCAAACAAACCAAAGGCGTCTACGATCTCTTGCTGGTCGAACAATTCTATCAGGAAGCCTTTCTTGCATTGGCGCATGTCTATGATGTGCCTGTAATAAGCACAGCAACATTTGCCCAACAAAATTTTATGAGTCAAATGTTTGGACTGATAACGCCATGGTCGTATGTGCCGACTGGCTATGCAGCATTCACCGATCATATGAGTTTTTGTGAACGCGTACAAAATACATATCAAGCATTGCGTTTGGATTTACATTTAGAGTTAACACATTTTCCGACAATGGATGAGTTGGTGCATAAATATTTTGGGCATTTGGCGAGTAAGTTATCTGCCCAGCTACTATTTATTATCTACTCATAATTTATTTAAATTTATTTTATTTCATATTAATTTCACTTCAAATTGCAAAAATTCACTCATGTAAATAAATTTGTAGTAAATTTGCCGACGACATCAGACATGAACAGAAATCTTTCCGCCATGTTGGTTAACAGCTATACGCCCATAGCGGTACCAGCGCCTATAATGCATAATATGATTAATGTCGGCGGCATGCACATTTATCCAAGCAAAGCTCTACCAAATGACATACAGAATTTTTTGGATGGTGCTGCACATGGCGCGATTTACTTCAGTTTGGGCACACAAGTACAAAGTAAAGATCTGCCAATGGAAAAAATACAAATCTTCCTAGATGTTTTTCGCACAATCAAGCAACGTGTCTTGTGGAAATTCGAAAACGACACCATACGAAATTTACCCTCAAATGTTATGTTGAAGAAATGGATGCCACAAAATGATATATTGCCACACCCTAATGTACGTGCATTCATTGCACATGGTGGTCTTTTTGGCACACAAGAAGCGATATACCATGGTGTACCAATCGTTGGTATACCATTTTTCTTTGATCAGGTAAGTTGAGCATATAGAATATCAATACACTTTTGCATGTGTTTATCTCGCTTTATCGCTTACTTTCTGCCTCTGCTCATGCAACCAGTTCTTAAACATAAAAAAGTGTGTACTTGGTGGTTATGCCGTCGATTTAGATATTCATACGCTTACACGTGAAGATTTGAAGAATGCTCTGCACAAAATAATATACACGCCCAAATATCGTGAGACCATGAAACGCATGTCGCAGATCTTTCGTGATCGTCCCATGGGGCCACGTGAGACTGTCGTCTATTGGGTGGATTATGTGATACGTCATAAGGGCGCCCGACATTTGCGTGCTGCTGGTTTGGATTTAAGTTGGTATCAATTCTATTTATTAGATGTCATAGCTCTCTTTGTGGCTGCTGCGGCTGTGCTGCTGGGAATTGTTTATATGATGGCGCGGTGCATTTGGCGGTGGTTTTGTAGTAAGCAGAGCAAATGCAAAGTTCAATGAGTTTATCAAAATGATTTTGTTTACAAGGAAATATGTATGTACATATGTAGGTTTAAAAAATAAATTTCGTTCGTAAATAAAATAAAAAAAAATTGGTAATTTTTACATATCTGTGCCTAACTCGAGATAATGCGAAATTGAGTTATTGTTATAGTGTTAGTCATTGGAGGAAAACCCATCGATCTGTCTTATCCCCATTTAAATTGGAGTAATATTTAAAAAGTTATTAAGATATAAAAATTATCCTAACTCAGATAGAAACATTTTGCACCAGTTAAAACTACTTATCTTCTAGCAAATCTCTTAAGTCTAGTATTGTATCAAAAATCGTTTTATTAAAACATCCTAACTAGAGTTATGTGGGTACTTCATGGACGTATTTATTTGCGTTTTCAGTTTATTAAAAAAACCTAACTTGAGTTAGGAATTATAATTTTTTTTTGTCAATTTTGTTTTCATAGCCTAAGTGGAAATAGGTTATTTTAAGTGATTTTTTTTTTTATTTTTACACAATTTATCTCGAGTTAGGTTTTTTTGTTAGAATACTTTTCTCATTTCATGCGTTATTATCTTCAGTTAGGTTTTTTTGTTGGAAGCAAGTGGATATGATAAATTGAGATAAGAGATTTTTCAAGGATATATATTATAGAAATTCAATTAATTATTATATACTGTATACATGAAACACCTCTTTTCATCAATTAAACTTTAATGTGGCCGCTGAGGTGCAGTGCGTAGAGTGCTCGCCTGCTATACCAGAGGTCTTGGGTTCTAATCCAGTCCGGACAAACATCACAAAAAATTGTTCTAATTGATTAAAACCCAATTATTGGGTTTTTATAAATAGCGGTCACCTCTCGGTAGTGGGCGGCATACCCTCCGAGTGTATTTCTGCCATGAAAAGGCCTCACAAAAAAGCATTCGCCGTTCGGAGCTCACATAAAACTGTAGGTCCACACAAATTGTAGGAAAAACAATAGTTAAGAAGCACACCTCGAATTGGGAGAGAAGTTCGGCAATAAAACTCGTTAGAGTTTTAATATCGCCAGTGTATTATTATTGTTATTGTTTTATTTATTTATTAATATTGATAGTTAAGCTTAAAAGCTAGAAACTAAGAGATATTTTTTTTTATATAGCACTGGCAACTCAGGCCTTCGGCTAGTTATTATTGTTATTAAACTTTAATCGTATAGCGTTTTACAAGGTATGAATCCTGGTAACATGGAGGAAGAAGACTTCCTAAATATGGATTATAGTAGCGACGACTCAATTAAGGAATCATTTTTTAACGATAGTCAGTCGGACACGGGGTCATATAGTGCTGATTAGCCTATGCCTTCCCACACCTTTTTGCGATCTTCTGAATATTTTTATAAAGCTTTATACACTTTTTATTTAACTGTACATGACTGTGTTTCCGGACAACCTACGTGTTATATGTGGCATGAGACCCTTGCAAATTGTGGTGGCAATGGAATAGCATCGTGCTTATTCAAACACTTAAATAGTTTACCATTCAATATTAAACATGCCGTTTTTTATAGCGATTGCTGTCCTGGCCACACACAAATACCAGCTGTTTTCTATCAAACAGTAGTGCTACCGCGCCCCTTTTTTCTTGCGGTGACTTCCCTAGTACCATGCCTTTTTCAGTATTCGGTAAAATAAAATGCAAATTCAGTTCGGGTTGAAAACGATCCGCGGCGTAGGAATATGGATTATTTTTTTCAAGCCCAAACAGCAATGATTAGCGAAACGATTTTTATTTTATTTCATTCATTTCAAACAAAAATTAAAAGTCAAAAACTCTAAGACTTCTAATTCCACTACTTAGTTATTTATATCCACTTAAATGGACGTTTCGGGTCGTTTTCGACCCGAACGTAGGTCTACGCTTAAAAACACTTAACTCGAGTTAAATGGAAATAAAAATCTTATTGGGAAGAATTCGACACAATAAAAGAACTTAACTAGAGTTAATTCTGCTTTTCGTAAAAATTGCATCCAATAAAAGCACTTAAGTTATAAAAGACATTTTTTTGCAATTAACCTTGCTTTAAGATTTCTGGTTCACAACTATTCCTTTTCTAACACTACGAATCCATTATTTCACCTTTTAAAAATCCGAATTGGTCCAATGGTTTGAATTTTGACAAAAAATTGAGTTTTCTCCGTTCACCATATTTTGAGTTAGGCTACTTTAATTTGCGGGCACAGATATCGTCGTACCATACGAAAACTAACATCATATTTTTTGTGGCTGACGAAAAGTAACATGTTCGACTTTTGGCTGACGGAAAATAACAAGTTCGACTTTTGGCCGACGAAAAATAATAAAATCGACTTTTGGCTGACGAAGACTATCAACTTCGTTTAAACAACAATAATTTTAATGTAAAAACAGTATATAATTAATGATACTTTTCGTCAGCCAAAACTCGATTTTGTTATTTTTCGTCAGCCAAAAGTCGAACTTGTAACTTTTCGTACAGAATTTTTTTATTGATAGCTTTCGCCAGAAATTTTAAATATGCTAGTTTTCGTATGGTACGACGATATAAAAGCTTCATTTATTCGATATTTTTTTGGATTCGAAAGCTTTTATGTATCATGGTCATCTTGAACAATTTAGGTATACCGAATTATAAAATTTTTGCAGCACCGTATTTCTTTAGAATATATTAGTGCTATCGGGGAAAATGCTGCTAAAACAGTTTTCAATATGTAGATTTCGACGCTTCCAAACAATACTGTACTAAGTCGACTTAGTACATTTTCCCGTTTTTGGCGTTTTCAAGTATTACGTGTCTTAATTTATATGCTGTCTAATTTTGGTATCAATCGGACAATCCAATCAAAAGTTATAAGCAAAAGTGTACATATACTACAACTCGAGATTTTTACAGAATAAAAATTTTAAGAGCTTGCCACGAAAACCACGTAGCAAATTTTTATTTTTTCTTACGGTTTTATATAAAGCGTATCCTAACTTTGATATTAGGCGAATTTCTGTCGTACCCAAGCATGAAAAGAATACTCGCTTATGCATCAAATTACCTTCAAAGCAACAACACCAACTCGACTATTTTATGAATAAGCGAGTATTCTTTTCATGCTTGGGTACGACAGAAATGCGCCTATTGTCGAGTTTTGGTGTTGATCGTTCAATCCAAACAGAAGTTACAAGTGAAAATATACTTAGCATACAACTGAAGTTTCATATCGAGTTTAAACTTTGAGAGCTTCTCCTGCAAAACACAGTTTTCAGACTTAGTACAGTTTTGTTTGGAAGCGTCGATTTGTCATTTTAGAATTATCTCTTACAAAGCAACTACTTCTTCTTCTTCTTCTTAAATAACGCTCAACCGTCTAGACGATTTTGACCGAGCCCTTTAAAGCACGTCAGTCGCGTCTGTTTCATGCTGCCTGACGCCAATTGAAAATATCAAGGGAGAACAAGTCTGTTTTCGCCTGATCTTCGCAACGCAGTGGAGGTCTGCCTTTTCTTCTGCCGTTTCTTCTGCCTTTAGCGGGTTTCGTTAATAATACTTTTTGGGTCGGAGCACCTTCATCCATTCTCACGACATGACAAAGCCACTGCTACTATTTTTTTTTTTTTTAATTTCACACAATTTTTATTCCATCTATGCAGTTTTTATTCGCAAACAAAGGCAGCCTCAGTTTCACACGATAAGTTTGTGAATCACTGACTTAGCGTTGTTGTGTTTTTTCCTTTCTTTTTTTGACTATCTATTTACATCAACCTTAAAAAAAATCAAATACAATAAATAAAATTGTTAAAATTAATTTAGATGTTGCATGGCGCTACGCTGAAATTACAGTTGAACATTTGCATTTCATGTGTCAAGAGGCTATAAAAATCGCTAATAACAATAATAATAAATTAATTTATGAAAAATTGTGTGTTGATTTTTAAGTCAAAAATATAAAGTTGACGCTGCGCTTAGAAATTTAACTCTTTTAAAATATAAGAAAAATATGGTAAGTATAACAGTGGAGGATGAAATGATAAATAATACGAATACGGCATGGAATTAACTCTATGGCAGGTTTCTTCATGTGCATAAGAACAGAAAATATCTGGTAACTGTTATGTCCTTTAAATACCGATTGGTTGTTGTTGTGCTTTCCGGGACCAGTATGACGGCTACAATGAGCGCTCAAGGCACCTTTTGAAGGAGTGCAGTGTATTCTTAGCAATTGATCTTTTCTCTCAAAGATCCTTTAGGAAAATCTGTGCCGGCATATCAATTATGTGTTCTTCCAAAAGCGCTGCATACATGCGATAGAACAGTAAAAGATCACATTTTTTTATACTCAGCTGTACTAGTACACAGAGTATTATAGTTTTAATCACATAACGGTGGATTGTAACAGAATGAAATAATCGAGATAGATATAGACTTATATATATCAAAATGATCAGGGTGAAAAGAGAAATCGATTGAGCCATGTCCGTCCGTCCGTCCGTCCGTCTGTCCGTCCGTCTGTAAACACTCTAACTCGTGCAAAAATTGAGATATTTCGATGAAATTTGAAATGCAAGTTGGTATCGAGACTGGGACGGTTGGTATTGAAAATGGGCGAAATCGGACCATGACCACGCCCACTTTTCCTATATAGAAAAAATTGGAAATTTGGTATCTCAGTCACTAATATAGCTAGAGCGATGAAATTTTACCCACATGTTGAGCTCAGGCCCCTAGGAAGAAATTTTATGAAATTTTGGAAAATGGGCGGTGCCACGCCCACTTATTAAGGGGCAAACATTGCAAGTTTTATGAGTTATAACTCAGAAACCGTTAAAGATATATCGATGAAATTCGGTACGCGTGATATACTTACTTAGGCAAATGTTTCAACAAAAAATTTCCTAAATCGGTTGACGACCACGCCCACTTTTATATATGTGTATTATAAAGTGGCCTAATAAAAACATTTTAAGCGATATCTCTGTCAAATATAAAGATATATCATTGAAATTTTATGGAAGGTGTCCAACTATGGACATAAAACAAAAAATAGAAAAATTTTGGAAAATGGGCGTGGCACCGCCTCCTTTTAGAAGCAGGAATATACGAGATTGCGGAGCCCATAACTCGACAAATAATCGATATATTAGACGAAACTTGGTGTATACACTTTTATTACTTCTGGTAATACATGTTGAAAATTTTAGCGAAATCGTTTGACGACCACGCCCACTTTTATATATGGGTATCATAAAGTGGCCTAATAAAAACATTTTAAGCGATATCTTTGTCAAATGTAAAGATAATTTATTGAAATTTTGTGGTATGATTTCTACAATAGACCGGAAACAAAAAATAGAAAAATTTTGGAAAATGGGCGTGGCACCGCCTCCTTTTGGACAAAGGGATATACGAGATTTCTTAGCCTTTAACTCGACAAATATGAGATATTATGACGAAACTTGGTTTATACACTTTTATAACTTGTGTTAATAGACACGCAAAAATTTATTGAAATCGGTTTATGACCACGCCTACTTTTTAACAAAGATATTTCTGGAACACGCTTTGGAAATTTGTAACGTGACATCTTTGTAACTGGAAGTCATAAAGGAATGAAATTTTGCATAAAGAATAATATTCATATGCTTAGTTGGATGACTGATAAAAATTTTGAAAATGGGCGTGGCTACGCCCACTTTATGCAGCACCCGCTTTATATAAAATCCATCAAACGCAAACAAACAAAACTTACAGCTGAGTATCTAATGTTCGATTCCACTCGAACTTAGGCTTCCTTACTTGTTAATGAAATAAATTAGTTTTTTTTAATTGAAGGTGAGTCATAGTCAGGGTTGTGGCATTGCACAAAGCCATATCTATTGATTCGTTTGCCAATGTCCGTGTATTTGATGCGAATACGCAATGTTTTGAACAGAGTACATGTGTACATAAAAGCTCAATAAACGGTGTCATTGTGCTAGAGAGGAGTGTTATGGTTTCTTTTCAATGCCAATGTTTTAAGACAGGGATTATCATACTAAGACTTTTACATATTGTGCATGTGTTAAAAGCACAAAAAGCTCTTGGCTACACCCAAAAAAAAAAAACTCAATCACGCTCGAAAAGTAAAGTTTTGAGATTGGAAATGGATGTTATTGTTATTACTACTCGTATTACTAACTTAACAAAAAATCACAAACCAAAAAATTGAAAATAAAACAATTACAATAAAAAAATACAAACATCAGGGCTGTACTTTAACGTTAACTTTTATCAATAACTGAAAAAAAAATTTCTCTTAAATTCAACTTTTAAAAGTTTTAAGCAAGGCTGCTCAACAAAATAAACAAAAATAAATTGTTTCAATAAACATATAAAAAAATATCAAAAATTTATATTGCTTTGCTGCTTATCAAAACCAAAATATGTATTTCTAATTCCAAAATTATCAATAAAATTGTATCACAATTAATTTTGATTATCAAAAAAAAAAATTTATTGATAAAATTTCGTTTCGGTAGTCAACGAAAAAATATAAAAACAAATAACGTTAATAAAAGAAACTACCATTTGAAGCTGTATTTCAAAAAGTATTTAAGAAATTTTCAAATTGAAATGAATAAAAAATTTCTGCAATAAATTTCGCACCCCAAATCATAAAGTGACACAACTCAAAATTCAAAAAAAATTCAGGAGAGCCAAAAAACTTTCTTCCTTTCAAACAATCATATGGGAAAGGGCCACGTATAATGGTTATTTTTCGGTCAAAAAAGACACTGTTTGACAAATTGTTTTGGCAGTCGATAGAGATATTTTCTGCCTGCCGGTTTATGTTAAAACCCCGATTTTCGAAAATTTTGAATTGTGTTGCTTTATGATTTAGTGTGCGATTTGATAAATTTCTACCATAAAACCGAAGCAACTTTTTTTTATATTTTGTTTTTGATGATCAACGAAACGAAATAATTTTGATAATTTTGTATTTGGTATTCAGCAAAACAAAATTGCTTTTGTTGGGGTAAGTGGAAAAAAATTCAACAACTATTTACAGCGAAGGTTGAGTGTATAGCTATTTCACGAAAAACCATTTTCGATCATCAGCACTCTTTTCGGAAGTGGATGCACCGGGGATTGAATGCAGCCGGGGAAGCGGGCACATAGCAAAATTGCTTTTGTTGATATCAGTTTGCATTATTTTAGACCCATGGCTTCTTTGGCAAAGTTGCTTAGAATAGTCCATAGAACATTATCCGCGTACCTATGCGATTTTATCGAAAAACAATCGACCCGCTCTAGTGTGCAGCCTTGAAAAATATTACGTATAAAATTTTAAATAAAAAACCACCCCTACAGACAATAATTTTCAACTGTTCAAAGACTGCTCGAGAAGCACAAGCTACTAGCTCAACAGCTGAATGCGCCTGAAAATCATTGAAAAAAATTCTTCATGTGCGCGAAGAGCTTTGCAGTGTCGATGTGAAAGCTACAAAAAGTTTATGCGCGCGTGCATAGGCTGTGATAATCACTGCCTTAAGATGATCTTTTTATTCTTGTAGCCATACTTTCATGCTTTCCCAGTTACTCGATTACTTGTAAGGCTGTTTAGTAATTCGATGGGATTGAGAAAATACTACTTACGCTAAAAAAGCGCTTTTTATTTTATTTTACACTATTCACTTTTCTTTCCTATTTAGCTGACCAAACTGCTGTTGTCATTAGCACTCATTCCTTTGACGTCATTAATACACCACACTGATGGCGCTAAAATTCTCGCAGTTTATGCTTTTCCCAGCAAAAGTCATTTTATAATGCATCGCGCGCTGATAAGCGAATTGGTGAAGCACGGGCATGAGGTAGTCACACATTAATGAAATTAAATTACATTAATATTATTGCGCAATTAAACAAATTTTGTTTTAAACATATGTATGTACCTACATAAATAACAAACAATAACTTCTACGTCATCCATCACACACACCAAGGTCACCATGATAACAGCATTTACGCTGGCGCCACTCAGTCTGGGCAGCAATTATACAGAGATACTAATCGAACCGGTTTATGATTATTGGCAAGATGGTAAGTTGATAGCGGTTAATTGTTGCCAAAATTTGATAAAAAAAAAATTTATATTCCTCAAATTTGTTAGTTAAACTAAAATCTGGTACAAATTCATTATTTGATATGCCAAAGGATATGTCCGACTTTTTGAACATGATCAAACCGCTGGGTATAGCCACCACGGAACATGCGCTCAAACAACCGAAAGTGCAAGCAATTATCAATGCCAAACACACCAGAGGTGTCTACGATCTCTTGCTGGTCGAGCAATTCTATCAGGATGCCTTCTTAGCTTTGGCGCATGTGTATAATGTGCCTGTAATTAGCACGTGCACATTTGCCATGGAACATTATATGGGTCAAATGTTTGGGCTGATAACGCCATGGTCTTATGTGCCGCACGGTTCGCTGCCATTCACAGAACACATGACGTTTTGGGAACGTGTGCAGAATGTTTATAATATCATTTTGAATGATTTTAGTAGAGAATTTCATTATCTTCCAATGGTGGATGTTGTTGTGCAGAAGTATTTTGGTCACTTGTCGGGTAAGTGGATCGCAAATCTTATGCCGTTTTCGTTTCTGGAAAAAATGTTGCACTGCTTGATTTTCTTCAGGGACCGCAACGGTTATAAGTGATATCCAAAAAGTTGATTTTTAACGATTATTTTCTGAGTTTTATTTTTTGCTCAGAAAATAAAAGTTTTTTCTTGAGTTTTATTTTTTGATCAGAAAATAAAAGTTTTTTCTTGAGTTTTATTTTTCGATCAGAAAATAAAAGTTATTTTTTGAGTTTTATTTTTCCCTCAAAAATAAAAGTTTTTTTCTGAGTTTTATTTTTCGATCAGAATATAAAAGTTATTTTTTGAGTTTTATTTTTCCCTCAGAAAATAAAAGTTATTTTTTGAGTTTTATTTTTCGATCAGAAAATAAAAGCTATTTTTTGAGTTTTATTTTTTTGCTCAGATAATAAAAGTTATTTTTTGAGTTTTATTTTTTTGCTCAGATAATAAAAGTTTATTTATAAATTTTACGTATTTATGTGGCGCGAGCACATATATACTATTAAAAATGTAATTTTATGTATGTATGTGAGTAGGTACATAAATATGTAGCATTTAGAAACTCTGTAGGACAGAAATAAAGTTGTTGTATGTGAAGCATTTACTTAAATCTAATAACTTTAAACGAGCAATTCTTGTATATATGTATATATATATATATATATATATATATATATATGTATATATATATGTACTCGCGTCACATAAATACGTAAAATTTATAAATAAACTTTTATTATCTGAGCAAAAAAATAAAACTCAAAAAATAACCTTTATTATCTGAGCAAAAAAATAAAACTCAAAAAATAACTTTTATTTTCTGATCGAAAAATAAAACGCAAAAAATAACTTTTTTATTTTCTGAGGAAAAAATAAAACTCAAAAAATAACTTTTATTTTCTGATCGCAAAATAAAACTCAAAAAATAACTTTAATTTCTCACCGAAAAATAAAACACCAAAAATAACTTTTAATTTCTGATCGAAAAATAAAACTTAAAAAATAACTTTTATTTTCTGAGGGAAAAATAAAACTCAAAAAGTAACTTTTATTTTCTGATCGAAAAATAAAACTCAAAAAATAACTTTTATTTTCTCACCGAAAAATAAAACTCAAAAAATAACTTTTATTTTCTCACCGAAAAATAAAACTCAAAAAGTAACTTTTATTTTCTGATCGAAAAATAAAAATAACTTTTATTTTCTGATGGAAAAATAAAACTCAAGAAATAACTTTTATTTTGTGAGCAGAAAATAAAACTCAGCAAATAATGATTAAAAATCAACTTTTTGGATATAACTCATAACCGTTACAGTCCCTGATATTTACCATAAAAGTTCAAGAACTTTCGACAAATACAAATTTTACAGATGATCTCTTTTCCCTCTAAATTCCAGTTAAACTTCCCAGCGCCTCCGCAATGGATAAAAATCTCTCCGCCCTACTGATCAACAGCCATACACCATTATCCACAGAAAGCCCAATCACAAAAAATATTATACACGTTGGCGGCCTACACATCTATCCACCAAAACCACTTCCCAGCGAAATTCAAGCATTTCTCGATGACGCACAGCAAGGCGCCATCTATTTCAGTTTGGGCAGTCAAGTTGAAAGCAAAGACATGCCAGCGGAGAAGTTACGAATTTTTCTCGATGTTTTCGCTAGCTTGAAACAGCGTGTTTTATGGAAATTCGAAAATGAAAGCATAAAAAATTTACCAGTGAATGTGATGATGAAAAAATGGTTGCCACAAAGTGATATATTGGCACACCCTAATCTGCGCGTATTCATAACACATGGCGGTATGTTGGGCACGCTGGAGGGCGTGCACTATGCGGTGCCAATGTTGGGTATGCCTTTTTATTGTGATCAGGTGAGTACTTATTTAAATAAGTAAATGAATGAGCAGTTAACTAAAAAACAAAACTCTTGTGCTTTTTATAATTTGAAAGTTCTTGAATTTGCGAAAAGCTGAATTTGGTGGTTACGCGCTCACTTTGGATTTTCACAAACTAACGCGCACTTCATTCAAGCGGGCTCTCAATCAATTACTCTACAACGTCACCTATCGTCAAAATATGAAGCGCGTATCGAACATCTATCACGATCGGCCAATGTCGGCGCGAGAGACTGCGCTCTACTGGATCGAATATGTGTTACGTCACAAGGGTGCACGTCATTTACGTGCCGCTGGCTTGGATTTGAAATGGTATGAATTCTATTTATTGGATGTCGCAGCTTTATTTGTGGCTGCTGTGATCATTGCACTGAGCTTTGGGTTTGTCTTACTACGTCTAAGCTTTGGCTTCGTTCAAGCTTTGCACTTGAGGCGGCAGAGCAAGGAAAAAGCTAATTAGTTTCATAAGTTAAGAAATAAATTATATTTAAGCAGTGCTTTAATTTAGAACTAATTTTGGTACTGTGTAGTAGTAGTAGAAGTAGTACATAAATATGTATAAAGTAGAATAATCATTGTCAAAGCTCATGAGTGATAACCATCTCTAAAAAACCGCTTTAAATTCACACACACTTAACACTTAAATAATATCAATAGAATAAAAAATTACATATATTTTTATTGAATTCTTCTGTGGTCTATAATTCTGTCAGAGCACGCTTAATGTATTCAGCTAGAACTTGTTTATTCGCATTACGTTTCGCTAATGCGACTTTCATTTATATATGCGAGATGTTAACAAGTTAAAGCTTATTAGTTAAAATGATTTGACGGCGCGTGTGTCATTGTAAGAGAGACTAGAGGCAAAGCAACTACGTTAACAAGCGTCGATGGAGTGTAATGTTATAAAATTAGTGTTAATTTGAAAAAAAAATTTATTTAAAATTTTATTCTAAAAGAAAAATAATTTGAAAAGTTATTTGGTGAATGCAACAAAAAATTCAAAATGGTAAGAATCGAGGACAACTTTAAAAACTTCGTTATAAGAATGCGATTTGGTGATTTGAAATTTATTTTAAATAGTTGTAAATATGGAAAACTGGTACAACATTTTAATATAATAATATGAATACCTTTTTGATAAGTTCTAAACTGATGAAAAATTTAATTATGTGGGTACTAGTAAGTGTTAATTAACGTTCAACTGCTTTTTTCGAATACCGAAGCTGGTACCTACATAAGTAGATACATACATATGTTCTGCTATACAAATAATAAATATAGGTATACATTTTTTGAAGAGAGGATCTAAAGAGTTTCGAAAATATGCTCAGCAGAAAAGCGTCCGAGGGTGTTCCTACATACATATAAACTCTGTACTTTGTTTCTGTAACTATATTAAATCAATATTCTCTATTGAGTGTCGGCAAAAAAAAAAAAATAAAGTCATAGGTCCGGCAATAAGAAAACGAATAGAACGAAATAACAAAACCACGTATGTGCATTAGGGTGGTCCTTAAAATCAAATTAGCGATTTTCTTCGGTCTCACCCCTACATCGCTAACAACGCCGTCTAAAATACCACATATAAATTTTGGTCGCGATCGGAGGCTTTTAAGGGGTATCGCTCAGGGTCAAAGTTCAGACAACCATATGGGACCCTTTTGCGACACGCTTTAACCGTCTCCGATCAGGACGAAAATTTATTTTTGGAATCCTTGAGTACAAGACTATCGATTTTGGCCATTAGATATACACAAATTTTATTTAATTTTTTAGTCTTTTTATGGTAATCTGAACTTTGATCCTTCTGGGCTACCCTTTAACCGTCTCCGATAGGGACCAAAATTTGAATTTATTATTTTTGAGTACAGGACAATCTATTTTGGGCTTTAGATATACAAAAAAATTAAACCTCAATTTTTGAGTCCCCATAGAGTTTTCTGAACTTTGTCCCCTGTACGACACCCTTTAACCGTTTCCGATCGGATATCTTCGACTAAATTAGCATCGATCTAGGAGGTGAGGTTGAGGAAAATGCTATAAAATTTTACTCCATACATTTGGGGACCACCCTAATTTACATAAATACATACATATATATATATATATGTATGATTGGAGTCAAGAATCGTTCAATAGAAAACTGCAATACATATTTAAGATAACAAGTTTTAGGTCTGAGAAAAAAAAATTATCTACAAATAGATATAATATACGAGGGTTGTTTGATGGGTCCATGGGTTTTTGAACTTGGTGACCAGTTTTTTAAATTCAACGCCGCTTACGTCAACTACCTGCCATCTCTTAAAAGGCTACTGCAAAAATTTTAGCAACTTACGCAATTTAGTTTGTGTTTGAGAGCTATTTAAAGCCGAAACGAAAGTATCGCGTGATTTAACAAAATGGTGAAAAGTGAATTTCGTGTGCTGATTAAAGATTATTTTTTTTTACGTAAAAATCCAATGAAAGGCTTTATAAATACTATGGAGACCCTGTGACATTATTTTCAGTGGTTAAACAGTGGTTTACTGAATTTCGTTGTTGTCGTATTAGCACAAGTGATGCCGAACCTTCAGGTTGCCCAACACAAGTAGTCACATCAGAAATCGCCGATAAAAGAAATCCATGGAACGATATTGTAAGATCAGAGCTTTTGGACAGATTTGAACTTGATTTGAAGCAAAAACGATCGGATTTAACGAGAAACAAAATTATGGTTTCATCATGACAATGTACGACCGCACATGTGTATAGTCACCATGGCAAAATTTTATAAATTGGGTTACGAGTTGCTACCACACCCACCATAATCTCCAAATTTAGACCGCTACGATTATTTCCTGTGTTCAAATTTGAAGAAATGGCTAAATTTATTTCTTATTCAAAAAGTCACGGACTAATCAGACAATCCTCGTATAATATTAATTAAAGTAATTGTGCTACCGTTGAAGAAGTGAACTCTCGTTGCGTTAACAATGTTTGTTATCTACATGTAGGGCATCTAAACACTTAAGAAATCAGCGATTGTAAACTAAAGTAAACAAAATTTTTAGATGTGGAAATGTAAATATAAACGCGATAAAAAATGCACATCACATTTTGCTATAGTTTTAACGTGCGCTGATTTATGAATTAAGTATATAGAATGTAAAAGGCTTTCGCTATAAGGTAGGTATATACAAATCCTACATTGGTTGAATGAATATTATATTCGAAATCAAAGTAGATGCTTACGTATGTAATACAGTATTACTAATACTATGTAACTATGTTGTTCTGAAAATAGATACTCACTTCAGTACTAAGGTAACAAGAGAAAGAGCAACGTGTGTTCTAAGACAAGTACTCTCCCTCTCATTACAATTTTTGTTTGAGAATGAGTTTGGAATTCATAAGGTAAGCAAAATACATCGAATAACGAAAGTTTCGTATTACTAAAGAATCACTAAGTTCTAAAATCGTTTTCGATCAACCCTAATACATATCTCTCTAAACAGTGCTATGCCTTAGATTATCTAATAAACATACCTATGTACATACACATTAGAATTCTAATCGTTCTTTAATCTATTTATAATTTATATGTAGGTATGTATGCGTGTACGTATGTATATGTGTATAAGAATTAAATATGTATATATGTATGTATACATATATAAATTATTAGATGCTTAATCATCGCCTAAGGGTTACAACTACAGAAAGAAGGAAGCGACGCAAAGTGACCGCCCTGCAAAAAATTGTGGGATTAGTCTCGAAAGAGATTTGTCCCGGACAACTACACTTGGCTATAATTACTCCCAATTGTACCCGGTACGGTAAAAATGTAGAGTAATTGTTGACAATTTTACTCAAAAGGTTATAAACGAATTTTGAAATATGCTTTTGTAATTGCATTTTTTTTTTTTTTTGCATTAAGTATATGTATGTACAAACACTATAAAAGGGTACAACTTCCATTTGGTATCCCATTGGCATCAAAGTGGAGTTCTCTACTTTCGTACTCGTTCAGGTATAAAAGGGTACAATTAGTCTATCCATAGGACATGCTCAAACAAAAAGGAACACTTCATTCCATATAAAGAGAAACAAAAAGGCGTAGTCGCATGCTCCGTTGCGAGTAATCTCGGATGTATCCCGGATTAGTCGCATTTTTTGCACGGCGTGTTTATACCTAGTAATACAGATTAAAATCATCAGATCAGATGTTTTAATTTGTCTTATCTATGTATGCATGTATGTATGTATGTGCATTAAGGTGGTGCCCAAATGAATGGAGACAAATTTTATTGCATACTTCCTTAACCTCACCCCCTAGTTCGATGATAATATAGTCGAAGATACCACATATAAATTTTGGTTCCAATAGGAAACTGTTAAGAGGTATCGCAGAGGGCTCAAAGAACAGTTTACCGTATAAAGAACAAAAAATTAAATTAATTTTTTTTATATCTAATGGCCAAAATCGATAGTCTTGTACTCAAGTATACCAAATATAAATTTTGGTCCTGATAGGAGACGGTTAAGGGGTGTCGCACAGGGGTCCCATATGTTTATCTGAACTTTGACCTCTTTGTGACACTCCATAACCGCCTCCGATCGGGAGCAAAATTTATATGCGGTATCTTTGATTACCGCAGGATCGATTGTGGGTATGAGATTTAAAAAAATAAAATAAAATTTTTTTGAGTTTTCATATGGTCATCTGAATTTTGACCCTGTGCGACTCCCTTTATCAATCTCCGATCGGGACCAAACTGTATATGTGATGTCTTTGACCGATGTAGGGGATGAGACCGTAGAAAATCGCTAATTTGGATTTTTTAAGACCACCCTAATTGAAAAACATAAATACATACTTAGTAATCTTTATATGGCTAGCGTAGAACTAAGCTGGTCTATCTAACAAAATACAAAAGTGGAGAAAGCAGATGAAGCGCGTTATAATGCGGTGTGCGATTGTTGATGTATGTTAAGTGAATATTGTAAATTATTATGTTAGCTTAATACTTAACTTAACATTCTGCATTAAAAAAAATTATTATAGAAACGTTTTTTATATATTTGTTTGTAACAAGAAAACTTGCTACATAGACCACTTTAGAATTTTTAATTTTTAACCCTTTGTTTTCAATTTCTTTACCCGTGGAGGAAAAAAATCGATTGGCACATATTTTATTCATTTAGTCCTAAATAAGCATAATTTGTAAGAAAATTAAAAAAAAATTAATTAGTTTAGGTTTTACAGCCCTTTGAAATTTGTACGATATATCGTACAAAGTTCGTGAAATGAGCCAAAATCTTGCAAATTTTGCTTTTATAATTTGTTTAGACTTTTTTAAACAAACATTTTTTAAAGCAACGAAATAAAGATATTTTTAATATTAAGCTTAAAAATTGTGACTTCTATCCAGATTTAATAAAATTCATACTTAAATACATAATTATTATATATAAAAAATACATATATACATTAAAAAAAAAATTTAGTAAAGACAAAATAAAAAAATATAATTTTAAACTTAAAAGCTGTAACCTCAATACAAAATTCATTGCGGCACATATTTTTAAATTGTAATTTAAGTTAAGGATATAAAAATATGTATGCACTGAGAGAAAAAACGTTATATTTAGCGTTCAAAGGAATTACTTCCCTGTATTGAACACTTTCTTTGTTTTGAGCAAATTTTCCTTAAAACATGTTAAAAGGATTATGAAATAAAGTTACTTACATGGTTTCATATACTTGTTTTAAAGAAATTCATACATCAAAATAAGGAAAAATTTCTTAAGCGTCATTCCATTCCCAACTTGTCCTTGTTTTGAATATTTGATTTTCTTAATTTGATAAGTTGAATTTTCAAACAAATCACCATTGCAACGAATATGTTTGAATATTTTTAAGATAATTTACTGAAAACAAAGAAAAATAATGTATTGGGACGCGTGTTCAAAATAATAAAAAAAAAATATATCTTAGATCGCGAGAAGTTTTTTTAGTGTATGCATATGCATGTATTTATTCGATAGGAAAGAAAAAAGATTTTATTTCTAGTGTTTTTTTTAAATACATAAGTGAATATTGAACGGTTTTGTACTGATTCGACTAACGGACGAACTTTATAGAATTTGTCAATAAAATGTACACTGAAAAAAAAATTACTCAGATTGTGGAAAAGTAGGAATGATTCGGCGCTAAAGAAAATTTTCATTGTTTTGATGTACAATTTTCTTCAAATCAAGGAATAAAACCATCGTTTTAATTTAATTCTCACTTTTCCACAATCTGAATAATTTTTTTTTTGAGTGTAGATTCTGTCGTAACAGTATGAAGCTTTTTAGTGACATCGTATGCTTAAAAATCTGTATTGAAATCGTAGGATACCAAAATGTTGTCATTCTATCACGTCGCATGCAACCTATGGCTATTTGTAATTCAATTAACATTTTAGTTTAAAAATTTTGAGTTTGTTCAAATTCTGAAACTTCATTTTGCGCTGTGTATAACTATCTAAAGCAGCTACGTGCCACGCAACGTCGAAAAATTTGCGTTTGAATTTAACGTAACAAGCAGCACTGAGCAGCAACTTTCGCGGATTTTGTACGATATATCGACCAAATTAATTATGTACGATATATCGTACATTTGAGTTACCTAATTTTGTACGATAAATCGTACACTTTTTTTGCGCAGGTCTCAAATTAATTTTTACGTATATTTATTTTATTTAATATTTTTATTATATTCGGTAGGGCATTGTATACACAAAACTTCATAAATTTTGGGCACCTTTGCTTTTATTAAATTTATAAAAATCGTTTTTTATGGTGACTCCTAGAACAATTGCATTCCTGAAAGGGAGCATGTGAAGAATATGTTTTTTTCTGAGAAACTTTTTACAAAAATTATATAATTTCTGGCTGTATTAGATAGGGAAGAGTTCAAATTAATATAATATTGCTTTCTTTGGCAAAAATAGTGCTTAGTTTTAACAAAAAAATCATGTAAAGGGACACGAAAAATTTGGTCGATATATCGTACAAAATTAAGCAAAGGGTTAAGGAAGTTTGAACTACAAATTGGATATTATATGAATAAAACAATAAAAAATATGTGAAAGGAAGTACTTTAATTACAAAAATAACATACACATGTTCGTAAATGATCACCTCTACATTAAAAGTAACAGTAACCTAGTTTTCTCCACGGCGGGCTGGTAGAAAATCTTCTAGATTGTTTTCTGTTTCATCTCTGCGGCTTACATGAGAGACAGGTAAAAGGGGTGATGATGATGGGTGTTGGTACAAATTTCAACATTTTTTTATATCCTACATTTTTTTTAATTTCAAAACGCGTATGGCGCTGCCCTTATCTGGTGTAAAATTCTGCAAGAACTCTATGAAATCATGTAGGTTCACGCTAGATTTCTTTATATCGACGGATTTATATGTTTCAGAATAATCATCATTAAACTGCATCACAGATTCACCCTTGACAAATTTTGCCTTTCACATTTGGGAAACTTTTGCACCGTCGTCTACTATAATCTGGTAGTCCCTGAACATTTGCCGTAGTTCGTCAAATGACATAAATTTCCCCGCCATATTATTAACATCAAAAGGAACAATTTTTAACCAATTCCATCCACTCATCTGGTGTAAGATCATTCTGGTCTATGGTAGTCTATGCTAGTTGGACCACTTTAGAATTTCTTGAAATGATAAAAGGACGTGAATTCTAAAGTGACATTTTCATCGTTTGGACACTTTTGTGCAGAAATGAGACCTACATCAATTTTGCACGGATAAATTTATGATTTTCAAGTTCAAAAATGTACATAACTCGATTTCTGAAAAAATGTTAGATAGACCAGTTTAGTTCTACGCTAGCCATATATATTACGCTAAGCAATTTTTTGTACGCACCATAACTTTTACACCTTTATACCGAATTTTGAAAATGGGGTGTCACATGAAAGGGCTAGACCTGTAGATGTGCAGGAAGGTTTAATATTTCTGAAAATGGATGCCACCTGTTTAAAAATTTAATTCTCCTGTATAGTTTGATTGATTTTTAAATTGAGGTACCATATGAAAAGGCTTGAGCGGAAAATGACGAATTTATTAAAATTTTTTACAAAAAGGGTTGCCACCTGTTCAAAAATTCAGTTTTACGCTATAGTTTGTTTGATTTTTAAATTTCAGGTACCATATGAAAGGGCTTGATAATGAATAATTTATTAAAATTTTTCAAAAAGGGTTGCCACCTGTTCAAAAATTCAGCCTTACGTTATAGTTTGTTTGATTTTTAAATTTGAATTGTCATATGAAAGGGCTTTATGTGAAAATAAGTAATTTATTATAATTTTTACAAAAAGGTTGCCACCTGTTCAAAATTTCATTTTTACGATATAGTTTGTTTGATTCTTAAATTTGAGATGTCATATTAAAGAAAACTAGAAAGAGAAAGAGGACTGCGACAAATGGCCTTTTGGAGGTCGCTTTAAGGTTAACATATTCTAGAAAATTATTCGGCATAAAACTTCACTACGGGGCTCCTCGCACAAAATCTTTGTATAAAAAATCTAGGTCCACAGAAAATAAAAATAACCAGTAACTATCTAGGTATATGCTTCATTTTATATTTTATTAATAAGATTCTATCGGCTTACAGCCCATTCAGATTCTGCCAATTTTAAGGGGAAGTCAAATTAAAAATGGCAATCAAAAAAATTGTCAAATGTGGCAATATGTGGTCTTCCACTCTCAAATTTTCTCACAGTGTAATCGAAAGCCACAGCATCGCGTGGCAGGGTTTACTAGTAAATATTTAAAATCTTATAAAAAGGCTGACTTGTGTATACCTATGTATGTACATATGTGCATTTCTGCTAAAATGAGATGCGTACTAATTTGCTAATGATGTTTTTCCTGGGGACAGCCTTTTTTACTTACATATTTAGTCAAACAAACACCTATTATTTTGCAATTATTTTACTAGATTTTTTTTAATTGTCTCGAAAAAAATAGTTATCAAGCTGTCAAACTTTAATTTTCGTTTTTTTTTTTACAAATCGCCAACGTGTCGCTTATATGTCTCGATGCTGTCATTTCTATTCGACATGCAACGATTAATCTTTGAGGAACAGCTGTCGCCTGAGATTAGACTAAGCGAGTGATTATAAAGAAGAGATAGACAGCCCAGCCAAGTCAGCCAGTCAGTAGAAAAACACGTAAATAAATGAGAAATTATTTAACTTTGGAATTATACACTGGACATACATACATACATATTCTAATTACACAAAAATAATTGTTTGTTTGTATGTAAACAAGCAAATTTGTTATTTAATATTTATGGTGTAAGGGGGTCTATACACAGTGCGTCTGACTCGTGAGTCATCTGTTTACGTGTTGACTCGCCGTGTCACAGCAAAATATCAAACTAATTTTGATTTTCTTGAGTCAATGCTAGAGGCATGTCGGTGTAACTACTACATGCAAATTCTCACTAATACACCTAAACTGACTCTTGAATCAGACTCATCGTGTATAGAGCCTATAAGGTGTAGTTTTCACATTGTATTAATGTTACACATAATAGCTCATAGCTTAAGTCATGCCATAGGTTTATGTGTATGTATGTATGTACATTAGGCTGGTCCTTAAAAAGTCAAATTGGCTATTTTCTTTGGTCTCACCCCCTACATCGGTAACAGCACGGTCAAAGATACCAAATGCAAATTTTGGTCCCGATCGGTGGCGATTGAGGGGTGGCGCAGAGAGGTCAAAGAGAAGTTTTAATGAGGGAGAGATAGTGATTGTCTTAAAATATATCGTTATCTCTTTTCAGCATACAAAAATATTACTCAGCTTTTTGGCGCTTAGTCTTCTCGCGGCCTCCATACCTACCATCAATGGCGCCAGAATACTTGCTGTTTATTCTTTTCCTGGCAAAAGTCATTTTATGATGCAACAAGCCTTGACTAAAGAGTTAATACGAAATGGACATCAGGTTTGATATAAAAATCGATAACTGTTCTATCGATAAGAATGTGATTTCACTAAAACCATAATGTTTGTTTGTTTTATTAAATTTAGGTGACAATGATCACTGCCTTCTCGATGGCACCACTCAAACTGGGCAGCAATTATACGGAGATTTTAATTGAGCCGGTATACGATTTTTGGAAGGATGGTGAGTATTTTTCAAACTTTTCACGGCGCTAAGAAGCTAATGGAGTTGGATGAATTAGCGGAGCAGCAATGCATGTGTGTGTGTTGTTTTTTTTTTTCGTCATTGATTCATGCCTTAAATTTGAGTCCTCTGTGATGAGAAGAAGCTAAATTCTTACAAAGTCTCTGGGCGTCTGTTTCTTCCTCCTCTTAATTGGCGCGTAACCGTCTAGACGATTTTGGTCGAGTCCAACATTGTACAATGAAAGAAATACACTTAGTTTCTTTAGAATCTATTTCTCATTTTTATGGTAATCTCTACTCTCTCTCTCTTTCTCTCTAGTTAAAGAAGATGCCGGTTCCTTAAATATATTCGATTTCACCACCATGAATATACCCGGCTTTCTGCGTATGCTAGAAGTAATCGGCCGAACTACGACAGAACATGCGCTCAAACAACCCAAAGTGCAGGCCATCATAAATGCCAAACAAAGAGAAAATGTGTACGATCTCCTACTGGTCGAACAATTCTATCAGGAAGCATTCTTATCACTTAGCTACCTCTATAACATTCCTGTGATGGGTAGCAATACGCTAGGCTATGAGAATTATTTGAGTCAAATGTTTGGATTGATAACACCATGGTCATATGTGCCACACGGATTTCTGCCATTCACCGATCGTATGAGCTTATGGGAGCGTCTACAAAATGTTTACTATTCCTTCTATGAGGATATGCATCGTGAATATGAATATTTTCCGGTACAAGATGAATTGGTAGCAAAATATTTCGGACATTTGGGAAGTGAGTTTTAAGTGAATAGAGATGGAGAAGAGCTTGAATTTAATAAGTGTATTGACTTTTATCTTTGCAGTTGATTTGCCAAAGGTTACGGTTATGGAGAAAAACTTGTCGGCACTTTTACTCAATAGTTATACACCCTTGAGCAGCGCACGGCCGAATATAGATGGTATGGTGCCGGTAGGTGGCATGCATATTTATCCGCCGAAAGCGTTACCCACGGATATGCAGCGATTTCTGGACGAAGCCGAGCATGGCGCTATTTACTTTAGTTTGGGTAAGTTTGCTGTTGGATTATGTAGAAGCAGAAAAATAAAAAGATTAAACCTTATAGGCAGCAATGTGGAGAGCAAGGATATGCCCGCCTCTTACTTGAAAATCTTTCTCGATGTCTTTCGCAGCATGAAACAGCGCGTTTTATGGAAATTCGAAAATGAAAGCTTACCAAATTTACCTGCAAATGTGATGGTGAAGAAGTGGATGCCACAAAGCGATATATTGGCGCACCCTAATGTACGCGTTTTCATCACACATGGCGGTCTGCTTGGCACGCAAGAAGGTGTACATCGTGCAGTGCCAATGTTGGGCATGCCCATCTACTGTGATCAGGTATGTAGAGAGAGAGAGAGTGCATGAAAACAGAAATTTAGTATCCTTAAGCTTCAACTATCTAACCCATTATTTCCTTTCCTGCTTTTCCAGCACTTGAATATGAAAAAAGCCGAACTCAACGGTTATGCCATCAATTTACACTTTCAATCGATCACCTTTGCTGTGCTGAAACAGGCGCTCACCGCATTGCTGGAGCAGCCCAGCTATCGTAGTAATATTAAGCGTATCTCGCAAATTTTCCACGATCGTCCGCTGAGCGCACGCGAAACGGCCGTCTATTGGATTGAGTATGTGGTGCGGCATAAGGGTGCGGCGCATTTGCGCGCCGCTGGTCGTGATTTGAAATGGTATCAATTCTATTTGTTGGATTTGGTGGCTGTTATTGTTGCGGCATTTGTATTTGGTGCGCTGGCATTCGTTGGTTTGGTGATATTGATTTGGCGCTGGTTGCAGAGTGGTAATATGAGCAGTAGTAAAGGAAAAAAGCAAAAGAAGCATTAATGTGTTATTTTTATTTAAATATATCACTTAAAAATCATTTACGATGTACCTATTTTGCTTTTGTTGTTAATTAATTGGAATATAATCGCCAGTCTGATAATGCTCAAAGGAAATGCGTGTATTGCACTCTTGACAGAAATAGTGTTATATGAGAGTTGTTGGATATGTTCGTCACTTTTTGAATAAGTAACAAGTTTTTCGGCAAAAGTGTATTTTATTTTTCAACATAATCTCATTTTAGCTCAATACCTTTAGTCCAGCGTTTTTGCAATTTTTTTATTTCTTCCAAAAAATTGGATTTTTCAAGGATTTAAAAATGGGCATTTTTTTCTGCGATGACCTCCTCATTTTACTCGAATTTCTTACCACCCAGCAAACCACTTCTTTAGCATTGAAAATGATGGAGCAGAGTCCCCGTAGTATTTATCAAGTCTTTCCTTCCTTCATGGCTTTTTCAGGAAAAAATAATGTTATATCAGCACACAGTAAAAATTTTAGTTTAATTTTAATTCCATTTTGGTATTTATATATAACAATGCCAAAAAGCAAAAAACTAAAACCATTCTGGTTTAAAAAAAAGAAGAGAATATACAGAGACAGAAATTATTCTTGGTGTCAAATGAATACTTTCTTGGAATTAAATCAAAACCAAATTTTCATTATTTTTAGAATATTTCTGGTATTAAAAATAGTTGAAATGGTATAAGATCAATCCAAAATTGGAATAAATTCTATACTTTTATGGAATTAAATCAAAACCAAATTTTGATCATTTTTATAATATTTTTGGTAATAAAAATAGATTAGGTGGTATTAGATCTATCCGAAAACTGGAATAAATTGTATACTTTTTTGGATTTAAAAATAAACCCCCATAAAATTTCCAGTGGATATACTGCAAATAACCCATTATCCCAAAGATTAATGAGAAATTGAATAACGTTAACAGAGTTTATTTACATAAAAATCGAAAACAGTAGTAGCAAACATTAAAGTACCTTATACATATATCGAGCCGTAATCCTCATAAAGTGTATCCAACAAAAAGTAAATTTTACAGCACCCAGTTTTTTTTAATTTGTTTTGCATACAGTTTGTATGCAGCCTTGAAACTTACTTAGTCTTTAACTTCGAAACTGCACATTTCACAGCTATGGAATTTTGGGAGTTGATGCATGTGATAATAAATTGTTGATTTTCATAAAAAAGCTGAAATCGATAATTTTATTGGATACACTTTTATGGCGATTAGGGCTCGATATATGTATATACATATTGTCACTTTTATACTAATATTTTGGAGATGCCCAGGGAAATTTCAGCACCATCGCGGTTTTTGCAGTGATACTGAAAGAGGGACCCTCAACTGCCTTATGACTGAAAAAATAAAGCAAAATTTACCCTCATGATATTTAATTAATCTCCTGCATTACTTACTTGATCCAATTATTCGATTCGGGCCATTTATTTGAGTATATTTAATTACTCCTCCGGATTGCAGTTTTAGAAACATTTTGTTTGATTTTTTTTTTACTTTTTTCTGATATTTTTTTTTTAAATATTTTTTTTGGTTTTGATTTCAAACCAAAAATACTTTGATGTTAATATAATTGAGAAAGAGAAAGTTTTTTATACTTTTCAGGATTTGTTTTTAAAAGATAAATGATTAAACTTCTTAAGAGAGGATTTTAATACTTTTCAAGACTTTATTTTGAAACTACTTCGGAATAAATAAAATTGTAAAACTTCTCATTGTTTAAAAATAAGACTTTTTGGCATTAAAATTCAAATTAAGTACCAAATGATATTAGAAATAAACTATCATTTTTTACTGTGCACGAAATTCACTTTTTTCCATGGCCGCCAAGTTCAAAAAGTCACGAACATATCAAAGAACCCTCGTACTCTTTAATTACTACTCTACGTCTACGATTTGTAGCTTATTCTATAATTAAAATTTTGCATAGAACCAACATCGTGATTGCCAATAAACAGTCTTCATATTTTCTTTTATTTATTATTATTTTTTTTTTTTGATTATAAATGTATATAAATCATTAATTCTTTACTCAATTAATTGTTGAAAAAAGCCGTCTTGTGATGCCTCAAAGCCTTAATTAATACATAAATTAATTTTTCTTATTGGTGATAGCTTGTAGTGTTTGGTTGCTGCTACTGCTGATTTCAACATTTGTTGAAGAAAACCGTGACTTCTGGGTGACCTGTAAAATCTGTGATAAACAAAATTGTATTAATATGCACATAAGAAGAGGCATTGATTATAATGACATTGAATGCATTTGCGCAAAAGTGGGAAAGTAGATAAAGCGTTTCTTTTTTGTGAAGCGATAACTAATTGATAATTTTGTATTTAACACAAAAATTGTATATGCACTTGTTTTCTACAAAACTACGAGCTGTCATACAATTACAATATATATATATATATACTTACTTATTCATGAAGAGTGTACATAGCTTGCAGCTAATATAAGTACAGTCGCGAAAAACGACAATCTAGAACTAAAGAGTTCACAACTAGCTCAGAACTGGTTCTAAAGTGGTTCTAGAGTGGAACAGTCTATTATTGTGAGTTCTTGAAAATTTGATTTTTATAGCTTTAAATTTGAAAAACAAAAAATATTGCACTTTACAATAATGTCGCTTTTTGCTGTCTTTTGTTGGGTACCTAGCAGCAAATGGAACTTGGTTAAATGGACGCACATAAATATAAGCAAATATTTATTGACACTTGTAGCTGAATGGCGATAATTCCAACTTTTGTATGGTTAAGTTTCAAAAATTTGGTATTTTATAATATAATGCCGCATTTATTTTCAGTATATTAAAAGTTCTGCCGATTGAGGATAATTTTTGTAAACTGCGGCCAAAGACCAACCATTTTTGAACTAGTTTGGAAGTGCTTCCTTTTGAACAATCTTCGAACTATTGATTTTCGAACTATCCCAGAACTGTCCAAATAGGATTTGCTGCAGCGTATGTACAAAATGCAATTTTGTACAAAAGCGAATGAAGACTTTAAAGCTTTCTACTTTAAAAGCTCAAACCAAAATCTACTTAAATTAATTGTTTTAAATAAATTAAATTAATAAACTACTGCGGAAACCAATACGTGCATAAAATTATAGCTATATGAATACATACATACTTATATCCATGAAAATCCAGTTTTTATTTCGCATGTGTATCAACATGCAGGATATGATTCATTCCTGGTTAAAGAGTTTAAGCCAGTCTTCTTTTCTACTGGGTTTCTATATTCCATATCAAGTTTGGAAAAACATACTCCTTTTTTATAGGATTATGGTATTTGTATGGTTCTGATATGACTCTGAGTGGAAAAGGAAGGTGTTTGATTTTCAGACAGTTAGCTCCATCGATATTGAAAAACTGTCGCACATTTGGAAGGCATCCTGTCCTTGTAGTTACGTTATTGATTACCTTTAAATTGCCACAGAGTTTACATCAATGTCTACATTGAAGAATATATCCCTGCCAGCCATCGTTACCCACTTTTCAGTAAAATTCTCACACATCTACACATCTTTCAATGAAACTGAAATACGTACAGGACTTTTTTTCTTTTAAGTCAGTGACGATCTTTTCCTAGCCCTGGGGCGGGTGACTTTATTGCTCTCTCACAGATTTGCTCACACGTATAAGGCAAGCGCTCTCTATGCATAGTAAAAAATTAAAGTACGTTTGCAAATCACTTGGTAAACGACTGTTGACTGCTACGCATGTAGTTTGTATAAACACGCTGATTGACAATTTGAGGATGTTCTTGAGTGGGAAGACAAGTTTTTATTTTCCGAAAACATTTTCGGTAATGCTGAGTGTTTAGTTTGCAAATATGTAACTAAACGAAATACACAAAATTTTTGTTTATCGTGTATTTTGAAATTTTTTTGGGTGTATCAGCAAGCTCTCTCATATTTCAACACAAGCATAGTGTGCTTTTGAGCATCACTGTTTTAAGTACTCATTCACTCCGCTCTGAAAATGTTAAAACCTAATTCTCTATTATGCGCTCATCTGCTCGCTTATTGGGTATAGTAACACGAAAAACTCCTGCTAAAATTATGCAATAAATAACCGATATCTATGTTATTAACAGAGAGAGTTAACATATATGTCAATAAAATCGGCACTGCTCCCTTCACAATTACCAGAAACTTTATCAAATGTGTAAATGTGTGTTACCCGTATGAAACCGGGGTTCTTATCCACCAATGGCTGGCAGGAGTGAGTTTTAACAATGTTTCTCTTAAAATTTTTTGTTTTTTTTTTTTCAAATTCGATGGCAACTCTACAGAAGCATCACTTGGTTGAGCTGTAAAAAAAAATAATAATTATATGTTTACTTACCTTAATGGGCTTATATTCTTTCTTGCTTTATAAATAGTTGCTAAATACATACTTCTTGAAATCAAAAAACGTTTTATTGCGGAAAAAAATGTTTACAACAATATTTAATTGAAAACTAGTATAAATAAAATATATGTATGTATGTATATGTAGAAATAGAAAAAATAATCAACTTTTTATTTATGTATTCTCAGCAAATTCATTTTAAGGAACAAAATAACAAGTGAAATAATTTAGAGCAATGCTTACGCATAAACCAACAACAATTGTTATAACGGTATTCTGGAATAGGTATGAGCAAGTGATGGGAAAGGAAGAGAGAGAAAAAGAAAAATAAAATAATGCGCTTATAATTTTGTTATGTACCAAATGTGTTTACGAATAATAACTACTTTTTAATTTAAAAATTTGGCTGATAAAAAATTTGTATTTTTTTTTTAAATTAATTTTTTTAACATTACAACTTGGCAAACTACTACTGCATGCTGTTGCTATGTGTGTGTGTGTGTGTGTTTCTGGACTTTTCTGGCGGGCTTCTACGTACGTATGTGTGGTGTGTGTATATGTTTGTATGTGTTGTTGCTATTTAATTGTTGTTGTCATATCAAAAGTTTTATGTTTGTTTTATTTACTTTGCAAGTATCCTGTATAATTACATATGTTTTATATTGTGTGTGTGTGTGTTTGTTGTTGCGCTCTCCACATCTACTCATTTGTTCAATGTGTGGTTGTTGTTGCAAATGTGTTGTTGTTGTGTTTGTAAAAGCGCGTTGAAAAGCTATGTACTCTTTAATTTAATGGCTGATCATCATGGACGACTTCTTTACCTTTTTCTCGGTCTTCTCATGTTTCTCGGTAACGGTGACCTCTGCGGCGAGAGAGTAGTGGTAGAGAGAAAAGCATAAATTTGAATTTAGTGGAATGCATGAAAAAAAGCACTAAAAAACCTACAACCCAGCAGTAAATTTTTGCAGCATTCCACGACCACCCAAAAACTAACTACTGGGTATATATTCAATTCCCTATCCTCCATTAGATACCACACGCACACTTACCTTCAAATTTCTTCGGCAACTTCTTTACACTCTCAATGGTGCGCACGTTTTTGTCGCCCGGCTCGATAATTTCCTCTTCATACTCCTCCACAACTTCCGATTCATTCTCCACTGAACCCTCCACCTGCACTGGATCGTATACAGTCTTGACGGATTTCTTTACAACACCATCTGCGCAAACGGTGGTATAATGATATTCAGTGCCACCTTCAATGCGTATGGTCTCAACGGTGGTCACTTCACCGGGATTATCGGATGGCACAACTTTCTTGGTGCCCGATTCGGAACGCAATTTCTTCGTGGTTGTAATATTCTTATGCTTCTCAGCATCTTTCAGTGTCTTCTTGTAGGCTTGTATCTCCTCTTCGGTCAATTCGGTTTCCTCTTCCTCGTAAACGGTCGTCGAAGTGGTTACAGTTTTGCCCGACTCCAATTGGGTGGAGTAAGTGTACTCAACGCCATGTGGCACACGCTTCGAGGTCACAGTGGTGGTATCGTTTTCAATGAAATCTGGTGGTGGTGGTGGTATATTCGATTTGCTACGCTTCTTCTTCAGTTGCTTATCCTGCTTGGTTGAAGAATCAACACCACCGCTATGCGAAGTTACCTGCCTTATATTTTGTTCTTGTACGGAATTCTTGCGTACCGTGCGATTGTTTTCGGTCACCTCGGAAGTCTCCATGACGCGACGTGACTCCTCAACGGTGGTATGTTGCTTGTAATTGGCATTTTGTTGATCGGTACGCGATACGGTGCGACGTGATTCGGTTGAATCAGTCGAATCCACCGATGACTTCTTCACCAACTGGTTCTTCTTCTTCTGCAGATTCTTATCAGCAACGGCATTCAACTTGTCCAATTGATCTTCTGGCACCGAGTCGAAGAAAGTTTTCGTTTTTGAACTGACCGTACCGTCTTCGTTGGTGATGGTGTAAACCTCTTCGTAGCCACCTTCAATTTCACGCGTCAACATGGTTGTCTTGCTGTCGATGCGAATCGTTTTGCCGAAACGCTTGCGTACTTCGGCTTTGTTTTGCGCCTCACGTTTGGCATCCTCGGCGCTAACGGGCTTCGGGTCCCAGAAGGTACGCACGGAAGTTTTTACGGTGCCATTGGGTTGCGGTGTAATGGTCTTGACTTCATAGCCGCCATCGATGACTTTGTATTCGGTGCGTTCCTTGGTGACGGGATCAACAATGACTTTGCCGTCTTCGATGTCAGCGGAGGTTAGGAATTCTGTTGTTGGATGGTGTATTGTTGGTGGAGTGTTGTATTTTGGTGTAGAGTGCGATTTTTTTTTGTGGGATGTAATTTTTTTTTTTTTGTTTCAAAAGAAAAATAGTGTAACGTGAGCAAAAGTTTTGTAATATAAAGTTTTTATTGTTAGATAGTTAATGTTTTGGTTTTTTAGTTTTAAGTAAAAACGTGTTAATAAATATTTAATAAATATGTATTTAGATTTGAGTTTTTAATAAATTTCATTAAATACTAATTCCTTTTGCTTTCTTTCCAGCAGTTAAATTTTTTAATAGTAAATTAATTTTTTATTGAGTTGTTTTTTTTCTTATTAATTAATAGTTTCAATCAATATTTCTACTTATGCCCTGAGTTATTTGCCCCCTAAAGCAGCGTTGGGCATTGTTTTGCCCGCGGGCAGATCAGCTGTTTGCGCCCTCACACGTACACGATCTCACTGACTTGTCGCGCCATAGCGAGAGCATTGTCACACTACACGATACGCAACATGACATTGTGTGCGTGTGCCCATCGCTGCCCTAAAGCATTCTCAGCAAAGCTCTTAGCGCATAAAAAGCTCACTAAAAATGCTCATTGGTATATATACTTTTTGTCAATTACACAGCTGTTGAAAATGAAGCAAACTTTTTTGATTAGGAAACGCGCTGTTTTTAGCCGGTATCTTCAGATTATAAAATTTTCGTATTGGAAGACCTCAAGCTATTTAATTGAAGATTTCTACAGACTTTCCATTACATTAGATTTCTAAAGAGTTAAACTTTTGGTTAGATCGTACAAGATCTTGATCCAAATTAGATAGTTTCGTCTAACGTAAAATACTATTTCAATTCTGGTCGCGCAGTTGCTGGGCAGGTACAGGAGAGAGATTATTTTTTGCTTTTTTTTTTAATATTTCAATAAGTTTTACTAAAACTAATGAATTTGCTGATTCAACAATCCAAAATCTACAACAATTTGTCAACATTTTGTAGTTACTCATAAATCTACTGGCTTCGGTAGACGTACGCCCGTCATCTCTTCTAGAATACAAGCGGGCACCAGACAACCGTAACGTGTAACTAAATTTACTAAATGTTATTTTGATTTGCGATTTGATTTGCCGAAAGCTTGTTTGCCGCCTTGTGATTGTTGCGTATGTTGTGATGTTTGTGGTTGCTGCTGTTGTTGTTGTTGTTGCCTAGAAGAACGCTGCGGCATTTGGGTTTGTGTCGGTGACTGTGGCTGTGTTTGCGTTGGCGTTTGTCTGCGTGGTTGTTGTTGTATGGGCGTTGGCGAATGGTGTCCACTTGGTTGCTGTTGTTGTTGTCGTTGTTGTTGTAATTGTCTTTGTAATGGTCCTTGTTGTTGCTGCTGTTGTACTACCAATGAAATCGGTATTGGTGAAGCGGTTCTCTTCAGACCACGACCGCCGCTGCTGCTGCGGCTGGTGCCGGCGCTAGGGCTTGCGCCGCTGTTGTTAGTATTGCGCATTGCAGCATTAGTTGTGTTAGTATCTAATAAAAGTGGGCGTGGCTGTGTAACTGTTTCCAAAGCGACTGCACTTTCGCGCAACAAGCGATTAATGCGTTCTAAGCGTTCCGATTCAGTTTCACCCTCCAATTCAATCGTAACACTATTTGATGGGGTTAAGCTTTTAGAGGGTAAGCGTTGTTGTTGTTGTTGCATAATTTTTACCGCTGCAAATATAAAAAGCAATAAATAATCAAATGTTTTTTTTCTCGCGCGCTCTCACTCCAGTAAAATTGAAAATTTTTGTAAGAAAAAAAATTCGTTTTCATCAGCAGTAATTTTTAGTGATTGTGATGTGATTCTGGTGACAGGTTAATGTGGTGATGCGATGATTGGGTGGATGCTGTGGTGAGCTAAAGAGAAAGGGGTTTTTTTCTGTTTTATTTTGTTTTTTTTTTTTAAACATAACACAAAAGTGTGAAAAATATATAGTGGGAATTAAAACACAAAAACAAATAAACAACAAGAGATCAGATTTTCAGATTTTTTTCGAAGAGTAGTGACTTGCACTGTTGAGAGGAAGAAAGAGGGAATTTTTTTCTTATACGTATTTACTATTTGGAGTGTTCACCCTTGTTATTAATTTTAAAAAGAGGTTCTAAGACAGAAAAACAAGACAATGGATAACACTTAAAGGATTCCATTTTTTATTCAGTGTATGGTGAAATGAGCAGTGGCGTACTTAGCATAAATTGGCTGTTCAAACTTAACTATGTAAGTATGCCATTAGCCTTTTATATAATTTTCTTTGTTGTATTATCTGAAAGTGTGACTGCGATTCCGTCATTGAATTAGCAGATGTATTTTCAGTTTCCTTATACTACCGATGGTAATTTCAGCAGTAGCTGATAATATCTAAAAAAAATGGGTGCTTTATCAGTTCTTTAATCAGCAGTATTGATCAGCTGAGAAACAGCACATATTTCCTACTGAATATTCAGTGGAGCTGTAGTTCTAATCCAAGGCCCGCTAAATCGACTCACATGAGTTAATGAGTATAACACACATAGTCTTACGCTCTTTGATTCAGTCGTTGTTTACTGTGTAACCTAAATCAAACGCAAGTCGTCAATTTAACGCACGCACGCAAATTTTTCATATGCGTTGAACCGAAATTGACTTGCGTGCGTGTTCAGATAAAGAAATAGAAAAATACAGAAAATCAGAGAAAATCTTGTTATTTTGTGGAATATGTACCTAACAGACACGATATCAAAAGTAAGTGTCAATTTTTTTGCAAACAATCACCCACAATGCTTAATTTCAACTGTCACGCAAAACAAAAATTGGGCGTCGAATTTGCTTTTTACGCACGCCGTTCAATTTCGGTTACTCCCATACAAGTTGTATGGGCATGAGAAATTTTTGACAGTAAATTGACGGCGTGCGTTTGATTTAGGTTACACAGTTAGACAGCGAAGAAGCAACACAAGCACTGGCTTTGTTGCTTTGTTTCTTTATGCCACAGTGTGCCATTGCGTATGTATGACCATGAATAATAAATAATTTTCTACTGCAACCAAATTTTCCAGTTGCAAACTTGCAATGCTTTATTTTTCAATTCATATAATAAAATTTGCTTTATTCTTAAAGGTTCTACTAAATCTTCAGTTAAAACTTACGCCCCATCCTTGCATACCTTAACAAGTTTAGTTATGTACTTGTGAAAAAAATTCGTAAATGATATCAACTATTTCTCAATGAGTATTCTTCAAATGAATTTTTAATGCATATTTTTTACACTAAAAACTCCTTATAGATATCTTTTTTATTATTGAAATTTCCAATATTTTACATTGGTGAATCCAAATTAATTTATAAAATATTTTTTCAGGTTAAAAATTCCTTAGTAATACATTTTTTATTATTATTCAAATATTTATTTTATTTTCAAAGCGTTGCTATATTTGTGCGTTTACTCCATATGCTTGGTTCTTACACCAGTGTTGCATAAATCTCTCTGTTCTCACTAACGCAATCTCAGTTTTAGTTTTGCCGGGGTCTGTTCTAATCTGAACTATCCCTTTCAGTTTTATATAGAGGTGGCGTTAAAAATCAACTACCTAAACACTGCCGAACGAGAATGGAGGGTTGCTGTATGAAAAAAGGCATGAATACGCAGGGAGAATTTCCATAGCATATATTTAAATACATATATGTATTCAGACAATGATTTTTGTACTCAGTTTCAGAGTATTTTTCACTGAATATGCATCTCCTTACCTCGAATACTGCTGGGTAGCAGATTTGAAAGAAATTCGTAATATGAAATTAAAGAAAATAGGCAAACTGGGCTTTTCGGCTTGTATGAAGCGCACGCCACTGGAAATGTGTATGTAGTCAAGACCATCATACCGTCTTTTATTGATAGCCTTTTATAAGTATGACCAAATGAATCAGTTATGGGATCTTAATCATAGAAATCTAACCAATTTTTATGCCGATGAAAAATCGGATGTACGAGATGGCATGGCGATTCCGAAAACGATGAAATATATCTTGAAACTTACGCAGTAAATGAGAATTTATTATTACAAAAAATCAAGTAAAGCACATAATTTAAGGTAACCTGTAATAACAAAAGATATGTACATACATATATTATTTTATAGAAAAAGTATAAAGGTACGGCCAGACGACGCAATGAAAGTACTTTCAGAAAGTGAGAAAGTAAAATACACGAGAACATTTTACTTTCTCATTTTTTGAAATTAATTTAATTACGTCGTCTGGCAGTACCCTAATGTGTAACAAGAAGTTGCAGGTACACTGAAAAAAATGCAAAGAAATAAAAAACAGATACACATAGATATAATTGTTTTTTTCTTTTAAAACATTTTAGTACAAATATATTTCACTCAAAAAATATAACATTTTTTTTTTGCAAATATAAACAGTTGATAATATACGCTTATATCACTTTTTTATTATTTGTTTATATTATATATTATTATATTTTTGCTGAAAAAGATATAATTAATTTGTCCAAAATACACATTAGAAGGGGATGAGCGTTTGTTGGTAAATTGAGAGGTGGTACATACACACAAACAAAGTCCATAGATTTGCAAAAAAAGAAATAATTGAATAAAATTGGAACATTTATTAATTACAAAAAAGGCATACAAATAATATTTGCTTTAAAGTAAAATATTTGTGTTTTTTAAACATTATTTTAATATAATTTTTGCAACAAATATACTGCAAATTGAAAATTATAATACAAAAAAAAACGCAGGAGATGATATATATAAATATATATAAATAACAATAGAAAGTTGAGCATGAATTGTGCGCATATTTAACAATTGCAATTATGACGAATGCACAAATAAATGTACAATTTTTGTGCGTTTTTGAACTTAATGAATCTTTTTTGTTAATAAAAATATTTAAAATTTAACAAAATTTCAATTTGATGTGGAAATTTTCGATAAAAAAAAATTTAACTATCTATGTGTGTGCAGGTGTGCATTTGTGTGAAAATGTTACAAAATGTTTTGTTTTTTTTTTTTTTGTTCATTGTTGCAAATTTTATTTAAATATTTACCTTTTTTACACATAAAATGCATACACATATAAATTTTGTATTGCTTTTGTAGGGTGTGTATTATTAAATAGTGTAGGACGTCTGTTTTAAGTGTGTTAAGTGATTTTTTTTTCCAACTGCTTAAAAGTTTCAAATTCAATTTTAAGAAACCTACTTTAAATTTATTTTTTTTTTTGTAACTTTCTTAAATTTGAAATTTTATGCAGTACCAGACTCATCCTTTGGTGGCGCCGCCGGTGCGCCGGGTTTCGCAGTCAATGTCTCTTGGATTTTCTTCCAAATATTATCAAATGAATCCTTGCCCATATAATCGATTTGTCCGGCTTCCCAGCATTGACGACGCATCAGCTGTTCGTAGGCCTCCTGTTCGGGTGTACGCTGTTCGCCGAGACGCAATTGCGAGAGGGCGCCAGCCAAACCAGCCTAGTGGAGAGGAGTTGGCGAAAGAAAGAAAATGTGTTTTAGTTGGTTTTTTGGAGGTGTGAATAAATTAAAAGAGTTTCCAATGAAATTGCGCTCTACATAAATATTTTTAAGGTGTATTTATATATGTATAAATATGTACATATCGTCGTTGAAGATGCATTTTTGCGTAAGAGGTATTAAATTACATACCTCTTACGCAAAAATGCATCTTCAACGACGATATATAAAAATTTACTAAAAGTGCCTTGAAAAACAAACATTAAGCAAGTTAAAATAAATACGACATGCAAAGGGAGCAATTGGATTAGTAATAAAAATTAAAATATTTTATAAACACAGTAATGCATGCAGCAATTTATTATAAAAAAATAAGATATGTATGTATGTGCATAAGGGTGTTCCAAAATTGTATGATGAAAATAAAGTTATCTCAAGCCCGCAGAACAACCGACATGAGACTTTAGTATGGATTTTTTTGCACCACCTTAATGAAAATATCTATATATATAAAAATGATTTGGTATTTAATTGTAACGCTAAAACTTGAAAACGGCTGAACCAAATCAAATACTTCCTTAGGGGGGTTTGTTTGTTGTTACTCCGCGAAGGTTTAGACGAAGAAAAAATTAAAAAATGTTAGGGGGGCGTGGCACCTCCCATACAACCTTAATTTTTAAAGCTGATTATCTCTAAAATAGTTCAGGGTAGGGAGCTGATAATTGGTATAGAGGTAGGTGATATCAAAACCCTTCTCACTCAGAAAAGTGGGGGTTATCAGAAAAGGGGGCGTGTCACCTCCCATACAAACTTAATTTTTAAAGCTGATTATCTCTAAATTAGTTCAGGGTAGGGAGCTGAAAATTGGTATAGAGGTAGGTGATATCAAAACCTTCTCACTCAGAAAAGTGGGGGTTATCAAAAAAGGGGGCGTGTCACCTCCCATACAAACTTAATTTTTAAAGCTGATTATCTCTAAAACAGTTCAAGGTAGGGAGCTGAAAATTGGTATAGAGGTAGGTGATATCAAAACCCTTCTCACTCAGAAAAGTGGGGGTTATCAGAAGAGGGCGTGTCACCTCCCATACAAACTTAATTTTTAAAGCTGATTATCTCTAAATTAGTTCAGGGTAGGGAGCTGAAAATTGGTATAGAGGTAGGTGATATCAAAACCTTCTCACTCAGAAAAGAGGGGGTTATCAGGAAAGGGGGCGTGGCAGCTCCCATACAACCCTAATTTTTAAAGCTGAATATCTTTAAAAGGGTTTAAGTCAGGGACCTGTAAATTGATACAGAGCTATATGATATCAAAACAATTTTTGCGCATAAAAGGGTAGGTTATCGGAAAAGGGGGCGTGGCACCTCCCATACAAACTTAATTTTTCAAGCTGAATATCTATAAAAGCGTTTAAGGTTGGGACCTGAAAATTGATCAGGAGATTAACGATATCAATAGCATGCTTATGAAAAAAACAGTAGTTTTGGGAAAAGGGGGCGTGGCACCTCCCATGCGTTCTTAATTTTTAAGGCTAAATACCCCTAAAAGCGTTCATGGCATGTACATAGAAATCACTATGCAGATATACGATATCAATACCATGTTCACCCAAAAAAAAGAAAGGATTTATCGAAAAATGGGGTATTGCACCTCCCATACGTACTAAACTTTTGAGGCTGAATATATCTAAAAGGGTTGGAGGAAGGGCCTGAAAACCATTATGGAGCTATACTATACGTATCAATACTCTTACTTAATTGGTTAAAATAGCCAATACTCAGTGAAAATAAATATCCGGAACAGAAAACTAAAATTTTGTGTATCGTGCAGCCTTAAACTGAATACTAAAATTATATATTTTTGAAGTTGTATACACAATGAAGTAGTGAAAAATCGTTAATTTTCTATTAAAAACAATACCGGTGTAATAACAATTTTTGAAATGAAATTAATAAAAAAAATCTATTTGGGCAGAACGAAGTTTGCCGGGTCAGCTAGTACATACATATATTTTATCAGATCTTAAGCTTTTATAAACTCAATTTAATTTTTTTGTTGTTACATGGCCGTTTAACTCTCATAATTATTTTTATGTGTATTTTTTATGAGCTATTGGCCAGTTTTTAATTAAGAAAAATTGAAAAAATTTTGCTTGGTAGAAGTTATGGATCCATTTCAGAGACCACCGAAAATTTAAAACTGGCCAATAGCTCATAAAAAATTCACATAAAAATCAATTTTATTTTGTTTTATTCTCTTTTTTTTACAGAATATCCAGTCTTCATTGAGAGAGTACGATCATTTTTGAAATTGAAATGACAAGCGCGATGACAAATGAAGTGCTTTGGAATGAAAGATGGAAACTGTAGAGAATCTTAGCGATATGAATGATGCGAGTTATTTGATGAAAGAAATAGTTATTTGATGAATATATATGTAGATAGTTTTAAATATATGAACTCAACAGTTTTCTCAGGATTTCAAAACATTCAACTCTCAGAACTTTTTCATGAAAAAAAAAAACTGCTAACTTTAACACAGACAAGCACAGCCGAGCAATAATTTTAGCACAGCCAGAGTAGGTTCCAGAGATTGATATGAAAAGGGGGCTCAGTTATTATTTTTCTCTATATCTAACGCTTATCGATCTGCAACCATTCTAACGCTCTCTATTTCGCTCAAAGCTTTTGTTTTGTAGTTGAAGCCACCTTCTACGTAGGTATACTCGGAGAAAACTATGTATATTGATGTCACATCCATAGATATTGATAATCGAGCCTGATTCATAAACTATGAATGTCATATCCATATTTTTGTGTATGTCGGTGCAGTATCTGATTTAGTTCATAATATGTAGAACATACTGTATGTTCACTTCTACTTTGCTAAAACTACTTTGTCCTTTCAATAAAACTTGCATGTAACTATGATCGTAGTAGTTTTTGCTTTAATGTAATGGCGTCTTTGATTGAAGTTTCAGCTTCATCGTTCCATTGTACTATGAGACAGAGAGTATTTCATTACTCTTGATGTACCTACATTTCACTGTACAATATTTTCTGCTGTGAGTGAGGTAAGAACAAAAGGCTCTACCGAGTGTGGTCTGAACGCTTTGATATGACTGAATAGAGTTTTAACTCAGGTGTAAGGAACAAAATGATATGAAACAATCGAGTAGTCCATGAAATAATGATTGAGAAAATTATAAAATTGTGTCAGAAATTTTGATTACTTGAAATAACGTGAATTCATACAGATCGTTTAGGAACTCACTACGCATATCAGCAATTGTGAAATAATTTTATTTAAATTAAAAAAATGTTGCGTGAGGAAAATTCTATTAATAAAGAAATTCCAAAGTGAATGGTGAGCGTTTCCCGACATATACATATATTAAAAATTTTTTTTTGGATAAGACATCCATAGTTCATGTATCAGACAGGATTATCAATATATATGGATGGTAAAAACAATATGGTTTTCTCCCTGTTTAAAAAGTCAATGAATTTCACTAGAAGATTTAGAAAAAATTAAGTAAAATGACGAGCAAACGATGTATACGATGTAATAGTAGTAGATAGACATAATAAGAGATTGTACATTCATAAGTACAATGTACAATAAGACATTTAACTGAAACGCATAGCTTTAGGTTAAAGTTGAAGAAAAATTTGCTGTTAAGATGACATTCTTACTAACATAATTATAAACATGACAAAATACATGACTATTGACATGAAAAATTATATAACTAAGTACTATTAACAAAACTATCAAAATAGTTATTGATGTAACTAATGACACGACTACTGATATATGTAACTACTAAAAACAAGACCACAGACATGACTATTGACAATACTCTTAGCATGACTGTTGTTGGAATTAAGCGCTAAGTCTTTGAGAATATAATGAAACCTTTGAGGTACTAACAGATAAGTATCTTAAATCCCCAAAACAAAAAAGAAAAGAAATTCACAAAAACGACATGAGGTTTTAAAATAATGTTTTAGCGAATTTGAATGAAGCGATCGTAAGATGTTATAATGCAGTTAAGCATGTTATGCAATAGAAATTTTGTTATTGATTATGTATTATGATGTATGTATGCAAGTATACAATGATGATCCTTCCAGCCGCAGATCAAGACATATGCAAATTTAGACGACACATTGCGTTATGTACAATTAAGCTACCCCTCATTTTGCTTTCACACGATTCCGCCATGTACCAGCATCAACTATCTACATGCTACTACTACTATTACTCTATGTATGTATTTACATATGATGAATTTCATATCAAAGGCTGAAAAAAACTAACATTTTGAACTCGACCCCCTCAGAATTTGATGAAATTTTGCATAGAGGTACATCTGACCTACCCAAACACAAGCTCATATTTAGAAATTGCATTTTCGAAAAATTGTGGGCGTGGCAACGTATCGAAATATTCGACAATATTCGAAAAAGACGATAATAGGTACATTTAAAGTGTGATTACTAGGGAATGGCTTTACCGATTTCAAAGACCTTCATACCATTAGAAAGGTATTGAAATTAGCTTTCAAAAAATATATTGTAAATTTTTTTTTTGTTTTGGTGCACTGAAAAAAATGTTTTCCAAAATAAAATTTGAAACTGAAAAAACACTTCAAAGATCAAGCGATTTTGAAAAATAAGATTTTTTTAGAAAGGTCTATTTAATATAAATAACATACACGAAAACTAAAATGGCTTTTTTTTTATTTTTTTTTTTTAATTTATTTAAGTAAATGCATCTCTTGGTTACTTTCTTATATTTTGATATCATGCGTAAACTAATCAATCGATTTCAAAATTTTTTATACCATTAGAAAGGTATTAAAATCACCTTTTGAAAACATACACCGTAAAAATTCTATATTATACTGAAAAAAAAATTCAAATTTTTTTTTTTCAAACCGTAAAGCCATTCTCTAGTAATCACACTTTAAATGTACCTATTATCGTCTTTTTCGAATATTTCGATACCGTGCCACGCCTACAATTTTTCGAAAATGCAATGAAGTTGTGTTTGGGTAGGTAAGATGTACCTCTATTCAAAATTTCATCAAATTCAGAGGGGGTCGGATTCAACGCATATTGGGTTTGATATGAAATTGATCATATGTATGTACAATATACGTTTACTCATACTCATATTCATTTTACGTACGATCGTGGCTCATTGTCACTTTACCTCATTTTTATCTTCATGCTTCTTTTCGCTTTCTTTCTTCTTCTCATCTTCATTCACATGCTTCTTCTTATCTGTACTTTTATTACTATGTATGCTAACGATATCTCTAATTGTATCGTCTGTATATATAGACGAAAAGTCTTTTTCTGCTTCTTCAACTTCTGCGGCAGTGGATTCGTTATGAAAGACGGCTTCATAATCATTGTCCTGCGCCGTTGTTGTTGAACAACTTTCTATATGATAACAATCATCAAAATAGCCGCTACTTGAATGTGATTTAGTACTTTGTTCGTAAGCTTCATCGGCTATTGATTGAGCATTCTGTAATTGTTGTTGTTGAGCCTCATCATATGTTCGTTTATCTTGATATTGTTCTATTGGCTTTGTCGCCTCTTGTCTTCGTTGGCTATCGAGTTGGTGCTGTTCTTGTGTTTGTGGTGTTTCCTCAACACTCCACGCTTCCACTCTATTCCAATAATTAGCCTCATTTTGTCGCGCTTCCTGTTCATGCCAATCGGCGGAGGGTGCCGCTTCCGATGCTGTTTCTGGCCAATCTTGTTGTTCTGGATATTCTTCGGATTGTATTGTAAAATATTCAGATTGGTCTTCTGCGCTTTCTTTCGCACTTTGAATGTGCTCTTCTCTGGCCAATTTCTCATAATAATCTTGCCATGGATCATGAAACTCTTTGACGCCTCCGTATTCGTCAGATTGTGGCGGTGGCTCTTCGTGATGGTGATGTTCGTGGTGTTCATGATGGTCATGATGCTGATGGTGTTGATGGTATTGATAGTGATCTTGTTGTTCTGCATATTGTTGCTCATGATGATGTTCATTTTCATAATAATGATGATAGTTTTGTGCTGGTTGTTGTTGTTGATAATGATAGTAATAGTGCAATATGGCGTCACACTGCGCGTGATTTTTTGTTTTTTTTTTGTGTACATGAATTTTTGGGGTTTTGATTTGGGGTTGCATAAGCAAGGCAAGCCATTTTGTTATGTTTGTTTTATATTACAAAATGCATTAGGGCGTTGGAAATACATTTTTAAATTTAGTTTTTTTTTGGGGTTTGGGTTTTTATTGGCGATTTTTATTTGGCGTATTAAAATATGGGAAAAAATAAAAATTATTTATAACAATTGTTAGTATTAGATAATAAAAAAAAAAAAATAACTAAAGTAGTCACTGCATGCCAATATGCATTTAATGCTCAATTGCTACATAAGTAAGGGTGTTTTCTTACTAAAGTTGGATTCGTGCACAAACAAAAGGAATGGGGAATATGAACCTGTTGGATCATGTACTTTTATATAATTTTTTCCATCGTATATATGTATGTATGTACATCTTAACTTAAGATTCTTAAGCTATCTCGTACCTGAAGATTACTTCACTCTTCCTAAAATAAACTTTTTTAGAGATCGGTTTTCCTAAAAAAAAGCTAGGCCGTGATATATGGAACAAACCTCCTCTAAAGAACTTAGAAACAATACGCAACCCAACGAATCTCTCTCTCTCTCAGTCTCATTCTCACTTTTTATCAAAACCTCAATCTATCTTTTCCTCTTTATGCTCCTCATTTTATATTTAGCTTTCTCTGCTTAGTAATTCTTCTATGTTCCAAAAAGTGACTGTGTTATAGTAAGGGTTAATCGAGATGAATCTCCTTTTGCATTTTTCATTTTTCGATATGATTATTTACTCTCATTTTCTAATACACATACAGATATACTATAAAATTAAATATAATTCACTACAGTTTTTACCTCTAATTCTTTTTTTTTTTTTTTGTTCAATTTGGACCACAGCCAAGTTTATGTCAAAATAATTCCATACACATTTAAACATGAAAATGTGTGTATCTAAGCATCAACAAATAACACAAAACAGAAGAAAACTAATATGAAATTAATTTCAAGTGATTACGCGTATAATGCATGGAAAATGTTTTCTCTCAAAATTAATGGCCCTGACTTAATTTGGTGTGGCTGCGTCGGCCATAGACATGGCCAGAACATTGAAGTATTTTATAATATTCTAAATATTTTAGATACATACATATAGCCACTAAACTGTCTGACTGTTATGAGTTTGCTAATAAATTTTTGCTCTCTCCATATTTTTAGTTTCTATGGGTATGCATACATACGTACGACTATGTATGTATGTGCATATATCATATATGAGTACTAGGTATTTAGACATTGACACACTTATTCAAATATTAGCTTTTCTCAGCGCCTTGATTTTTAAGAGGATTTACTTGTGTGAAAGTAAATATTTAAGCTAAACGTAAATAACTTTTGCGGCAAAATATCTGATATTTATTTGACCAAAAGAGAAATTTTTTCTAAAAACTAATTAAACAAAACAATTAAGGTTAATTGCTAAACAGAAATGTGGTCAAATGTTTGCATATAATTGAGTGTTTAATAGGAGAATTAAAAAAAAAAAGAAAATTAAATATATTAATTTGCCGAATCTTGCATTAAAATTCATTAGTGTACGCCTACCCAATCAACAATCGTCTAATGTGAATATGGAACTGTAAAATATGCTCAAAATTGATTCGAAATAAATGATAACTATACGTTCCCTGCAGCTAATATAATGGTAAGGAATGCCTGTCGTAAGAGGCGACCAAAATACACCGACCTTGAACGGACTAGTACCGGCTTTATCCGGCAAAGGACTGTTACTTCCCCTAAACTCCCCAAAACCTTATGGGAGTGTATTGGTGGCCACAACAACAACAACAACAGCATATTATTTGGCATTTGTAGGTGATTGAGGATAATTTTTGTAAAGCGCTGCCAGATACCGACCATTTTGTAACTAGTCCTGAAGAGCTTGCTTTTGAACTCTCTCCGAAGTAATGATTTTTGAACTTTCCCAAGACTGTCTATATGGGAAGTAGTTTAGAAAGCATTCAAAGAGGTGGATAATTGCCACTTCGTATGACATCGCCGTGCTAAAGAAGACAGTTGAAAGTATTGCGTTGGGAGAGAACGAGAGTCAGCCCTGTCTCTTTTTTGGTTAGTTCTGCACTTGCCTAAAACTAGCGTCATTTGCTGCAGGGTTACTATAGTAAGAAGAGAAACAATTGATGTAATTTAATGGCGTTTTCTTTTCTCGAAATAATGTTGCCCTGTATGATTTTCTTAGCCATTTTGTAAGTTTGTCTGGTCCTTCCACTAAATATTGACCTCTAACTAAGTAAGAGGGAGGATACGTAATTCGATAATTGGGATATAGGAGGGCAACATTTTTTCGTAGAAAAGAAAACGCCATAAGACTCTCAATACCTCTCTCATAAAATCTCCCTTCGGAAATGGGCTGGATTTCGAGTTCTTAACGAAGGAAAATTATATGTCGTATAACGAGGGTTACATTTCGCTGACGAGTAGCAAGGTTCTCAAATCGAATACCAAGCCATTTCCACATTCATTATCGATGTTGAAATTAAAAAAAAAAACAAGAGATTCGCTTTCGACCAAGACTAATGTTTATTAGCTAAAATTTTTTAACTATGGAATGGAATATAATTATGGTTGGCCGTGAAAAACTATGTCCTTCCCAAGAACGCAGCATATTGTTTGCACATTGTACTTAAAGCCTTTGAACAGGATCAGGAATCAGGGAAAATGTGGCATAGTGAAATTAGGATTCCTCCGCAAACTTACCAGATTCTTTAATAAATCTGAGAAGTTTGTCGAGTGGTAGAGCATGTGCTTCTCAATACTTCCGAAGCGAGAATGCGCAATCTTAGTCTAGCGAAGGCCGGATAGGTTCAGAGAAAATTGTGTATGTCGTCATCGTCCTCTTCAAGACAAGATAGCTCTCAATGAGCTCTCGATGATGCCTATGGTGGTCATGCGCTGTCGCCATGGTTTTTGTAATGTAATCAACCCCACAAGAGCCCGAAGCTCCATCCTTCTTTAACTAACTAAAGGAATATCTAAACTGATCGTTAGTCGAACTATTTATGTGCCAACTTCCGTAGTAAATACATGAATTGAAATCCATTTCTCTTTCTTTTGCAATTAAATTCAGTTCAGTATTCTGAAGAAGCAATATTCTGGGAGTTTTAAGCTGAGCCGACTATACACTGAAAAAACAACTTACTCAGATTATGGAAAAGTGGGAATGATTCGGCGCTAAAGACATATTTCCATATTTTGATGTACGATTTTCTTCAAATCAAGGAATAAAAACCACGTTTTAAAGAAAATTGTACATCAAAATATGGAAATATGTCTTTAGCGCCGAATCATTCCCATTTTTCCATAATCTGAGTAATTTTTTTTTTTTTGAGTGTAGCATAAATATACATAGCATAGCAATATGTATTTACAAGAAATTAAGGCCTTAAACCTTCACTGAATATATACCTTTTACATGCGTATATAATTTCTCAAAAAGCTCTATGACACTATATAGGACTATTATATATAAGACCATACCAAAACTAGTTCAATAGTGCTAGCTTTGTCCATATTCAAGCCATTCATGGAAACGCTTCTTTTTTCTATTATATTATATTAAAGGCATTTTGGGATTAAAGTTTAGGTAATATTTGAAACCATCTACCCTACGCTTACCTAACACGCAAATAAGTGCTATACAGCATTATTTTTGTGCAACGTAAATTGTGCTCTAGTTACTCTGTACACATGTGTGCTGAATAAATTTTCGTAATAAAACTTAAGCTTCTGCGACTTACATATTTTACTAAAACAGCTTCGCATTCGCTGCTAAGTCCTTGCGTAGGCTTTGTAAAAGAGTTTGCGAAAAAAATCAGTTTAATTTGCATATAAGTACACATGTAAATATGAATTCGCAGAAAAAAAAATTGAAGAAATATGAATAAGGAAATAAGAAAATATTAATTAATTTAAAACTTAATTATAAAATACTTTAAACAAGTAGAAAAAAATGTAAGTTATTTTAAATGGGAAGCAAAGTAAGTAGATTAGATTAGCTTGAACGAAAAATATACATAACAAAATCGAATAAAATGAAACTTATAAGCAATACATTTTTTCTAAATATGTATGTATTAATTTCACACTCACCATCGTATTCGACAAACTCTGATGCACATTATCACAGAAGATATTCCACCATAATTGTATCAAATCGGCGGCATGCGCATATTCTGTGGGCGTTAAAGCTGTGCGAGTCTCAGAGTTGAATTGTATCAACCATGGCTTCAATTTGCCCGCAAAATGCAGAATCTTAATTTTATCTCTGAACCTGAAAGCAACATTTTTTGAGTTCAAAATTTAAAAAAAAAAATTCTTCGCAAAAAATGCAAAATAGCCTACTGTTTGAATGCGGGCAAATAACAGTACGAAGCGAATGCTGCCACATTATAAATGAATGGTAAATGCTTCTTAATATCGCTGTGCGCCCAATCGGCAAAAAACGAATTCAACAAGCCCTGATCGCCGCCATCGAAACTGCCATTCGTCACGGCGTATTCAATAATTTTGGCAAATGTTTCCAAACTGGGACGATACACGAACACACCCGAATTGAAGCAATCGGGCCAGCTAACATCCGGAGCAGCGGATAGTTCTTCGCGTTCGAAGAGTTCATCGACATTTTGCAGCACCTGCAAAAGTTTAGGCAAAAGCAAAGTGTAGATAAGGAATTTTTTCTATTTTAGGTTTTTCAAAAGTGTATGTTTGTATGTTTACCAGTGTATCGGCATCGAGGAACACACACTTCTCGAATTGCACCAAACGCCAACAATGCAATTTTGTGAATGTCACACCCAATTCGGGACGTGCCAGCAATGCCAAATTGGCGGCATCTTGTGAGTCCAATACATTCACTTCTTGCACAACATTGTAAACGTCCTGCAGACGTTGACGCATCGCCTCCGAAACGTTGGGCGTAATCAAAACGGCCAACTGGTGTGCGGTGCCGGTGCGACGGAGCGAATGTGCCAACACCAAAGCGCCCAATGAGTACGTGTCGTTGGTTGTTAGCGTTACCCACGCGAATTCTAAAAATTAAAATAAATAACGAAAAAAAAAATTGCAATGTTTATTCAATAAAATTTGTTGAAAAAATGCAAAAAAAAATGTGTGCAAAAATTGAAAAAGAGATACATAATTATAATCAAAGGTGCACATGTCAAAGGAACTGTGTATTAATTTTAGCTAGATATTTCAAGCTTCATCAAGCTTAATTTGCAATAAATTTGTTTGCATTATTTTATAGATGTTTTGTTTTTTTTTATTTAGTTAAAAGTATGTATGGCTTGGTTTATGTAAGTATATTAGGGTGGTCCTTAATATCAAATTAGCGATTTTCTTCGGTCTCGCCCGCTACATCGGTAACAGCACGGTCAAACATACCACATATAAAGTTTGGTCCCAATCAGAGATTGATAAAGAGTGTCGCACAGGCGTCAAGGTTCAGATAATCAGATGGAACCCCTGTGCGACACCCCTTAACCGTCTCCAATCAGGACCAAAATGTATATTTGCTATACTTGAGTAAAAGACTATCGATTTTGGCCATTAGATGTAAAAAAATTGTATTTAATTTGTTGGTCTCTATAGGTAATCTAAACTTTGACACCTCTGCGACAGCACTTAGCCGCCTCCGAACGGAGCCAAAATTTGCATTTGGTATTTTTGGGCGCAGGACAATCAATTTTGGGCACCAGGAATACAAAAAATTCAACTTTATTTTTTTTTTTGAGTCTTCATAGAGTTTTATGAACTTTGGCACCTGTGACACCCTTTAACCGTTTCCGATCGGAACAAAAATTTTTATGTGGTACCTTAGCCTCGACTTTGGGGGTGAGTTTCAGGAAATATGCTATAAAATTTGTCTCCATAGATTTCGGGACCACCCTAATGTACATACGGTCCGGTTATTATAATTTCATATGACACTTCATTTCCGTTGCTAAGTGGCCAGCTTTTCCGTAGGTGTGATTTTTGCGCGCAATCGAAAATCGAAAAGAAAAGCAAAAGCAGCAACAAAGCATGTGCGAAAGCAGAAAAGAGGCAGCTGTGGTTATAATGCATTAAATTCTGTAAAAAATATCTTTAGGTGTGTATAAGTACATATATACAATGTATATAGCATGTATGTATATACCATATCGTCGCTATAGAAGAAAAAATACACAAACTGTTTTGTTGAGGAAGAAAGACGCAAACTTTTTTTCTTTCAAAGAAAGACGCATTAAAAATATTTTTCGAAAGAAATACTCTTTATTTTTTTTTTTGATAACGAAGAAAGATGCTTTATTTTTTTTTTTACTATAAAGAAAGACGCATTTAAATATTTTTTAGGAAAGAAAGACGTATTCGTTTTTTTTATTTTTCTTTGTCAATATTAATTCTAATGTGTCTTTCTTCGCAGTTAATAATGCCAATGCGCCTTTCTTCGTCGAAATATTTTATAATGCGTCTCTGTTCGTCGAAATATTTTTGAATGCGTCTATCTTCGTAGACATGTTTTGTAAAGCGTCTTTCTTGCCCGACATATTTTTAATGCGCCTTTTTTCGTCGACAAATTACTGACATGCGTCTTTCTTCTTCCGGAGCGACGATATGTATGTCTTTTGTTAAAGTTTTTTTTGTTTTTTGATTTCTAAATTTCTACTTAAAATATTTGCTTAAAAATGTGAAACAATTTGTGTGCCCAATTTAATTCGCAGAATAAAAGACAATAACGAAAATAAAAAAAAACACATATCAATTTGTAATACACTAAGAGTTGCCAAAAGGCACTAGTATGAAGATTTTGATAGGAAAAAATTTTACTCTGTAGAATGCTCTACAATTGGGGGATTCCTTCCACTACTTGATGGACAACGGAAACACTGAAATTACGGAAAAAATTGATGAAGTACCCGAAGCTCCAATCACAGAGAACAATCCCTTGTTAGACGATACAGTGTCGATTTTCCCATAACAGATCTATGGAAAGATTCAGAAACTCTACTGGGAGGTTCGAAGAAAGGCCGACTTCAGTTGCCATTATTATTTAGGTGCAACGAAAACGGGTTTTTACAATCGGAGATTTATGCCATGCTTAAAGCAGCAAAATGGATAATCGGTGAAAGGTAGCATGAACACCAAATTTTTATTTTCAGTAACGACTAAGCTTCACTGAAGGCACTGATAACTGCGCAAAACTCCTGAAAAATTGATCACGAATGTAAGTTGAAGCTTGGCGCAAAATGGAATAAACTTCAACTTATGTGGGTACACGGACATTGCGGTGTTCTAGGTAACGAACTGGCCGATGAATTGGCAAATTGCGGATCGGCAGAACAACCAACCGCAGCCAATAATGGAACCAAGTACTGCGGCGACTGTGAAATATATCAGAGACTTCATGAAGAAAACTCACAACAGACCCTGGAACTCTACAGATTCCTCTAAAATTACAAAGTGCTTTCTGGAAAAGCCTAACAGGGAGGTAGCAAACTTTCTTCTCAAGCAGAGGAGCATAGAGCTTCGGGCGCTTGTGGAGGTGATTATAGGACACAATCTATGAGGACAGCACATGGCCACCATATGCACCATCGAGAGCTCACTATGCCTATCTTGTCCGGAAGAGGGCGACAACGGCACTGAGCATTTTCTTTGCAGCTCTCCAGCTTTCGCTAGACTAATATGACGCATTATGGGCTCGAATCTATTGAGAATGGCGGATGCACGTTCTCTGTCACTCGACAAACTTCTCAGATTTATTGCAGAGGAACCTTGATTCCAATATACCACCATTTTCCCTACACCCTGATCCTTTATAAAGGCCTTAAGTACAATGGGAAAATATGACTGAGTGCTTGGGAAAGAAAAAGTATTCCCGACCAACCACTATTCAATTCCATTCCATTCCATTCCTCTTTAGTGTATGCTCCCGCCTTTGGAACTGAAGTTTACTTTTCCTAATCCATAAAAGCACTTAAAGCACAACCGAAAGCGTTACTTTGGACCTATTAGACAACTGAGAAGAAATTATTGGGTTCTTAGAAATAGCGGTCACCCCTGGGCGGCATAGCCTCCGAGAATATTTCCGCCATCAAACTGCTTCTCACAACAAATGCGTTCGCCATTCGGAGCTGTCATAAATCTGTAGGTCCACCCAAGTAAGAAAAAATTAAGGAGTACGCATCCGATAGGAAGAGAAGCTCTGCCTTAAAAATCGTTAGAGTTATATCCACGCCATTTATATTTTTATGTAAGCAGGATAATTTTTAGTAAAAACTAAAGCAATAAAGCACGTTAAAAAGCTTGTTTTTTTTTTAATTTATGAGTAGGTTTGATGTTAGAAAAGCAGAAAAAATTCGCTCACAATCCTCAAAGATCAAATAAATTGATTTCTTTCACCAAAAAAATTATGTACTCCCGAATATGCAGCAACGAATTAAAACGATTGTTTTTTAATTTTGTATCTGTATGTAATTTTATTTATTTCGAATTTCGAACATCAGGATCATAATGAGTTGATTATGAAAATGCACATGTTTATATGTTTTTGTGTTTAGTTACTGGAATCATAAAATCCCTCGTATGTTTTAGGATCATCCAAAATTTATTGCATGTACAAAGGATTCTGTGATTATTCTGTGGGTTGATTTTAGTGATATATATAAAAGTTACAGTTAGCTGACATTCAAAGCGACTAGCAAAGTTATATATACATATATATGTATGTATGTATGTATGTAGTAAAATGAGGAAAATTAACAACAAATCGCAAAGGAAAAAAGAAAACAAAAATCAACAAATTAAATTTAAAACATTTAACAAAAATGTATGAACATCAATCTACCTTTGTTTCACAGCTAATCCAACAACAATCAATGTACGAACGTGTATTGTGGCGCTACTACATGTTTATTTGGTTGTTTGTTTGTAAATATGTGTATGTATAGGTGTGTGTGCATGTGTGAGCCAATCGAAAACTGAGCTTGCAAACTCATTTACAGCCTAAAAGTATGTTTCTTAATTGTGATTTGGCAAACTCGAGTCCTTGCTTCTTCATAGGCTTTCACTAAGTACATTTTAGATTTTTGCGATTTTCAATTAAAACTTTTCGTATTCAAGTGCGTTTGTATGTGTGTTTGAGTACGTAATTAATGAGTTTGTGAGTCAATTCGCGTAAAACAATTTTACGCCGCCTAAAATGAAAATGAGTTAATTTACTATTTGTTGTTTAGAAAAAGAGTCAACATGAACTTACCATTATTTGTTTTTTTTTTTTTACATATTTTCACTTTTATATCTAAACTTAAGAAAGTTTTAAAATTAACACAGAAAACGGACATGTGTTTAAATGAGTTTATTTGAAAATAAGCGTTAAGAAAAAATGGACAATTACATTTCAAGGTAGAATAGCAAAAAGTCAAGACTTTATTTCATGTTCAAAAGCAGATACATCGCCCGTTTTATGCAATAGGGATTTAACTCGATATTTTCGATTTCTGGGATTTTGCCATATATTTCAATAACTGGGTAGTGCCTTTGAGTCTAGTCTTATAAAATACTCAAAAAGATAAAAATTGCGGAAATAAAAGCGATTTTGTAGTTAGCCGTAGAAGGAAACTATTTGAAATTATAAAACTTTATTTGCGTTTTCTCAAAAAAATTTTTTTTTGAGTTAAATCCCTATTGCATAAAACGTGCGACATATCTTCAACCTTTTTCTTAGGTATTTAAAAGACAAAATGTTTTTAAAATATTTTTAAATTTTTTCAGAATTTTTTTTATTTTGGTAGCAATAAATTAAGGTGAACAATGAAAACAACAGCTGCACTATCCACCTTAAATCCCCGCCCACGTTTAGCATTTGCAACATTTCATACAGAAATACACTAGAAGAAAAGTTTTTATAAAATTTTCGAAAAAATTCTACAATTTGCAGATTATGAAAATATTTCACAGTAACCATGGAAAAAAATAGCAGCACCTCAAAACCAAAATACGAGTAGACATTAGGCCGGAGCGATTCACTAAACTACATATATCGTGCCATCGAAATTGCGATTCCTCTCATTTTTCTGAGTATAAACTCTTTCGCTACATTTGTCTAAAATTAATTTTGATGTTCCGGAATTTAGTTTTTGTGAAACAAGACGAATTTTCGAAAATCAAAAATTTATCTCTTGCTGTGTATAATATATCTTAAATTTTCTAGAAAATTACATAAAGATAAGTAAATTTTTTTTGTTTGTTGTTTGCTTTTCCGACAGGGTAGGATTGCGATGTATTGTGGAACGAATTTCCGTCATCTCTTGTCAAGTTTTATTTGGTTGGAAACCGGTTTCGGCTATGAACCATCAGAACGAAACAAAATACTGAAGATGGCGCATAGCTGAAACCGGTTTATAACAAAATCAAAGGGTTTATAACCAAATACAAGGGATGACGGAAATTCGTTCCACAATACATCAAAAGTAAATTCAATATAGTAACATATAATAACAATATCTTTAAATTATCATTCAGCTTCCGGGATAGAAGAACTAGTATGCACTCTTTTTTCTTTAGCGCAAAATCATGGTATGGAATCTCTATGTTATAGTCATCTGATGTCACAAGCACTTTTTGACAGCACTTTGTGTGCTCCAGATACAAAACTGCAGATTTTTAGCTGCAAAAAATGGTGGGTTATACCCCAAAACCTAGACTTATGCTGTTTGAAATTTGTTTTTTACTTTATTCAATGTGGTGTTCTCCGAAATAGATCTACATACATATCTGTGCCCGCAAATTAAAGTAGCCTAACTCGAGATAATGCGAAATTGAGTTATTGTTATAGTGTTAATCTTTGGAGGAAAACCCATCGATCTGTCTTATCCCCATTTAAATTGGAGTAATATTTAAAAAGTTATTAAGATATAAAAATTATCCTAACTCAGATAGAAACATTTTGCACCAGTTAAAACAACTTATCTTCTAGCAAATCTCTTAAGTCTAGTATTGTATGAAAAATCGTTTTATTAAAACATCCTAACTAGAGTTATGTGGGTACTTCATGGACGTATTTATTTGCGTTTTCAGTTTATTAAAAAAACCTAACTTGAGTTAGGAATTATAATTTTTTTTTGTCAATTTTGTTTTCATAGCCTAACTCGAAATAGGTTATTTTAAGTGATTTTTTTTTTTAGTTTTACACAATTTATCTCGAGTTAGGTTTTTTTGTTAGAATATTTTTCTCATTTCATGCGTTATTATCTTCAGTTAGGTTTTTTTGTTGGAAGCAAGTGGATACGATAAACTGAGATAAGAGATTTTTCATCATAATATATATAGAAATTCAATTAATTATTATATACTGTATACATAAAACACCTTTTTTAAACGGTTTTATTTAGCTCACCCCGTTTGTTTTATTCTTTATTCTTGGGTCAAATTTAGTAATTCAAATTTCACCCTCTTCCTGTCAACCGATTAATCTGAAATTTTGCACGCATGTATAACCCCGATGACAATGCAATATTATGAAAAAAAAATTCCGCTAGGTGGCGCGTGGGTCGCTATATTTACAAAAATCGCATTTATGGTCCGATTTGGCTGAAATTCGGAACATGTATTACTACCTTGAAAAGAAATATTTTCTTAAAAAAAAAATTCCGCTAGGTGGCGCGTGGGTCGCTATATTTACAAAAATCGCATTTATGGTCCGATTTGGCTGAAATTCGGAACATGTATTACTACCTTGAAAAGAAATATTTTCTTAAAAAAAAAATTCCGCTAGGTGGCGCGTGGGTCGCTATATTTACAAAAATCGCATTTATGGTCCGATTTGGCTGAAATTCGGAACATGTATTACTACCTTGAAAAGAAATATTTTCTTAAAAAAAAAAATTCCGCTAGGTGGCGCGTGGGTCGCTATATTTACAAAAATCGCATTTATGGTCCGATTTGGCTGAAATTCGGAACATGTATTACTACCTTGAAAAGAAATATTTTCTTAAAAAAAAAATTCCGCTAGGTGGCGCGTGGGTCGCTATATTTACAAAAATCGCATTTATGGTCCGATTTGGCTGAAATTCGGAACATGTATTACTACCTTGAAAGGAAATATTTTCCTAAAAAAAACTTCCGATAGGTGGCGCGTGGGTCGCTATAGAGGCGTTGGACTGCAATAAACTAACGGGCAAGAAACCTTGCAATAATGAAGCACTAAATGAATTAAACAGAATGCGAAATAAAAACTAAAAACTAGAAAATAAAAATAGGTAAAAAAAACTTTTTAAGTTAAACGGTTTTATGTTATACATACATTGCAATGTTTAAGATAAATGTACTAAAAACCAAAAAATAATAAAATAGATACAGTCGTGGGAATTATAAACATTTGCATAGACTAGACTAAAATAAAACCGGGGGGCACGTCAATTGTCTACAAATTATCGACTTAATGTGCGATAGAAGAATCGTTTAATTCGTCGTTAGGCAGTTGGCCCGCAGACGGTGAGGAAAATACTTACTATTTTCTTGCTCATGGAAATTCCAATAGTTATACACTCCATGTTAATAAAAGAGATGTTTCAACTAGTTTATCGTTGGACATTTACACGAGGAATCGTTTCACTGCTCGTAGTTTGTCTTTAATCGACAAAACATATGATAAAAGTACTACTCGCTCACCACTATGAAACCCTAAAACTCGCTTATAATCGAGCTTGCTAGCTTTTTTTCCACATTCTAGCCCTACTTATCACACGTCCATCGTTGTCGGTTGAACAACTGCCTAATTATAGTGTAACATTACAAAACAAACATTTTAATCAACGATTGTAGACAATTGACGTGCCCCACGGTTTTATTTTAGTCTAGTCTATGCAAATGTTTATAATTCCCACGACTGTATCTATTTTATTATTTTTTGGTTTTTAGTACATTTATCTTAAACATTGCAATGTATGTATAACATAAAACCGTTTAACTTAAAAAGTTTTTTTTACCTATTTTTATTCATCAATTAAACTTTAATGTGGCCGCTGAGGTGCAGTGCGTAGACTGCTCGCCTGCTATACCAGAGGTCTCGGGTTCTAACCCAGTCCAGACAAACACCACAAAAAAATTTTCTAATTGATTAAACCCCAATTATTGGGTTTTTATAAATAGCGGTCACCTCTCTGTAGTCGGCGGCATACCCTCCGAGTGTATTTCTGCCATGAAAAGGCTTCTCACATAAAAGCATTCGCCGTTGGGAGCTCGCATAAAACTGTAGGTCCACACAAATTGTAGGAAAAACAATAGTTGAGAAGCACACCTCGAATTGGGAGAGAAGCTCGGCAATAAAACTCGTTAGAGTTTTAATATCGCCAGTGTATTATTATTGTTATTTTTTTTTATTTATTAATATTGATAGTTAAGCTTAAAAGCTAGAAACTAACAGATATTTTTTATATAGCACTGACAACTCAGGCCTTCGGCTAGTTATTATTGTTATTAAACTTTAATCGTGTAGCCTTTTACAAGGTATGGATCCTGGTAACATGGAGGAAGAAGACTTTCTGAATATGGATTATAGTAGCGACGACTCAATTAAGGACTCATTTTTTAACGATAGTCAGTCGGACACGGGGTCAGATAGTGCTGATTAGCATATGCCTTCCTACACCTTTTTGCGATCTTCTGAATATTTTTATAAACGCTTTATACACTTTTTATTTAACTGTACATGACTGTGTTTCCGGACAACCTACGTGTTATATGTGGCATGAGACCCTTGCAAATTGTGGTGGCAATGGAATAGCATCGTGCTTATTCAAACACTTAAATAGTTTACCATTCAATATTAAACATGTCGTTTTTTATAGCGAGTGCTGTCCTGGCCAAAACCAAAACTCTTTTATTAGTACTATGTTTTAAATCTTCATGCAAGGTGATACTAACATTGACAAAATTTACCACAAGTTTTTGGTTCATGGTCATACGCATATGGAGTGTGCTGTAGACATGCCTTAATTGAACGAAAAAAAAAAAAACAAACGAATATAAAGATTCATCACTGGGTTTATAAACATATGTATTTTGCACATGACTCTATATGTCGATTCCATCACAATTACCAGCTATTTTCTATCAAACAGTAGTGCTACCGCGCCCCTTTTTCGGCGGTTCCAGCTGTTATAGCTTTGAACCTCTCGCCTGGGAATCTTCATTAATCAATTCTGGATAAACCAAGCTTCTTGTGGTGATTTCCCTAGTACCATGCCTTTTCAGTATTCGGTAAAATAAAACGTAAATTCAGTTCGGGTTGAAAACGATCCGCGGCGTAGGATTATGGATTATTTTTTTCAGGCACAAACAACAATGATTAGCGAAACGATTTTTATTTTATTTCATTCATTTCAAACACAAATTAAAAGTCAAAAACTCTAAGGCTTCTAATTCCACTACTTAGTTAGTTATATCCACTTAAATTATCGTTTCGGGTCGTTTTCGACTCGAACGTAGGTCTACGCTTAAAAACACTTAACTCGAGTTAAATGGAAATAAAAACCTTATTGGGAAGAATTCGACACAATAAAAGAACTTAACTCGAGTTAATTCTGCTTTTCGTAAAAATTGCATCCAATAAAAGCACTTAAGTTATAAAAGACAATTTTTTGCAATTAACCTTGCTTTAAGATTTCTGGTTCACAACTATTCCTTCTCTAACACTACAAATCCATTATTTCCCCTTTTAAAAACCCGAATTGGTCCAATGGTTTGAATTTTGACAAAAAATTGAGTTTTCTCCGTTCACCATATTTTGAGTTAGGCTACTTTAATTTGCGGGCACAGATATGTATTTATAACTTCTACCAAAAATCTCAATATGCAGTGAAGTAAACTAGCTTATTATGCAATATTTTCCAAACCCTTTTATTCAAGGTTTTCCAAACTAGTTTGGAAATACAAAATTTCCCAAACGTTTTGTTATATTTTACAATCAGAAAGTGAAGAGAAGTTGAGGTGAAGCATTTGAAAAGAACAAAAAAAAAGAAACCTGATTGAATAAATTCGAATTTAGACAGTAAAGCTCCGAATACGTTTGTAGCGTAATGGTGAGGTATGCTGCCTACGGACCAAGGAGCTCAGGTTCGAGTGGCGCATTCTTTTTTTTTTTTTTTTTTATTTTTTTTTTTTTAGAGAAATTTTTTTCACCTCACGTTTACAAAACATTGTATAAAAATGTAATTAGGGTTCCTTTTCGTTGATTCAGCACTTACTATTAAATGAATTACAAACAAAACCAGTTCTTGCTTTGCATACATATGTATGTACATGCGATTGTTTTTATTGCAAACACAACAACGACAAAACAGAAGGCTTGTTACACAAAACACAAAACCAGTTCTTGCTCTGCATACGTATGTATGTACATTGTACATGCGGTTGATTTCATTGCAAATACAACAAACCCAAAACAGAAAGCTTCAAGCTTTATTTTTGAGTGAATTTATGCATTGAGTTTATCGCCATCGCTATGTCGACGTCCAAACACGGAGACACGAAGTTGAGCAACCCGCTGCTTTTGTTCGTTTGTGGGTGAGAAGGCGACGAGGAAAGGAGGGGGACACCAAGTCGTCGGTGCTCGGACAACACGCTTTGTGCAGCAATTCTTATCGCCAGTGACAAATCAGAGCGTTCGAAGAATGCCAGAACAAAACATAATGAACAAAATTTGGCCAGCGACGAGTTGATGTGTTTGGACAAATGGAAGACAGAACAGCGGCACAAAGGAGAATCGTTGGATAATTTCGCGGCAGAGTTGCTGTGTTTGGACACGGACTATGAGCGATCGCTGGCTGTTGTGCGTTAGTTCGCTCGCTATTTGAGTGGTTATACGTTTTTCTTTGAACATTTGTTTGTGGTTTGAGTAGAATGAATTTTTGAGCGTTCGTGAGTGAGTTTTTCCGTACCCTGCAAGCTTGTTACTTATTGGCTTGTATACGGGAGTGAATTGAAATTCATAGAGGCTATTTTGAAGAAAGGTAACATAAAAGCCGCAATGAAGCATAAAATATAATGTTGAATGTCCTACTATATGATGCCGTTGGGCTGTTGATGTCATGTTTCGAATCCGGAGGAGAATAGAAATAATAGAGAGAACACAAAAAAGTGAATGTTTGAAAGATATAATAATGTAGTTAAATGTTGCAACTTTTAGGATGGGATGAAGTTACATACATACATACATACATACATACATACATACAAGTGAAGCTAATAAAAGCGTGTTAATAAAGCCGCGAACAACCAAACAAACAGCTGTGCCAATTGCAAAAGGAAATGACGTATGAGGACCTGATACTTTTTTCTAAAACCGAAAGAAATATAGCGGCCAGCGAACTGACATGACCTTTTAATTGGATCATGTGGAAGCAAAAAACAATTTCCGCCTATACCGGAAATCAGGCTATATCTCGAAAACGACTCAGCCAATTTTAATTCTGATTTCACATTTGGATTCAGCATAAAATTCTGATTGAACATGATGTGCATATTGGCCTGTATATTTTTTGTCGATTTTTTCCATTTTTGATTTTCAAAAATCCGTCTTGGTTCATAAAAATCACTTAATTAATGCACTTATTAAGCAAGTAGGTACATACTTTGTTTCAACATTATTGCAAAAAAAAAGCATTTTCGCTGTTTTTTTCAGCGACCTTAATTTATATATATTGTATTTTTATTTCTAGCTGCATTCTATACAACTCAATTTACAAAAGGGCCGCTTTGATATATGATATATGAAGGCCAGTTCAGCTTGTTGTTTCACTCAAAAGGTGGCGTCAACGGCTGGTTAGTTGAACAGCTGATTTGACTTCCTACGCTCTTCTTGGTAATGTGAGAAGCCTCATTTAACCACTAATGCACTGACCACAATGGCTGCGTAGCAAAACAACTTCGTTAACCAGGAATTTCTTACGACACAGTTAAAAAACGGAGTCGGGACCAAGAATCTTTGCTGGATTTGATTGACTGATTAAAAAATCACCCAGGAATATCTGAATTTTATCGGCATAGCAAAAACATTGAAGTTAATTCCAACGCTAACTTTCACAAACATGAACATGAACGGTGGGAATTCATAACACAATGCAACAGTATTTTCTCAACACGAGAAAACGCTAGCAATTATGAAATGGAATGTCTGCCAGACTAATTTTGCCGAACAGAGTACTAGTCCAAGGGGGTTAAAGTTTTATAATTTTAGCTAGAGGTGCAATTACTTTATCGAAAATATCTTATAGATAATGACTTCAAATTAAGTTTTTGAACTCGGAGATCTTCTACAAATTTAATAAGCAATTTGTTTGCGATAGACTTTAATCCTTTAAGCCCTACGAAAATGGCCGTTTTTAGCCTTTTTTGTAAACACGTGGAGAGAATATCTATTAAAAATGCAGATAGATGGTTACAGTTTTCTAGAAAATTATTCGCCATAAAATTTCAATAGGGATTGCCTCAGGCAAAATCTTTATACAAAGAACGCAAAGGACCACAGGAATTAATAATCAAAAATTAGGTCATGTATTATTCACACACATACGTATATTCAGCAAATCACCTTTCATAATTACTAGCGTTTGTTCGTGTTGAGTAAAATTTGTGTAAATTTGTTGGACTGTGTAACCGCGCACTTCGTAAGTAGCAAAAACCTTTGAGTCTCATACATATGTACATATATGACCAAAATACCACAGTGAACAAAGCCTAGCAAAACTTTTTGCCATAATAGTGGAGTTATTTTGATTTGTTCATATCAACACCGTAGACAATGACCAGAAGAGATTTTTTCAACGTCAACTAAGCTGGAAACAAGTTCCAAATTTCAAGCTTCTACCAACGAAAAAGTGGTGACTAAACATAAAAGCTGCAAGAAATTCATTTTTCCTATTGCATTGTTAGTAAAAGTAGTTCAACTACAAACTATGCTACTCTTTTAAAAATGTCGTCTGCCGCTTGCATTGAGAGCTATGCTTAAAAATATTTACGTTTATGATTTGCCGGCTTTTTCGCACATAAACAAACAAGTTTTTGCGCATGCAAAGAATCTGAAATTAAGAGAGCTTAACAATAAAAAAGAGAACGAAATCTGATAGCCAAACTTTTATTATGACAACTATCTACTACCAATTGTTGAGTGTGTTGACGACGCTCAAACTAATGGCTTGAATGTCTGGCCGCATATGTATATTTGTTTTATATGTCATATGAATATATGTATATGTACATATGTATATGCCAGCGCGTAATAAGAACGTGTATTTCAAGTTCAATGCAAACCACTACAAAGTGGGTACTTGCATTTAAGCGCATAATTCAGTGTGTGACACTTCAAGTGTGAAAAGCTGGATTCCGCAAATGTGGTTAAGAAGAGAAACGAACAACATTTGATTTAGAGATGAGAGAAACTGCGATTTTTCGATATCTGTGATTTCGGTGATTGCTATTTTTAAATCACTGCGATTTTAAACTGCTATTGCGATTGCATGGACTGCTATAAAATCATCAGTTACCGGTAGAGATTAATTTTGCGTTTTCTGAGCGATATAACCTGTCTTCATTTTATGTTAACAAAATGATAGCAATAACAACGTATTCCGCAGTAATTTCGCTGTTTGTAAACATTTTTCAAAGATAAATTGTAAATTCAATAATTTTTTTTTTTTCTTATGTTTCTATATACGTATGTGGTCTGCTCAAAAGTATAAACAACAAGTAAGGAAGCCTAAGTTCGAGTGGGTTCGAACATTAGATACTCAGCTGTATGTTTTCATTGCTTGTTTGCGTTTGATGGATTTTATATAAAGCGAGTGCTGCATAAAGTGGGCGTAACCACGCCTATTTTCAACATTTTTATCTGTCATCCCACTAAGCATATGAATATTATTCTTTGTGCAAAATTTCATTCCTTTTTGACTTCTAGTTACAAAGATGTCACGTTACAAATTCCCAAAGGGTATTCCAGAAATATCTTTGTTAAAAAGTAGGCGTGGTCATAAACCGATTCGAATAAATTTTTGCATGTCTATTAACACAAGTTATAAAAGTGTATAAACCAAGTTTCGTCATAATATCTCAATTATTTGTCGAGTTATAGGCTAAGAAATCTCGTATATCCCTTTGTCCAAAAAGAGGCGGTGCCACGCCCATTTTCCAAAATTTTTATACTTTTTGTTTCCGGTCTATTGTGGAACTCATGCCACAAAATTTCAATGAATTGCCTTTATATTTGACAAAGATATCGCTTAAAATGTTTTTATTAGGTCACTTTATGATACCCATATATAAAAGTGGGCGTGGTCGTCAACCGATTTCGCTAAAAAAATTTGAACATATATTACCACAAGTAATAAAAGTGTACACACCAAGTTTTGTCATAATATATCAATTATTTGTCGAGTTATGGGCTCAGAAATCTAGTATATTCCTGGTTCTAAAAAGGGGCGGTGCCACGCCCATTTTCCAAAATTTTTGTGTTTTTCGTTTTATGTCCATAGTTGGACTCCTGCCATAAAATTTCAATGATATATCTTTATATTTGACAGAGATATCGCTTAAAATGTTTTTATTGGGTCACTTCATAATACCCATATATAAAAGTGGGCGTGGTCGTCAACCGATTTTGGCAATTTTTAGTCCAAACATTTGCCTAAGTAAGTATATTACGCACACCAAACTTCATCGATATATCTTCAACGGTTTCTGAGTTATGACTCATAAAACTTTCAATGTTTGCCCCTTATTAAGTGGGCGTGGCACAGCCCATTTTTCAAAATTTTTTGTTTTCTGTTTTATGTCTATGGTTAGACTCATGCGACAAAATTTCAGTGATATATCTTTATATTTGACAGAGATACCGCTTAAAATGTTTTTATTGGGTCACTTCATAATACCCATATATAAAAGTGGGCGTGGCCGTCAACCGATTTTAACTATTTTCCGTCTAAATGTTTGGCTAAGTAAGTAAATCACGCATACCAAATTTCATCGATATATCTTTAATGGTTTCTGAGTTATGAGATATAAAACTTTCCATGTTTGACAGTTAATAAGTGGGCGTGGCACCGCCCATTTTCCAAAATTTCATCAAATTTCTTCATAGGAGCCTGAGCTCAACACGTGGGTAAAATTTCATCGCTCCAGCTATATTAGTGACTGAGATACCAAATTTCCGATTTTTTCTATATAGGAAAAGTGGGCGTGGTCATGGTCCGATTTCGCCTATTTTCAATACCAACCGTCCCAGTCTCGATACCAACTTGCATTTCAAATTTCATCAAGATATCTCAATTTTTGCGCGAGTTAGAGTGTTTACAGACGGACGGACAGACGGACGGACGGACGGACATGGCTCAATCGATTTCTCTTTTCACCCTGATCATTTTGATATATATAAGTCTATATCTATCTCGATATATATAATACTCTGTGTACTAGTACAGCTGAGTATAAAAAGAAATTTATAATGCTTTTGCGATTGCGATTCACATAGGTGAACTGCTTACTTGGTACGTCGATAGCAGTTCCCAATAAGTAGTGAACTGCCATTTTGAAAAAGTGATCGCAATTGCGATTTACGATTTTTTATTCACAGTGAAAAAATCACCGTTTGCGATATATCGCTCTTCACTAATTTGATTATGCTTGAGTGCATTTGCAACGAAAACGTCACGATTTCGTTAAAAAATTGTCTTTCAATTTTTAAGAAAATATTTCTTTTTTTGCTTATCCAACTCATTGTGCAGCTTTCTTTACACATTTCCAATCTTTTTTTAAAGAGGCAAAATTTCTAATTTTTTTAAAGAGGCAAAATTTTATATGTACTATTTATTCTAAATTTTATTCTGCCAAAATTTTTGATTTTTACTATGTATGTATCACCAAGCGTGAATATTTTGCAAAAAGAATAAATTTAACCTTGACGCTTTATAATTTCGCGGCTCATAAATTTGTTGACAAGTTAACAACAAATTTGCATTATATATGATTTTTATTCTTATTTTTATTTTTAGAATTACATATGTATGTATGTATATGACTAGTCCACTCTCAAAGATTGCTATGTGAAATTTTTACGATATTGAGTTTTTTATGGATTATGTAGCAGTATTTAATGGTATAATGTCCATTAAGAATTTATTGCAAAATCCTTCCGTATTCTGAAAAAATAGCATTAGATACGATTACACTCTCAAAAGTCTCTATAAATTTTATATGTACACATTCAAAATTCTATTTTTGTTTTTTCTACTTTGTGGCATAACATGAAAAATTCACATAGGAACTTTTGAGAGTGGACTACTCATATGAAGATTCACACGTTTTCAGCAGAGCGTTAGCTGAAGTGGGCTTGTGAAATATTATTTTGTTTTATTTATTGTTTTATTTTGAATTTTTTTCCCTATTTTAAAATTTTATATTTTTTTTTACATTTTATATTTTATATTGCATTGTGTGGGAGAAAAGAGCTGAATATTTGTATAGAAACGATGAAAGAAAGTGCTTATAAAAGACAAGAAAAAAAAAACCAAAAATCGGCAAACATAACAAAAAATTCTTATTATTTTTTTTGTATTCAAAATTGTATTTTGTAAATTTAACATTTTTGGCACTCCATGCTAATTTTTCAAAAATGAAAATTCACTCGCCAACGCCGCCGCCAGCAGTGGCAACGCCCTCACATGAACGTCTGCGCTATGATCGATGAACAAAGGATTGAAATTGAAAAAAGAAAAGCAAAGGTCCTTTTTTTTTTGTTGAAAAATTAAAAATAGCATAAAAATGTCTGACGGTAATTAAAGCGACATGCATGAGGCGTATACATGCATACATATGTACATAATATGTATACAAGAGTTTATATGCGGCACATTCATTCTCCCCATTCCCCATGTAAAATGCAGTGAATGTGCAGCAGCAAACGATCTATACAAGCAGCAGTGGCGTAGCGCTCCTTCAACATCGACCTTTGAGCGGCCGTGACAAATATTTACATACATATGAAGTATTGCAGAAATTATTTATTGATCGCTTGTGTTGAGTATGCCCCTTTGAAAGTGAAAAGATGCGCGTAGAAGGCGTTTCCCGCTAAACTTATCAGCACAAACTGATTGCACAAAAAACTAGTGAACCTGAAATATTATTAAGTCTGCTGGCTCAGCAGATAAGACACAAATCAGCAGATAAGTTTCGAAATAGTAAACAAGAATGTATGTATGTAAGTATATAAGTATACTTTTCCAAGCTCTAAAACGCTAATAAACAAGCATTTAAACGATTCGTACAGAAACTATTTTCAAATTTGGACCAAACCCACAGCTGCAGTTAAAGGTTTTATTATGGCAGAGGTTTTTTACTTTTCGTGAGCTTGAAATCGTCTTGGTCTAAACCAAAATATTTATGAGCTCGTGAGGAAGAGGTGATAAACCTACCAAAATCATCAGCTGGTCTAATCTATTTGTCTGTTCGTTTGAATCCAAACAAATATTTCAGTTTTCGAAATGTCTTCTTGAAATTCGGTATACAAGTTCTGCCATATTTTCTACATAGATAACTAGCAAATATCCGTCCCACTTCGCTGCGAGAAAAATCAGATATGCCACACACTTCTCCTTCAGTCTCCCTAAAAATCTGCATTTCCCTTTTCCGCTATCTATTCGTCCCCTTATACTATTCACCCCCTCTCGCGTTCCTTATCATAAATTTTCCATGACCATCCGGGTTGAAATATCGGTCTACATCATTTGAATCGGTCTATGTAATAATAATAATAATAACGCAATGGCGCTATTATAACTCTGACGAGTTTTATGGCCGAGCTTCTCTCCCAATTCGAGGTGTGCTCCTTTTTGTTTTTCCTGCTAATAGGGTGGACCTACAGTTTTATGTCGGCTCCGACCGGCGAAATGCATTTCTTTTGAGAAGATATTTCATGGCAGAAATACACTCGGAGGGTATGCCGCCCACTGCCGACCGCTGCTCTTAAAAACCCAATAATTGAATTTTTACTAGTTAGAAAAATTGTTTTGGTGTTTTGCTCGGAAAGTGGTTTGAATCCGAGACGACCTCTGGCATAGCAGACGAGCACTCTGCCCACTGCACCACAGCGGTCTATGTATCGAAATGAAATTGGTTGTATATAGGAACCCTGATTAGGTACTGCTATTCGGGTCCATGTTTCGGCCTCAAACCCGGGTACAGATAGGGATATCCGTATGGCGTTAAATATATGGAAACCTTAAACAAGCAGCTTGAAATTGATACCAATATTGCGCAAAAATATTTGGGGTTAAACCGAGTCCACGTTTTGGTCTCTATCAAGGAAACCGACTGGAAGTTGGAATGGCTTAAACTCACTATTTAAGCTCTGATTGGAACCTTTAATTTGATACCACTTATGCTCAAAAATATTTCGGGGTCATCTGGCTCTATATATTGGCCCATATCTCGGGAAGGAGTTGCGGTATGCGAATTATATGTGGTCTAAATTCCAATCTAATACCAGGTGACCATAGCACCAATATTTTAATATGATCGGCTGAGTAGTTTCGGAGTGCATCAGGGACAAACAAGCAAACTTTTATCCATATACATAGATTTGTCAGAGCTTTTCACTTGGCACCCTCTTATTTCGTTACGGCACTGAATCGCTTTACTTACAATGGTATCTATAAATATCACAACGACTCAAAGACGTACCCAGCAGGGCCTTCTATTACATGTAATGGGTAAAATCATCGAAAAATCTTGATTCATCGCTTACACTTTCGAATACGGATTGCATTACTTTAACATAGGCATGTCATTGGCGGTATTGCCTTACAATATTGTAGACATTGCATTATATAATCGCTACTAATATTGGAAAAAATAAGCTGTTACAAGTAATAAGTTCTTTCACTGGTATAAGTAATTGCATATATCACACAATCCAGTGTAGTAATCTATAATGTATTATAATAAAAACTGGCAAAATAAACGAGAATGAGGGTAAATTGCTTTACGAAATTGCTATTTACAAAAATATAAATCAATTTTATGCAATACCGGTAAGCGAAAAAATAATTTTAGAACTATGAGTGAGCAATTTGTACCGAAAACAAATAGCAAACAGAATGAATAAAGAATCAAAACATTATTTGCAAAATGTATTTAAAAAAAAAAAACACTATTTAAATAATTATTAGCCGTGTTTTTATTCAAGCGCATATACATCTGCGCTTAAATTTTGTATGGATTTTTAAGCGCACATCTCTATCCGCTTAGTTGTCCATACAAAATTTAAGCACAGATGTATATGCGCTTGAATAAAAACACGGCTATTATTATACTATGGCCCGGTTTCACCAACGTGACTAAAGCTAAAACTAAGTTTTGACTTAGTTTATCCCAGATTTGAGGCTAACTTACTTTTGGGTGATGGCCGCTGTGGTGCAGTGGGTAGATTGCTCGCCTGCTATGCCAGAGGTCTCGGGTTCAAACCACGGTCCGAGCAAAACACCAAAACAATTTTTCTAATTAGTAAAAATCCAATTATTGGGTTTTTTAAGAGCAGCGGTCACCTCTCGGCAGTGGGCGGCATACCCTCCGAGTGTATTTCTGCCATGAAAAAGCTTCTCACAAAAAATGAATTCGCCGTTCGGAGCCGGCATAAAACAGTAGGTCCACCCAATTAGTAGGAAAAACAAAAAGGAGCACACCTCGAATTGGGAGAGAAGCTCGGCCAAAATTATATTATATTATTATACTTTTGGGTTTCACCAAATAGTCTAAGAAAATGGCTTTGCAACCAACCTTTTATGGCAAATACTGGGTTTTTTTTGGTGGTTTTGGTTGCTGTATTTTCTCATTTTTTTGTCATATTCGCCCTTTTGGTTGTTGAGTTTGCTAAAGCGAGTCAAATTCTTAGTTTATTTTTAGTCAAGACAAAAGCTGACTAACTTGTGACTTAGCTCAGTTGCATGGTGAAACTGAAAACGTAAACGAATTGGCTTAACTAAGTTGAGACCGGTTGGTGAAACCGGGCCTATGTATTTGCACAGCTATTGGCTTATTTAAAAAATTTTCAACGATGGAATAACGCGACTAACCACGACAGTTTTATAATGAAAACTGGCAAAATAAACCAGAATGAGGGTAATTTGCTTTACGGAACTGCTATTTAGCAAAATTAAAATCAAAGCAAAGCGTTTGCAAAAAAATAACGGCAGTACTCCAAACCTTTTCGATTATTTTCTGAATTACCAGTAAGCGAAAAAATAATAATTTTAAAACTGTCGCATTACAAGTAATGAGCAAAGTAAGCGAAGGAGTGTTTATTAGCTACTTGTAATGCGTTATTTCATTGAATACAAGTTCAAGCCATTGCCAAAATATGGAAAAACCCTGCTGGGTATATATGTATGCATGTATGTATGTATGGCCGTGCAGCTTGGTATGCAGAGAAGTAAATTTAGCCACCAAAATGAAACGCAAAAAGTGCATTTCAATGAACTGCAACCGAAACGTGTGCAAAGTAAAATTCTGCGTCATTTGCCGGCAATCAAAATAACCGGCATCGCTGCTGTTGCTGCCGTTGCAAGCAATGGCAAATTTTCATTGCACTGACTTGTTTTTGCTTGTTGATGTTGCTGCCGGCTTTTGCCTGCGAGGTCAGTGCTTTTTTTCGCCGGCAAGCAACGCACAGCGTACTAAAGTAGGTACCTATATACATGCCAAGAAATTCATTCATCCATATGTACCTATGTAAGTATGTAACATTTATGCACTAAAATGCCCACATGCATCTTCCACTTTGCTTTTGCGCAGGTATGGCTTGGCATGGGACCAAACGGGTTCGAATTGTCGCCGGCATGTGGCGAATATTATGCATTGCATCTTCTGACTTTGCCACTACGCCCCATTTTTCACTTGTTCTCTTTTAGGTAGGTACATTTGCTTATTTTTTGACTTGATCGTTACAACGTGTGTCGATCTTTGATCATTTACATAGCTATGTAAATATGTATTTGGCTTGTGTTGAGGGCGGCTGTGAGGGAGTGCAGCGCATTGCTAAAAATACCTAGCAACAATTCCAACTTTCAAATTGCGCTGCCGTCATCTTGCAAGTATATATATATATGTATGTATTTGCATCTTCAGCGCACTAGGTAATTTACATATGCACATACATACATATCTACACATTTCGCCGACTCATTTATTGCATTTATTCTTTGCGCTACATCGCGCTGTAAGCTGCACATGTGGCAATCGGGACAACGAAGTTATGGCGCAGATATAAATAAAAATAGGTAAAAAAAACTTTTTAAGTTAAACGGTTTTATGTTATACATACATTGCAATGTTTAAGATAAATGTACTAAAAACCAAAAAATAATAAAATAGATACAGTCGTGGGAATTATAAACATTTGCATAGACTAGACTAAAATAAAACCGTGGGGCACGTCAATTGTCTACAATCGTTGATTAAAATGTTTGTTTTGTAATGTTACACTATAATTAGGCAGTTGTTCAACCGACAACGATGGACGTGTGATAAGTAGGGCTAGAATGTGGAAAAAAAGCTAGCAAGCTCGATTATAAGCGAGTTTTAGGGTTTCATAGTGGTGAGCGAGTAGTACTTTTATCATATGTTTTGTCGATTAAAGACAAACTACGAGCAGTGAAACGATTCCTCGTGTAAATGTCCAACGATAAACTAGTTGAAACATCTCTTTTATTAACATGGAGTGTATAACTATTGGAATTTCCATGAGCAAGAAAATAGTAAGTATTTTCCTCACCGTCTGCGGGCCAACTGCCTAACGACGAATTAAACGATTCTTCTATCGCACATTAAGTCGATAATTTGTAGACAATTGACGTGCCCCCCGGTTTTATTTTAGTCTAGTCTATGCAAATGTTTATAATTCCCACGACTGTATCTATTTTATTATTTTTTGGTTTTTAGTACATTTATCTTAAACATTGCAATGTATGTATAACATAAAACCGTTTAACTTAAAAAGTTTTTTTTACCTATTTTTATTTTCTAGTTTTTAGTTTTTATTTCGCATTCTGTTTAATTCATTTAGTGCTTCATTATTGCAAGGTTTCTTGCCCGTTAGTTTATTGCAGTCCAACGCCTCTATAGCGACCCACGCGCCACCTATCGGAAGTTTTTTTTAGGAAAATATTTCCTTTCAAGGTAGTAATACATGTTCCGAATTTCAGCCAAATCGGACCATAAATGCGATTTTTGTAAATATAGCGACCCACGCGCCACCTAGCGGAATTTTTTTTTTAAGAAAATATTTCTTTTCAAGGTAGTAATACATGTTCCGAATTTCAGCCAAATCGGACCATAAATGCGATTTTTGTAAATATAGCGACCCACGCGCCACCTAGCGGAATTTTTTTTTTTAAGAAAATATTTCTTTTCAAGGTAGTAATACATGTTCCGAATTTCAGCCAAATCGGACCATAAATGCGATTTTTGTAAATATAGCGACCCACGCGCCACCTAGCGGAATTTTTTTTTTAAGAAAATATTTCTTTTCAAGGTAGTAATACATGTTCCGAATTTCAGCCAAATCGGACCATAAATGCGATTTTTGTAAATATAGCGACCCACGCGCCACCTAGCGGAATTTTTTTTTTAAGAAAATATTTCTTTTCAAGGTAGTAATACATGTTCCGAATTTCAGCCAAATCGGACCATAAATGCGATTTTTGTAAATATAGCGACCCACGCGCCACCTAGCGGAATTTTTTTTTTTAAGAAAATATTTCTTTTCAAGGTAGTAATACATGTTCCGAATTTCAGCCAAATCGGACCATAAATGCGATTTTTGTAAATATAGCGACCCACGCGCCACCTAGCGGAATTTTTTTTTTAAGAAAATATTTCTTTTCAAGGTAGTAATACATGTTCCGAATTTCAGCCAAATCGGACCATAAATGCGATTTTTGTAAATATAGCGACCCACGCGCCACCTAGCGGAATTTTTTTTTTAAGAAAATATTTCTTTTCAAGGTAGTAATACATGTTCCGAATTTCAGCCAAATCGGACCATAAATGCGATTTTTGTAAATATAGCGACCCACGCGCCACCTAGCGGAATTTTTTTTTCATAATATTGCATTGTCATCGGGGTTATACATGCGTGCAAAATTTCAGATTAATCGGTTGACAGGAAGAGGGTGAAATTTGAATTACTAAATTTGACCCAAGAATAAAGAATAAAACAAACGGGGTGAGCTAAATAAAACCGTTTAATTAATTGTAAAAGGAATGTACTGACAAGGGCGGGAAGTCTGTGGGAGACTCTAAAAATACGTAATGGTGATTTTTTACGATCAAATTTATAATATAAGTCCCTAGAGGAGTCAAATCATAACGTAGAAATATGCATATGGACAAAAACAAGTACTAAAATGGTAAATGTGTTTTTAATACCAACAAAAACGCCTACGCAAAGCCAAATTTAAAAAAAAAAGTGCCAAAATCGGAACGAATATGTATGTGCAATATTACAAAGGCATTTATTTTAAAAGTGCATTGCCATATTTCGAAACGTGTCCCCTATGAATTTCCAAGAATTTCAAGCTGAGTAAAAGAAATTAATTTAGTGACTAAATATTTATAGTGGGCGTACAGCATGAAAACATCAAAAACAAACAAATAAATTAAGGTTAAAATCGTTTTTTTGACAAAGCGCTTTACGAAAAAAAGAATTACATACATTAGGCCGGGGCGGCGATTTTTATTGAGTGAAATGAATCGATATTGTGCCATCGAAATTGGCAGTCCTCTCATTTTTATGAGCAGAAAACTCTGCCACGACATTTGTCTAAAATTAAATTTTGAAGTTAGGGAATTTGGTTTTTGTGGATGGAGTGTTGGAAATCAAAAATGTACAAAAATCATCAAAAAATGAATTAAAAAACAAGTAACAGCGCGGCTGTCTTCGTCCGTACCGAAGACTTCATACATTTCATGAGTGGGGAAATGAATGTATGTACATAGCCGGATTAAGTTTAATTTATAATTTTAATTCTGTGGGTTATTTATGGAAAGATTTATTAGAAAAAATGGTGTCTTGGCTATTTAAATGGAAGAGTTATACACCAAAATGTCCATATCTGAACAATCGGTTGTATGGGAGCTATATGTTATAATGGTCCGATCTTGACAATTTTCGGTAACCCCGTTTGGGCCCATATGTTAAAATGGAGGAGTTATACAAAAAAAAGTGTATATCTGAATAATCGGATGTTGTGGAACTATATGTTATAGTGGTCCGATCTTGACAATTTTCGGTAACCTTGTTTGGGCCAAAATGGGCACGTCTACTTCAAAGTTTCATGTCCTTAGCTGTTCAAATGGGGAAGTTATGCACAAATTACATCCAAAAATTTCATGTATATCTGAATAATCGGTTGTTTTCTATATGTTATAGTGGTCCGATTCGGCCGGTTCCGACAAATGATCAGCTGAATTTCATTCAGATATCTCAAAAATTGAGGGACTAGTTTGCGTTCACATAGACGGACGGACGGACAGACGGACATGGCTTAATCGACTCAGCTCGTGATTCTGATCATATCGGTATATATTTTGGTGGGTCCCCCACGCTTCCTTCTGGTACTTTCGACAAAAATTTTTTGGCGCTAAGTTATAATACCATTTCATTCTCATGAAAGGTATAATAAAAAAATTAATTAATATCACATCAAATTGAATCAAAATTTTATGCTGAATTCAGATATGAAACTAAAATTTAAATCGGATGAGTCGTTTTCGAGATATGTATAGCCTGATCGCCGGTTTTGGAGGCTGAATGCTCAAAATCGCATATTTTCGCAATTATCTATATGTTACTGTGCATAATATAACTTAAATTTTCTTGCAAATTACTTAAAGATATATCAATACATTATAGCGACAATATTTTAAAATATTATCTAATTTATCTTGCCGTATAGAAGAACTAGAATGCACTCTTTTTCTTTAGTTAAAAATCATGGTATTTATAGTCATCCGACATCGATGTTTTCGCTGACAGCGCTTTATATACCATAAACGCTCCAAACACAAAATTTCAGAAATTTAGCTGCACACAAATGAAGATTTATATCCCAAAGCGTGGACCCATGATATTTGACGTTTTTTTTATTGCTTCCTGTCGTACCCTAAGGCGTATGAGTAACATTGAATTTTCTTAGTGTTGAACATTTTGTTACCGAGAACTAGTTCCTTAGTTTTTAAGAATTGGATCATCTCACCTTTTACAGTTTAAGTTCAGAAAGTTACAATTGAAGTTCAGAAAATTACAATTGAAGTTCAGAGTTTCCAATTGAAGCTAAGAAAATTGCAATTGAAGTTCAGAGAATTATAACTCAACTTCAATTGTAACTTTCTGAACTTCAATTGTAACTTTCTGAAATTAAACTGAACGAGGTGTAGAACAAAGGTATGCCCAGTGGCGAATTCAGAAATTTGCCATGTATTTTGTTATTGTAATTGGTAGAGGGTAATGTCAAAATTATATTTCGCCGTGGTTAAAACCTGAATTCGCTTGGGACTCACTCATTCCTATTGGGCATGATTACAATTCGCTTGGATTTTGATATTACACTCTACCTTTGCATATAAAACAAGTAAGGAAGCCTAAGTTCGAGTGGAATCGAACATTAGATACTCAGCTGTATGTTTTCATAGTTTGTTTGCGTTTGATGGAAACACGGTGTACTTTATATAAAGCGAGTGCTGCATAAAGTGGGCGTAGCCACGCCCATTTTGAACATTTTTATCAGTCATCCAACTAAGCATATGAATATTATTCTTTGTGCAAAATTTCATTCCTTTTTGACTTCTAGTTATAAAGATGTCACGTTACAAATTCCCAAAGAGTGTTCCAGATATATCTTTCTTAAAAAGTAGGCGTGGTCATAAACCGATTTCAATAAATTTTTGCGTGGCTATTAACACATGTTATTAAAGTGTATAAACCAAGTTTCGTCATAATATCTCAATTATTTGTCGAGTTATAGGCTAAGAAATCACGTATATCCCTTTGTGTAAAAAGAGGCGGTGCCACGCCCATTTTCCTAAATTTTTCTATTTGTTGTTTCTGGTCTATTGTAGAAATCAAACCACAAAATTTCAATGAATTATCTTTACATTTGGCAAAGATATCGCTTAAAATGTTTTTATTAGGTCACTTTATAATACCCATATATAAAAGTGGGCGTGGTCGTCAACCGATTTCGCTAAAATTTTCAACATGTATTACCACAAGTAATAAAAGTGTACATACCAAGTTTAGTCATTATATATAAATTATTTGTCGAGTTATGGGCTCAGAAATCTCGTATATTCCTGTTTATAAAAAGAGGCGGTGCCACGCCCATTTGCCAAAATTTTTGTGTTTTTCGTTTTATGTCCGCAGTTGGACTCCTGCTATAAAATTTCAATGATATATCTTTATATTTGACAGAGATATCGCTTAAAATGTTTTTATTAGGTCACTTTATAAGAGCCATATATAAAAGTGGGCGTGGCCCTCAACCGATTTCGGAAATTTTTCGTCCAAATATTTGACTAAGTAAGTATATCACGCGTACCAAATTTCATCGATATATCTTCAACGGTTTCTGAGTTATGACATATAAAACTTGCAAGGTTTGACCCTTAATAAGTGGGCGTGGCACCGCCCATTTTCCAAAATGTCATCAAATTTCTTCCTAGGGGCCTGAGCTCAACACGTGGATAAAATTTCATCGCTCCAGCTGTATTAGTGACTGAGATACCAAATTTCCGATTTTTTCTATATAGGAAAAGTGGGCGTGGTCATGGTCCGATTTCGCCCATTTTCAATACCAACCGTCCCAGTCTCGATACCAACCTGCATTTCAAATTTCATCAAAATATCTCAATTTTTGCGCGAGTTAGAGTGTTTACAGACGGACGGACAGACGGACGGACGGACAGACGGACGGACGGACGGACGGACGGACGGACATGGCTCAATCGATTTCTCTTTTCACCCTGATCATTTTGATATATATAAGTCTATATCTATCTCGATTATTTCACTCTGTTACAATCCACCGTTATGTGATTAAAACTATAATACTCTGTGTACTAGTACAGCTGAGTATAAAAAAGTAGTTTCTGAATTCGCCACCGGGCCTACCTTCCTAGATCTACCTTGCTATAGAACATAGAGCTCTCATACAAACCATTGTTCAAATTTAGTATTTTGGGGCATAAATCTGCTCCATTCAAATAGCTAATAACATGACACTTTGCAGTATTTGTACTCACCTAAATAATCTTAGTGAAATTTGTCAAGATCGGACTACTATAACATATAGCCGCCATATAACAGATTGTGCAGATATAGAGATTTTGGGGTATAACTTTCCTATCAAAACAGCTAAAGATATCCAATCTCGACAATTTTAGGTAAAATTACACTCAAAAAAAAAATTTCTCTCGATCAAAGACATAATTTTCCTTATTTTGAACACATTTTCTTTGTTTTGTGTAAATTTTCTCAAAAATGTGGAAAAAACATAAAAAAACATTCAAACAAATTCGTTGCCATGGGGATTTGTATGGGAATTTAATTTCTCAAAATTAAAGAAATCAAGTCTTCAAAACAAGGAAAGTTGGGAATGGAATGGCGCTTAAAGAATTTTTCAATATTTTAATGTATGAATTTTTTCAAAACAAGTATATGAAACCATGGTAACGCATGTTTTTTTTTTTTTTTAGCATCCAATATATTTTGCCAACTGTATAAATAAAATACATCCAACAATTTTGTGGTTCGTTAAAAGTAATTAGTAATTAATAATGACTTAATAAACATGGTGGGCATGTATGGATTGCTCTCAGTAGCGCATCCATTTATTATAGTGCATCAGCAAAGATCTGTAAATGATTTTCTTTTGAGGCGTACGAAATTGGTTGGTCTTGCCGTCAGGGCTAGAACGAGTGGGTTGGGGTGAGCTAATATTCTCATTTTGTATGATGCAGCATACTTTCTGATTTCTTGAGATATAGTAGGTATCTTTAGGTCACGATGTAGTTGGTCGTTCGTGACGTAGTAGGGCGCATTTACAATCATTCTAATGGTTTTCGATTGGAATCTTTGGAGAATCTCTATATTTGAGTTTGCTGCGGTTCCCCATAGCTGTATGCCATAGGTCCAGATGGGTTTTAAGATAGCTGAGTAGAGCAGGAGTTTGTTGTCGATTGATAGTTGGGAGTTTCGATTCATGAGCCAATAAAGATTTCTCAGTTTTATACCAAGAGCTTTTCGTTTGGTGAATATGTGGGTTCTCCATGTTAGTTTTCTGTCGAGATGCATACCCAGGTACTTTGTTACGTCACTTTGCGGTATATCAATGCCATTGAGTTTTACGGGTGGGCAAGTGTTGCGTCTAGTGGTAAACGTCACTTGAACAGATTTTGATTCATTTGACTTTATCCGCCAGTCTTTCAGCCAATGGGTAATTTTATTTAAACTTCTTTGAAGCTTGAGTGAGGCGACGTTAGGGTTGAGGTCTGAAGCCAGTACAGCAGTGTCATCGGCAAAAGTGCCGATAGTGACTCCTTCTGCTATTGGGAGGTCGTATGTGTAAAGTAGGTACAGTATTGGGCCCATTACACTACCTTGCGGGACGCCTGCTAAGCTCTCGTAAAGCTCAGACTGCTCTGCTCCTTCTTTGACGAAAAAGTAACGATTTTTTAGATAAGATTGTATAAATAGAAAGTAGCTTGTAGGGAGAGTATTTTTTATTTTATAGAGCAGGCCGTCGTGCCATACGCGATCAAAAGCTTGGGATATATCTAGAAAGGCAGCTGTACAGTATTTTTTTTGCTCAAAGGCAGAGTAGATTTTCTCGGTAAGTCTATGTACTTGTTCAATTGTTCCGTGTCCTCTTCTGAAGCCAAATTGGTGATTAGGTATAATGTTACGCTCTTCTATTTTGGGTAGGAGTCTTTTAAGGAAGAGAACTTCCAAGACTTTTGAGACAATGGGCAGCAGACTAATGGGTCTGTAAGACGCTGCCGTATCAGGGGGCTTTCCTGGTTTCGGAATCATTTTCATCTGAGCGACTTTCCATTGAGGGGGTATGAATGCAGTTATTAGTACTGCATTAAAAAGTTGGGTGAGAAATTTTATGCCTTCGTAAGGTAAGTGTTTTAGTACATTGCCATTAATAATATCGTACCCAGGAGCTTTCTTTGGGTTGAGCATCGCTATTACGGTTTTTACCTCCGATATTGCGAATCGTTTTATGGTGAGGTCCATTTGATAGGGATGACTCAGAGTATTTTTCACTTCTGTTGTTGTGCTTAGTGGGGGTTCAATATCATGTGGGGTGAATACTGATTTTAGGTGGCGTGCAAAAGTATTTGCTTTCTCTGCGTCACTTTTCGCCCATTCGTTATTTTCCATTCGTATTGGAGAATTGTAGAAAATCGGCCTTTTTAGCTTACTAGCAGCTTTCCAAAGGGAGTAATCAGTTGCAGCTGTTGCATCAATATTACTGAGATATTGTTGAACTTGTCTGTTGTGTTCAATTTTGAGGATGTTTTTGAGTTCTTTGGTGAGAGCATTCAATCTTTTCTTGTCGTCGGGGTGACGGGTTTGTTGCCATTTTTTCCTTGCGAGTCGTTTTTCTTTGAGCTTAGCTTGTATGTTGTGGGTAACGCTTGTCCTTTTTTGTCTGATGAGGGTGGGAGTTGATTTCCATGCAGCTTGTTGGATGCAGCTGTTAAAATGTTCGACTGCTGCCTCTATATCTTCAGCAGATTTCAGGGCTAATTTGAAGTCAAGATTAGACGTGATGATGTGTCGGAAGTATTCCCAATCAGTCTTCCGATTGTAAAGGCTGCATTGTTCCGCTGCCGGTGTAAAATTTTTATCAATTGTTACCAGGATTGGAGAGTGGTCGGAAGACAATTCAAAGCACGATTTGCAATTTATATCTGAAGAATTCACGCCTTTCACCACGCAGAAATCGATTAAGTCGGGTATTTTATTTTTATCTGTTGGCCAATAAGTGGGAGTTCCAGTAGAGAATGGAGTTAAACTGAGATTGCTAATAGCATTATATAGTTGTCTTCCTTTAGGGGTAATGAGACGAGAGCCCCAGAACGTGTGTTTGGCATTGTAATCGCCCCCAGCTAGAAATCGATTTCCAAGAGTTTTGAAGAAATTTTCATATTCTGCAGTGCTGATAGAGTGCCTCGGCGGGCTATAGATAGCAGAGAGTGTAAGCTGGCCGCTCGGGTCTTCAATGACAATATTTGTGGCTTGTATAGCATTTGTACGGAATGAATTCGTGCTGTAATGTTTAATACTTTTCCGTATCAAGATACCTGAGCCTCCATGAGCGTTGTTACTGGGGTGTTTTGTGTGGTAAAACTTGTAGTTGGGTACTTCAAAGTAGCTTTTGTCAGTAAAGTGGGTCTCAGATATGAGGAGTATATCTATATCGTGGGTCTGAAGTAAAGTTTTAACTTCAAGTAAGTGTTTGGATAGGCCATTGGCATTCCAAATGATAATTTTCAACGGGTTGAAGATGCACAGTTTTTAGTCGTGAGGGTGACGAGGAGGCTCATCATTGATGTCATTTGTTGCATGACTTGTTTCAGTAAGTCTATCATTTCTCGCATTTCGTTAGTGTTTTGCGTTGGGGTGTGGGTTTCATTACTATTTGGAATGGCATTATTAGGGTTCGAGCGGGGTGTTACGCCTTTCTTTGCTGCTTGAGCATATGTGGCTGGGTATTGGTCAATTTCAATTGGGGTTTCAATCTGCATTGGGGTTTGAATTGGCTGTTGTGGTTTCTCTTGGGGCTGTGCAGGAGCTTTTTTCCTCAGAGTTGGGTATTTGGCGCTTTGGATGTTTTTGTATACCATACAGCCTTTATAATTTGCTGGATGGTTGCCTTCACATAGAGCGCATTTGACATCTTCAGATCTTGTCTTTCGCTTGCAATCAGCGGAGAGGTGGTTTCCAGCACATTTTATACATACTGATTTTCGACGACAGTAGGACTTTGTGTGGCCATATTGCTGACAGTTGGCGCATTGCGGTATTTCACGCTTCGGGTGTGGGGGCTCGAAAGCAATTCTTGAGTGCAGGAGACTTTTAATTTGATATATCTCCTTGTTATTGGAGGCGGGTTTGAGTTCAGTGATAAACATTGGGAGAGGATTTTTTGTGACTCTGTGTTTTATGTTCCAAATGTTTGTGACTGAGTGACCGAGATCTTTTAGAGAATCCACAATTTCTTTTGTGTCTATTGAGGAGTGCATGTTTCTGAGAACAACTCTGAAGGTACGTTCTTGTTTTGTTTTATAAGTGTGGAACTCTGTGCCCTTCTGTTCCAGTTGTGACACTATGGTTTTGTAAGCATCCAGGGATGATGCTTGTACTTTTACTTGATCCTTGCCTGTGAGCTTTAGATCATAGGAGTTTGGAGCAACTTCTTGTAGTAAACTCATTAGGGGGGGAATGTTTAGAACTTTGTCTATAAATATTGGCGGCGGCTTGGGTATTTTTTCAGTTGGTTGGTTAGTTTCCTCAACTTCAAGGGAGGCAAATCTGTTTTCGTTTTCATTTTCATTTGGTTGGCGGCTTCCAAGCCAGTAATAATTATCAAGTTTAGCCTGTTTTTTAGAGGCAGTATTTTTACTTGGGCTTTCGCGTTGGCGTTTGGGATTGACGATCTTCCATTGGTCGGTTGGGGTAGCAGTTGTCAAGTTTCCTGCAGTTTGGGGTTTCTGGGCTTGTTGTTGTTGGGCATAGAGAATTTCCAGTTGCCTTTGGAGGGTTTCGATCTGCTGTTGTACGTTTGGTACGTTGGTACTAGGCAGGCGGGATGGGGTTAGATGTTGGGACATTTGTTGGGGTGTACCTAGGGATCTCGGTGTTTGGTGCTGTAGTTGAACTTGGGCTTGTTGGGCATCTCGCACTTCGACTTGTTGGGAACCTCCTACTTTAGGAGGAGTATGGTTGGGGGGCATCTCGCTGGTGCAAACGAATATTTTAGTCTATATTCATTTGCACCCGGCTGCGCTTGTAATATGTACAACTTTTTATGATTGTAATACAATGTGGTTGCAGCTTTTTACAGCTCTGATACTTATGTATAAACTTTACACGAATGGTTTGTGTCCACACTAATTCACCACTTGGTGGTGTAAAAGAGGTTTGTGGTGGAGTTTTGTGTGTGGGAGCTTTTGCTATTGTGCGATCAATGCAACAACAATATGCACAATCACTCAGCAATAACACTTAATTTACGCTTTAGAGTTTAAATAAAGCAGTTTTATATTAATTTGATAGCACACTAAATTGCGACACTTTTTCCGACACTTTTTCACAATATTATTGAGTTAAATTGATCAATTATATATTTTTTTTAGCACAAAAGTACGGAGGAAAAAATTTTTGACAACTTCACAGCGCGACCAGTGTGACCAAGTTTGTAACGCATGTAACAACAATATTTTATAAACCTTTTAACATGTTTTAAGGAAAATTTACTCAAAACAAAGAAAGTAGTGTTCAAAATAGGTAAACAATTTCTTTGACCCCTCCATATATTTTTTTTCTATCAGTGTATTTAGTTGTTTAGGGTCTCCCCGGCCTAACGCACATACATATGTATATTACAACACGAATCTAGTGTACTTTTACAGAACTACCAAGCACAATATTTTGCTAGTAAAAAAAATAAAAAAAATATTATTCCATCATTTTAATTTTAATGAAAATAAGTAATAAAAAGCAGATATAAAATATTCATACATACACATTTTTATATGTTTTGAGATTTTAATACATACATATTTTTTGTAGAATCCTTAAGTTCTATATGTATATAACTGCATATATATTATATAGATATATACCTATATGTAGGTATATATGTATGCAAATGTATGCATATGTATCTATCTGTGGACATGTGCACAGTAAGTGATTTTCTCCGCTAAATATAGCAGTCCCAAAGAAAGCCACTTACTTAATGCCGCTTCAAATGCGCCTTGCGACAGCAAAATATTTTTTCGAAAATTTCGAAATTAGCTTTGGTTTTCCATGGAAGAACGCCACACAGATACAAAAAGATATGCGCAGACATACATACATATTGGTATGTTTAAATACAAACGTGTGTAGTATTTACTTTATTTAAAATATGTAGGTGAAAGATGTTTTTTTTTCTTGTTTCATTGTGGTGATTTCGAAATTTATTTTTAATGCATGAAATAATTTTTACAAAAAAAGTTTGCTCACAAGTTTGTGGCCGCGTGATTGAAATTGATTTTTTTTCTCAATATTGCATTATAGAGTTTGAATAAAACGATTCCGACATTGCGAATAATATGTATTTATATTTCCATGGGCTTATCTTTTATTCAAAACTATATATGTATGTATATACATTAGAGTGGCCCTTATTTTCGAAAGTCGGAAATTTGCAGGTGTTACCCCCTGATATGTTCTTGTTTAATAAAAAAATTATACCCTCAAAATTTTGGCCCGATTGAACAACTCTAACCCGTGCCACAGCGAGTTGAAGATGAAGAATTAACAACATCACATTTAGTAAGCGCTGCTTTTGACTATGCTGCGATAAATATATGTATGTGCGTAGGTATACCCGAAAACCCAACCCTGAGATGTTTACAAGTTTAAACTTGCATAAAATTAATCAAAACACTTTTATTATTTTACCGTTACAATTGCTTGAGTAACAATAATCGTAGAAGATGTATGTACGTATGTATGTAGATGACATTAAATTTTGGTTCTTACGTATAAAGCAACATAGTATTAAAACAAAAAAATTAAACATATCACTTAAGAATTATGTATTAATTGAAAATCAAAGTCTATATTCTTTACTTCTAATACAATAATTTTAAAACGAGCAACTGGTGAAGTCAGTGTACTGAAGCACATGCCACACATAGGTACCTTTTTAGCACATGTGAGACAAATTAGTTATTTACATACATAGCAACAGTTAGTATCTGTCGGCATTGGGAAAGCTTGTATCAATATCATGGTCACTTTACGAGTAGTTAGCGTAACTACCGTTTGAAAATGCTTCACAAATATAATATCGAGACGGTCCAGTACTATTCATGATAAAGTCCTCAATGTCGGTTTCCCATTCATCTTCCATGAGTCATTTTGTAAGAATTTCATCCGAAGAGGCACTTAGAATATTGAAAGTTTCCAAGTTTCTACATTTGCACACCATTTTAGTTCAATTCTGATATAAAAAAAAAATAGTAAGAAAAGTCCCAAAATAAAAATTTGTCACAAAATTTACCTCCATAAGATCTCTGGACTGCTGGTATTTAGGTTCTTTTGTCAGTGGATACCTAGTGAAGTTCTATGGCGAACAATTTGCTATAACTATTTAACCCTCCAACGACCTTCGAAATAATATTTTTTGCGGACTTTCTAAAAAGGGTGTTAGAGGGTTAAAGTAGTCTACAAAGTTACAGCTATTGCAATTGTTTGGGGGTTTTACTATGTGGATATTGGTATTTCATTCTGTGTGAAAATTAGCTCGCTTGCCGTTGCAAAGTGTTATAGAAAAAAATACCCAAATTGTGTGCGGCAAACGCTAGCGCAGTGAAATAACTGCCAAATAAAGTAACTCAACAAAAAATGAAAAAAAAAAACTGCAAATAATTTCATACAAAATAGGACTTATTTCGTTATGAAATAACCCACAATATGTTGGAACTTATTTCATTTCCCTCTTTGGGAGTTATTTAATTCCTTTTATGTGGGAGTTATTTCACTGCTCCGCAAGTGCTTTCAATGGACTTTCCAGAGAATTAAAGTTCTGAATTGTATTTCTTATTTGTGTATGCATGTACGAGAATATAAAATGACACTAATAGAGGGCACTTATTTTTAAAATTTCCCATATAAATATGTATGTACGATTACATAAAAATATGCATTAAAAATTTCAATTTTCTTAAATTGTTTGTATGTATATATGAGTAAATAAGGATCCATGACATTTCAGTACTTCAATATATAGAATATCAGTATATTTTCTTTATAAATAATTTATTTGTGGAGTCTAATAAATAACAACCTTGTAATCTACTACAATTCAAAAATATAAGAGAATTCGTCCAATATAAACGTCCACCGAACCATATAACCCTTGGTTCATTATTTCAACACATTGTGGCACGGGTTAACGTTTGCCAATCTAGAAAATATTAAACGGGGAATATTTTCTTCGTACATGAAACCATTTCAGGGGGTAACGTCTCAAAAAAGTAGAAAAAAAAATTTTCCCTAGGCGTAAGGACCACTCTAATATACATATTATACATATATATGTATGTTATATGCACGTAGTGGGTGCATGCATGTGCTATAAATAGCAATGGAATTTTATTTATTTCATTTATTATTTTTTTTTTTTGTTTCAAATATGCAGTTTTCCTTATTGAATTATGTCGCTTATCATTGTTTTTTAATAAACCAACGACCCGAATGTGCCCATTTAGGGTTCAAACATACATACGTCAACTTATCAGCAAACAAAATAAAAATTAAATGACCTTCAATTTTTAATATATATGTATGTAAATAACTAAAAGTGAAGACATGCAAATTATGCGGTCTTCTGATTAAAAATGCAAATTATGCCGGTATATGTACATATGTATGTACACATTTAGTTTTCAACAACAAGAATCTGGCACCACAAAAAGTAACCATTAATAAGATTAGCACATAGTAAATACTTACATACTTATGTATGTATTTAGTAAACAAAAATATGTGCATATTTATGAAATGTGATATGGTTTGGCATGGAGGCGCCACAATTGCGATAAGAGAAACATATAATCCAAAATCAACGAGCGAGAGTACCTAAATGAAACCAAAACACCAAAAGAGAACCACGACAAAATGTGTCAGCTGTCAAATTTGACATTTACGCAATCTTCTCAACACCTTCACAGGTAATTGGGTGTCAATAGCTGTCAAAAGGATGGAGCAATTTGTAAGTAGGTGCTGTGAAAGGAAATTCCTAAAGAAGCAAAATCCAATTTAAATTGTTTAAAACTCTAAATATTTACATATAATTGCTGTAACCGCTTTATTTATAAGCATAATTTTATAAATCATGTCAAAGACATCCAAACATACATACACATTTTTTTTTGTAAAATAAAAAACAAAATTAATTACAAAAACAAATAAACGAGTGCGCAAACTGAATAGCGTAGCTATGAAATTGAAAAGAAGACAATTTAGAATTTAGACAAAATATAAAATTAGAATAGAAATAAATAACATATATGTATGTATGTATGCACATTAGGGTGGTTCTTAAATCAAATGAAATTGTTTTCCCTTCTAACCCCCTAAATCGGTTAAATACGGTCAAAGATACCATATGTAAATTTTGGTCCCGATCGCAAGGGTGTCTATTGAGAATCAAAACATTAAATTAATTTTTTTATATCTAATGCCCGAAATTGATGTCGAAAAGGGATCAAAGTTCATATAACTCTATGGAACCCTTCTGAGACACCTCCTAACCATCTTCGATCGGGACATTAGATATACCAAAAATTTAAATTTAATTTTAGTTTCCTGAGCTTTGACACCTGCGCGACACCCCTTAACCGTTTACGGTCGGGAAAAAAACTTACAAATATGTGGTATCTTCGACCATATTGGCATCAACCTAGGGGGTGAGGTTGAGTAAGTATGCTATAAAATTTGTCTCGATATATTTGGGGACCACCCTAATGTAAATAGGTACATACGTATGTATATGTAAATCGAAATGTGCTACTTGTTTAGCCAGTGGTGGAGCCGATGATATTTTAGTAAGATCTTTGAAGGGGAACAAATGAGTAGAAGATATCTATTTCAAAACTCGTTCAAAAACGCCCTATTTCATAATTTTCTTCTTTCTTATTGAAGAAAATTCTGAAATAGGTCGTTTTTGAAACAGGTTCTGAAATAGGATGATCTTCCACTCAGCTGTCGATTCGGTTTTGCTTGGCATTCCGAAAAATAATAATCCTTTCTAATTTCTTATGACATGTAGAAACTCATGGTTTGGAAGTTTTTTTTTATGTAAAATCAAATCAGTACGGGCGAAGGCATTTCAATCTTTGAATGAGCTGCCTAAATACATATTTGATTTTTCTTTAGTCTTCACATAACGTAATTGGCTCGCGAACTATCTCGATGAGTATATCGTGAACTAACCCATCTTCACGTAGCTATCTTTCAGTTTGCCATTTGTCATTCGTTTTCTTCTTCATCATAGTAAAATTGATTTGCTGTAAACATTAAAACAGAAAACTTCGACGGAGAGAAAGTGTATGTTAAATAAAGATATAAATTCATATACAGCAGTGCTTACTAATTCATTTAATATGTACTTTAGGTTTTTGTTTTGGTCTGTTTTTTTCAGATTTCGATAGATTTTCGATCAAAAATTGGAGAAGGTATCGATTTTACCGGGGTGAGATTGTTCTGAATGAATCCTCGTCAATTTCGAGTGCTCGCTCTCAGCATTTTGTACGAAAATTAGCGGGTTTCGGCACTGGATTCGTGGTTGAACGGCGATTGAGGGAGCGAACGACGTCATGTGGAGACGGGCTATTAGCAGTTACCATGCTGTGACTAATACGACTCAACTCTCGATTTATCACCATCAGAATACTATAAGTTTTTGTTTTATATACTTTTAACATTTTTGTTTTGAGTATGAAACCCATTTATGGGTATGACATCCATAGTTTTTGGATCAGTATTGTCAATATATGTATATGGATGTGACATCAATATAGTTTTCACCATGTACATATGTATATAACCTTGAAAACTACTTTTCTTTCGCGGCAAAAGATCATACTTTGTATTATGAAAAATCAGTGCAAATTGCATAAGAATGGAGAGGAAACACAGCTGAAAACTCGAAGCATGTTCTTTCTGCTACCTTGGAGTTTGGATGACTCAAAAATGCACTTGCACTAATATTCCTAAATATGACACTGGGTACTCATAAACCCCCTAGCAACCCCTCCACTGTTCCAACACTGTGCATAAGCAAAAAAGAGCGAAAGTGCACACCCATTAAAACAACATAGTATTTTTAAGAGCAAGAGAAGAGATGGAAAATCATATTATATTGCGCTATGCCATACAAGCGGCAAACTTTGAAGGTCAATTAAGGTCGCACACATTGCGCCAGCAAATAAGAAATATCTCAGAAGAAATATGTTGCACTAAAGCAGATAAAATAATAAATATTTTAAAAAGAAATTATGAATTTATTTATGAAATTATTTTAATCCAAGCAACGCTACATAGTTTAATATCAGGCACTAAAATGACACAAACGTCACACGGTTATTTGGGATGGTAGGAGGGGGATTCGAGGGAAAGTAGAAATAAGGTATTTCTACTATTTTTTTTTTTAATTTTGCAGATGTAATATGACCAATAATAATAAATGGAATACGATTTTTTATGCATTTCTTTTGGCTTTGCGATAAAAAAAATATACAACAACGACAAGAACTCAATGGTAATGAATAAACGGCAGATACATACTACATACGAATATATGTATGTAAGTGAAGGCGAAGGAAAGTAAAAGCTAAAAACGATGATACAAAAATTGACAAAGTAAAAAAAACGTAAAAGAAAATGCAGAAAAAACAATGAATGTGACTGACTGATAAGAAACGCTTCTTTCAGCGCTGATATTGATTGTGTACTAGAGGAGAGCTTCAATTCGGAACTTGTTAGGCAAGCTATTGAGCGTTTACGCCAAAATAAGCCAGCGTTGTTATCGCTGCAATTTATTTTTAATAATTCTATTTATTACATAATTTGCTATAATCTCTTTTGTTGCTTTTTTGTGGGTATGAACAGTTGCTGATATTTCATTATTGTCAAGTCAATTGTTTTTTTTTTTTTTTGGTGCTCAGCATGTTTAGTTAACTGTAGTTTGTTTGCCTTTAACAAACTTTCTTGCCTCTTCTTATTATTGTTTTTAATTCTTTTTTTTTACATATCGATACTCTTTTTAATTCTCATTTTTTATATCAATACTACTTTGCTTATTTTTCAATTTTGCATTATTCTTTAATTATTTAAAGCTGTGAATTTGCGTGCATTAATAATTTTAATTTCATTATTATTTTAATTTTTTTTTATACACGTATCAACACTTGAACTTACTGCTCATTTTGCTAAAACTTTTGTTGTTGTTTTATGGTATAAAAAAAGATATAAATCACTTAATTTAACACTTTTCTTCTGCCTTTCAACGTTTTATGACTTGGCGCTTTTTCTTTTGTGGCTTTCTTGGAAGAAGCGTTGTTGTTCCGTACACGAGCTGCGAGAAACTGATTTTTGAATTTGCTGTTTTTTAACAGCAAAGCATGAAAATGCCGACCACACAAACCCAAAGGAACGACCCACCGATCTGCCTCCGCTTAGTTTTCTTTATATTTAACTTAAAGTTTTCGTGTTCGTGTGAATATTTGCTACTTGATTTATATGTATGTATGTATATGTTGGTTGTATTTGTGCTATTCTCGCTTGTAGATGATTCAACTAAATATATTACTGCTACCAATTTTTATACATGTGTGTATTTCTGTGCCACTTTTATTTTTTTTATTTTTATTTTTTTTTTTGTTGCAGCATGTTGGGGGATTTGCACTGACTTTTAGTAGAGAATCTTATACACTTACATATATACATACATACCTACATAGTCATGTCCCACTGTAAGCCCCCACGCATCAATTTTTGGAGCGTTGTGGAGCACATTTTCTATAGCGGAGCACAGTGTTGCGCTGTATAGGTATTTATACAGCTTATTTATTTGGCGTTTGAAGAGAACTCTCACACACTAAAGAGGTTTTAAGAGAGCTAAAGAGAAAATGTGATACATTGAAAAAAAAGACCTGAATTTATTCGATTAGTAAATTCATGATCATATAATAATAGTAAAATTATAGGTATGATTCTCAATCTTGTAGATTATCTTAATACATTAGCTGCCTTACGGAAGGGTTATTTTTACTATTTCTTTCTTGTTGTTTGTTTTTCCGACAGGGTAGATGGTATTTCGAAGTTTAATATGGTTATAAACCGATTTCGGGGATGTGTCATCCACAGTATATTTTTAGTTCATGCATTTAGCGGCACGATTGGGTCAATTCATTGATGGTGCATTGTCATAATGAAATTGATTTTTTTTTTCTTGTCAAATCCGGTCATCTTTGCTTCAAATCAAAATGGAATCTGTCCAAAGGCTTTAAGTAATATTTGCTGGTAACTGCTTTGCCGCTTTCAAGATATTCGATGTGACACCTCGTGCATCCCAAAAAAACTGCGGCCATTACCTTAATGGTCGACAGAACCAATTTGGTGCACGTACTCCCGGAGAAACCCACCGGTTTGATTGCCCCTTGGGTTCTGGTGTGGTGTTTCACCTACGGTAATAAAGCGGCGCAAAAATTTGCTGAATTTTTCGCCTTAACATCGTCAAACACTCCTTTGAATTTGTCACACGATTACGCTTTTTAACGAGTGTAAGCAATCGCGGCAGCCATAATGCGTATAGCTTTTTCGTATCTAAATATTCATGTAAGATGTGATGTATTCGCTCAGCTGAGATGCCTATGGTCTCACGCAATTTCTTTTTTCGTTCGTTCAATATCATTCCATGAATTTTATCGACGATTTCTGATGGGACTACTTGTTTTGGGCGACCTGAAGTTTCGGCATCACTTGTGCTAGTTCGACCACAAAGAAATTCTGTAAACCTATTTTTAAACAATGAAAATGATGGAGCAGAATTCCTATAACATTTAAAGACCTTCCTTGCTTTCTTTCGTGTTTTTTTTTTTCATTAAAAGTAATGCTTAATCAACACACAAAATTCATGTTTTTCCAAGGTTTTCGATTTTAAATAGCTCTCAAACACAAACTTAACAGCGCAGGTTGCACAAACTTTTAAAGTGGTCTTTCAAAAGATGGTAGTTAACGTGGGAAGTGCTGAATTCAAATTACTGGTCGCCAAGTTCAAAATGTCACGGACTTGTTAACCCATTAGTGGTCAAAGCAAACCTACAATAGTTATTTGAATTTTTATTTTATTTATTAATTGAAAGTGATAAATTGAAAGTATAAAAAATAAAAAATTAAAAAAAAATTTTTTTCCAGCATTTTAAAGGGGTGTTCCCAAATTGGTACAGTGGCCACTTAAGTGTGATATTTTTTAAAGCACGGTTTCTTACTGCACCCTGGTACTTAAAATAATTATATGTATGTATATATTGAACTAAAATTATTACACTCTTTCTTGTTCATGAGAGGTATAAAAAGTTATAAGAAGGTATATCTCCTTGAAATATGCAACATATTTTATGTCATTATTAGAGCTCGGAAAAATAGGTGAAATCAAGCGCCTAAAAAATGCTACATTTTGTAAATTTTGTTTGTTTTCAGTGGCGGGATTACAATTTAAATATAAAGGGGGGACATATTGGTATCGTGGGTGAAGTTTTTATTAGAAAAGTTCTTATATTTTTGCACATCGTCAAGCTTTTTGAAAGCAAAACAAAACTAGCTGTAATGAAAATAAAATTTGGGAAAAGTAAGTAAATTATGGCATAGTTAATGTTTCAATAACTCATAAACAAAAATGCACCAGGAGAGAAATTTGGATTTTTACAGATGTGGAATTATGCTGAGTATCAAATTGGAAAAATGTAAACACTGAAATGGTATTAAGAAAAAATAGGAAAGTTCAAATCAAGATTGTTTATCTAAAATATGCAAATGTTTAAAGCCAGACCACTACAAATTAAAAATCTGTATTATATATTTCATTTGCTAATATGCACTTGCCTCATTTTCATTCAAAATATGTATATTTGGTTTAGAATTGTAATTGTTTTTCCTTCACGTGCGAAGATTTTGTCTCAAATTTAAGCGAGTCACTACAAATTTTTTATATTTAATTTTTTTCTTTATTCTTTATAATTATATATTTATTTATTATTTATTTATAATTATTCTTTATTATTATATATATATTTATTGTAGCTTTCTTTGCAATTTTTCACGTACAACCCATAAAAAACGTTAATAATTTATTTTTCTGGCATCCTAGTAAGCAAAAAATTCAATTGCATTTACGGGGGGCTTAGACCCGAATTCACCCCACCCCTAAACTTGCCACTGGATGTGCTCACAAACATTACGTAGCATAATTTTAGGCGTTTGATTTTCACCTATTATCCGAGCTCTAGTCATTATATACATTATGTACATGGTATCTAAAAATATAATTTTAGTTTATCGTTGTCATGGTAAACTCTATAGAACATCTCTGCTCTTTGCAAAACAAATCTACTACAAATCCATCACAAATCTATTACAAATAACAAATGTCAAAGCTAAATTCGCTGCACAGCTGACTAAATTCGCTTGACACGCTTATAGCAATGCGCATGTCCACGTTTTTGTTGTCCACCCACAACAATGGCGATAAGAACAACAAATACAATAATAATAGCATATAAACAATATCTAAAGCAAATGACTCAAAAAAGCTTCGCTGAGCCTGAGAATTAGAGAAAGCAGCAGTAGGTATAAAATTCGCCGAAAATCCCCTTCTACGCCGTCAGCGTCGCTCTGCTAGAAAAGCCAGCCAGTCACATGTGAATTCTAGCGTTGCATGCAATGCCGGTTCCGCAATGAACACAAAACAACAGCGCTGTAACGAAGCATAGAATTTCTAGCGCAAAATACCTACATTAAAAATATTGCAGGTATGTTAATGAGAAAAGATGTAAATTCTGTTTGCACTTGGCGTTATATACCGAGTTGTGGTCTCCATTTGCCAAAATTACCTATATAAGTATTTTAATCTATTTTACTGCACAATGAATAAGTATTGTGGTAAATACATATGTATGCTACAATAATAACAAGAGTATAGTATTTTAAGACAAACATCTCACTAATTTAAATTTTCCTTCGAGAGCGGGCTGTATTCAAATTGATAATGAAAGTAAACATATCGGATATAAAAGTATTTAATAGAGAATGAACTAGTTATCGAACTGAATAACAACCCGGCAGCTAATATAAGGGACAGTCCGAAAAACTACAGTCTAGAACTAGAGAGTTCACAACGAGCGCAGAACTGGTTCTAAAGAGATGCAGAGGGAACAGTTTATTATTGTGACTTCATGAAATATTTGTGTTGACAGCTATTACTTTAAAATTGAGCAACAACAAATGTGTGGCCGCTGTGGTGCAGTGGGTAGAGTGCTCGCCTGCTATGCCAGAGGTCTCGGGTTCAAACCACGGTCCGAGCCACACAAATTTTTCTAATTAGTAAAAATCCAATTATTGGGTTTTTTAAGAGCAGCTGTCACCTCTCGGCAGTGGGCGGCATACCCTCCGAGAGTATTTCTGCCATGAAAAAGCTTCTCACAAAAAATGCATTCGCCGTTCGGAGCCGGCATAAAACTGTAGGTCCACCCAATTAGTAGGAAAAACAAAAAGGAGCACACCTCGAATTGGGAGAGAAGCTCGGCCATAAAACTCGTCAGAGTTATAATAGCGCCATTGTATTATTATTATTATAACAACAAATGTTGCACTTTACAGTAATGTCCCATTTTGGTCTCTTTTGCTAGGTAGTACTAAGTGGAACTTGGTTAAAAGGACGTATATGAATATAGCCAAAGTAATATGTAATATTATTATTTTTTTTTTGCATGGCCGTTTAATTCTAATAATTATTTTTATGTAAATTTTATATGAGCTTTTGGTCTGATGAGGGGATGTGGTGGTCTCCGAAATGGATCCATAGCTCCTACCAAAAATTTTTTTTTAATTTTTCTTAAATAAAAACTGGCCAATAGCTCATATAAAATTCACTTACTGACATTTGTAGGTGAATGACGACTTGGTATTTTATTATATAATGCCGCATTTATTTTTAATATGTTAAAAGTTCTGCAGGCTGAGGATTATTTTTGTAAAGCGCGGCCAAAGTGCGACCATTTTAGAGCTAGTCCGAAGTGCTTCCTTTTGAACTATCTTTGAACTATTGATTTTTAAACTATCTTAGCACTGGCCATATAGAAAGTTGTTTAGAACACGTTAGAAAGTTCTGCAGAGGGGGATAATTGCCACTTCGTAGGACATCGCCGTGTTACGAAAGGCAGTTGGAAGCATTGCGTTGGGGTAGAACGAGAACCAACCCTGTCTCTTCTTGCACTAGTTCTGCAGAGGCCTAAAACTAGCGCGATTTGCTGCACAGAACCTTTTCCCACTCTGAAAAAAAACGTTGTAAATACAAAGACTTTTGCAGTTAAATTAACAACTTTCCGCAGTTGAAATATGCCCAACAACGCTCCGTTGTTGTTTCAAAGATTCGAGCGTTTTTGATTCAAATACTTTTCGTATTTAAGTTAACAACGGAAACTGTTGAATGAAATACTTTTACATTTAAGTTAACAGTGTTTGCTTTTGAATTAACAGCAAAAATTTTTAGTCCAAAAGCGAGCACCGTTGATTTAAATACTTTTCGTATTTAAGCTAACAATTTTTGCTTTTGAACTAACAGCAAAAGTTTTTGGTCCAAAAACGGGCACCATTGAAGCAAATACTTCGCTTTTAAGTTAACATCAAAAAAATTGTAAACAATAGTAATTTTTTTTAATATAATAGATATTATTTTATTTTATTTTATTTTATTTTATTTTTTTTTATATAATATATATGTTTACATAGTATGTAATATTAATACTAAGGCCCGCTTTCACCAAACAAGTGATGGTCATTTGATACATCATTTGAACAACGCGATTGATGAAAAGAGACACGGACACAAAGGTTTTCATCACATTTTTCACACCGTCCATATAAAAATTATGGAAACTTGTAGGCAGTGTGTGACAGAATTATCCATCAATCGTGCGCCTCAAATGATATATCAAATGACTATCACTGTCTGCAGGGCTTTTTACACAAACACAAACACATAAACTCAACTTATTTTTTTATTATTTCATAACACATTCTTTATTGTTTTCCGACCGCCACATTTGTAGGTTTGCGGAATTTTATCCTGTCGGCGATGAGTTCTTTTTTATTTAATATTTCGTCGATGTCGTGGGAGTGCATCATTGCAAGCAGTTCAATATTTTTGATACCGCATTCATTGAACTGCATCAATGCACCTGTACATAACTCCCACGACAAGAATAACTTGATTATTTTCTCATCGCCGACAAGTTTTACCTGCAGATTTGGCTCGTTCGATTGCTCGCTATCGGAAAAACGGGATAATCAAACATATATAATCTGAAAATACAAAATAAATTTTTCAACGTATATATGTATGTACATATAATTTTAATATGTTATAATAATATATAAATAATATCATTATTGTGACTTACCTTTATTTGTAATTATATATTGCATATATGTACATATAAATATTTTTCCCGAAAATTTAAATTAATTGAACGAGTTTGAAAAAAACAATGTTCTATTTTTTATTTACTTCAAAATTTTTCAACAGCAAGGGAGTTTTTGAATTAAAAACGTCCGTCTTTGAATTAACTATGGAAAGTTGTTGAATCAAAAACTTTGCCGTTAAAACAAATACTTTTGCTGTTGAATCAAAGACGGAGATTCAACAGCGGAAAGTTGTTGAGTTAACTACGGGTATTTTTTTCAGAGCATGTAATCATGCAACTTGAGGTTTGATTTTTTTTTTTTTAATTAGTATTAATTTTTTTTTATTTTTTTTATTACATTATTACATATTATTATATTATTATATTATTATTAATTTTTTTTTATAGAGAAAGTACTGCTCGCTTTTCCTTTTCTTATACAAACTATCGTTCCTTAGAAACTAACCTACATACATACATATATACAAGGCAGTGGCGGACCTAGCATAAATTGTTTGAGCAAGCCCATGTATGTGTGAAGCATAAACATTAGCCATTTACGTAATTTTCTTTGCTGTATGTATTATCTAAAAGTCTGATTGCGTTCCGTCATTGACTTTGATCTAGAGCTCTCGATTTTTGTTTTTAACATTTTCGAGTAGCCCGAATAAATGCTTTTCAAATGCTCAAACACTCGTTTGTTTGCTTATTACCCGTATGTTTGTACGGGAATTTTTTTTTTTTTGTCTTCATATGTATTTTTTATTTTTGTTTTCTTGATGCACATTTTTTTGTTTGTACACTCAGAGAAAATGAATCCAAAATAAAATTTTTATTTTTATAATGAACGTTTTAAACCAGGTCATTTTTATTTTAAAAATGAAAATTTATAAATTAAAAATTAAAATTAAAATGTATTTAGGATTTAAAAAGGAGCATGTTTAAATTAAAAATGAAAATTAATGGAATAAAAACGAAAGATTTCTATGTTGAAGTCCTCATCAAGACCAATTGCTACCAATATCGCTCAGAAACATTCGAGGGTCATCCTGCACTGCGTTTCTGTAACTGAACTCTATCAATCTTTTCGCCTGAGTGACGTCATAATGACGTCAATCGATAGATTCTCACCTGCTTTTTAGGTGGTGACAAAGTGTGGAACGTATTAATGTGACGTCATTTTGATCGAAAATTTTCGCGATTTTGTTACAGAAACTCACTACTGGTCCACGTTTTGATTTTTGACGCTAAACTTATAGGGAAATCTCACACGAAAGCGCAGAGGTATTTTTAGTTTCCTTATACTGACGGAAATTTCAGCAGTAACAAGTGTATTTGCTTATTATCTAATACATATTTACAAAATGGGTGCTTTAGTGTTTGAAAAACTGAAGTCCAATTACCAAAAGTCGTGAAATGTTTGATATTATTTGATTTTGATTTCCGTCGCTTTTTAAAATTATTTTGATATTGTGCCAATAGTCGCCAAAAATCACAATCAACGCTTTTATAATCTGGTATTTGATATTTATGTTTGCATGTACATGTACACGTAAGAAATTATGTATATAAGTATGTATGTACATTAGGCATATAACAAATATTGACGAAAAATTTGGCATACCACCACGTGGTGGCAAATATTGTACAAGTAATGAATATCACTTTTTTAGGTGATTTCGGTTCAAAAACGTTCCGCCCAAAAGTGGATTTCTAAAAAAAGTCAGATTTTTTTTTTAATTTTTTTTAATATTTTTATTTTTACATTTTTGTCAATTGTTATATGAAATAAGTTTTAAGTTTAAAGTATGTGATGATTTACACATTGCTAAAATGTCTTGCACAATTTTAATTGCACGCTCTGAAGAAAAACATGTACACTGTACAAAACTTTTTTTTTTTTTTCAGCAGTTCTGATACAAAAGTAATTTCGTTTTGCGCGGAAACTTTTTTGCAATTTCGCAAAAAAAAAAAATACTGGGGTTCATACTTTTTTATGCTCTATTCGACTATGGTATGCCGTTTTTCGTATTTGCAAAAATTGTAAAAAGTTATATGCCTAATGTACATGCAAACGAAAATATCAAATATGTATATGACCGTGAATACTGAACATCACTGTTGAATGCCGAAGCCAGCTTCTCATTCCCATACAAATTTGATGTGAAAAATAAAAAAGTGTTTTGCTAGTTTTTTTTTTTTTTTCAATTTAATTATGAAAATAAGCAATTGATTTCTCCTTAGAGAAAGCGAGAAAACAAGCTATGTTATTCTGTTTTGAAAGCCACGTAAAAGCTAATGTGTGGAAACGTTAAAGCATGCTCACTGTGTTGTGATTGGCTGTACAAACAAAATACACATTGTGAGGTGGATTGGTGGTGTATTTGCGCTATTTTCTTAGAAGGCTTTTAGGCGCCGGATGTACAGTGGGGGCTATATTATTGAGAACTTTAATAGTAAACGCATTTAAAACGTAAAATAACCAGATTTTAAAGAAATTCGTAAAATGAAATGAACGAAAATACGTACGCAAGCCGAGCTTCTCAGCTTGTATGAAGCGCCCGCCTCTGATACAAGGCACAACTGGTTATAAAACAATATCACGTCGCCAGTAACATGTTGGGCTCCGCGCACAGCGCATTATATGAGCGACGCCAACGCCGACACGCAATACTGCATATTCGCCGCAGAATTGTTTCGAGACAAAATTTCAATTTCAGTTTATCGCCAGCTTTACTCTAAAACGGACGGGCCTTCAGAAAACAGAAAATTAGCAAAGCAAAAATTTTAGGCCGTAAAGAGTTTACTTTTGGATATGTGTGTGTGTGTGTAGCAGTAGTAGAACGAGTGTTCGCGCCTAAAAGTATATACAAAAGGATACAACACAAGGTCTTCGGAGGTGTGCGCACAAGGAAATTGAGCGTGTTGTTGTTCTTGTTGTGCGATAAGGTGGCATAACACATACACAAAAACACGTGAGTGAGGCTGATAAATTGTGTGTCGGTGTGTATGTTTACGTATCTCTACATGCATAAGTAAGCGTGTGGAAACGAGGGTTAAGTTCACATGAATAATAAAAAAGGAGCGCAATTAAGAAGGAAAAAACTGCTGCCGCATTAAAATAAAAGCAAAAAAGTGAAAAAATATTTGTCTGAAGAATTAAGAAAAAGAATTGAAAATGTTAATAAAGTGTTGTGGGAAAAATTTTAGTAATATTCAGAATTAAGTGAAAATCAATAATTTAAATGCAATATGAAAAAAGCGTCAACAAGCTTGAAGTGAAAAGCGCAAGTATTTACATACATACAAAAATTCAAAGCAAAAGTTATTAAAATATGTGTGTTCTGAAGCAGCAAATATTTGCTTAACACAAAGCCAACAAACATACGCAACAAATACTTGAGTGTAAATTTATGCATCAAGGTCTCAACAAAATTCGTCAAATTGGCCAAATAGCAGAAAACTAACAAGCAACAAACTAACAACTACAACAAAAGTGGCACCAGTTAACGCAGTCAAGGCTTTATGTGGCTTTTGTGCAACACCACCACGCCCCAAAAGGCAACGCAAACACGCGAGAGGGCGTCCATTGTGCGTCTCTTCGCTACGCAGAACGAAAATTGTTCACACAGTGGAAGTTAATTGACCTTCAACTGGTGAATACGGAATAGACGAAAAAGAGGCAGAAGCAAAGGACGAATGGTGAGGAGGAAGCGCAAGTAGAATTTGTGACACAATTTCAAATACAAAGTGATGTTTTAGCAAAACAAATAAGAAGATTGAAAATAGTTTATAAAAATACAATTTAAAAGTGGAAAATAAATTAAAAAAATCTACCAACTACCTTGCCGCCCTCTCACCACCACACCAATTTTTTGATAATGCCCCACAGAAATCATGGAAAATTCACCATCAAATTCAATTGAAAAACAAATTGATAAATTCCTGGAACATTTCAAGCGCAGCGCCTCAAAGGCCATGGAGGCCGATTGGTGTAGCGGCGGCAGCGTTACGGGCTCCGTTACAAGTGCGGGGTCGAGTTCGGCGGGCGGTGGCGTTAGCAATGCGCCATCATCCAGCATTTTGACTGCTGGTCTTGCGAACTTGAGCGTTGGCGCCGCTGATGGTTTGTGTGCTGGTCTGTTTGGTGGGGGTGGCGGTGGCGGTGGTGGTGGTGGTGGTGTTGGTGGTGTTGGTGGTATCAATGCCACTGCTGTTGTCAACGCAAATGGCAGTGCTGTCAATCAATCGCCGTTACATCAAGCACAGCAACAACAACAACAACAACAACAACAGCAACCGCTTATGCATCCACTTTTGCAACGCACAAAAAGTCGTTCCAGTTGTTTGGATATTTCGGATTTATCGGGTGAGTTAATCGGTTAATCGTGTTTGTGGATAATAAAAAAAATATAGCTGATGGGTAAAATTTTATATAATGTATTTAGAAGAAGGGAAATGAACATTTATTTGCATGTATGTTTCATATTTATACAGAAAGCGGTTTAGGTTTTCTATGGGATTTTTGTTTTCGGCAATACGCCTAGGGGAGCTGCACGATTAGAAGGTAATTGACCAGGGTCATACCTCCATACTCAGGGTCATTGCAAATCAATAATTGGATTATCACTTACCGAAAAACTTTTTCAAAAGGAACTAAGAAAGAGTAATTCCAAATAAGTACTATTGGGCTAGGGGCCCTCCGGTACCGAGCAATGCTATCCATCTTTACCCGGATGGATCTAAGCTTAGTGCAGGTGAAGTAGTCTATTTAGCCGCCGGGAGGCTTAAAATATAATTTTGCTTACCTATAATAATAATATAATACAATGGCGCTATTATAACTCTGACGTGTTTTTTTGGCCGAGCTTCTCTCCCAATTCGAGGTGTGCTCCTTTTTGTTTTTCCTACTAATTGGGTGGACCTACAGTTTTATGCCGGCTCCGAACGGCGAATGCATTTTTTGTGAGAAGCTTTTACATGGCATAAATACTCTCGGAGGGTATGCCGCCCACTGCCGAGAGGTGACCGCTGCTCTTAAAAAACTCAATAATTGGATTTTTACTAATCAGAAAAAATTTTTTTTTTGTCTCGGACTGGGGTTTGAACCCGAGACCTCTGGCATAGCAGGCGAGCACTATACCCACTGCACCACAGCGGCTTGCCTGCTCACTGCAATGTCTTCCAGGCGGAGGTAGCAGCGATAAAGTAGGCGATCGAGTTCTTGAAAGCAAGGAATAGTGAATTTAAAGACGTTTGCATCTTCTCGGACAGCCCGGCTGCACTTAAACCGCTTGGGACTGTCATTTGTATATCAAGAACTATGGAAAATGGTGGCAGTTTTCTAAATGAGATGGCTGAGCAGTTTGCCATTGACCTTGTATGGATGCCTGGACACTGTAACATATCGGAAAACGAGTTGACAGACGAACTTGCTAAAGAGGGAACACCCTCTCCAAATATCGTGGAAGGGTTTAGGTATGCCGCTCACTACCAGCAAGCTCACACTGAAGGAGATGTACTTCAAAGAAGCAAATGACATGCAACCATACTAGGCTCCTGTGGGCTAACTGGAATGCCAGGCGGACCAAAGGTCTACCCGAACTCGGACGGGCCGAGCTTGCACTAATGACAGGGCTAACAACAGGTCATAAATTTCTTGGGAAGCATGCAGAAAGGATGAATGCTGCATATTGCGATTTCTGTAGGGCTTGTGAAGACGAATAAGAGTCCGAAAGAGCAAAACACTTGCTGTTCACTAGGAAGGAGGCGATTGAAGGATTTAGCAGGCTACCAATTTAGACGTTTAGGGGATCTAGCTACCGTGGAATTTAGGAAAATTACAATATTTATGGAATCCACACGATGGTTCGGGTATGGGGGTCTTTGGATCCATGTGGTATAACAATGAGACCTTCGGGGTCTAAGTATGCTATGTGGAAACTAGCAACAGCTGCAAATTAACTTAACCTATCCTAACTCCATGAGTGTGAGGCGGCAAATCTATTGAGCATCTATAGCACATAGTACTTACTTTAAATTTAACTGCATCTTTGTAGCCATCGCTTATTGTGGTCGTGATTCATCCTCTAGCGGAGCGTTAGATAATCGACTCTCAATGGGCAATTTCAACTTAATTTGCGGGGCATTGAACTTTTTTAAACTTAACTTGCCTCTTTTTACAAAATCAACTAAATCAACTTATCCTGATTGCACAAAGTAATTTAATGAACAATCATAGAATTCAATTCCCTACAGGGTTTTTTCGCCACCACTAAGTAAGCGCGCTTAATCAACTCAAAGGACACCGGAAACAACTTGAAGACGATTGTCTTCGCTGAACGTTTAAGTTGCAATGTCAGCAAAGTTTTTTCTGGCGCTGTGGTGCAGTAGGTAGAGTGCTCGCCTGCTATGCCAGAGGTCTCGGGTTCAAACCCCAGTCTGAGCAAACACCAACAAATATTTTTCTAATTAGTAAAAATCCAATTATTGGGTTTTTTAAGAGCAGCGGTCACCTCTCGGCTGTGGACGGCATACCCTTCAAGTGTATTTCTGCCATGAAAAAGCTTCTCACAAAAAATGCATTCGCCGTTCGGAGCCGGCATAAAACTGTAGGTTCACCCAATTAGTAGGAAAAACAAATACGAAGCACACCTCGAATTGGGAGAGAAGCTCGGTCATAAAACTCGTCAGAGTTATAATAGTGCCATTGTATTAAATATTATTATTCCACTTTTTCTACTGTTTACTTTTACACACTTTCTTCTTACATTCTTTTCAAATTCTTTTGTATGTCATACGAAACCGTCAAGAGAACGTCAGCAAACCCCATTGATGCATTGCCCATCACACAACATCCAACGAACGACAGCCAAGACGTTTTAAATGACTGCTTAGCAGGGCATTTTGTACATATTAAGTGGGTGGTTTCTTTGGTATTGATTTTTGTTTATTTTTGTTTTTTTTTTTTGTGAAAAAAACATTAGGGGCAGTGGCAGCGATTGACGTAATGCATGTGTCGTTTAAGCAAGGAAAGACAGCAAGAAAACTCTTGTAAAGGGTTAAGCACAAGAGTCTGTCGGAAAGAGGTATGCAAGAGTCTACCGAAAGGAGTATGCTATTTTGTAATCCTACAGGCATACATGGAAAGGATAATTATCCTTTATGCTGTTTGTAATTTATATACACATATGTACACATGTATTTGAGTGGTACAGGATAGCAAAGACAAGACATTGACAGCGTTTTAATGGCTTTTGTGTTGGGTGTAATTAGAATGGAAAATATTTCTGGCTTTAAGAAAATGTTTAAACTTTGTTGTGCACGATTTGTGTTTAATAGATTTTTATCATGTCTACACCTTTTCCAGCAGTACTTTCGAAAGCATCAATTTGATTTTAGAAAACATCATTTTGATTTTAGAAAGCATCAAATTTACTTTAGAATAGTCAAATGTTCTTTAGAAAGCGTCAAATGTACTTTAGAATAATCAAATGTACTTTAGAGGTCATCATTTTGATTTTAGAAAGCATCAAATGTACTTTAGAATAGACAAATGTACTTTGGAAATCGTCAAATGTACTTTAGAAAGCGTCAAATGTACTTTGGAAAGCGTCAAATGTACTTTAGAAAGCGTCAAATGTACTTTCGAAAGCGTCAAATGGGCAAAATTAAACGAAATTAATAATTTGATTGTCCAACTGGCATATCATCAAGTGCATACATACATATTATACAGTAGAAATACTTAACAAGGTAAATTTGATGCTTCGAAAATATATTTGACGCTTTCGAAAGTACATTTGACGTTTTCCAAAGTACATTTGACGCTTTCTAAAGTACATTTGACGCATTCTAAAGTACATTTGACTATTCTAAAGTACATTTGATTCTTTCTAAAATCAAAATGATGAATTCTAAAGTACATTTGATAATTCTAAAGTACATTTGCCGCTTTCTAAAGAACATTTGACTATTCTAAAGTACATTTGATGCTTTCTAAAATCAAAATGATGCTTTCTAAAATCAAATTGATGCTTTCTAAAATCAAATTGATGCTTTCGAAAGTACAATTGGAAAAGGTGTAGAAATATATCGTCGGTCTCCTGCCAGAAACACGAATGTGAAAATTTTTTTAAGCACGATGTCTGCTCTTTATCGGGTATATATTGATGTAATTACAATTTATTATTTGTATAAGTTCTTGTGTAAACATACATACATAATATGTACTTGTATGTACATAAGCATATATACAAATATTAATTGCTATTATATCAATATATACCCGATAAAATGCAGACATCGCACTTAAAAAAATTTTCACGTTCGTGTTTCTGGCAGAAGACCGACGATATGTGAATCTAGGTATAAGAAGAAACTCAGCTTAAAACTCGCTGCTAATCTCTTACTATTATCGATTTATTAGAAACCTGTAGGCTGATTCAAATAACGGAATATCAATATTTTCGAAGCTTTCATTTAAAGTCTGGTAATTTACATCGCCCATATATTTACGAATATCTAAAAAAATCTATGAATAGAAACTAATTCATGCACATGTTCCCTAAATGCTATAAACCGAAAGAAATAAATGTCATAAAATATGCATTGCTGCCCTATAAACATTTGGTACGATTAACAAATCGAAAATAACAACAATGTTTTCTCAACACGAACAAACGCTATTAATTATGAAAGATGATTTGCCGAAGAGAGGACTAGTCCAGAGGCTCGGAGTATTTTTTAGGGGGGTTAAAGTTTTATAGTTGTAGCTGGAGGTGCAATTACATACTTTATCGAAAATAACTTATAAAAAATTACTTCAAATGAAGTTTTTGAGCTCGGATTTCTTCCACATAATTTCATAAACAATTTCTTTGCGGTGTACTTTAACCCTCTAACCCCAAAGAAAATTTCAATGTTTAACCCTTTTTAGAAACACATGGAAAGAATATCAATTGGAAATGCAGATGTGGTCTTTTGCGTTTTTTATATGAAGATTGTCTCTGAGGAGACCCCTAGTGAAATTTTATGGTGAATAATTTTCTGGAACATTTTAACCCTCTATCGCCCTTCAAAATACTTTTTTTCGGACTTTAAAAAAGGGGGTCAAACGAACTCTTCGTGTAGGTGTTGGGTGGTTAATGTATTCTACGAAATTATAGCTCGTGCAATTTTACTGTATGTTGCCTCACAACATATTTCTATACAATATGAATTTTAACCCTTTTTTCGTTTATTTAAAAATCACTTGGGCAAAATTTCGTAAATTTAAAATGACAATCAAAAAATTCGACCTCAGGGAGCAAAACGGTTTGGGGGTTTTACTATATGGATAGTGGTCTTTCGTGATGTGTGGTAATTATTCCGTGTGAAAATTTTTCCTCCACCACACAACAACCCTCAATTTGTGTCACAGTGTTATAAGTTCAATCTCAGTTCAATATTCGCATTTGCAAAGCGAAGGTCATTCATGTTCGAAAATTCACCACAATGTTTATTGCTTAGTTTTCGATGTTTATTTTTATGATTAGAAATGGTTTTTGCTTTGAAATGGTTTTGGCTTTGAAATGGCTTATTGCTTTCCTTTGGTGGCTTTTTCAGTAATGCCTACATTTATAGTAGGGCTGCCACGGCGTATGAGTGCCTCTACTATATGCGCGGCATGCACATTAAAAACATTTGTTTGTTGTATGTATGTATGTAAATGCAATAAAAAGCAATCAGGCACTCGCATTTACGTTTCATTTGCTCATTCATGGCACGCTTTAGTGCTTTTAACTGCAATAAATGTTGTTGTTTTTTTTCTAAGTAGTTTTAGTATTTTTTTTTGCGCTTTTTACGATTGCACTTGGAGCACAAGCGCATATATTATGAAGCTGTAAATGAATGCTTTGATGCTAAATGCAAATCAGATGTAATAATTATGTTTAAAAATATTAATTTATGTATAGGCAACTCGTAGATGCTCATAGACTTAACTGTTCCATAACGATTTTTGACTTTGTTATCATTTAACTGTTGAGGAATACTTATGTATGTATGCTTAGTAAGTGTATACGGTTATGTACGTTCTAGCAAAACTTTCTTTAAAGTAAATCTGCTTACAGTTTGCTCGGTCTTTTATGATAACATACCTGTGCATACATACTTGTTATTTCAGTCGATATATGAGAACAACAAATCGAAAAAGCGCCCACAAAACTTATGGGCCCGTCAGAATTAATACTTTTCCGGCAAGCATATATTTCTTACGGCAAAGTTGAAGTACTGAATGTGTCTATCGTCATTCAAATACATCTAATTTTAATCTTTTGTCAGTTAAACGGATTGCTGGATTGACGAAAAAGTATTCATTCTGATGGCCCTATTACCTACAAGTGCAGCACTGACTTGAATCATTTTTTTGAAAATCAAAAGCTCATTTTTTGATATACTTCATACCTTGCGTAAAATTTATGTTTGACATTTTTTTACATCCATTTCACCTACGCATCTACATGCCATTACTTTTTAAATGTTTAACCCTTCTGTTACATTCAAAAAAACTTACGCATGTAACATTAAGGTCACGGAATGACCTTACCTGTGTTTTTCATATATATCGATATGGAAGTATAATTTCAATGGAAATTTTCAAAATGTATTAGTTCAATTGATTATTTATCGGATTATACACTTATTTAAATGCATATACTTAATATATTTTTAATTCTTATGTTCAAGACCAAAGATTGTGGAAACGGTAACTCTGTACGATTTTATCCATACATTGGTTTGTCTTTTGTATGCATATGTTTCAACAAGTTGGTCAGTTGTATGCACTTCTGATTTTGTAGAATTATAGAAGCTGTTTCGGTAAATTATATTTTCTATTGTGGTCCTACCACTATTCTGCCTAATCGGCTACGTTGACCACTCAATATTTCTATCTGTGGAATAATACACGGGAGTGGGTACTACCTTCATTTTCCAATAAAAGGTCAATTAATTCGTCGTTATCACTTCCTGCATATTCGTAAGAAGAACCATCGGGCTCAAACTAATCGACTATATTGTCTTCGCCCTCAACTTCACTACACTCATCAACATCCATATCATTATCAATGATATACTCTATTTGGCTTTGTGTCAGGCGATTTGGCTCTAAACCATACATATATTAATCTGCAAATATATCACAAATAATAAAATATTGGAATTAAAATACTTACCGAAGCTTTCACTCTTTCATTTTTATACGAATGTAATAAAAATCAGCTTTTGCGCACAAAATAACACTGACGGTCACTGAATGACCTGAAGGGGCGCACACGTAACTCTTGATGTTACCACTTGTTTGATAATGCAAAATCCTTCTTTTTATGCTTTTGCGAAAGGATTTTCCTCAATACAGAAATACGTTGAGGGAAATTCTAAAATTTTGTTCATATTAGCATTTATGAGAAAATTAAACAAAAAAAGGTCATCAAATGACCTAAATGTAACAGAAGGGTTAAGTTTGTGGCTTGTTTTATGCGCTTACGTACGTGCTTATGTTCGTATGCCCGCATTTGCTGCACTTCGATGGCTGCTTGCGCTTACTTTGATGCTTTGATGCCATCAAGTTTATTTCTTTTTCCATTTTTTATTTAAATTTTTTATTCTTTTTTGGTTTCTTTAATTTTTATTCTTTTTTTGTTTTGTCTTTTTGTAATTAAGTAGTTTTAGTGCAGCGCATTCTTAGTAATTGTCTTGCACATTTTCCACAGTTTTCCATCATATTTTCTTTAATTTTTGTCTTTTTTATGCTCTTTTCGTCTTTTTTCCTCTTTTTGTCTTTTTTATGCTCTTGCCATCTGCTTTTATGCTTGATTTGTCTAAATACCTTCCCCCTGTTCTCTTTAGTACCCTCGTTGCTTACACAATTCACTTGCAATTATTTTGAGAAACATTTTTTTTTGCCTCGCTGCGTTTGTTGTTGGTGACTTTTGTGGCATGCAGCGGCGACAGCTTTCCCAGAGTTGCCGTTGCGCTTTGTTGGTTGTTGGATTCATATGGCTACATATGCATGTATGTATGTAAATATGCACATAAATTTATGAATATATACTAACAATACTTCTTCTCTTTTCTCTTTCCCTCCATTTTCACCTTCTATGCGTAGTACATAGTATATGCACACATTTACGTACTTAATTTATTTGAAATGCAATGCTTTCAGATCAGTTACTCAACGACCTTGAGCATTCCTAGAAAATCTTGTATTAAGAATGAAATATATGAATATATATTTATGTTTTATGTGACAAATTTGTATATACATATGTACATATTACGAATGTATGTACTTTCAGTTTATAAATCAACCATCAACATGCAATGTGTGAAGTTTAATCTCAATGTGGAAATGGAGATTTTGAGTCTGTTAAGATTTTTTAAGCTCTCTCCTACAATAGAAATTTTAATTTTTAACCTGGTTGAAACCCACTTAGTTTGTTAATATAGTTTAAAATTAATAGTGGTAATAAAATTTCAAAAATTCTTTAAAACCCGTTTGCAATAAAATACAAATGTTATAGTTTCTTCCTGAAAACTCCAGTTTAAAAGATAAAAGGGTTCTCTAATCCCTGGTTGACACTGAAGGAAATACAAACATAAGTGTTTCGAAGAGGAACCGTTAAGTTCAGAAAGTACTTCAAATTTTGGAAACATCAATGGCTTGAATAAGAACCTAGTAGATCTCACTCAATATTGTATGCTTCCTAGTTCTGTTGTAAAGTAGAGTAACTAACGCTAATTAAATTGCTTGCTTAATTTTCCCAACACCTCGCCCATGTGATGCCGACTTCAATCTAAAGAAAATTTCGTGCCAGAAAAGTGAATATTAAATTAAGGAAATATGTTGAGAGTAGAATTTCTGCAAAAACTTAAGTCACGCTATTTATGAATACATTTTTAACACCTGAACAATCGCAAACGCAGATAGTCTGCTAGCCAGCCAAATGCACAACAAAGAAAAGGCGCCACACAGAAAGAAAATTGTATAGCTAGAGATGAGAATTTTCCCTCTAAACAGGTAATCGGTTTTATGTTCATACATATATGGATGTATATTATTTTTCATTGTTTTTAATCAAGAATCTCGTTCTAAAACCCGCCAGCGGTTCATAAGTATATCGCGCCAGTCAAATATTATATTATATTGTAAATGTTGTTTAGTGAAAAATTTGTAATACATATATACAAAAAATATGGATATGACATCCATAGTTTATGGATCAGACAGGATTATCCACAGATATGGACGTGACATCAATATAGTTTTCTCCGTCTATAGACTGATACTTATAAAAAATAATTTTCAGAAGATGCTATTTTGAATGCAAAACTGAAAAAATAGAAACAAAATTAACTCTTCCAAAAACTGATCGAAATTACCATCCCTTACTGCTTAAAACATCAGATAATAAGCTAGAAACTTCAAAAAATAAATCAGCGACATGCGTGTGCTGTTGCTAAAAGAAATGAAAAGAAAAAGAGAACCTTAAAAATAGAACGAATTGACCACAGATATTCATATTCCACCTATCCTATCCAACTATCCTATACAATTACTTAATTAATATTTCACTAGTGCGGAAATGCGCATCGAACACGCCAAGCTTTGTTTTTTAGTAAACCAAAAAAATAACAAAACAGCGCCAGTAAGAAGAAGAATTAAAAAAAATCAAAGCAGTGGCAGACGGAAATATTTTTGGCAGCAAATACTAAGATTTTGTGAGCAATATACTAAGTACATAAATATGCATTGAAAAATGGCTGCTGTGCTTATAAATAATGTGCATAAGGGGGATAGGAGATGCGAGGCTGCGAGTTGTTTAGAATTTTTTATAGCAATATAAATGTATGGGTTAATGGAAGGAAAGTAGTGCAGCAACATTTATGCTCACTTCATTGCGTTAATGTTTTTTGGCCTATAAATGTCGAGCGAAATTAAAATGAGTGGTTGTTGGGGTATTTTTTTTTTTTTTTTGTTAAACACAGGACTGATTTTTTTATAGTACAGGCTGTATATTATTTTTTAAAAGATTTTCTGTACAAGTTAGCCTAAAATAATGCATTAAAATACATTTGGGTTTATTAAGTAGAGCACAAAACAAATGAGAGAAAAAAGCAAAGAAAATAATTAGCGAAGAAGTGAGCATTGACATTTTTGTACACATACAAAATAAGCGGAAAAAAGATTTAAGAAAGAATAAGAGATTTTTGTTTTTTCTGTAAAAACTAATCTACTTTTTGTTAGTTAATACTGTGATACAGTATTGCTTTGTTTCTTTCAGTCTACACTTGTATAATATTCACTAATGTTTAATTAGATATTTTCGCGCCTAAAGCAGAGTTTTAGCGAACTTATCCTTTTATAGTAGAAAAAGACAAGCATGTCTACTCTTCTCAAAAACCTTTTGGCATCTCTGCATTTCTCATTTGTCCTATTCACGTTCTATTGTGATCTCACCAGACACGATGCTGTCATAAAATCAGCTGATTGCTTGTTCTTGGTACTTTATCTGGCACTTGTGTACGTAGAACTGTCAATTTGGTTTATTTCCCATAAAACAATATTAACATACATAACATTAGCACATTATCACATGTTTATTTCCAAGAGTCATACATATTCATACACATCGAGTATTAAAAAAGTACGCAAAATATTATCGAGCTCAATTGTAGATTTGTAAATGCGTATTACGTGCTTTGTTGAGAAATAACGAGCAAAAGGTCACGATAAACGATAATAAAATAACGCTAAAGCATAGAGAAAGACTTTTTTGCGTACAATTTTTATTTATTTTTTTTTTTCCTCCTTAGCAGTTCAACGTTTTACTTTTTCTTTTACGATTGCAGCCACTGCGGCTCCACTCATATCACACCATTTGGCACACATGTTTAGTTTTTTTCTGCTGGTTATGCTCCAGTTTGTGGCAAATTTTTATCATCATTCTAATTCCATTGCGTCTATTTGCCGCCAAAGAAATAACAGAAAAATAAAAACTCATTTCAGTGATATGAGAGCACAAAATATAATAAAATGTATCATACATACATACATATATACATATATATTACTAATTTGATGCCAGCGGTTACCAAACTGAACATTGCACTCTTGAAAGCTATAGCACTAATTTAAAAGGTTATGCAGATAAAATAATTTTTTTTCGTGTTTTTTTTTTTTATTTTAAGCGACCTTCATTTACTTTTTAAAGAACCCGTATTTTCCAAATTATTTGCCCTTTACTCGGATCTTTCAACGAAGTTATGTATCAGTGTTCTGCTTCGAGTAAGGTTTTCGGCTCATCGATCTGACACAGTGCAATGCAACTCATACACATGATGTTTACCCGAATAAGCGATACGAGTAAAGCTTTTGTACGTTCGATGTCAAACGAACAAATGTTTGGTTGGAAAGAAATGTACAAACCAATGATTTGTACATAAGTAGAAATTATCGTTTGATCGATCGGTGTATGATTTGTACTTAAACAGAAATGATCGTTTGATCGATCGGTGTACGATAATGTACATTTTTAATATGTGTGTCGTATAAATATATGTATCTATGTACATACATATATATGTATGTATGTATGCTGGATTTAGTTTTAAAGCCTTTTTTCTTGCATTTTCAATTCTTTATTTTCTGTAATCTTTGTATGAGTGCGGATCAGCCGCTTTATTTTACTTATCAAAAATTTAAATAAACGATTAAAAACTTTTCAAAGCGATAAAATGAAAAATCAATTTGTTTTTATTTTCATTAGTAGATACTTTTTTATTTCATTTTTAATATAAAATTAGAAAAGCTATTATATAAAAGAAAAAAATTCGTGCATACAAATTAGGCATTATTTCATTTATTTATTCTTGTTTTCATCAATACTGTTTTATTTCATTTTTAATAGAAAATTAGAAGTTATTATATAAAAGGAAAAAATTCGTGCATACAAATTAGGCGTTATTTCATTTCTTTATTCTTGTTTTCATTAATACTTTTTTATTTAATTTTTAATATTAAATTAGAACAATTAATATATAAAAGGAGAAACTTCGTGCTTACGTATTATGTAAAATATTTTCATTTCTTAAAACTGAATTTAAAAAAAGCATATTGTCTATAAGCGCAGGAGCTAGGCGGTTGCGCTTTTCGACTATTAGATTACCAGCAAGTGAAAATGTGCGCTCATTTGCTGCACTGCTAGCTGGAATGGATAATATTTTAAGGGCAAAATTATAAAGAGTTGGAAACTCATTTTTTGATTTTCCCACCACCGCATGGCATCAAAATTATTTTCGAAGGCTGTTTGCCAATCGGTAACATTTTTCTCTATGGCAAAATGAGGTAGAAAATTTGTTCCATGTTGAAAAAAAAACCTATTTTGCTGTGCCAACGGAAGAGAAAATTTTGACAGTTACAAAGATACACATATGGGCGAAAACGGGCAACGATACAATTTTAAACCGTAAAATGCATAGAATTGTTGATGGCAGTATTAATGGAACAGAAGAAATGTATTCATGTAACGATTTGATGTTATTTTGTATTTAAATATTTGTGTTACTTATATGTGTATGTATTTAGCCCAATGGGCTAGGTAAAATTATGACGTTCAAATCCACCACGAATACTGTCAAAATTTTACTCCTTATGTCAAAATTTCATTTTTTCTACCGATTAGCACACGGCCGAATTGTACAAATTCATTAATTTGACACCCATTTTCGTCTTCAATTTCACAAAAAACTTCCCACACTTCACTGCGGCCCTTTCTTTTATTAGATTTTTTGTAAACACCACTTTTAAGTTTTTCGTACAGTCGAATGATCTTATAAACATGCAATGATCGCGATCGATCAACTGATCGATCGGTTCGTTATAGTATGTACATATGTATACTCGTGCGATCATACAGCGGTCGTATCGTTCAACCTGTACATATATTTGTTTCAAACCAAACCGTTCGATCGCTGTGTTGTTTAGTATGAAAGAATACAAACGAGCTGTAGCTCGTACGTTTACGGTTTGCCGGGTATCAAACGTACGTACACAATGAGTTGTATGCTATACCCGAACTTCAAACTGATCGAAGCAGAACTCTGTTATGTATATAAGGAATCATCAGAGGTGCCGAAGTTAGCTTGAAGATATTCTTGTACCTGGGTCCCCAGAAAACATAGAAAACCAAGGCGAATCCAACTAGACAAATAAACTCTAATTTTACTAAAAAAAAGATTACATGCATACATATATATATTCCTGAGCTTCTGGTCCTGAAGCTGGTATACAAATTTAAAACAAGGGAAGAAAAAGATTGAGTCACTCTGATTACAATACAGCTATTCGCTTCTAATTCTTACGAAGTTGCTGGAAGGGAGCATACTTATTCAGATGTAAATGCAAACAAACATGCTTTTCTTTTAAATGCATTTGGCTGCAGTGGCATATTTTCCTTCCAAACTTTTCTTGATATGTATGTATGTATGTAAGTTTTTCTTTTCTTCGTGTTTTTCGCCTTGCGCCAACTCAGACTAAGTGGCGTCACTAAAAAGGGCAAAGCACTATGTGCAGCACATGTAAACAGTCCGTATGTACGGGCATAAGTGGGTCCGCGGGCTCGTTTTGTCTTGAGGTGGGTGTGTACAAATATGGTTGGATTACAAATGCTGCCAGCTCAGAAGGTATGCATAATCACACGGAAATACATATTTATGCCACACTGCATAGGTACATTGCACGTGGATATGGCCAAGTTTTTTTTTTTTTTTTTTTGCTTGCATAGGGAAATGACTCATACATTCTTAGTTAGACATTCAAACGCCTCCTGCCGCTCCCAAAAAAGCAGACATAAGTACATATATTTTCTTGCTCCTTACGTTTTATGCCTAAAAATCCAAGGTGTGTATGTTTGTACCTGTACTTTAGAAAGCCATTCATAAATGTGGCCGTTTTTGCTTTATTTGTTTTATGCAATATACAAGCACACATAGTTATGACTCATTCAAGCACCATCAGCATTTAGCAAACCAATACAGCAACATAATAATATGCTTAGTTGTGTGGGTATAGATATGTCATGTGTAGGTACATTTGTCAGAGATGTTAAGTATTTCAATCATCGTGACTTTCAGCCCTTGAAGTCCCATTCTTTTTCTTGAAGTCTTGAATGCAGCCTTTCAGTCTTTTTTTGACTGATGATTTAAAATTTGAAGTCCCCAGTATTTTTGGCAAGTATGAATGACCATTCATTTTTTTCATTCATTGATGACTGGCGATATTTTTTAAGCAGTCATTTAGTAAACTAGTACCAAAAATATGCTCTCTATGTACTTTAGCTGTAATAGTATTTATTTTGCATATACCTAAAATGGCCAGTTTATAAAATCTTTGAAATACATATCGCTAGCTTAGAGTGCAAACTGTGTACGTCCATTTTTATGAAAAAGTGTATTTTTATGTACAATGCTAGAAAAATCAAATACGCACCGCGCTAAACAAGTCGGTGATTCTTGTCATATTTCGACTCGTTGTTATTCAGTGATACGCAAATTGTGTAAGTCGAAAGAGCGAAGAAAATTTTGTAAGTCCAAAATATTTACATGAACAGAACATTTTTTTTTTGTTCATTTCGAAATTTTTTTTGATTTTTTGTTTTTATCACTCCCACAAAGTTTGAAAAAAAGGACTCACGCAATTTGCACTCTAAGCTAGCGATATGTACACTAGAGCGTATCGAGAAAAAAAAGTTCGCCGCACGCCCTCATATGATCTCTTTTTCGAAAACATTTCCGGAAATTTTTTTTTTGGACCCCGCTAGAAGTCGCTAAAATTCAATTTTACATATCTTCGGTTTTATGGAAGGTTCCTACTTTATAATTGTATTAACCCTGTGTGCGCCATTGGGGTCACTTCCACCCAGTACATAGTTTATACCACCTTAATATAACTTTTTTCTGCCGGTATGTTAAACGTCGTCAAAAAACATTAACTTTTGCGAAAGAGGTATTTTGATCGATACCGTATAACCGCAAATAAAACACATTTAACGTTCCGAGGAATATGCGTTTTTCGCTTCCTATGGTTTCTAGGTTAATTTTATAAAGTTTTTTTCTGAAGAGTCTCCTACTGAAATTTTATACCGAATAATTTTCTAGAACATTTTAACCATCTATCACCCCTAAGAAAGGGTTATTTTGACTGACTGACAAAAAATGAATAGCAGTCATTTTGACCCCAATCAAAAGACTGCGCAGTCACAAAGTACTGCATTACTTAACATCTCTGACATTTGTGACATAGGATTACCATCCATGCCATAGCATTACCATCTATGTCATATTATTCTGATTTGCTTTGTTAGGCTTACTTAAGTGGCTGTGGTAGCGACAAGTGGACTCTAGGCAATTATGTGTTATTCACACTGTTTGCTGAGGACCAAGTGGATGGACCAGGAGGATTACCAGAAAGAGGCGATAGGTAGCTGTTTGCGATATTTTTGTACACATTTAGATGATTGTAGATAGCTAAATTTATCTCTTTGCTTATGATTTTAAATTGAACACTCTTTAAACCTCTAGTGCGTTTTCTAGTCCTCGATAACCCGGTGTGAATCTAAGGATTTATAGCTAAGAAGATAATGCTAAACCTCCACGAAGGGGTCAACCCTGTTCTATAAAGTCCAAAACAATAGTATGTTTAAGGTTGTTAGAGGGTTAAAATGTTCTAGAAAATTATTCGCCATAAAATTTTACTAGGGGTCTTCTCAGACAAAATCTTTGTACAAGGAACCTAAAAGACCTCAGAAAGCAAAACACCAATATTCCTTGGAATATGCAAAAAAATCTAATGATTTCTTTGTATGTGTTTTTCACACCTACTTACCCTGCAGGGTACTCAATAACTAGTGAGCAAAATTTCTAGTTCCGAACTAGCGAAAGGTGCCAAAAGGGAACTAGATCAATTGTAGTTAGACCCTCACCAGTTCAAGAGTAGTGAATTGAGTGTCCATTATAAGACACACTTTGATTTGTATGCAATTTCGAAGTGACAAAAATTCTATGAAAATTTTTCGTTCGTTCAATTGCCGTCGGCCTTGTATATTTCTGCAATTCTCAGATGTTTAGTGAAGCGTTTTATATAAAGAGTTTTCTATTTGCATCTTAACTTGTATGAAATGAAATGTTCCCCTAATTATGCTTTTCCGATCCCTCAGGCTTATTTTTAATTTCTTTTTTATTTTATTACTTTTTAATTATTATTGTAAAATTTTATTAAATAAATAAATAAAAAAATAGTAGTTAAAAAAAAAATTAAAAAAAATTATCATCCACCTTGACACCGACAGCATTCGAACCCGTGCCCCTCAGATTGAAAGGCACATGCGTTAGCCAGTCGGCCATCGCGCCACTTGCATGAAGTGTATCAAAGGCTGCACCTAAGCGGCAGATGTAAAACTGTAGAATTTGTAGGTACTTGTAGCTAGTTCAGAACTATCGAAAATGTGCCAATAAACGAACTAGTGAAAACTGTAGAATTTAGTACTAGTTCGGAACTATCGAAAATGTAGTGCAGAGAGTGACAATTGACACCGCCTAGAACATCGCCGTGTTAAATTCGGCAGTTGATAACACGCAAAAGAGATTTAGCTCGCACCAGTAGTGGCGAAAAATGCACTAGAAGCGACCTAGTTCTGAACTAGAGATTTTCCCTACAGGGTAGGTACATACATACATATACCTACAATGAATATATACATATAAAAGTTGTTGCATATTTCATGGCGTAATTTGTGATTATTATACCCTCTAGTCTTTTAAGTTCTTTGTAGGTACAAAGATTTTGTCCGAGGAGACCCTAGTGAAATTTTATGGTGAATAATATTCTGCAACATTTTAACCCTCTAACGACCTTCAAAATACTATACTTCTCTTCGTCAAGGTGTTATAGGGTTAAATTATTCGACGCAATTAGAGCTCGTGCAATTTTGCTACATGTTTTCTAACAACATATCGTCGCCCCGGAAGAAGAAAGACGCATGTCAGTAATTTGTCGATGAAAAAAGGCCCATTAAAAATATGTCGGGGAAGAAAGACGCTTTACAAAACATGTCGACGAAGATAGACGCATTAAAAAATATTTCGACGAACAGAGACGCATTATAAAATATTTCGACGAAGAAAGACGCATTAGCATTATTAACTGCGAAGAAAGACGCATTAGCATTAATATTGACAAAGAAAAATAAAAAATCGAATACGTCTTTCTTTCCTAAAAAATATTTAAATGCGTCTTTCTTTATAGTAAAAAAAAAATAAAGTTTTTCTTTCGAAAAATATTTTTAATGCGTCTTTCTTTGAAAGAAAAAAAGTTTGCGTTTTCTTCCTCAACAAAACAGTTTGCGTCTTTTTTCTTCTATAGCGACGATATTTCTATACGATATGCATTTTAATATTTTTTTCGTTTATTTAAAATTCACTCAGACGAAATTTCGTAAATTTAAAATGGCTATAAAAATTTTTTGAACTCAGGGAGCAAAACGATTTGGGGATTTTACTATATTTATAGTTGTCTTTCGCTCTGTATTCAAAAATATTCCACCCCCAAAAGTGCTGTTACACAGTGTAGTAATTGATGGGAAGGCAAAAAATCGATTACAATACAGCATTAGCATTATGTTAATGACATAACAGAATTTCTCTGCAACTGTCAGATACCCATCAAGGAATGTTATTCTTCCATACCCAGCATAAACACAAACGTATACACATACCATACAAACACATAAAAATATGTTTGTTTACCATTCAGTAGTTGATTGCATTTGACAACATTTGCCTTATTCAATGCCGGCAGCTGAGATACATAACATTCAGAGAGAGATACAGATAGTCCAAGAGCGAAAATTATACGAAACAAAATTTTGTACGAGAGCACGCAGGCAGGGGGTGTATTAAAATGTCAAAATTTCATTACTGCACACGAGAGTCAACGGTACACACCAAATATTATGCACAAAGTGAACTTCGCGGCTGTGATAACCGGAAATTTTCCTAAATTTAATAAATAATATGCATATTTTATTGTGCATTGAAAAATTAAACAGAAACAAAGTGGCACAAAAATAAAATTATAATATGTATACTAATTAAGTATGTGTGAAAATGTAAATGAAAAAAGTACTAAATTAAGTGAAAACGGAAGTTCCTATTGAAAATGTTTGTATACATGTGTCTAGACATATGTATGTGTATTAGACTGGCCGCAAATTTTTTTTTCTCGAATTCTATTAATAAACACTGCCTAAAAGGTGAGGTATGGTATAAGAAATAACGTCCTATTTTTTTATTCAGATCGCACCAAGCTTTGTTGACCCTCATCAAGCTTAAAAGGTTAAAAAATTTTTTCTTTAATTAATTTTTTATTTTTTTATTTTATGAAATTTCAAGAAATTAAGAATAATAAAAACAATATCAATTCAATAAAATGGACTTTTTGTGAGACGGAAATGTCTTACGATAATGTTCAACTACTTGCAGTAGGAATTGTTTATCCTCTTCGTCATACGTTAAGGTACGGTTAAAGTCTGTTATCAACTTAACTGCCCTTTCGGCTGCATCGTTCACCACTGCCAAAGTTTGACATGCCGATTTCGCTTTGCGATAATCATCTTTGGTTTGCCACGTAGAAGGATCCGAATTTATAAATGATGTATTAATATTCAAAGAAATGCTTTCATCGAAAAATGATAACCCAACAATTTCCTCACTCAAGTACCACAAATGGTTTTTAATCTTATGCAACAAGGCATTAGAAACTTCTTTATCAAAATATAAAATGGCATCTTTTATTAATTTGAGATCTTGTGCTGGTGCATCTATTGCATTAATGCATGTAAACCAATATGGAACGTAAATGTTTGTCAAGAAGATACAAATACTGCGAAGGTTTTTCAATTCCGATGAAGTCAATTTGAACTGATCGCGAAACAAAAATATTTTATAGCAATATATGCATTTCGACATGAACCTAGCATGCGATGTTGCTCCGGGTTGGCGTACTTTAGTAAAGTTTGGAACATTTTCTCCAATAAAAAGCAATGACAGTTGGAGAAGCTCCTAATAATCGGACCTTGAACTTTTTGATTTTTCGTACAACCGATACACAACTTCATACAACAGCCCCAAAAACATTGCGATTTCCAGCGCAACATGCTCATGTTGTATAAAAAATTGCAAGGTGTGTGGCTGGCATCATGACGATCGGATAGTGTACGCACACTATTCATTGTGGTTCATGTACGAGTAACATAGTTCTCATAATAAAGCGAGTTGTTGTACTTCACTACAAGAAAACCAAACGAGTAAGGTCCGATTTTACTTGCATAGCACAGCAGCGCACAACATAAGAACTGTCACATACGAAATCTGTTTAATGGGATTTCCGTGTAATCGATTACTCAACGCATAGCGGCACAGGGCACAGCATAGAAGTCTGTTGAATTTTGATTTCTGTGTTATGTGCTATGCGATTTGACATTTGGCAACACGAATGTGTGTGTGCTGAGTGTGCGAAGGGTTGCACGCAAGGCTAATTTATATAGGTTAACTTACTAAACAGCTGATTTTTCACTTTTTTCTACTGTTTTACTTTAATAATGGTGCTTATATCAAACTGGGATCAATTTTGAGCATGGTGCAATATGATTTCTACAAAGGCGAACTATGATTTTGACAGAAGCACCACAGAATACACAAACAATTTACATGGAGTGTGTATGTATGTATGTACGAATGTCGGGATGCGAAAACTTTTATTAATTAACCATGGTTGCACGTCTATGCGAAGTATAATCAGCTCTATGCGCTATATGTTTTGCGCTGCCCTGCTTTGCAATGCTATGCAAGTATAACAGGGCCTTAACTCGTTTGGACATATGAATGTACTCATGCAACAGTCTACTGACTACTGCTGACTATTTCTGGTAAAACTGTCAAACGATCAGCTGTTTGGAAATTTACTTCCCTGCTGGAATAGTTAGACTCATTTCAACATTTGTATCAGCACGTTAAGAGCAGGGTGAAAAACAGCAGCAATGTCTTGGAATTTGATTGTTTTTGCTCGTTAAGTACCGTTATATTCACTTAGCAACTCAAAGCAACGGTACTGATACTTTGTTTTAGGTGTAGAAAACGCAAGAAGGGCTCAGCAAGAGAATTTTTATCTCTCAAAACAGACATATTAAAAAAAATCATGTTCAAGGTTAAAAAATAAAATTTTCCATACATTGGGCTCAATGAGGGTCAACTAGACAACAACGGATCGGGCCAAAAAATTAAGGCCGTCTTTTTAACCCTAAACCTCATATTTTAAGAACTGTTAATATACAAATTTCAACAAAAAAAAAAAATCCATACATGCTGCGGCCAGTCTAATGTGTATACAGTAAATGTTCCTAAGCAAGCAAGCTGTTGGGTGTGTGGAAGAAAATAAAATTTGTATGCGTAAGTAATACTTAATCAAATGGTTAGTGTAAATGTTTGAGAGTCGGCATTTATATATGCATTGCTTTATTATGGTCTTTCTTTTCCATAATTGATAAAATTAACTTTAATCTCTGCATTGACATTCAAATCTGTATATGTGTATGTATACACATTGGAAAAACCAGCCACAAACTCTCATCATACTGCGCTGTCCGGAAATTTGTTTAGCGGATATCACTTGCAACTGAAGTGATTGCTTTTGTTGTGATTTATTTTCGCTTTTTTCGAGTGTTTTTATCACATTATTGATTTTGTCTGCTTTTGCTGTGGGTTCAAGAGTACAGAGACATGAATTTATTTATGTATACTTGTGGGTTGATGATAGTGGGTGGTCTATTTTCAGTTGTGTGAAAATGTGAAAAATGTGTTGCTTGAGATTTGAAGAGTTTACGTTGGAGGTCTTAAGATATGCTTCTAGCTAATTTGAAGCTTACTGTAAGAGATCGTACCCTGACAGAGTACAATAACCATCCGACTCGACTGACTTGCTGCGTCAAGTTTATTACCGCAACTTTCTCAGCTATCAACATATGTCGCCTTTACCTAAGTAAGAACTCTTACGACCACCATCGAACTGAAAAAGCTCATTGACCTGCTAATTAAGGCGAGTTCAAGCAATAAATATTCGTAAAGGGTATTTATGTCATTGGCATAGGCCGAAGGCGGAAATCATCCGGCTGCCAGCTAAGTGTCGACAAATGAGGCCAAAATGCGTCAGCGTAGGCTCAGTGGCGCGTCTGGAGTGAGTCAGGAAGCATTAACGCACATATACTTACATACCTACCTAACAGTGGCGGACGCTTCATACAAGCCAAAAAGCCAGGCTAGTCTAATTTTCGTTCACTTCATTTTACGAATTTCTTTAAAATCTGCTTATTTTATGGGCTTTTATGAGGCATTCAAAACAACATAAAAACAACAAACCAAATATGCAAAACAAATTTAATCAAAGTCAATGACGAAAACGCTATGGGATTTTCAGTTAATACAGCAAAGAAAATTTCACAAATGGGTAATTGCTACACTAGAGAAAAGAAATTAAAAATAAAATTTTTATTTTTATAATGCAAGTTTTAAACCAGCTCATTTTTTATTTCAAAAATGAATATTTTTAAATTAAAAATTAAATATTTTATACTAAAAATGAAATTTTTGATATTAAAAATTAAATTCTTGAAATTAAAATGTATTTTGGATTTAAAAAGAAACATATTTAAATTAAAAATTAAAATGAATGCAATAGGTTCAAAACCACATACCGCTTAAAATAAAAACATTTTTAAATTTAAAATGTTTTTTCTTGATTTTACAATTTTACAGTGAACAACTTTTAAAACAAAAATGATCGTATTTACATCACTCTTAAATACGTTTCTGCCCGTTTTAAGCACGTTTTCATATGTTTTTCATAATGGTTTTTTCGCAGAGTTTATGCTTCATACATAGGCTTGTGCAGCCAATTTATGCTAGAGCCGCCACTGCTAACTACAAAGGTATATGCATACATACCTACATACGCACAAAAACGCATACAATAAATGAATACGCGTGCCAAAAAAAGCTATTTACGTTTGTGACTTGCATACAAATGGGCAATTCCAACGAGCAACGACCAATCTTTGTTTTACTTTTGAGGCAATAGTTTTTAAGTTTACTTATTTTTTAAGTTTGAATATTTGCCAAGTGTGTAGGCATTTAAATACATACATACATTAATGCTTTTTAAGGTTCCCTGGCAAAGCCATAATCCACAGTTGTTTTACAGTTTTTTTTTTTTTTTTTCATAACTTCCCTTTGTTTTCCAAACACACTTTTGTCTACCACATTTTCCGTACAATTTTTAATGACATTCAATCAGTTTTAATTCGGTCTTTGAACGGCTTGCAAGATTGCAATTTGCTAAGAAATTAATTTTATTTGCAATTACAGTTGTTTTATTAAACGTGAATATAGTTACATAGTACATTAAAGCCAAAAATATAAAACGAATATATTAAAAGTACTTTTGTGTAAATTGCTTTAAGTTATAATTAAAAGAAATATTAATATTTTTTGGCAAAAAGTTTTCCTTCTTACCAATGAATATCACTGAAGCGTGCAGAATGAATATCCCACAATGTTCAAAACTGGACAACCAAAAACAAATTATTATGCAGAAACTTAAGCACTTTAATGCATTCGTAAAGGGCCGTAAGGGAGGCAACAAAAGTAAGTGGGAAAATATGAAATTTTAAAGCGAAAAGCAGTCATAAAAAGCGTTTTTGAGTAGGTATCTGTATCTACGACAACTCTAAAATGCAGAATAACCCTCCAATAGGGATTCAATTTTTCTTTTTATACTCAGCTGTACTAGTACACAGAGTATTATAGTTTTGATTTCCTAACGGTGGATTGTAACAGAATGAAATAATAGAGATAGATATAGACTTATATATATCAAAATTATCAGGGTGAAAAGAGAAATCGATTGAGCCATGTCCGTCCGTCTGTCCGCCTGTGCGCACGATAACTCGCGCAAAAATTGAGATATTTTGATGAAATTTGAAATGTAAGTTGGTATCAAGACAGGAACGGATGGTATTGAAAATGGGCGAAATCGGACCATGACCACGCCCACCTCCCCTATATAGTAAAAATCGGAAATTTTGTATCTCAGTCACTAATAGAGCTAGAGTGATAAAATTTCACATACGTATTGAGCTCAGGCCCTTATGAAGAAATATGGTGAAATTTTGGAAAATGGGCGGTGCCACGCCCACTTATTAAGGGGCAAACATTGAAAGTTTTATGAGTCATAACTCAGAAACCGTTGAAGATATATCGATGAAATTTGGTAGGCGTGATATACTTACTTAGGCAAATGTTTGGACGGAAAATTGCCAAAATCGGTTGACGACCACGCCCACTTTTATATATGGGAACTATAAAGGGGCCTAATAAAAACACTTTAAGCGATATCTCTGTCAAATATTGAAATTTTATGGAAGGTGTCCAACTATGGAGATAAAACAAAAAATATAAAAATTTTGGAAAATGGGCGTGGCACCGCCTCCTTTTTGAAGCAGGAATATACGAGATTTCTGAGCCCATAACTCGACAAATAATCGATATATTATGACGAAACTTGGTGTGTACACTTTCACTACTTGTAGTAATACATGTTCAAAATTTTAGCGAAATCGGTTAACGACCACGCCCACTTTTATATATGGGTATCATAAAGTGGCCTAATAAAAACATTTTAAGCGAGATCTTTGTCAAATATAAAGATAATTCATTGAAATTTTGTGGCATGAGTTCCACAATAGATCGGAAACAAAAAATATAAAAATTTCGGAAAATGGGCGTGGCACCGCCTCTTTTCAGACAAAGGAATCAACGAGATTTCGGAGCCCATAACTCGACAAATAATTGAGATATTATGACGAAACTTGGTTTATACACTTTTATATCTTGTGTTAATAGACACGCAAAAATTTATTGACCACGCCTACTTTTTAACAAAGATATTTCTGGAACACCCTTTGGGAATTTTTAACGTGACATCTTTGTAACTCATAAAGGGATGAAATTTTGCACAAAGAATAATATTCATAAGCTTAGTTGGATGACTGATAAAAATTTAGGAAATGGGCGTGGCTACGTCCACTTTATGCAGCACTCGCTTTATATAAAGTACACCGTGTTTCCATCTAACGCAAACAAGCAATGAAAGCATACAGCTGAGTATCTAATGTTCGATTCCACTCGAACTTAGGCTTCCTTACTTGTTTTTTTTCTTTTTTTTTTCAAAAAAGTTGGACGTAAAGATATCATTGGTAGAATTTCCAACGGGAAGGGAATCTAATATCATTGTTGGATTTGATTTAAAATGTCGTTTGACCCAATAATATACTCGTAATAAAATAACCTACCTTTTTGACACACTACCCTCCAATAGTAAATACACCAGAGGCTTTTAATATGCTTTAATTTTACACTTTTTGGCTGTATGAGTTAACAAACGGATTGGATTACAACCAAGCTGCACAATAGATACATACCTAATGTCCCATTTAAACGCAATTTTACCTACATATTATTTTCATTTCAATAAAAGGCTTGACTGTACAGTGGAGTGCAATAAAAGTTAAAATCGAATCGCAAAGTACTTCGCTAGAAGTTTATCTTAGTACCAACAATGAATAACCACAATGACATGTAAGTACTCTTATATAAAATTAACATATTGGGAGAAACTCTTTTTTTATGCACGCTACTGTACAAGTTCATATATGCAAAAATAGTACAATATATGCTTACCAGACAATGACGACAAGTGACGAGATTTGAAAAAAAGTGTTTCGACAAAGAAAAGCAACAAATAAAAGTATGTAGTTTAAAAAAACAAAAACAATGTTCAAGTCCATAACATGGTGTTATTGTCATCGTGGCGTCAGATATGGATTGCTTGCTCCAATAGAAGTTTCAACAAATACATACATACATATGTATGTGTGCAGGTACATATATACAGCAATATAATAAAACTATGATACAGGAAGAATATCTAAGACGTTGTGCTACGCTGATACAGCAGTATACAATTTCATTCAGCTATTTCTTTCATTCACTCATCTATGGATGGACAATTTACTGCAAAAAGAAAAGCATTCAACAACTTCTCGAGTATACATAAAAGGCTTGAAAGAAAGCGCCAGTAGGTATAGCTACATGAAATTATTTATGGGTATAATATAAAAGTACATGTTCGAAGTAGGTATAAACATGGTGGAAAAGATAGGTTCCATAAAAATCGAAAACCGGGGTTTAGGTACAATACAGAACACTCCCCAGTAGGCGCAAAGCTAGTACAAATCAACAATACTTCCCTCCTTACATTTGCTTTAGGGAACATAACAACATCTATGACTATGCCCCATAACTATCGCATGTCGTGGTGGCCTTCGCATGAATGACTGTAAAAAGCAATGAAGGAAAATTTTTCGAAAGCATCGGGATTTCATTCTAAACCGCATGCTTTTTTCATATGGTGGTTATGATACTCTTGTTTTAGGTATTCAGCATGAATGTTAACATTATTGTGGTGCTGAATATACAGCTGCCTACCATCTAACTTTGTTATGTACTTCATTCGTAGAAACGTACTATACTGTTTCGGTTCACTCTTCTTAACTCCTACTTTAGTCAGTGGAGAAATGATCTGTGCTCAATTTGTACGTGACTGTTAACATACTTTAGGAGTACCTGCAGCATATCTAACAAAAGAAAGTATCCTGACATGCATAACAATCGCATCACCTTACAAATGAGCCTAGTGGGTTTATGTACACAGTACAATGTACATACATAGATATAAACCTATCTATACATAATAACACTTATCTATATACGAGTAGATATGTCGTGTAGTAAAATGTCATCATCATGGATGTCATTCTCAACACGAGACAATCAGAGCATCCTTATGCAATACATGCTCCTGTACAAAAGCATACATGCATATGTACTTGCACACTTAGGGCCTTTTCACATTACTCGGTACGACATCGGATCGACATTTTTTGCTCGGTATTTTCAGCTTACCGAAACGATTCCGCGTTGCTGTGTTTTTCACACTTGTAGGAATACCTTCGGTGTGTAATCGGCAGAAAATGGGAAAACAAACATCGAAATTTGCAAAACAAAATTTTTAACTTCATCAAATTACTCAATAATAACAATAATGTCTTCTAGCGAAGACGAAGACATTATAACTTGCTACATTTATAGCCGAAACGAGTTTTTTACTGACATTGTTCTTCTTCTTTTATTACGCCGCAAAAATGTCTGCAGTAATTCCTCAAATTTTACTGACCGGTCTTACCGCGTTGCGGTATACCGAAATTAATCCGCTCCGATTTCATGTATGCAACACTAATGTGAAAGTACCAATTGAAATACACTCAGCAAAAAACGCACGTAAATCTGATTATTTACACCTTGATTTGACTATTTTTACCAATGGTTTTGCGCCTAGGATGAAAATAGTGATTCTGACTACGTTGCACTTCATACCATCATAATAAATATTAAGTAGTTAAAATTAAAATTAACCATACTCGACTTGAAGTGTTGTCATTGTAAAAACAACTATGAAAATAGTTATCCTAAATATGTTGAACAAGTAAGGAAGCCTAAGTTCGAGTGCAATCGAACATTAGATACTCAGCTGTATGCTTTCATTGTTTGTTTGCGTTTGTTCGATATAGGGTGTATTTTATATGAAACGAGTGCTGCATAAACAGGGCGCAGCCACGCCCATTTTCAAAATTTATATCAATCATCCAAATAAGCATACAAATATTATTGTTAGTGCAAAATTTCATCCCTCTATGACTTTTAGTTACAAAGACTTCACGTTACAAATTCCAAAAGGGTGTTCCAGAAATATCTTTGTTAAAAAGTAGGCGTGGTCATAAACCGATTTCAATACATTTTTGCGTGTCTATTAACACATGTTATAAAAGTGTATAAACCAAGTTTCGTCATAATATCTCAATTATTTGTCGAGTTAAAGGCTAAGAAATCTCATATATCCCTTTGTCTAAAAAGAGGCGGTGCCACGCCCATTTTCCAAACTTTTTTATTTTTTGTTTCCGGTCTATTGTAAAACTCATGTCACAAAATTTCAATGAATTATCTTTATATTTCACATAGATATCGCTTAAAATGGTTTTATTAGGTCACTTTATAATACACATATATAAAAGTGGGCGCGGTCGTCAACCGATTTTGGTAATTTTTCGTCCACACATTTGGCTAAGTAAATATATCACGCGTACCAGATTTCATCGATATATCTTTAACGGTTTCTGAGTTATGGCTTATTAAACTTTCAATATTCGCTCCTTAATAAGTGGGCGTGGCACCGCCCATTTTCCAAAATTTTTGTAGTTTTTGTTTTATGTCCATAGTTGGACTCCTGCCACAAAATCTCAGTGATTGATCTTTATATTTGACAGAGATATCGCTTAAAATGTTTTTATTAGGCCCCCTTATATTTCCTATATATAAAAGTGGGCGTGGCCGTCAACCGATTTTGATAATTTTTCGCCAAAACATTTGACTAAGTAATTATATTACGCGTACCGAATTTCATCGATATATCTTCAACGGTTTCTGAGTTATGACTCATAAAACTTTCAATGTCTGCCCCTTAATAAGTGGGCGTGGCACCGCCCATATTCCAAAATTTTTGTGTTTTTTGTTTTATGTCCATAGTTGGACTCATGCGACAAAATTTCAATGATAGATCTTTATATTTGACAGAGATATCGCTTAAAATGGTTTTATTAGGTCACTTTATAATACACATATATAAAAGTGGGCGTGGCCGTAAACCGATTTTGATAATTTTTCGTCAAAACATTTGTCTATGTAAGCAAATTACGCGTACCAAATTTCATCGATATATCTTCAACGGTTTCTGAGTTATGACATATAAAACTTTCAATGTTTGACCCTTAATAAGTGGGCGTGGCACCGCCCATTTTCCAAAACTTCATCAAATTTCTTCATAAGGGCCCGAGCTCAATACGTGGGTAAAATTTTAAAACTCTAGCTATATTAGTGGCTGAGATACCAAATTTCCGATTTTTTCTATATAGGAAAAGTGGGCGTGGTCATGGTCCGATTTCGCCCATTTTCAATACCAACCGTCCCAGTCTCGATACCAACTTGCGTTCCAAATTTCATCAAAATATCTCAATTTTTGCGCGAGTTAGAGTGTTTACAGACGGACGGACGGACGGACGGACGGACAGACGGACGGACGGACGGACGGACGGACGGACGGACGGACGGACGGACATGGCTCAATCGATTTCTCTTTTCACCCTGATCATTTTGATATATATAAGTCTATATCTATCTCGATTATTTCATTCTGTTACAATCCACCGTTATGTGATTAAAACTATAATACTCTGTGTACTAGTACAGCTGAGTATAAAAATGCAGCATATTCAAACTGAATATTTTTATAGTCAAGTTAAAGTTACAACATAGTTGTTTTAAAAAATGTTCATATTGAAGCTGACTATGACATATTCTTAAGTTTACTATGATTCATATTGAAGTTCAATATGTTTTTATTCAACTCTAAGAGACAGCATATTTGTTTTAAATATATTTCATATTGAATTTAACTATGTGTCTAAACTTTGTGTGTACATATGCACATACATATGTACATATGTATACATATGTGCTTTTTTAAACCCTTTTATGTATTCACGTGGGGGGAGCGCTGTAGCTCCAAGGTTCGGCGAGAGTGCCAACCTCTGGGGTACGAAAAATGGCTTTAAATAAGCCAACTCATTTCCCTTGTGGAAAATGAGTTATATTTGAGTTGCTCAATCATGCTATATAGCTCGAACAATGTATAAACCATCTAAGAATTACGGAAATTTGAAAAGCCGCATTCAAATGAAGGAACGAAAATCTACACAGCATAAATTTCTTTTACTGTGCTAAATATTTAAGTTTACTATGAACCATATTCAAGTTGAAGCATCAACAGTAGTTAAAACAAATATGTTTCAACTTGAAGATGACTATTACAAATTGTATAATGACAGCTGTTAATATTTGTCCAGTTGGATTAGTCAACTCAAAGTTTTTCATATTCAAGTTGAATATCTTTCATACTTGAATGGTTGAAATAATACGTTTATATTCAGATCAAGTTGTTTCATAGTCATATTTCCGTGTTTTCATAGTAAAAAAGCGAATAGTAAAGCTGAATATTTTCATAGTCATTTTTACGATGCGGGTTTTCTCTGAGTGTACATGTGGTCGGTAAGGTTTCGGTATACTTTCGTTAAAAACCAAAAATGTCGATCCGATACCGCGCCGAGTAATGTGAAAGCGCTCTTATGTATATACTAACTCACATGCCAAAAACTTCTGCATGAAATGCCCAAACGCACATACCCTTCCCTATTGAGTGTCTAATATGTCAGTTTCTGATGAAACTCGTTGACACTTGGAGGATTGGTTAAGTGGGTAACTGTGTATATCCACATGTGCGTATGACAAGTTTGAAGCACATACATATGTGCATACATACATACATACATACGTGGACATACCCTGCAGGGAACTCAATAACTAGTGAGCAAAATTTCTAGTTCCGAACTAGCGAAAAGGTGTCAACAGGGAACTAGATCAATTGTAGTTTGACCCTCACCGGTTCAGAAGGAGTGAATTGAGTGACCATTATAAGACACACTTTGATTTTTATGTAATTTCGAAGTGACAAAAATTCTATGAAAATTTTTCGTTCGTTCAATTGCCTTCGGCTTTGTCTATTTCTGCAATTCTCAGATGTTTAGTGAGGCATTCAGTGTTTAAAAAACTGCAGTCGGAATTAGCAAAAGTCGTGAAATGTTTGATTTTATTTGATTTTGATATTCGTCGCTTTTTAAAATGACGATTTTGCCTGATTTTGATTTTGCGCTGATTTCATATTGCTCAAAATCAAAAGCGGCCTGATTTCAAAATGAACAATTTTGCCTGATTTTCATTTTGTGCTGATTTCATATTGCTGAAAATCAAAAGCGGCCTGATTTCAAAATGAACAGTTTTGCCTGATTTTCATTTTGTGCTGATTTCATATTGCTCAAAATCAAAAGCGGCCTGATATCAAAATGAACGATTTTGCCTGATTTTGATTGCTAGCTCAGAACTATCGAAATTGTGCCAATAAACGAACTAGTGTAAACTGTAGAATTTAGCACTAGTTCGGAACTATCGAAAATGTAGTGCAGAGGGTGACAATTGACACCGCCTAGGACATCGCCGTGTTAAATTCACCAGTTGATAACATGCAAAAGAGATTTAGCTCGCACCGGCAGTGTCGAAAAATGCACTAGAAGCGACCAAGTTCGGAACTAGAGATTTCCCTTACAGGGTATGTATAAAAGATGAGCTTATGTTAACTTTATCAGCATGCATCCATAGATTTATATACTCATATGTACATATGTATATGCATATTTTTCTATGCATCTATGTATCTGTTTAGGTGTTACTTATCTGAATGCACATTAAAGTGAAATGGCTTGAACAAGCTATTACCATAAAGACTCATAAAGTGCTTCATCAGTTCGCCGTCTATGCAATCTTTTTTTTTCACTTTATAAGATACGACGAACATAAGTCCGGAAAATTTTATGCGCTTAAATACGAGGGCTGATCAAAATGTGCGTTACCACTACGCCATTTTACGCATTTAGATAATACCTAATTTCTGATTTCTGATGGTAGTTGAAAGTAAATTGAAAGTTTTCATTCATCCAGAAAAAAGTATGTTTAGCTTGAGTTTACATCCGGAATTCAATATTTTTGACGCCAGTGTATAAAAGTGAGTTGGCAACCACATGAATCCATATGATGCATGAATCATGTTCTCCATATGACAAATTCAAATGAAATTTTCAGTATAAAAATCATAAAAAAAATTTATGAAAACAAATACCAATATGCATCAATTCGAAAGCAATACGAAAGAAGATGGCACTGGCGGAGGAAAAGTGCAACAACAATCAGATCTGTTGCCCGAAGAAAAATTCGATAGATTAACAGAATTTTGCTCAACAAGTGCTCTCATCAAAGGCGGTGCTGGTTTTGGTCTTGGAATTTTGTTTTCACTCTTGTTTGGTGGTCGTTCATGGGCGCCACTGCTCGGCGGTAGCTTCGGCTTGGGCATCGCCTATAAGGACTGTGAAGATTATCTAAACAAGCTAACGCAATGCAAGTCAAGTGATTGAGTGTTCACATTAGTGTTATTTTCTTACATTTTGGTTTTAATTTGTGAAAATGATATGTATTTAATTAAAAAAGCCGTTATTTTGCTGCAGATTATTGTGACTTCCATGGGTTATTGATAGAGTGTTTAGAACGCATGTTCTTTATAACCTTAGCATTTAAAATACGCTGCTAACTAAAATGTTTTAGAAAGTTATTCGCAATAAAATTTTACTAGGGGTCCCCTCAGACAAAATCTTTGTGCAACTACTCTACGCGCTATAAATTTCCCTCTGCTCACTATCAGCTAAATTTGCATATGAAATTTAGCGAGCAGAGGGAAATTATTAGTGACCAGCTAGCGAGTACGGCTTCTAAGCATTTGCTCGAATCGAAAGCGCCTACCTATTTAAAAATACAAATTTTAGCAATTAATTTTGCAGTCAACCACATTCTAAAGGAGAGCATCCAAAGTAAAAGGTGAGCGCGAGAACGTTCGCATTGATAAAATAAGCGCTACTCCCAACCAAAAAAAACGCCAACTTGTTGGTGAGCAACGCTCTCTAGCGATCGATAGCTTACGCTCAATGCTCACCTACATAAACCGCATGGCCCACGATCGGCTGCCTCCCAAGCATTCAGCTGGCGCGCGTTGTAGGTCGCTGCTCCACTGGGCCAATGTGTGAGTTCAGTGCAAAATACGAACGCCGAAAGAAAGAAGCTTGTGAAATTGCTTGTTGTCGACGGTTTACGTACAAAGACTGCGGTGTATTAAAATAATTCAATAAAGAACGTAAAGGTGAAATATATATAAAAACAATTTGCTTAGGTGATTAACTAACTTCACTTATTGAGTGATATGTAATCATTCTTAGGTACATTCATACGTTATGTGCGTTGAGCAAAGCGTGCGCGTGTTTGTGACATGAAAGTGGTTTGCTCCAAAAATAAAAGCAAATTTGATGAATTAAGTATTTACTTTGTGACAACACTGACAAAATAATACGCTGTTTATTCTAATTTCTAACATAAAAGTGTTCGTAAGTACATACTTACATAAGTGCACATGTGCCTAAATACTTGCTAATAGCGAATACGCTTGTTGCATCTTTCTCATTACGCCCATCGCTTTGCCTTTAATTTGCACGCGTTTGTGCATTTTGTTTTGTGAAATTTTTTTGCTGTCTTTTTAGAATTTAACAGGTTAATGACGTAGACAAGCATTGACTTATAATTAAATTAACGGCTGCAGTTACGCTTTATGCTTTTAGCAAGCTACGATAACTACAAAAATGTGTGTATGTACGTATGTGTGTATTCGAGTGATTAGCAACCCTGCAGGCAAAATTAAACTAGTATGAAAATAAACTAGTTGATCAACTGGTATGTAAAGGAAAAAAATCAACTAGTTGGGTTTCTACTACTTGATCAACTGGTATGAAACGGACAAAATTATACTAGTTAGCTATCTCCTAGTTAACCAACCGCTTTTAAAAAGACAAAATCATACTAGTTGTTATTCTACTAGTAATATACCAATTTATTAACTGATTATAGCAGTTTGTGCAATTATATCACAAACTAAGCTTTATTGGCGATTTTGAAGTAAATTTACGCTATTATTTAACAAAATGGTCAGAATAGTTTTTACCAATTTGCCAAAAAGAAACAACCATTTCTCACAAAATAAATATTTTTAAGGCTTTTCATTTATTTTTCTGCAAGGGTACACAAGAACAATTACATACATACATATATCTTTGCAGCAGGTGCAAGAAGAGTTTAAGAGAGTTTAGATAATTGATTTGGTTTCATCCAAATAGGAGATTCTATCAGCCAGGCGCGGATCCAGGATTTCGGCAAAGGGGGGGGTTTTGAAAATTTCTTTTTTTGGAAGATGTTTTTTAAGGGCAGACGCTGCACATAGGTAGATTTTACGAATTTATGCGGCCAAAATTGAAAATTTTAAAATTGGTGCAAATACAAAATCCAAAATCGCTCTACGTTTATAATAGACCGGGCGATAATAAACCGGTCTTCTCGGCTTTTATAGACAACGGGGGTGTCCCTGCCGCTAGTCGAAACTTATTATTCTCCCACTTTTTCGATTTTTTATTTTTTACGTATTTTAAGTAACCCGTTTTTAGTTTTAGTTTTAAGACAGTTATCAAAGTAAACATCATGGATTCGAGTGCTTCAGGTAAATATCATTATTTATTGAGGAAATCGTCAACCTAGCATAATAAGAGACCCACCATTTTGAAGCTTTTAAGCATATTGGCCTTTCTTGAAAAAATATTGTTAATTTTTTAATTCAAAAGCATTTTAGTTATATTATCGCCTCCGATCGATTACCCGTCAATTTCTCTACGGAAAAATGCAAAGCCAGAAATTATCTACAATGGATTAAAAATTGGCCTATTTGGAAAATTACCTGCTTTCGTATTTTTAGTATTTCCAATTTTTCAAAGTCAAGGAAATACTTATCATAAAAAGGGGCTAAGAATCCTAAAGCTACATTTTTTAGAAGAGTTTTGAGTATGCAGTTTTGCAGCTCATTCAATTTTAATATAACAATATGCAACATTCAACTTTTTGAAAATTTTCATTGGCTTTTCGGAAATTTTAATTCTAAAATTGACGGAATTTTTCACAGCATTGAGAATTTAACTTTTTACACTAAAATTTGTTGGCTACATAACAGTACACTTAGAAATCTCCTCAAAATCTTCTATAAATTATGGCCTTGCTTTGAAATTTTTAATCCACTTTCAGAAATTTCTACGATTTTTCAGATTTTTTCCATAAGCTCAGAAATCCTGCTTAAAACGATTTTTATTGAAAAATTTTATATATTTTTAAACTAAAATAAGAAAGTAAAATTTTCGACAGAACTCTTTGAAATAAATTTAAAAACTTTGGCGAAGAATTTTTTTTTGAGTCACTGTATATATTTTTCAATAAAATCGACTTTTAACTCAAATTATTAAAATTTTGCATTAAACAAGCAATTTGAAATAGATGTAGACAATAAAATATTTTTGGCCGCATAAAACTTGAAAATCTACCTATGTGCGCTGGTGAAAATATGGACTAATACCACCTACTATTATCATTCTATATACTAGTTGCGCCATTTCCCGCACCTTAAAAACACCAAACTCAAAACCCTCCAAATTAACAATATGTATGTCATCACATAAAGTGCAGGAGATTTCAATTGAAGTTCTAAATAACATGTATAACGTATGTATACATATATATTTTTGCATTGGTACGTGCGAATGAGTATCGTATCGTATTGGTGGCAAATTGATCATCAATTTCACTTACCCTTGCATTTAAAGCCAAAATAAATAAGAATATATGTATGTAGTACTTTTTGGTTATATTTATATTTTTAATACATAGAATTTTTACTTTATTGAAGTTCTTGTGTTTATATACTCAAATTTTTAAAAGATAAATTTAAACAAGAATTGCGAAATGCCTCTGAAAAAGGCAATTTCTCCAACGATCCAGACATTTCTGACCAAATTAATTCTGTACAATCCCGATAAAAATAGGGATAAGAAAGAAAAGAAAATAAATTTGCGATTTGGCAATTTGCGAATAGCATTTGACAAATTTGATTTTATGCGCGTGCGTCCAAAGGTACCTACATGAACTTTTTTCGCATGTAGGTACATATTTTGGATGTTATGTGGTCCAACCATTGCTTTTGGAATCATAGAGTTTTCCTTGATCACTTTGGGAAATTTGGGCGCAGAATCTATAAAGGCATTAATTTGGGATCTATGATAAACCACAAGGGGGGGTTTGAACCCCCAAAACCCCCCCCCGTGGATCCGCCACTGCTATCAGCCAACTGCCGCAGTAACACGAAGCCATTATTCTACCTTACTATACATCTTTGCGTGTACTGTATATAATATGTACTAAATGTAACTTTAAAAAGTACTGAGCTAATTAAAGTAAGCTTTATTAAATGAACTAAAATGCTATTTTTTCACCTAGATGAACTGGCATTTTTCTAGTATTATTCTGACTGGTATTCTTCTAGTATACGCTTAACTGGTATTTTTCTAGTATGAAGCTTATGCAAGGGAAGGCCATCTCGTAGGCCATCGCCACGTTAAAACTACCAGTTGCTTTCAAGTAAAATGGATAGTTGGGTAACTAGATGCCGACATTTTCAAACTGGTAGAATTGTAGTATGCAACTAGTTGTTTTGCCTGCAGGGAAGTTGCGGTGGACGCGTCATGCAAATGCAAAATGTGTTTTTAAAAATTGAGCTCACTAATTAAGATAATGCAAAACAGACTTAATAAAATATGTGAAAATTAAATTTAATTTTCCATGTGGTATAATATTACTTAACCAATAACAAAAAAAACTGGCTAGTAAAATAAAAAATACAACTCTAAGCATATTTAGTACGAGCTTCTCTAATTACAGCTTTATACCGAATCCGAAAGCCATTTGCCAGGGAAGGTGGGTTCCTCTGAAAAATTAATTCATAGTAGAAATTCACTTGGCGGGTAAATCGACAGAAACGCAGAACAATATACAAATTTCAGTTTAATTTTTTTTAATTGGCGCTGTTTTTAATACGCTTTATTAGCTTCACATGTATGTATGTATTTCTATATGTAAACATTGCATACTTTTAGGCGAAAGCATGTGTGTGAATAGAAGTTTTTCAGTGTAAGGGCCTTTTCACATTACTCGGTACGACATCGGATCGACATTTTTTGCTCGGTATTTCCAGCTTACCGAAACGATTCCGCGTTGCTGTGTTTTTCCCACTTGTGGGAATACTTTCGGTGCGTTATCGGCAGAAAATAGGAAAACAAACATCGAAATTTGCAAAACAAAATTTTTAACTTCAACAACTCACTCAATAGTGACAATAATGTCTTCTAGCGAAGACGAAGACATTATAACTTGCTACATTTATAGCCGAAACGAGTTTTTTACTGACTTTGTTCTTCTTCTTTTATTACGCCGCAAAAATTTATGCAGTAATTCCTCAAATTTTACTGACCGGTCTTACCGCGCTGCGGTATACCGAAATTAATCCGCTCCGATTTCATGTATGCAACACTAATGTGAAAGTGCCAATTGAAATACATGTGGTCGGTAAGGTTTCGGTATACTTTCGGTAAAAACCAAAAATGTCGATCCGATACCGCACCGAGTAATGTGAAAGCGCTCTAAGTTCTGCTTATTTTAAATTTTCTTACTCTCTCGCTTTAAAATCCAAAAATGTCAACCCATTTATAAACATTCCTTAATCTGTTTTCTTCGTTCCCCATCGTTGCAGTTTTTAAATTTTTATTTTGAGCATTCTTTTCACTTTTTGATGTGTAAACATCTTTGCTGTAGCTACGAGTGATTTCGAAAAACAGGTAAAGTTTACGCGTAAACGTAAATGACGGTGCAGTGAAATAACGCCCGTGAAATTAACGCCCGCGGGCGTTACTTCCCAAAAAAAGGAAATAACGCCCGCGGGCGTTTCTTCTTTTCTTGAAAAAGAAATAATTCCCGCGGGCGTTATTTCGTTTGATCCATGGGCTTTATTTCTCTTTCGGAAGGGCAATTAAGCCCGCAGACGGGTTTTTTTTAAATATGGTGTATTAGGGAAAAAGCGCCGCAGGCGAAAAATTGGAATAAAAAATGGCGCGATTTTTAATTCCAATTTTTCGTGTTTTCTGAGTATGGTGTATTATAATTGGAAAACGCGCCGCAGGCGAAAAATTGGAATAAAAAATCGCGCGATTTTTAATTCCAATTTTTCGTGTTTTCTGAGTATGGTGTATTATAATTGGAAAACGCGCCGCAGGCGAAAAATTGGAATAAAAAATCGCGCGATTTTTAATTCCAATTTTTCGTGTTTTCTGAGTAAGGTGTATTATAATTGGAAAACGCGCCGCAGGCGAAAAATTGGAATAAAAATCGCGCGATTTTTAATTCCAATTTTTCGATTCTTTAAATTTTTTTTAAATCCCTTCTAAATATTCAAATATTATGTACATATGTGTCAACTCCGCCGCTTAATAGAAATAATACCTACGAGTAATTACTGAGACAGAGAGGCTCAGGGTTATTACTGAGAGAGGCTTAGTTAAATGGATATTATTTAAAATAAATATATCTGCGGCGCTTTTCCAATAAAACAAACACCATATTTAAAAAAACGAAAAATTGGAATAAAATATCGCGCGATTTTTTATTCCAATTTTTCGCCTGCGGCGCTTTTCCCACTAATACACCATATTTAAAAAAAACCCCCGTCTGCGGGCTTAATTGCCCTTTCGAAAGGGAAATAAAGCCCACATCGCCGAATAGGGCGCGCGGGCGTTCTTTCCCTTTCTGAGTGGAAATAATACCCACGGGTTTAATTTCGTTTTATTCGCAGGCGCTATTTCTTTTTCAAGAAAAGAAAAAACGCCCGCGGGCGTTAATTCCACGGGCGTTATTTCACTGCACCGTAAATGACCTTTGGGTTAGTGCACTGCTGTGTCCGTGTGAATCGCTTGGCACTGTCAGTGGTAGGTAGGTAGATAGACATGTACGTACAAATGCATGCATGCATAGCCGTGCAAATGCAAATATCAACAACAACAGCAACGAAGCGAAGTGAAGTTGTTGTTGTTGTCGTTTTCTGCAACAATGAGACAAATAGGCAAAATAATAAATAATAGCTTAAAAAACTAAAAAACACGCTTTAATCTTAAAAATCGTACTAAAAATTGAGAAATAATTTAATTAGAAACAAAATGATGAACGAAAATATATGTAAGTATTTAAGGAAAGGCGTGGGGTGCTCAGTATGTCAAAAAATATTTAAAATCGGTGTTTTTTTACTAATAATTTTATTTTGACTTTTTTGAGATTTCATATATCGTACTCTTTAATTTCGCAACTACGTATATTTTTGTACTAGTTGTACGAATCGAATATTTTCATGTTCAAATATTATTGAGCACCCCCACGCTTTTCCTTAAATACTTATATTTTCGTTCATCATTTTGTTTCTAATTAAATTATTTCTCAATTTTTAGTACGATTTTTAAGATTAAAGCGTGTTTTTTAGTTTTTTAAGCTATTATTTATTTTTAACTTTTTAGTGAAATTTTTCATTAAAGGATGTTTTATGCGGACGCAAGAATAAAAGTAAAAAGAAGTCTGATGGGATGTGGTGTTCTCCGAAATAGATCTACATACATACATATGTATTTATAACTTCTACCAAAAATCCCAACATGCAGTGAAGTAAACTAGCTTATTATGCAATATTTTCCAAACCCTTTTATTCAAGGTTTTCCAAACTAGTTTGGAAATACAAAATTTCCCAAACCTTTTGTTATATTTTACAATCAGAAAGTGAAGAGAAGTTGAGGTGAAGCATTTGAAAAGAACAAAACAAAAAGAAATCTGATTGAATAAATCCGAATTTAGACAATAAATCTCCGAATACGTTTGTAGCGTAATGGTGAGGTATGCTGCCTACGGACCAAGGAGCTCAGGTTCTAGTCCCGAGTGGCGCATTTTTCTTTTTTTTTTTATTTTTATTTTTTTATTTTTAGAGAAATTTTTTCACCTCACGTTTACAAAACATTGTATAAAAATGTAATTAGGGTTCCTTTTCGTTGATTCAGCACTTACTATTAAATGAATTACAAACAAACCCAGTTCTTGCTTTGCATACATATGTATGTACATGCGATTGTTTTTATTGCAAACACAACAACGACAAAACAAAACAGAAAGCTTGTTACACAAAACACAAAACCAGTTCTTGCTCTGCATACGTATTAGGGATTCCAATTTTTCCGATTTTTACGATCCCGGGATTTTCGAGATTTTATTTTATAATCCCGGGATCCCGGGATTTATCCCGGGATTTGGACTTTAATTACACAGGCCGAAAAAATTTCCAAAAAATTTTCTAACTCAAATAAAATTCTACTTTTCTAAAGGATTTCGGTGCGCTGATTCTGAATCTGAAGTCGGATTTTCGGTAATATGTGTAGGTTTTGAGATATTCATGTCCAAAGAGGCGAAAAATGCGATTTTTTGCTATATTCACAGCTCAATCTGTTAAATTACTAACTTTCATTAAAAGAGGATTGCAGCTATTGAAAGAACAATCATTTCTCTTGAAAACAGCGCTTTGCTTTTTCGGGTATCTTATTCAGATATCTACGTTGTCTTCAAAAGAAATGATCGTGCTTCCAATAGATGTAATCAGTTTTTAATGAGTCAGTAATTTTAAAAATATTGAGGAGTGAATATGGCCACAAACTGCGTTTTTCGCCTATTTGGACATAATATAATATAATATAATATAATATAATATAATATAATATAATATAATATAATATAATATAATATAATATAATATAATATAATATAATATAATATAATATAATATAATATAATATAATATAATATAATATAATATAATATAATATAATATAATATAATATAATATAATATAATATAATATAATATAATATAATATAATATAATATAATATAATATAATATAATATAATATAATATAATATAATATAATATAATATAATATATAATATAATATAATATAATATAAATAAAAAATAATAAAAAAAAAATAAAAAAAAAAATAAAACTCTACCCACTGCACCACAGCGGCCTCTTTGGACATGAATCTCTCAAAAACTACACCGAAATCCTTTTGAAACGTAGAATTTGATTTCTGTTACAAACATTTTTCGACCAGTATTATTTTCCCACATTTGGGGTTGAAAAAAGTAAATTCATTTTTACAGAAACGCTACAACTTTAAAATGCAAAGAAAAAATAGATTTTTATTGCCATTTTTTATTATTTCATTAGTAACAAAAAAAAAGTAGGAATGTAAAATCATTCGTATTATTTAATAATACCTAAGAGTTACTTTAAAAAGCACAACCAACAACGAAAATTACATACATTTGGTGAACAAAACATTTACCTTTGCAGTTGGTACTTTTAGGATATTAATAAAAAGGCTTACAATCATTTAATAATTTCCACTAAAATTTTTTTAGAATTTAACGACGCACTTTGTTTAAGCGAATATTTCCAAGCTTGCCGAAAAATTCAGAAAATTAATGCAACTTCTGAATAGATAAATATGAATTCCGAGTATGCAGCTGCGTATTTAATTTTAGTAGAGTGTTGTAAGACTATCAAGTCTAATTAAAATTTTGTTTCCATTTTCTTCCATTATTTACTTTCCGTGTGGAAAAATTCCAAAAAACATTTGAGAAATAAATGACCAAAAATCAGGAAATAGAAATTATCAAATGAATTTTGCCACAAGCTAAAAGCTTTAAAAATAGCAAACGTACGTTTCCTTACAACGCGTACTTCAACACAAAAAATTTAATTATTAAAAAAAAATCAAAAATTTTAATCCTTACTTTGACTAATGGCCTTTTTTATTCTAGCAAAAATGTCGCACTTTCTTCCGGCTGTCACATTTTTTTGTTCTCTTCCACACAGACTCGAACACTTTTTTAGGGATGTTTGTTCTATTGACAAAATATAAAACTGGCCCGACTACGGGGCAACATCTTCTGCTCTTAGCACATTGCATTATTTTTGTTTCATCCATCACATGAAAAATGCAACACTGTAATAGGACAGAGGACACATGTTGATAATGCTGCAATGTAATAATGCAACATTTTCATTCAGAATAGGAAATGCTGTTAGTATACAGATCTGAGACCAATAAAAATTATATAAAATATAACTTTTCTTTGCTATAATAGCGGAATATTCTCTCTTTATCTTATCCCGAAAATCCCGGGATAAAATTCTAGCTATCCCGGGATTTTCGGGGTGTCATAAAGGGCGGGATCCCGGGATCCCGGGATTGGAATCCCTAATACGTATGTATGTACATTGTACATGCGGTTGATGTTATTGCAAATACAACAAACCCAAAACAAGAAAGCTTCAAGCTTTATTTTTGAGTGAATTTATGCATTGAGTTTATCGCCATCGCTATGAGCGATCGTTGGCTGTTGTGCGTTAGTTCGCTCGCTATTTGAGTGGTTATACGTTTTTCTTTGAACATTTGTTTGTGATTTGAGAAGAATGTATTTTTGAGCGTTCGTGAGTTTTTCCGTACCCTGCAAGCTTGTTACTTATTGGCTTGTATACGGGAGTGAATTGAAATTCATAGAGGCTATTTTGAAGAAAGGTAACATAAAAGCCGCAATGAAGCATAAAATATAATGTTGAATGTCCTACTATATGATGCGGTTGGGCTGTTGATGTCATGTTTCGAATCCGGTGGAGAATAGAAATAATAGAGAGAACACAAAAAAGTGAATGTTTGAAAGATATAATAATTTAGTTAAATGTTTCTACTTTTAGGATGGGATGAAGTTACATACATACATACATACATACATACATACATACATACATACATACATACATACATACATACATACAGGTGAAGCTAATAAAAGCGTGTTAAAAAAGGACCAACCTGTTTGAACATGTATGCAAATGTATGGATATGCACACCTACATCTACCTATCTAATTTTCTGTGCAATATTGGTATCAAATGAAAGGTTTTGAGCAGAACTTCGATATGAAACTCTTTTCATTGTGACCCCTAGGCCGGGTCTCAAAATATGGGTCAAAAGAAGGACCCGGATGATCTTGCATGTTTCTGAGCAACACAAAACAAAACAACATAAAACATCAAAAGTTAAAAACCAAAAACCAAAACAAACAAAAACAACAAAATAGTAGCAGTCACAATGACAACAAAAAATTATAAAAACGATAGTCGCCTTTTAATCCATAGAAAACCAGGAAAAAAGGAATAAGGAAAGGGGAATAAATATCCGATTTCGAAACAGTTTACACATCAACATTCATGAATACCCGTTATTAACGCTTTAATTTTTTTTTTTTCGTGTAACACATGGTTCCAAAAATAAATCGCCAAATTCAAAGCAAAAAATCAACAGCAAGAAAAACACGGCCGGCAGAAAAGCCAAATTTGAAATTGCCAACTTTGGCAACGCAAATGTTTGCACCTTTAGAAATTGAACAAATGTAGGTACCTATGTACATCAATTCATACATACACTGAGAAAAAAATTCAACCAAAAAATTTTTTAATTGTGCTATTTTCACATTTGAAATGGAATCAACCAGAATTTTTTTTTTACAATTAAAGTTGTCTGGCTGTACATCAAAGATCCGCATTGTGAAAAAATATTTAACCTCATCATGATTAAGCGCAACTAGATTTTTCTTTTTTTATGTACATATGTATGTATTTATACATCAATGAGTATTATTTATCCACTTAAATATACTATATTATAGTATCTTAGTATGTAGATAAGTATGTATGTAAATCAGCCAACAAGAAAGAGAAGAGGAGTTAATGAAGATCCACATTTTGAATGGAACACAATAAATTTAAAACCAAAAAATTCGAGCCCCCTCCCTATTTCAAGTGAAAAAAAGAGAGACCTGATTTTTTTACTATCAAAGGTCGTAATTCCTGCAATTTATGAAAACTTTTTCGCCAATTTACCGACAAGTAATAATTTTTCAAATGATGAAAATTGATTTTTTTTAAGTTTAACTATGTTAGCATGGTAAATAACCCATAAAAATGTACTATTTGGATTTAATAACTATATTAGTGTTTTAAATGAACAATAAAATATGTACTAACAGAAATAAATTGAATACATTTTTCATAGAAGAGTTCTAACCAGAGATGCTTAACGAACGAACGGATTCTATTTCGTTTTGTTGATTCACAATGCTAAATTATCAAAATGGTTTTGTTTCGTTAATTCGCAACGCTAAATTATCAAAACCATTTCGTTTCGATAATTCACAAAACTAAATTATCAAAATGCAACCGGTAACGTTGAAACGAAGTAAATCAACAAAAAGATTGCCTGCACGAGGCGCATACATACACAGCTGGCGCTCAGATCGTAGCAGTTCGTGTGCATATGCATATATGTATATATGCGAGTACTCGGCCGATTGTTCGCGACGGCATTGCGATTGCACTAAGAATTTCAACGTTATCAATTTGGTTATGATAACGCTAATCAACGAAATGAAATTATTTTGATAATTTATTTTCGCTAATCAACGAAATGGTATTATTTCGATAATTTCATTATCGTTATTTTGCGACTATAAATTATTTTGATAATTGCGTAAACGGTAAAAACCTGAATAGTTTCAACGGAAACAAATGCTTTTTTTCGGTAAACGATAATATTAACGTTACGATGCATCCTTGGTTCTAACAAAAATATTTGAAATTAAAAAAAGTTAGCGCCAAATCGGCTAAGTGCCCAACAAATTTTAATCACTAAAAAAATAGTATAGGTACTGAAGCCATCAACATAATTTTAGCACATTTGGATTCTACATACTCCAATTAACTATTCGTAATCGTTATAACTGAAAAAAATGTGACAGTTAACAAGTTATTGCTATTTAAACACAAAATTTGCTCTCCTGAACATTTTTCAAAATATCACTTATCCGGTTTGTGCACTAGCACATCGATATATTTCTTTTTGTATACTTGACGAAAGAAAATTGAAACATTACAGAAAATCGATTTTTAATTATGGCAAAGTAAAAGTGTTCTCACGCCGAAATCTCATTAGGTATTTTCGGTTATTTTCTTTTCACATATTTGCTTTGCTCCAAGGCTGCTCATCATTTTTGACGTAGATGGATGTCTATATTTTGTCTTGTCTTTCATAATTTCCTATAAGATTAGGTTGTATGTTTAGGTATGTGTAGTATATGTATGTACATATATATATGTAGATTTATTTTCGTATATGTATTAAGAGTTAAATGCTACTAGAATTTATACAGAAGGATACTTGTGATATGTGCTTCTCATTTAGTAGTAGCAGTTGCCTTGAGATGATTTTTTAATGATAAGATCAGAAATCTTCACAACAAAGAAGAATATTTACTTCTAATTGAGAATGTCTCTGTTGCACCTAAACTAATCTATGATTAAGAATATTTAATTTTCGATATCAGGTTTGCTACTACATAGGTTACGATTCCCTTAGTATATTTCAATATTATACACTACGCTACAAATGTATGCAGTCGATACGGTATACTAGTTTTCTTGTATGCAAAATGTTCTTTTCACTTTTATTTCAATCATAAAATTTTTAAGGTTTTATATAATTTTTGATTGCAATTTTGCTCATCAATCAATCGCATAATCTCTCAATTATATTTTGTGCACAGCTGTGCCATTCTTCGTAAATCTTTTTTTTACGGCTGTCAAAGCAGTAAATTTCGAATTTTATGTTATGGTAATCAAATTGGATTGATTGCTGCATTTTTACGTTTATTAGATTTTGATTCGATAATAGACTCATTGGCTGGTCGCTTGATAATTAAAAAACGATAACGTTGCTTGTACAAGTGGAACACAGATTTTAAAGATATTAATAAATGTTAAACAGAGAATCGAAATAAAAATGTTGTTGCGTAACGACAAATTCAACTGGCAAATTCTTACAAATGAACTAAACAATTCACGCTTAAAGGTAAAGTTTATTAGTAATGTCGTGAAGACAAACCGAATAATATAAGATATGTATATCTGGAAAATTTTAAAGATAACGTCAAGACCAAACAACAAATAACACATAATCGTACAATGAACTACAAATAATGTAAGTACATTAAAAAAACTACGCAGCTCTAGAGTTGTTTTCAATTGACGTGGTCATCGCACTTATTGGCTTCATAATGACACCTTGAAAATGTATTGTATACATATGTAATCTCTACTGTAACAAAAAAAACAAACACCCATGTCACTCAACCACATTGAAATCACTCAAACGATCAATGTTGATCAATGCAACGACCGCCCAGAACAGCGAAGAAGCTCTAGATGAAAACCAGTAATTGACAGCGGAATACCCCGCATCATCCATCAGACGAGAGATCCATATACATAACAGAGCGTACATACTTGCACATACAGATCGTTGTTCATTAATTTAATTGATCTTTGTCTGTATTTTACAATTGCAATTACCTACTACAATCATTTAAAAGCAAAAAAAAAAAGCAAAACAAACTCGAATGTCTTTGAGGCCACAAAGCAAATAAAGTCGTACAGTGACTGCTTGCAGTTTTGCTTGCATATTTAATGAGTTTGCTCCAGTGTATGGTGAAGGAAAGGACGGCAGATAATCCCGTTTTATTGTTGGTGTTTTCTTTCTCTGCTTGTTGTTTATGTTTAGTTGTTTCGTGCTTAACACTTTATTCTCTTCTTGTGCCGTCTTTTTCTTATGGTGTTTTGTTCCATCTCTTTTTTTGCTTCACACTTTGCCTTCATGCTTTCAATTTTTGTCTTTTTGGCGGTTTTTGTCTTTTTTCTTTCAAGTTTTTAACGCCTTCTTTTAGTTTTATGTGTTATCTGAATTTTTAAGTGTGCAAAGTGTGAATTTTTATAATAATTTTTTTCAAAGATAGTGGCAAAAGCGTAATCTGTTTCATATTAGAATGGATACATTGGGTAAGCTGTTGATAAACATACATTTTGTGTGGAATAAGTGATAATAAGCTCTGCTATTAATTAAAATTTACAATTAAATTGTTTTCAGTTCGATATTAACATTGTATGTATGTAGGTATGTAAGTCATTTTAAACCCCATCAAGTGCAGCCTATGCTTTTTGGTTGACCTAACCTATAAAAACCTTACCGATCTACAGCATTCCCTCAGAGGATTTGGGTGGGATTTCCATTAAGGAAGCACGCCCTGAGAAAAATCACTTTTTCAGGGGGTTTGAGGGGCTCTCACAGATCTCAAAACTGAAATCAAAACTTGCCGCAGGCTTATAGTTTATGAGTTAGTGAGACTAAATGGCTAATCTTGAGCTTCTGGGTAACATTGATCCAACCAAGCAGACTGTCAAACCTAACCTCATTACCTATATATACGTTATAGCGTGTGTTTTTTTTTCCATCTTTACACAACTTTTTTCTCATAAAAGCTGTTGTGAAATATATACCCGTTTTGGTAGAAACGTCATTATCGAAGTTCGCAGAGATCCACACCGCCGCCCTGCCAATATCACTCGTAGATCGACTAGCGTGATAATTAAACCTTTTTTGTTTTTCTGATTTGTTTCGTTTGTTGTTGTATTGTCTGTTGTTTGTATCATCATCATCAGTCGCTAATTCCCCGGCAGCGATCTGCTTCTTTATTGACAATGCTAAAAACGTCACGATCAACAAGCTAGCGCTAGATGTGATAGATGCTGACTGTCGATTGTTGTTGCACTGCTGCAATTGTATCTGTTGTTCTTATTGGTGTTTACTATTGTTTTTACATTGTTTTGCTTTTGTTGTTGTGCGGTGAGTTTTACATGACATTGCTGGCCTTTGCTTGTTGCATCTTAAACTTCCAGTTAACTCTTGTTTGCACTTTTCTGCTCAATTTACAAGGTCTTTCTCTGCTCATGCATACCTACGTGTATAAAAACTTGAGACTCATATGTACCCTGCAGGGAACTCAATAACTAGTGAGCAAAATTTCTAGTTCCGAACTAGCGAAAAGGTGTCAAAAGGGAACTAGATCAATTGTAGTTAGACCCTCACCAGTTTAGAAGGAGTGAATTGAGTGACCATTATAAGACACACTTTGATTTGTATGCAATTTCGAAGTGACAAAAATTCTATGAAAATTTTTCGTTCGTTCAATTGCCGTCGGCTTTGTATATTTCTGCAATTCTCAGATGTTTAGTTAAGCATTTTATATAAAGAGTTTTCTGTTTCCATCTTGTATGAAATGAAATGTTCCCCTAATTATGCTTTTCTGATCCCTCAGGCTTATTTTTAATTTTTTTTATTTTATTACTTTTTGAATATTGTTGTAAATTTTTATTAAATAAATAAATAAAAAAGTATTAGTTAAAAAAAAATTAAAAAAAAAAAATATCATCCACCTTGACACCAACAGGATTCGAACCCGCGCCCCTCAGATTGAAAGACACATGCGTTAGCCAGTCTGCCATCGCGCCACTTGCATGTGTGTCAAAGGCTGCACTTAAGCGGCAGATGTAAAACTGTAGAATTTGTAGGTACTTGGAGCTAGTTCAGAACTATCGAAAATGTGCCAATAAACGAACTAGTGTAAACTGTAGAATTTAGTACTAGTTCGGAACTATCGAAAACGTAGTGCAGAGGGTGACAATTGACACCGCCTAGGACATCGCCGTGTTAAATTCGCCAGTTGATAACATGCAAAAGAGATTTAGCTCGCACTAGTAGTGTCGAAAAATGCACTAGAAGCGACCTAGTTCGGAACTAGAGATTTTCCCTACAGGGTATGTACATTGTACATATGTGTCTGTGAGCATACTTTCTCACTTGCAATGGAGCAGCTTGCTGGAACAGCTGTTGGAGGTGGTAAGAACTTGGCGCTATTAAATACCAAGTATCAATTGTATCCAGCGCTGTTCAGCAACAGTTGGTTTGTTTGGCTAGCGCGTGTCGGTCGTTTTGTGTTTACAAGTTTATTGTTGTGTTTTGTTTTTGTATCTGTAGTTTTTTGTTTGTATTGCCTATATAGTTTTGAATTGTTTTTTATTGGCGTGATAATTTAATTGTTCAGTGATTTAACTTGCATTTACGTTAATCGCGTATTTTTTATTGTTGTTGTGGTGATTTTCATTTCAAACAGCTGTTTTCGATCTTCTTCACGATCTCTATTGTTTTTTTTTTTTTTTCAAACACAGCTTCTTTGCTGCAAAGTTATCGCGAGCAGCAGCAGCTGTTGTTTCGTCACGTTTTTTGGATTGTTAAGTGGTTATGTGACTATATTTGTTTAACATTTAATAAGTATGAAGTGCTTACATTTCCGGTTCTACACCGATGATGAACCGAGTACTCACCGTCTGTCCATTCATCTATTTACATACCTACATATCATAGAACATCTTCTGAAAAGGTTACTGGAATCGATACAGAATTCAGATATCGTTATACGGTCTTCAAGATCAATAAGACCAGACATATAATAAGATCAGTTCTCTATGAAAAATTTATATATATAGCGTATATATACGACAACGCTATGTAGGTGTGTATTTTTTCAGGTCTGGAAACTTGCTTCGGCAATTAAAACCATGAAGTTATTTTGTCAAGCTTGAAATCAGTCGTCATTTGCTATGGAGATGATCTCAATTTTCCCACAGACTAATCTACAGACTTCGAAAGAACCCTAAGGTTTTTGTTTCTTGTTCAACATTTAATGAGCATGAACTGCTTAAATTTCTGTCTCTATTGAGTAAGAGGAAGTTCAAGATGGGCCGGTTACAAAATATTTGTACCAACGGTCTATTCTTACATACATATGTATGTATGTCACCTTAGCTACATATATATTACAGAATCTCTTCTAGGAAAGATGCTTAATAGAACAAGAACTATGTATATGCATATGTGCGATGCAGATATCACAATACGGCCTTCAATATTGATAAGATCAGATCTATAATAATATCCGTTCTCTATGACAAATGTATAGTTACCTGCCATAAAGCTATTTCTTCAGATGTGGAAACTTGATTTGACAGATAGATCACTGAGGCAGGCAAAGGCCTTAAGCATCTACTCTTGTCAAGCATAAAATAGTTCAATATCTGCTATGGAGATGATCTTAGTATTCTTACTGACTAATCTACAGAATTCGGACATTTTTCAGAATCTCATTCTATGTAGCAAAATTGTTTGAATATTTATAAAATAAATGTGACCATTTAGTTTTTTTTTTTAATATAAATACTTAATCTCTTTTCAAACAAAATGAGTCCATGAAAATTCTAGGTGGTAGTTAGAGAGCGATTTTTGATCCGATTGGTGCATATCCAAATATCCACGGTAGTTTGTAGAATCAAAAAATTAAATCTTGTTTAATCTAACGAAGGGTATAAAGACTACAGACTTAACCAAACTCCGCACTCTTCTTATTTATTACATCTGTCTTTAAATTTTGTGCAAAATCAACAAAACGCGAAACCAAAATTAAGTGTAAAGATGAAAATCGCAAATAAAATAAATGAATAATGATAAATGATAAACGAAAAATAATGAAAAAAAGCAAGCGGTCTTAAGCAAAAAGAAAAAAAGTAAACAGACAAAAGCGACAATAAAATAAAAATAAAGTGCTTACCTACATACTCACATACTTTAAAAATAAAATCATAAAAATTGTTAACGTTAACTAAAATGTAAACACGACAAGGGCGCGAGCACGACAAAAACAAAACAAAAAAACCTCACAAAAACGCTTTATCGTAATCGCGAGACATACATAAACCAATTCAACATGGGAATCGGGCTCAGCACAGACGCTGACGGTATGAAACAGCTTTTTTTAATTTCATTAAAAAATAGTAGATATACCTATAGTACAATACATAGTATGCATGTACCTATGTATGTAAATAATATTTTTGCCAACTTTGCGTCTTTTGTCTGGATTGTCGTGTTTAATTTTTTTTTTTTGCCTTTTTTTAAATTTAATATTATCATTTTCAATGTGGTATTCTTTTATTGCGGTTGCCAGACTGTAGCTAAGTCATCATGTTAATTGGCCGTGAAAATCGACATTCACCGCAATCATGTTGGGTCTTATCGCTATGCCAGATCTTTTGCGAAAGTCTGCACTAAGACCTATTCAGATTGGATGAGGTAGAAATTGTGTAAAGTAAAATATTGATCAAAAATGGTTGGTAGAAGACAAATTGCAGAAGAAAGCCTTATTATGAATTTTCTGTATGCATTCTACCTAGAAAACATTTTTAAAATACTTCGAAAGCCTTACACATATGAACATGAAAATTCCATTAATTGATCTACGCAATAGTAAAAAGTACCCACTTCCTACAGAATAACAATATATATTTATTTATTTCTTATTTGTTTCTCAAATGCAATATTTATGAGTTCGAGTAAATTAATGAAACATTTGTCATATTTTAAAAGACTACCCAATAATCATTATGTCTAACGTTCGAAAATGACCTTCGATGTCTAATATGATTCTTAAACTGAGATACTTAAATCTGAAACGTTCACAGCTTATTCAAAATACAATCGAAGTAGATTTGAAAATAATGTTAACCATAATAACGAAAGAAAAAGTCACGTATATTAAGACAGCCACTCCCTCTACTTCTAATTAAAATTCCCCTGTGGGAATGTGCTGGTTAACGAATTCCTAACAAAGCGAAAATATGCCGGATACCGAGGGTTTCGTTTTGCTGAAGAATGACCTAGTTTGGCTTTTAATTGAAAGGAGTTCCCTTAAAGTGCCCAAAAATTTTTTTTTTGCTAATAGTTACTAATGGAATGCCCAACAACATCATACAAAAGCGCCATCCGACCGCGGTCCAGAACATAAAAATTGCGAATAATGTTTGCAAAAAAAAATTATTTGCAAAAATAAGAAATGCAGTTTGGTAGAAGAAATCATCTTTTATATATACATATATCAAAATTAAGCAAAATTGGTTTGACCAATCGTGAGAAAATCGGTAAAAACTAAGAATTTCGAAAAAATTTTGATAGCTATAACTTTGAAAATAGTTCGAATTTCGAAAAATTTTTAAATACGTGTTTTTGTTTTAGCGTTGTGAGCCATACTACTACTAAAATAGTACATGGCCGTCGAAAAAATTTTAGGTGGCTCAGTTCAAATAATTCAACTCAAAAGTGCTATTTAAAAAAAAGATTCGTTTTCCTTTTCTAATTGTTAACCAAACTTAGTGCTTATTGGATTAAGTTTCTCTTGAAGTTTGTTTTTTTCACCACATCATCTCATCGTGCAAACTTTTTATTTTTAAACTAACTAACTATTCTTTTTTTTTAAATTACGTGTACTTACCTACACTCGGTAGTTAAAAATGTATTTGAAAAGTTTCGTTTGCGATGTCATATGTTTTGTATGAGCTCACTCACATTGAATGCGAGATTTCGTGAGTTACATAATGCACATACCTAAACACATACTATTTATTTAAATTCATAAAAACAACAACGCATATCTACAGATTATAGTAATTATAATGTAAATGCATTGTGTTTTTTAAATCAATGCTTTATTCGCTAACAACTACTTATACTAAATCATACCCTGTAAGAAAGCCGGCAGACTCCAAAAAGCGCGCCTATCTCTCTCATATCTATTTAAAAAAATTCAACTTTTCAAATTTTCAACTACAAATCAATCTCTAATCTGAAAAATTAGCATTATGATTAACAATTTTTCTACCCTCTATAAAACAGTTTTATACAGTCTCTTTAGAACTAATACATTTTGCGTGCTCTGCTGGGTAGCAATTGCTTAATCATGTTCAAATAAAATATTTTAACTGAATAAATGTTTACTGAGAACGAAAAAAAATGCAATAATCTCTCTCGACGCCCATTTGTTATGTTGCGAAATAAGCAATTGTTGCGGAAATGGACAGGAAATATTTCAGAATACGTAATGTTCTTGAACACAAAAAAAATACAATTTTACAAATCTATTGGGATTAGTGTGTAGTTTTTTATCCACCAGCACACTCGCCAGCAGCACAAGTCGCTATAATACACTCTTCTGACTAGATATCTGCACTAATATGTTTACATTTGTACTAATATTTATATTTTATATTAGGGTGGTCTCTAAAAAATCGCACTACCAAATGAGTACATATCGACCCTATTTCAAAAGTTGCTCCAAAAACGCCCTATTTCAGAATTTTCTTCAAAAACGCCAATTTCAGAATTTTCTTCAATAACGCCCTATTTCAGAATTTGTTTTAACAACGTCCTATTTCAGAAAATTATTCAAAAACGCCCTATCTCAGATACATAAATATATGTATATGGAATTTTCTCTGAAATAGGGCATTTTTGGAGCCCTTTCCTACAAGTTTGAGATATGTCGGGCTTTGATAGGGCTCGGCATACAGTGCTTCGATCCCATACAAACGATGAATAAAAATAGGAGTAGTCAGAAATTCTTGAAACTTCTCTCTCTTAAAGGATTGCATTACGCTGAATTCAAAATTCGGTTTTTCCTTAATGGTTAACAGTTCTATAGAAAAACCGGTTTGCACTTATTTTCACTTTTTTTTTATGGTAAGAGTAAACACACATACCTGTATTTGATCAGTAATTTTTACAAGCTCCTAAAGTGTGAAGTATTGTAGCCTATAAAATTCTAGTCTGAAAAAGTGCGACTATTATCCTTCCAGAAAATACCGTTGATTTTTTACAATTTTTTTTTCCGAAGGCTTTTTTTTATTTTTTGGCCTAATTTTGTAAAATAAGACTACAATGATGTCTATCTAAAATTTTTACGAATTTTCTGAGTACGCAGTTTCGTAACGCATTTAATTATAGTCTAAGAAGGTGTAACCTTTATTCTTCCAAAAAATCCCGTTGAGTCTTTACAGTTCTTTTTTTCCAATGGATGTTTGGCTATTTTTCATACAATCAGCTTACTATTTCATATGAAGCTAATATAAGCATACTACTCGCTGGCTTGTATAATTATATAGCAAAATATAATGGCGACGTGACTTTTTTTTGTTTCTGGGTCAACCTAATGTACCTACGTACACGTTTCAACGATATTTACATTCATATATAAGTACTTACGTAGTATAGCTGGCTAAAGCATTCTTGCCCAGAGAGAATTCGTATGATTAACACTTTCCGGACTTCGATAGAAAAGTCGCAATTCATTTTGCTTTGCCAAATACCCGTATGTAACTATAGTTTTCAGTTTTTTTGTTTTTAATTCCTCTAATTTTTTACTTTTTTTGCGTTTCGTTTGGCTTATATCTTTTCTTCTAAACTTTTCTAAAACAAAAGTAATTAATCCACGGTGCGTCAGTTTGTTTTCTTTGTAAATAAATATTCATGAACTTCCCTTTTTATTATGGTTTTTATTTTAGCACACTTGTTCACATATAAAAATTTGTTGCGAGTAGCAAGTATGTAATTATCTATTACCTTTCTAATTGAAGGTTCAAATGATTGTACATACATATATACATACTCGTACATAGAGGGCCGCGGGTCTTTTCTCTACGTCACATCTATTAATTGTTTTTATTTGCAGAAAAGTAGTATGTTTATAATTAAGCGCCCAAACCAATTCCAGGTTGCAGTAGGCAGAAAGAAGGTTACTTAATTGCCGGCTTTCTCGATCGTCATCATATTTATATATGGATGTATGTATTTATTTTAGTATGGGATATTTGTGGGCTTAAATATAAGTACCGTCGCTATAGAAGAAAAAAGACGCAAACTGTTTTGTTTAGGAAGAAAGACGCAAACTTTTTTTCTTTCAAAGAAAGACGCATTAAAATATTTTTCTAAAGAAAGACTCTTTATTTTTTTTTTTTTTGATAACGAAGAAAGACGCTTTATTTTTTTTACTATAAAGAAAGACGTATTTAAATATTTTTTAGGAAAGAAAGACGTATTCGATTTTTTATTTTTCTTTGTCAATATTAACGCTAATGCGTCTTTCTTCGCAGTTAATAATGCTAATGCGTCTTTCTTCGTCGAAATATTTTATAATGCGTCTCTGTTCTTCGAAATATTTTTTAATGCGTATATCTTCGTCGAAATATTTTTTAATGCGTCTTTCTTCCCCGACATATTTTTAATGCGCCTTTTTTCGTCGACAAATTACTGACATGCGTCTTTCTTCTTCCGGAGCAACGATAAAGTGGTTGTTAAAATGAAGTGAACAGTGGCGTTTTTAGTGGTCAAAGTGTGTTTATGAATCTCAAAGCAAAGTATGAAAAATTTCTTCCAGTTCGTCAAAAATCAACGGAATTTTTTATAGACTTCTTGGCTCTTTCTTTAAAAAAAAAATTGGTTTATAAAAGGTTTAGGTACTTGATGTCATGATACGAGTACTCGTATATTCGAAATAGACAAACTTGCTGCATAATTTCATTTTTGATTTGAGTCACTGTACATAGTTAATGATTAATAGCTAACAACGACTGTCAACTATAATTGCTTGAAATTAGTTAGGTACTATTTTTGTGATATAAGTAAACCAGACCTGGGCACCCTCAGTTAAATTTTGTAATAGATTACACTTTAATTTACATGTAATTGCTTGTTACATGTAGCCGCTGTGGTGCAGTGGGTAGAGTGCTCGCCTGCTATGCCAGAGGTCTCGGGTTCAAACCACGGTCCGAGCCAAACAAATTTTTCTAATTAGTAAAAATCCAATTATTGGGTTTTTTAAGAGCAGCGGTCACCTCTCGGCAGTGGGCGGCATACCCTCCGAGAGTATTTCTGCCATGAAAAAGCTTCTCACAAAAAATGCATTCGCCGTTCGGAGCCGGCATAAAACTGTAGGTCCACCCAATTAGTAGGAAAAACAAAAAGGAGCACACCTCGAATTGGGAGAGAAGCTCGGCCATAAAACTCGTCAGAGTTATAATAGCGCCATTGTATTATTATATTATATAATTGCTTGTAAATGTAATTGAACCACTTCGATTGTTGATTTCGCTATGTTCCGGATTTTAATGAATTTTGCACAGTTTTTTCTTAAGACAAGGACATTGGACCTCATGCATAAAACTGAACTACAGCTCGAATTTAATTAAGAAGGCTTTATCTCAGCTCATTAGTTCATGCAAACTGCTTCAGCTCGAAAATGTTTTGGTATGCATAAAATTGAGGTTGAGAAAATGCATTTACCGCGAGGTAGCAGAGATCATACCGATTTTTTGAAGAGTATCAAATATGGGTTCTGAGAGTGAGGATGAAACCGTGAACGGAAACAGCATCTTCGAAAACTTTAATGGAATTTTATAGAATTTCGGCTCTTTTTAGGCTACAATGACGGTTTTTAATACCACAAAACTTTCAAGCACACTTTATGTCAAGTGGCACTTTATGTTTATTCGAAATTTATCAAATTTCGGCTCTTTGAACGGCAAAAATAAAAAAATAAAAATTGTATAATTAAATTTTCTCAAACCCAAGGAAAATGTAATTAATGCGATTCCATTACAATTGGAGATTTTAAAAAATTGCAGATTTTCAAAAAGTGGAGATTTTTAAAAATTGGAGATTTTCAAAAATTGGAGATTTTCAAATACAGTTACAAATAATAATACAAATACAAGTAATTGTAATTGAGGATGCCCAAGTCTGAAGTAAACAATGTTGTGTAATTATTTTCTGGTATCTACCATTTGGAAGCATGCGGATCTCAGAAAGTGCACATTGTTGATTACCCCTTAGGGACTTTGAGAACGTTTTAAACAGATTTTGTTTGTAAATCGCTTTCATTGTTTGCCTCTCTCGAACAGCCATTGATTCTTCACTTTATCCTTGCGATCCTTATCGCAAATACAGCTGCCATCTTCAGTATTTCATAGTCATAGAGCCTGACCACAACTACGTACAGAAGACCATAAATAGGACTGCAGAAGCGGTGATTATTCAATTTAGAAATAGAACGAATACACGAAGGAATAGTCGAAACAGTTGGCTTGCTTTCTAAAACCTAACGTCAAGCTCGAGAACTTTTGAATACTAGGGGTGTTTTGGGTTCTTTTAGATGAAGAGGAAGAAGATAAATAGACTGTTTAGACTTCAAAAAAAGGTTAAAAGTTAAAACTTATAGCTTAGTGAAAGGAATTGTGACATAGTGATTCCTGACAGGGAAATTTGGGCCCGGGGTGCTCCGGTACCGAACAATGCTGTCCACCTCTAAACCGAAGAATCTAAGATTAATACTAGGGTTTGAGGGGGAATCTATTCAGCCGAAGGGGGGCTAAACATCTCATTTCGCTTACCTGATCACTGCAGTGTCCTCCAGGCGGAGGTAGCAGCGATATAGGAGGCGGTTGAGTCCTTGAAAGCAATGGAAAGCGAATGTAAAGACGTTTACATCTTTCCATATAGCCAGGATGCACTTAAAACGCTTGGAACTGTCATATGTAAATCCAGAACTGTGTAAAATTGCCGCCGATCTCTAAATGAGATGGCTGAGCAGTTTGCCATTTACGTTGTATGGGTGCCTGGACACTGTAACATACCGGGAAACGAGTTGGCAGATGCATTTGCTAGAGATGGCACATCCACTCCACTTTCAACGTCGTCGAAAGATTTACATATGTAACTACATAGGTATGCCGCTCACTACCAGCAGGCTCGCACTTTTACTTGAAAGAAGCAAATGACAGTTGGCATGATCTAAGTACTTGCAAGCATATTGAGCTCTTGTGGCCTAACTGGAAGAACAGATGGACACAAAGTCTATTCGCAGTCGGAAAGTACGACATTGCAGTAATGACGGGTAACAACAGATAATATAATCCTTGGGAAGCATGCAGAAAGGATGAATGCTCCATATTACGATTACTGTAGGGCTTGTTAAGACGAACAAGTGCCCGAAACAGTAAGACATTTGCTGTGTGTTTGGTCAGCAGTAGGAAGGAGGCGACTGAAACATTTAGGAGCATACAAATTTAGGAATCTAGGGGATCTGCTATCATGAAATTTTGGAAAATTCTAAGATTTGTGGAATCCACACTATGGCTCGAGTAGGGAGGTTCTTCGGATCCACGTGGTATTCCAATGGGCCCTAAGTGTGCTAAGAGGAAAGTACCAGCCACTGCAACCTAACCCAACCTAAAACTTTCATCTTTTATCAACGGATTAATTTAGCATTCTGAAAAAAAAAAAACTAACTCTTGGAAAGAACGATTTTTTTGCTTCTATTTGTACATATTTGTCAACTTTGATTGATGAGTGATCCAATATGGCAAATAAATCCATCACGGCTATTAGCTAAGCAAATAAACTAGGTATACTGTTTTTTATGATTTTTCTTCTGGCTTCTTTTTATGAACTTTTGTTTATTTTCCAAAGCAAAACAAAATTCTCACCTATCTCATCTCTTATGTTTCTTTAACAACAGATAATGATGTTGAAAATGTGCTCGCCGAATCGCAGGCCATGGTTATGAATGCCTCACAACAACGCCAACAACAACTAATTAATCAACATATGCTCGATTCACAAACGTCGGTGAGTAGTGGCGCTTCAATACAAACCGTATTCCAACAGTCGATGTATGCGAGCGCTTTAAGCATAATTAGTACACAGCCCCAACACCAACAACAACAATTAGAACAAAATTTACAACGTGCCAGTAGCATATCAAGCAGTACCAACAATACACCGGCACACAGAGCAACAACACCAATAACAACAACAAATTTAAATACACAACAGCTGAGTATAACAAGTTACAGTGGAGCACCAGCGGGGGCCATTAACAGTGGCGCTAACAGCAACAATACAACTAACAGAAGGGATTCAATTTCAACAGCAGCAACACAGAGTATTTCATATGCCACAGAAGCGTTGATAACATTACGACCGCAAGTACAGAGTGTACAACAGCAACAACAACAACAACAAAAGCATCAGCAACATTTACCAGCTGCTGATTGTATAAATTCACTGTTGGAGCATATTAGCCCAGCAGCTGCAGCGGCTGCTATGAGCGGTGAAGGTGTTTTGAATATAGCCGATGTTGCTGATTTGCTGCATCCGCAACATGCCATCATAACCGGTAAGCAAAGCATCTGAAAGAATGTTATGCAACATTTTGTGTTAGCAACGTTTTGTGTTAGCAAAATGGTGTATTAGCAACATTTTGTGTTAAGCAACATTTTATGTTAACAACATTTTGTATTAAGCAACATTATCTGGCAACATTTTGTGTTAGCAACATTTTTTATTAGCCACAATTTTAAATGTTTCTCTGTTACATTTTTAGGCGGTCGTTCGCATGACGGTTGCCCATTGATTGTATTTCCGGACAATAATAATTTCAACTTGCTGGAGGACGCGGATTATCAGAAATTAATTTTATATCTCACATCAGTGCCATCGTAAGTTAAGGAGTGTTTTATTGGGCACTTCTCTGCTCGCTTATACTCGATTCTGCTCTCTTGGCTGACAGTTTCCATACAAAATGCTAGAGACTTTAAAGCCGTGTTTCACATACGGTGATCCTAACCCAGATAAAAATTTTTGCATGTAAATGCAACAACAACGATTTCAGCTCGATTAAACCAGATAAATTGCTGGTTCAATTTATGATCCGCCCTGTTCGATTTCTTTTTTCAGTGTTGATTTGGCAGCACAGTGCTTTTTTGATTTGGCAGAACTGAAAAGTGACATTTTGTATGTATACATATATATACATATACCCTGCAGTAAATTTGTTTAACTGCTAAATAATCATTGATGATTCTTTGTTAGGGATGGGCAAATTGGAAAAATATATCGATATATATTGTATCGATATTTAAAAAAACATCGATTTATGCCGTGTAAAAACATCGATATATCAATATATCGAAGGGGCTGGCTTCACATTAAGGAACCACGTCCCGCGAAAAACCACTTCTTCACGGGGCTAGAGGTGCTCTCACAGATATCAAAACTGGAATCCAAATTTGCCGCAAACTTATAGTTTACTAGATATTTGTTGTTAAAGTTGGATGGATCTACAGATATTCTACGAATCCTGAAGTATAAACATAAAAATCATTAAGAATTGCTTGAAGAAGAAAGTAATGTAAATTCAAGCACCCGGACATTATGGTTATACCACTTCTTAAAAAATGTTCTGCTGTTAAATTCGAAGCGAATCAGAAATGTATGAAAAATATCGAATTTGGCTCGAAATGGCAAAAAATTATCGATTATCGATGCACGGTAGTTCAAAATATCGTCGATATTATCGGCTGTACTATTTTAAAAATATCGATGTATTGATATATCGATATATATCGCCCAACCCTATTCTTTGTTGAATATTCATCACTATCGTTTTGCGTTGGTGCAAGCGAGCAAGCTATATTGAAAAAACCAAACGAAATACCAACAAAATACCATCTAGGCGGTTAAAAACCAACGAGCCAGCTTGTATTTCGGTAGGTTTTTTGACATTCGGCAGGTTTTCTGACAAATTTTTCAACAACAACTATAAAATAAATTATATTTAAAATAAAAAATATATGGAAATACAAATTTTAAATTTGCCTCTTGTAAGCTTCTGCTTTGGCCGTAAGGGGAAAGAAGTCCGGAAGAAAAAATATACTGCGCACTGGCTTCTCCTTATAACATGGAATACATAGCTATCCCGCCATTTGAGTTTCATAATTTATTTCAGTAATTTAAATTCAAATTTCCAAAAAAATAATTTTTGAAATAACTATTATTTTCATTTAGTTTGAAGTTTAATGTCAATCAAATTGTTTTTGAGGGAGTATTTATCTCTTTTCAACGTTCAGAAGAACTGTTTTTGTATTTTGACTTTCGGTGGGTTTTCCAAACCAAAAATACCAGAGAAAAAACGTAGTGTCATATAGGCATAAGGAAAGCAAACCATTTATTTGAAAAAATTCAGCAGCCTTTATATGAAAGTATTCGCTGATGCCAGCGTTGCGTGATTCGAATCAATTTTGATTTTAAATCAACTTTCAAATAAAGAATCAACTTGATTCGTGATTCAAACTATTTTCAAATAAAAGATAATTTTTATTTGTGATTCATTTCTCAAAAGAATCAAAAATACCCTTTGATTCGTGATTCAAACCATTTTCAAATCAAAGATAATTTTTATTTGTGATTCGTTTCAAAAAAGAATCAAAAATACCCTTTGATTCGTGATTGAAACCATTTTCAAATCAAAGATAAATTTGATTTGTGATTCATTTCTCAAAAGAATCAAAAATTTTATTCGAATCAAAAATTTATTTAGAATCAAAAATACTGTAGCTAATATCAGAATTATTCAAGTACCTTCTCGGTAACTTAAAACACAAAAATGTATAAAATGCACCAAAAGTGCAACAACAGCCAAATTGTATGCTGACGCCAAATATGTATATGTGTATGTATGTATGTACATATATACATATTTCTGACTGTCGTATTTACGTTTGTGCTACGCCGTACGTACATACATACATATGTATGTATGTGCATAGGCCCTGTAAAAATCATAGGATTATATGATCCATTTTGCGGTAGGTAGGAGTACTTTCAAAGTGATCATAAACATAGACCCAAGCGAGCGACTTGTTTATCTGCATCGGCTCGTAGTTAGCCGAACATTGCTACGAAAACGAAATGTATGTACATATATAGCGATAACGACGAAGCTAGTGCATACATTTGTATGTATGTATGTATGTACATATGCATGCTCGTTTGAACGTGCACGATTCAGTAATAAAGGGTAGGAATGCAAATTTTGAGGACCAACATCGATACATCGATGTTCGATGTATCGAAAAAATTACGCGACACAAAAAATGCTGGTGATTGCGCTAGAAAAATTTTAATATTTTATTTTAACTAAAGAAAAGCTTACTTATGAATGTATGTAAATTGAATTGGCAGTCTTTCAAAACTGTTCAGAGATTATTAAATTTCATTAATTTTAGTACCTACTCCGTAAATTAATCCCATGTGGGTAATCCTTGGATTACTCGGGTGTCATGCGGAAATGGGAGTATGTGATCCCTGCCTGGGACATCGCAATGTTAAATGGACCATATTTTTTATATGAAATGTGGCAGGTTGAGGAGTACTCGGTTGGTCCATAGCGAGTACTCTATACAAGCGTGCATGGAGTACTCGGCTTTTTTGCAGGGGGCACTTGGGTGCATATGCATACATACATATGTATGTATATACCCTATAACACAGTGATAGTCATTTGATATATCATTTGAGGTGCACGTTTGATGGAAATTTCTGTCACACACTGCCTACAAGTTTCCATCATTTTTATATGGACGGTATGAAAAATGTGATGAATGTGTTCTCCAAATGATGTATCAAATGACTATCACTGCTATATGTGTTAGTGTTTGCTGAGAATGTGTTGGAGTTTCCATCATTCCTGTCTTACAGGGTATGTACATATGTATGTACATATCTCCATAGAAGTAAGAATTAGAGTAGATATATGTACATGTATTATAGTAAATAAGTAGTACATAAGAAATTTTGTGTATAGGTAAATAAGAATCAATTTTACCAATAAATTCACTGATTGAATTGCTGTTCGTAAAGCAACACAACAAACCACTTTCGTTTAATTTGAACGGGTTTAAAATATGCATATGTATGTACCTATAGTGAATCCAAAATATATGTATTTCAAGTAAAAGATACTTTTAGTACGAGATCATTTTGGGTAAATGCATTATTATTATTTATTTTTAAATTCTGTTATTTTATTCTTTTTTTGGGTTCATTCAATGTATGTAAAATATATAAAATATAAGTACATAAGTAAGTACATGTGTGTGGATATGTATAAAAGAAATTTACATATGTATGTATATTCATTTATATATTAAGGGGTAAGTACATATGTACATACATCATATATATGTAAGTATGTACATATGTATGTGTTAGATTACATCTGTATTTTATATGGAAATGAAGTCAGGAGGTAAGTGTTGGTCCCCATGCGAAAAAAAAGTTATAAAAGTCTTCCCTAAATTTTAAGCTAATGTTGAGAGGGTTAAGAAACAAAAAAACGAATGGGAGTTGTTTTTAATATTTTCGTTTTTCAACAAAACCACAACAACGAAATCAAACTCTTATATACATGCATTATTAAAAGTCGTTTAAGTAACAATGAAAAAGAATGTAAAGAGATAAATTTAAAACCACTGGTTGAATTTAAAAGTATATAGGTTACTATGCTTAAAACAATTCTACATACCTAGTAAACTTCAATCGAAAATGGGCAAGCTCGAAATTGATATTAGAGGCATGCTCTAGAACACATTTTTCATAGAATTTAATGCAGAATCCGATTTTTCTACGAACAGTATGGCTTAGAAAATTGACCCAGCCTAACGTATGCACATACATATTTACATATCGAAACCACTCTTTGTATGCATATACCTAACCATAATTCATTCATCCTTTCATTCATTTATTCGTTATATACCTACATATATGTATGTAAGTATATACATACATATATATGCACAAATGCTTGGCTAAGCAACTGCGAAAATCTGCTTGCATTTCCTCCCATACAACGTAGACGTTTGTTGAAATTTTAGATTTTTTGCATTTCAACTCGCGGGGGTGGTGGGATCACGTACTAAGTATTTTTTTATTTGAAATAAAGTTTTGATTCAAAATAATTTTTTGATTCGAATCAAAAGTTTGATTCGAATCAAAAATTTTATTCGAATCAAATATTTGATTCGAATCAAAAATTTTATTCGAATCAAAAATTTGATTCGAATCAAAAATTTTATTCGAATCAAAAATTTGATTCGAATCAAAAATTTATTAAGAATCTTGATTCGAAATCAAGTTTGAATCAAGAATCAAAAAAGATTTTTGATTCTTTTAAGAAATGAATCACAAATCAATTTTATCTTTGATTTGAAAATAGTTTGAATCACGAATCAAAGGGTATTTCTGATTCTTTTTTGAAACGAATCACAAATAAAATTTATCTTTGATTTGAAAATAGTTTGAATCACGAATCAAAGGGTATTTCTGATTCTTTTTTGAAACGAATCACAAATAAAAATTATCTTTGATTTGAAAATATTTTAAATCAAGAATCAGAAAATATTTTTGATTAGTGATTCAGTCAAATCAAAATCACGCAACCCTGACTGATGCCTCCTCAGATGAATTTCATCAGTGATTCATAAAGGATTCATTTCAGATTTTTACTGCGGGGTATATGTTTGTATATGTATATACACAAGCAGCTGTCGGCCATATTTTTCATTCAGACGCCGTGAAAAAACAAAACAAATTATGGAAGCAACACATAAAATATGAGTATAAAGGTCATATAATTAAATTATATATAAATTTGCCTCAAATAATTCTTGATCCATGATTTTTTATTTTGTTTTCTTTTACTTTCTCAAATCACAAATGGTTTGTTGATATTTCTTCTTCTTTTTACTTCTTTTCAAGTGCAGCCAAATTTCATTATGATCCGGATTGTTTCAGTAAAAATTTATCTTGACCCAGACCCAGATGTAATAACTGAAATGCGCCTTAAGAGACCTTTAGAGAGTATGCCAGCTACTCATTAAACTGGGCCCTCACTCTGTAATTCGATTCGAAAGAAAATTCGTTCGTTTTCGAATTCTATTCCATATATTCTATACAGTACGAATGTACTTTCGAATCGAATTTCGCTTTCGAATCGAACTACAGAGTGAGGGCCCTGATCTTTACTGATTATGCCAATTTTTTCTATTGTGTATAAGTGAAATGGTTTCAAATTTTTGTCAATAGATGTCTCCCCTATCTTCGAATTCAACGCAATACCGTTCATTAGAAAATGTTTTCGAATTCCGTACTAAAGAACGTATATTGTAAAACATACGTTCTTTGTCCGTACTTTAACGAACGGTGTTCGAAGATAGGGGAGACATCTATCGATAAAAAGTTGAAGAAATTTCATCAAATAAACACAACTTTTTTCCAATTCCTTTACTTTAACGAACGGTCATTTAATTTTCACTTGTTTTTATACCAGTGGTTGTTTTTTTCGCAAGTCTCTAATGCCGTTTTCTTTTCTCGAAAAAATGTTGCCCTGTTTGATTTTCTTAGCCATTTTGTAAGCTTGTGTGGTGATTTCAACGAATGTTGTCCTCTGACTAAGTAAGAGGGCACCATTAACTAAAAATTCAGCCATTTTATAGAAAGTCATGTTACGTAATTCGATAATTGAGATATTAAAGGGCAACATTTTTTGTCAGAAAAGAAAACGCCATAACTCTTGCCCAATCGAATACGGCTTTAGATAATAAACAATTTGTTGAATTATTTTCTAATACTTCTAAACACCTTTCTAGGCTGCAAGATACCGATTTGGGCTTTCAGTTAATCATCGATCGGCGGAAAGATAAATGGACGTCAGTGAAAACGGCGCTACAAAGAATATCGGTAAATGAAATGTGCTTTTTAGCTTAGAGTAGGTAACGTATGAGAATGTTTTTTGCATTTGTGTTTTTTGCTGAGAATGCTTTATAGGGGCTAATCTGCCAACTGCCTTTCCAAAGACAGCTAATGTGCAAGAGAAAATTTTTATTTTATTTTTTCCTTTCCAAAGATAGTTTTTATTGGAAAGACAGTTGCCAGAAGGGCCTAGTTAGTCTCTATTTTCATTGTATAGGTAGCACTATTAAATCTAATTTAATCGATTTCCTTTTTTTTTTCATTATTAACAGATCTACTTCCCCGGCATTGTGCACGTTGTTTATGTACTACGACCATGCGGACTCTTCCAGAAAGCCATATCGGAAGTGAGCACAAAATTTTCCAAAGATGAATATCGTTTTCGGTTAGTAGTCTGTTCGGCGTTGAGTGATCTGCACGAATATATAGACAAAAGTCAGTTGACCGTGGATATGGGTGGAACGCTAATCTATTCACATCACGAGTGGATACAACAGCGAATAGTAAGTGGATGAACAGACTTTTACTCCTAAATCATAATAAAAGAAATTCTAAATCATAATAAAATAAAATAAATTATTTTACTATACCCACAGTCGTTGGAGAAATTCTCGAGTCTCACTCATCAAGTCTCCACCGAATTGGACATTTTCATACAAACCATACACGATACGGAATTTCCGAATTCCGTGGAGGCAACACAAAAGCTGATTGATACACAAGGCAGCGATTATGAACGTTTGAAGGTTTTTGCATATTTATTGTTATTGTTTTTTTTATCAAATTACTAATATTTATTTTTGTATATAGGAAGAAATTTTGGCTGCCGCCAAACATGGCGAAACTTTGCTAAATAACATTAAGGGAAATGAGGAGATTAAGGAGTTTTCAGAACGCACCGGCAATGTTAGCTCAATTGAACGGTAAATTTTTCATTATTATTTTTCATAGTTATACTCTATCTCTCTCGATGTTCTCTAATTTGTCGCTTTTTGCTTTTTTGGCAATTTGTTTAATACGTTCTTTAAAAAAAAATATTGTTTACTATTCTATTTATCTACTAACAATTCGAAAGAGTTTCCTTAACTATTTGCCCACATTATCACCCTTGATAATCCTCATTACCCTCTTTGATAATCCTCATTCTCCTTCTTGATAATCATTATTACCCTCCTTTTCTCTGCAATATAAAAATCATCAACTTCAAACCTTTCCTTTCTTACTTCTGTAGAACTTACTTTATAAATATTAACTATAAATTTATATAATTATTTTGCGTATATATTACATATATTCATATTTGCATAGCGCTCTGCACTGGTTTTGTAAAGAGATTTTCCATTTTAATTACTTATGACTGTTGTAGTACAAAGTGTTGTTGTTGATAATTTCGTTAAAAAAAAAAGCGAGCTCTACACAAATTCTTGTTAGCACACTGACTTTCTAATACGAATCTTATATCCATACAATCTCACATTAAGTCTCAAACATTCATTCAAACAAACAAAACAGGAGTTTTTTTTCTTAATTAAGAAACCTTTTTTTTTTACTTTTATTCGTTTACTTTATGTATACACAAAAGGTTATTTTATTGAAAATTATTGTATTTAAAGTTGCATGCCTTAGCTTCACTTGTTATCACGCCTTCAATGTGCAAATAATTTTAAGTATAAATATTTCTTTTTCTGTTTCGATTAAAGCTTAAATATAAAGTGCTTATTTGTCAAAACCATTGTTATTGTTACATATATTGTTGTTGTATTGTTGATATTAAAACTTAAGTAAACAATTCAATAAAGGTATTTAAGTTATATCTACAGAATTAAAACTTAAATGTTGCATGATCTAATAAAAGAGAATATTTGAATCATAGGTAAATATGTACATACATATGTTTGGAAAAAATAAAATATCGAGGGTTTGAACATAAGAGTATTTCTATTGGGAGAATGTAGATTTTGTCATGCGTGGCAATCAATTTCAGTCCTTTCAAACTCAGACTGCAGACTCAGAAGTCATATGCACCGACTAGGCATCCTATCAGGTAGTTTCATTGAGTTTCCTGTTTCAAGCCGCGAAGCCTTTACGGTCGCAGTCTATCCCTCAAATATTTTTGTGTTAGGTTAAGTTAGGTTAGGTTGGGTTAGGTTAGGTTAGGTAGAGCTGGCTGCCTTCGCGATTCGAGAAAGCGATTGCACACTTAGGCCGAAACGGCGCTTTGTGATACCACAAGGGAGCCCTGATTTCTTCGATCCCATAAAAACGTTTCCCGAAAAATGGATACAAAATAGATTTTGAAATGCCTGTAAAGCTAAAGAAGGGCGTTTGTTTAATGAAACGCAGAAAAACGAGAGGCATGGAGGCCCATCAGACAGTTGCTTGTTAGCCCAGTCCCAGCAGTGCACCAATCGAGAGCCGGTTCAGATGCAATACCGATTTCGAACTCCCCTCTTTTGTCTTGCCCATCTGGGCCCATTTTTTGCTATCCAATTCACTTATATATATTTTTCGTTGCAACAGATCACCTTAGCCTAAGTAGTTTGTTAGTGTAATTCTATATCCAAAATGAACAAGTTAACCAGGTTTGAAAAAAGGATACCACGTACTGAGTTCCTCAAAACTATAAAACTGTAGTGGGCTATATATAAGGAGTTGCATCAGCATGCTTCTTTTGAAAACCCCTATAATTAGTATTCAACTCTTTTTCATGTTGTTCTAGAATTAAAAAAAAAGTTGTATGTATCTGATTGTATAAGCATTATTAATGTTGTGTATATCTATCTACGACTAGTTAGTTTAATTTATAATCACATTAAATTAAATGAATTGATACAAAAACCAAAATTCAAACACACCATTATTTCTACTCTCATTTTACGTTCTAAGTTACAATATGCCATTCGCCAAAACTAACAAATCACAGACAATCTGATTTTCACGCACGCACACAGCATATTCTGGCACTTCACCGCAACTCTAAAAAATACTTCCACCAAGAAATACAAACTTCTTCAAGTTCTTAAGTTTCTTTCCGTTACGTTCCATTCCAAAATGCAGAAAACACTTAGACATCATTCTCATATAAGTATTCTGTGTGTTTTGTCTTTCTCTCTCTCTCTCTCTCCCTCTCTCTCTCTCTGTCGCCATAATCACTATAAAACTATATTGTAACTCGCGTTTTGAAAATTTAAAAAACTCATTTCGAACAAAAAATTCACTTATGATTTCCTTAAAAAATGGCCAAAATTTTGCATTGTTTCGTAACGAAACTTAAATAACTCACATGCAGACCCAGTGCAGGGAACACTAGTTATCGTCCATCTCATCAAATAATCTATCATCAACAATATAAATTCAAAAAACCACAACATTTTGATGATTGTCGCGATTATCGTAGACTGCTTATTCAATTGGAGGAGACCGAACGACGCTTCGATGAGTTCTGGCGAACGCATCGCAATCGGCTGCAACAATGTCTGGATTTGCGGCGATTCGAGCAAGATTTTCGTGAGCTACAGGTAAATTTTTTTCAAACGGTGTTTTTCTCATTTTTTGTTATTATTCCACTTCTGAATGTTTTTACTTAATACATCCCAGCAAACACAGTCTCTAACGTTAGAAATTTTGTCGAGATTACCTTAGATAACTAGTGTAATTCTCTATATATTCTCAAATCGATAACTAGGGTTGAAAACTACACTAGAATTCGATTAGCGAGTGATTAGAGAAGGAGCCAAATCTCACGCCTTTTATCAATTCTCAATATATTTCTGTGATATATTGAATATACATACATATATTGAAATTAGATACTAAAAAATGGTAAAGTTAATATTACCGTAGTACAATGTTTTCCATTAAAAAGTAGAAGAAGTACCTTTAATTTAAATAATAAGACTGAGTTTTGTTTAAATTTCAGTTCTTATAAATGTGGTAAACATATACATGTCAATATATATAATCATATGCAATTTAGGCACATATTGCGTTAATAAAATCTAAACAATGAAAAAATCATGTAAAAGGAGACAAAGCTTTGTTTTTCATTTCAATTGGAAGTATTTACAAATTCTAATTAGAATCTCATTAGAGAACTACATTAGAATTCGATTCGAGAATTATAATTTTCTCGATTTGAGAATTAGGTACCCTTTTGTTTGAGAACGCTATGATTCTCGATAGATTTTCGAGTCGTCCTCTAACGTTAGAGGTTTGAGAATGAGGCTAGTTCTCGAGTCATTCTCAAATCGATAACTAACCTCAGTGTTTGTTGGGATAACTCTTTTATATTCTTCTCCTCTCAGATAATTTTCGATGCACATCTCAAAAGCGTCGCCGAAATGACCGAAATTGGCGAAAGTGTTGAACGCGTGGACATTCTAGTCGCCGACACAAAGCACTATCAACAACTCAGTCAAGTGGATATTGAGCGTGCGGCTGAGGTGATCGGCGCCGGTCAACAGCTGCTCGGTTTACGTGGCGTTTATCCGTGGGAAATTGTGCAACCAAAATGCGATGAACTGCAACGGGTGTGCGATATAATAACGGAGCGCTTAAGCAAACGTCTGGAGATACTCGCGAAGAATCGTGAGCTTATGGAGAGAGTAGAAAAGGTAGGAGCAACTAAATTTCTCTTTAAATACATACATTAATGCAAATTTTTTTACCGAAATCTCTCTATTACTCAGGCTAATCAATGGTGCGCCAATGGCGTTGAGCTTTTAGCTTCGCAGCGCATCGAAAAATGTTCTGCTTCGCCGGAAATTGCCGAACAGAGTCTACAAGAGATACAGGCTTTCATCGCATCGGCAGCCGAATTCAAATTGTCTAGTCCTAGTGAATTTAAGAAGATCTTCCTGGAGAGTACAACACCAGAAACCAAAGCACTTGTATCACAAGTAAGTAGAATTCAAGTAGCTGTTGTACGAGGATTAACCGTGATATGGGATATTACTGAAGAAATAATAGGGGGACTCTATGCATAGTGGGAATGGTTTGCTATTATACAAAATATTTCTGAAATCAAGGCAGGAAATATGACAGGATATACATATGGAGATAGTTCAGAAATTCATAGAAACATTTGAGATCAATAAATCCAATATTAAGAATCTCCAGAAACTTTGAGGTCGCAATAATTGTCCGTGCATCTTGGATAAACGGGTATACATATGCTGTTACTAACTCGGTGGTCTGGTACACGGATGGTTCGAAGTTTGGGGGTGTCAGAACGGGGACTGGTATATCTGGGCCAAACTAAAGTATATCGATAACAATGCAGCCTTAAAGGCCCTGCAATCCTACACGTTTACATGAAAACTTGTAGATGAATGTCTGACGGTTCTAAACATCCTAGGAGCCAAAAACAGGCTGTTACTGGTTTGGGTCCCGGGGTATGAAGGCCACGATGGCAACGAGAAGGCCGACTGGCTTGCAAAACAGGGTGCAACTTCAGCATTCTATGGTTCAGAACCCTTTTCTGGGCTAACAAAGCATACATCAACGAGACCTTCTGTGAATGGGAAAATTGAGGCAGCACTGGGCGAATGTTTACGGATAAAGGCAGGCCTAATTGTATATAATTCCTTCGGAACGAGCATCTCATACACTCATTAATTAAAGAAGGGGACCTCTGTACGTATCCTCACTGGATACTATATGGCACACTGCTTTCTCCGCTATCATCTACATAAAATTAGTCTAACGGAAACACACACATGTCGCTTTTGTGATCTTGATGCACGTCCTATGTGAGTGTTCATAAACACGGAAATTGTAACCCCCCAACCATTATTCATCTAAAATTAGGCATCATAAGCGAGAGCTCACGCGACTAAATGCATAGATTTATACATGCATATGTGTAGATAAGTATATGCATATGGGTTTTCATACCCTGCAGGGAAATTACAACTATTTATCGAAATCTTAGATTCAGATCTTAGGACTAAACGGAAGCTCTGACTACGTTACTCCCATAACCAACTTCAGCTGGGGACCACATGTAATAATAGAACAGGACGGGTGGAAGAAAGGACTACAAGCCAATCGCCATTCCTTCAACTTATTTACAGACGGATCTAAGATGGACGAAAGGATGGGAGCTGCAGTATTTTGCTCGGAGCTTGGGATACAAAAATCTTTTAGACTCATGGACTACTGCAGTATCTTTCAAGCTGAGGTTTATGATGCATCAAAAGCGGCGGAACTTGCAGCTGAACTAACGTCCTTGACAGCCAGGCAGCAATTAAGGCGAGCGTGGCAGCGACAACTACCTCTCGGTGTGTGGGGCAGTGTAAGGCCAAGCTACACGTACTCTGCGCGTCTAGACGCGTTACCATCTACTGGGTACCCGGGCACCAGGGAATCGAAAGAAACGAGAGGGCGCATGCGCTAGCTAAAACCGTGGCATCACTAGCGCAAGTAAATGCGGAAGACGTTTTCCCTTCTCTAAATTACCAAAAAGCTCAAATAGATCAGGCATTGATGCGTAAAGGCGATTCCCAGTGGCAGGGTCATCCTGCAAGATGGCCAAAATCATGATTCGGTCACATAAAGCTTAAAACGCAAACTACCTACTTACACTCTTCAGAGTAGACTGCAGACTGGCAGTCGGCATACTAACTGGACACTGTCTCACACCATCTCATGCGTTCAAATGGGATTGGTGCAGAGTCAGGCATGCACGGCTTGCAATGAGGACGATGCTGTAGGCACTCTGGAGCACCTTCTCTGCCAATGTCCAGCTTTAGGCAGACTACGATTTAACGGCTCTGCATACTTCACGTCTCTAGAGAGCATTGCGGACCGGGAAATTTACAAAATATTAACACCCTTATTACGGTTGTCGTCGTCGACGTCGTTGTCACTTTTCAGTCGACATCACGTCGTCTCGACGTCGTCGTCACATCGACGCAATATCGGTATTAGCTAAGCATATTGAGACGACGTCGACTGTTTATCGGTAAACCGAATGACGAAAGTACCATCCCTATAATTTCTGCACTAGCTGTTTGATTTTATTTACATTTATTTTTTATTTGTGCTATTTTGATAATTTATTTCTTTATTATAAATGTATTTTGTATATGTTTCATCAAGTTTTAGCGATGAACATAGCAATAAAGTGCTCGAGTAATTAAAAAATTAAAGAAAAATAATTTTAGTTGAAATATATACATATGTATGTACGTACATACATATGTACACAAATATTTAATAAATTAGTTTTCTCCTCAATCTCTCTTAAAGGAGGTGCACAGGCATTCAATTTAATTGTTTGTTTCTCAATGTTGTAAAAATTTAGTTGGTATCGTACCCCATTGAAAACCTTTGGGTCGGCTTCGGTATGTGCGCTCACCGAATTTATTTTTAAACTAGTGGGAATTTTTCGATGAAACTAGCAGGAAATATTCTGCGGATGTTAGTTCTACTAATTTTAACACTCCCGTAATAAAATTTTAAAAACAAAAATGCATACATTCTAAATTTTGTTCTTGTCACCATTAAACGCAGCGTCGACGAAAATGGCAACGAGTGACCGTCGACGTCGACTTAGCTGATACCAAATATGTTTCGATAGTTGTCACAAGTTATCGACTTTGCCATACGTAATACCGATTTTGAGAAGTCGTCGCCGACACCGTCGAGTGAGTGTCGACGACGACAACCGTAATAAGGGTGTAAAACTTGCGAAGACCTGCATTCCGAGTGTAATATAATAACATAATGCCTCCTGTATGTTGCCAACAGTAAGGACCATATGTGGTCTATGTTAGGGGTCCTCAGCCAACGTAACCTAACCTAACCTAGATTCAGATCTTATGCCTAAATATCAAATATGCACTAATTCGGGAACAATCGATAGGGGTTTGTGTATAGCTTCTAGGAAGCGTTACCTAGAACAGAGATATCTGCGTTAAATACGCCAATTTTTGTAAAACAATCGTTTTAGCACTCAATTATTGGTGGTGAATATAACTGCTAGAAGCGCACTAACTTAGAGTCAAAGAATTTTCCTACAGGGTACAGTTTTTTATATGAATGGCAGGCATATAAACAAGTGATAAGCACAATTCTGCATATGATTTACGGAAATATTAATATGAACGTTTCTAACCGACCAAATGCTGAAATTTATGATTCATGCATTTTAATATTTTGATTGTAGAAATCGTAAAAAAAAAATAGAAATCATGATTGTGGAATTCAAAAGCAACAAATGAAATGAAGTAATGTGTGTGCCATAATTTACTGATAAGGGCGTATAACAACTGAAAAAATATATTGCTTCCTTACTCCTATTGAAAATTATGGTCGCCTGTTAAAAATATCTCTCACTTGTTTCAAAAGTGATTATAAACCAAATAATAAAACTCGTTTAACTTAAATAATTTGCAATTTTTTTACCATGTGTTACTGTAAAGCTTTTGGTTTATGGCGCGATGTGTTCGCGGTACATTTTGCGAGTGTACCAATGAGACACGCTAGAAAACAGATGTGTTAAGTATGTGGCTAATGCTTGAAAACAGACATGGTAGAATTTTTCAGTTATTAGCTTATAATATAATTATACACATACATACATGTATATTTAAAATACAAATACATCATATTTAAAGTATTTCAAATGCATTAAAACTGAGAGACTCATACAAGTAGCTTTGTAGTTGTTTTTCTTCATAAATTTGAGATCAGACGATGGTTCAGCTGAATTCAAAAGGCCGGTATTCATAAAAAATAAAATAGGTCTTAATAATAAAAATATAATACAATGGCGCTATTATAACTCTGCCGAGTTTTATGGCCTAGCTTCTCTCTCAATTCGAGGTGTGCTCCTTTTGTTTTTCCTCCTAATTGGGTGGACCTACAGTTTTATGCTGGCTCCGAACGGCGAATGCATTTTTAACGAGAAGCTTTTTCATGGCAGAAATACACTCGGTGGGTATGCCGCCTACTGCCGAGAGGTGAACGCTGCTCTTAAAAAACCCAATAATTGGATTTTTACTAATTAGAAAAAATTTTTGGTGTTTGCTCGGACTGGGGTTTGAACCCGAGACCTCTGCCATAGCAGGCGAGCACTCTACCTACTGCACCACAGCAGCCAATAGGTCTTAACAATTGTTTATAGTGAAATTTTCATACAATTTTTCGATTTTTACAGTTTTATAAATCTATTTAATTTTTTATGAAGAAGGGGTTAACTATCCAATTCACCTTCGCGAAAATAAATACAAAAAAATCTAAGCTCATTTAGGGCAGCACTGAATGTATAACTGATGCAGGTTAGGTTAGATTAAACTGGCTGGGCGTTAATGGCCTCACATAGACTAACTAAGTCCTTAATGTTACAGGAAGAGTTCTTAAACAAACACCTCTACATTACACGCCTGAACTCAAACTGAAAAACAATCCCGTCCCTTTGACAAATACTAAGAGTTTTCTTATCCCTACTTTGGTTACAGATTCGAGATCTCTGAATGCAAATTCCTCCATTATCCGCAGCCTGGAAAACTCTGAATAAGAGCAGGCAATATGATCTACCGTCTCTTCATGCAATCTGCATCCCCTCAATTCGCTTTCACCAACTAGTCCCATTTTGAACGCATGTGATGCTAATAAGAGACAGTATCCTGTGAGGACACCGATCACACCCTTCTTCGTCAGCTCATCAGCTTTCTCATTCCCGTCTATCTCCTTGTGGCCTGGTATCCAGTACAGACGTAACAGTACTAGTTCTGCATATTGCCCTTAAGGCTTCCTCGCAGTCCGCCACACTTGGATGAGGTGCTATACGACAGAATCGACTTTATAGTAGTGATGGGCGAGTCCGAGATGTTTTATTCGATTCTCTCGATTCTTTAAACATCTCGAATGCTCTCCATGGTTTTCATTCGTATTCGAGTCAAGTCGTAAATGGCCGTCAGTCGAAACAATCGCTAAAACATCTCGGACTCGCCAACGATTCCTCTTGTTTTCAAAGCAACCCTACAACATTTCGGACTCGCTGCAAAAAATACATAACATTTGTTGTTGCCGCTTGAATATCAAAATTGCTTTAAAACAAGTAAGGAAGCCTAAGTTCGAGTGGAATCGAACATTAGATACTCAGCTGTATGCTTATTGTTTGTTTGCCTTTGATGGAAACACGGTGTACTTTATATAAAGCGAGTGCTGCATGAAGTGGGCGTATCCACGCCCATTTTCCAAAATTTTTCTATTTTTTGTTTCCAGTCTATTGTAGAACTCATGCCACAAAATTTCAATGAATTATCTTTATATTTGACAAAGATATCGCTTAAAATGTTTTTATTAGGCCACTTTATAATACCCATATATAAAAGTGGGCGTGGTCGTCAACCGATTTCGCTAAAATTTTCAACATGTATTGCTACAAGTAATAAAAGTGTATACACCAAGTTTCGTCATAATATATCAATTATTTGTCGAGATATGGGCTCCAAAATCTCGTATATTCCTGCTCCTAAAAGGAGGCGGTGCCACGCCCATTTTCCAAAATTTTTGTGTTTTTTGTTTTATGTCCTTAGTTGGAATCTTGCCATAAAATTTCATTGATATATCTTTATATTTGACAGAGATATCGCTTCAAATGTTTTTATTAGGTCACTTTATAATACCCATATATAAAAGTGGGCGTGGTCGTTAACCGATTTTGGCAATTTTTCGTCAAAACATTTGCGTAAGCAAATATATCACGCGTACCAAATTTCATCTATATATCTTCAATAGTTTCTGAGTTATGACTCATAAAACTTTCAATGTTTGCCCCTTAATAAGTGGGCGTGGCACCGCCCATTTTCCAAAATTTCATCAAATTTCTTCATAGGGGCCTGAGCTCAACACGTGGGTAAAATTTCATCGCTCCAGCTATATTAGTGACTGAGATACCAAATTTCCGATTTTTACTATATAGGGGAGGTGGGCGTGGTCATTGTCCGATTTCGCCCATTTTCAATACCATCCGTTCCTGTCTTGATACCAACTTACATTTCAAATTTCATCAAAATATCTCAATTGTTGCGCGAGTTATCGTGCTCACAGTCGGACAGACGGACAGACGGACGGACATGGCTCAATCGATTTCTCTTTTCACGCTGATCATTTTGATATATATAAGTCTATATCTATCTCGATTATTTCGTTCTGTTACAATCCACCGTTAGGAAATCAAAATTATAATACTCTGTGTACTAGTACAGCTGAGTATAAAAAATATACATAGCGGTACAAATCTATTGCCGTTGTTGCTGCTCGTAAAATTCATTTATTTCGCAAGCGTCTCACTTCAGAAAATTTATTAATTTATTAATGTTTATATAATGAATTATTGTTATGCACGACACTCTTTAGTTGTGATTGCAAAAATTCAGCGTCTATGTATAGCATATTTTTTCAATTTGATTCATTTATTTATGTATTTGCCTCACTTCCATTAAAAATTCTACTTTCTTCATCAACAACACTCATTCAGTTTATTTTATCAACTAAAACATATCATCGAAATAACCTCCGACTCGCCGACTCGGAACAATCGTAAAAACATCTCGATTGTGTAGTCGAGGAGCGAGTCAACTTTTGACTCGATTTGTGACAGTCTATGTAAAAATTAATACGTCCTCTTTTTGAGGGATTACCTTCTATCAACTCTGCTGCCCTCTTTAGATCTGTTTCTTCCGCCTGAAAGACACTACAGTAATCCTGATAAAAATTCTCATATCCAATTCACTGCAATAAACAGCAGCGCCTACTCCTTCTAATATTTTAGACCCATCCTGATTGAAATCTTACGAAATTAAAAGTTCCTACGTGTTCACTCATTCAAAAAATACTTCTAGAACTGCTTAAAGAAAGAAATTAACATGATGGACAATACTTCAAAGTCGGCGTACTTTCAAATATCCCACAGGGTTCCTCAAAACATACAGCATTATCTGTGTATGTATTTATACATTATAACCTGTGCCTTATTAAAGAAATTTAGTTAAAACTTTGCATAATTTAGAAATAATAGTTTATTAAGGACTTGAAAGTATTTCACAGAATTCATGTTCCATCAGCATTCCACTTATCGACGCCTCACCGTACTGTTACAATTATATTTACCTTCTGTATTAGCATTGCTTTGTGAATCAGCATTGCTTGTGCTATGTTTTTTTTTTTTTTTTTTTTCAATAAACTTTTCACGATCAACGAGTCAGACGAGCTAAACAAACGAAAAAACATACGCTTAGTTTTCGCACATTAGTTGCCGTTTAAGAAGGGCGTAATTCGTTTAATTTTTTCGATTTTTTTCCAACGCAAATGATCATTAAAATTTTGTTGCTTTTATCACAATGTTTATTTGCATAACAAGCAATTTTTAGATTCTCGTTAAAAAAAAAAACATAGACCAAAAAGAACAAAAACAAAAAATTAGTATACAAGCAAGTCCATTTCATAGCGAACGATACTTATTTGGTATTTGCGATATTTTTCAAGCGCTGGTCCAGTTTGTCTGCGGCAATGGCCAGCAGCGCAGCGCAGCGCAATTGTGTAATAAAAGTGTAACGATGGATTTCAATAAAAATTGTTGCACATGTGATAACAATGAATGTTTGCATGAAATATACAACAGCAATAACAATAAGCTGTGTGACCTTAAAATTGTTAGAATGCGAGAAAGGCAGAAATATGAATCAAACAGCGAAAGTATACGAAATAGTTATAGTGATAGCAAGAGCAACAACAACAACAATTACAATGAAAATAAAAATAATCAAAACGAAAATAAAAATAGTCATAGTGAAAAAAATACCAACAATCACAATGAAAACAAGAACAACAACACTGCCTCAGAATCTACAGTGAGTAGTTATTATAAATATATTTTTTGTTCGCGCTTGAGAAGAAAGTTTCGACTAACTTTAACAAACCATAAAATCTTTCGAAATACAAGAGGTGTGCAATAGTTCGATAGGTCTTATCAAAAAACGTATTACGCCTCTTGTAGGAATTTTTTATATTACGTGTTTTTACTTTGCGTCAATTTCCAAAGTTATTACATAAGTTCTTCAATCTTTGCTCAGCTTGCCAATTCCACTGTTTCTCAACCTCGTTTCACTTCGCCATTCACATTAGAACCGCGTGTGAACGTCCTGTTCTCAATGAAAATTTTAATCGTATATAACTATTAACTATTTTTTATTTATTCATTGATATTGCAACAAAATGCTAGTTAAATTAATTGTTAACCATTTCCACTTCCAGAGAAAAACAATATTCCGCATACAAAATTTTGAAATTTTTTTACGCCAATTTCCGCTGCTGGCAACGCACTTAAGTGTTAAAGACGACAAAAAAGGTCCACCAACAAAAGCAGCACTAAACATTCAGTGGCATAACTTTTTTGCGTTACACTTTATCAACTAATAAACTGAAAAAATCTGCAATGTCCACAACCACTTAACCCATATATGTGCAATGCGGTAATGTGGATGCAAAAAAAATCCAAAAAAGTAACACAAAAACAAACGTCATGGGACGTGTGGCAAGTTGCTTGTGTCTCAAAAAAAAAAAAATTATAAAACTTGCCTAAGCGCGAGCTTCAAAAAAAAACATTAATATGTATTTCCTTCAACGCCAAATTCATTCATGTTGCTTGGCCTTTAAAGCGCAACAAATACAAAAATTTGTGTAACAACAAATGTTGCTATTGCTGTTGAACAAGTTTTGGCGCCCACCAAATAAATGTACCCACTAATGGCATGTTGTTCTCGTACATTTAAAGAGATTCCATTCATACAAAATAGATAATCCCGTTTGTGCCAACTTGATATTAACTCTGACAAAAAAGAAATACAAAAAAAAACAAATATTTTACGAATTTTGCTGCTGTCAACACATTTGTTGCATATCAACATGTTGCAAATAACAGTAGACATTAAGGCATCGAGCCCGGGAAATCCCGATCCCGAATCCCGGGCCTCCCGTACAATTTACAATTTTTTCATCCCGAAATCCCGGGATGGTTTTTATTCAAATCCCGGGGTTTCGGGATTTTGCGGGATTTCATATATGTAGTAATTTAAAAAAATTATTCAACGTTTTTGATGAAGTTGTTTCTGCTATATTATTTTTAAAGTTACAATATTAAATCACAAGACACCCCCTGTGTTTAAAATTGCTCAACTGCTATGCTTTATATTTTTAAGATACTTTTTGAAATAAATATGTACCTTTATATTATATATTTATATAACACTTGTGTTAAAGTATACAATACAAATCTTTTTTTTTTTTCCTTTCAAAAGTTGAATTCAATAAGCTTTAATTTTTTCTACAAAACATTGAAATGAAATAAATACTATGTTTTAAAGTACTCATATGTGTATGTTTTATAAACAAAATTTCAAAGGTAACAGTCTCTTAGGTAATCCCGAAAAATCCCGGGATCCCGGGATTGTCATTTTCAAATCCCGAAATCCCGGGATTGCCAAAAATCTTCGGGATTCGATGCCTTAGTAGACATACATATGTAAATGTATCAATCAACTTGTTTAGCTACCAAATAAATGTTTTTATGGACGATCGGGTTTCTTTATTTATTATACCCAGTGTGTGCAAGTGTATTTTGATAACATAAAAGCAGTTAAGCCTAGTACTAAGTTCACAGCCGTGAAATTTCGCCAGCCACATGCATTTATTTTGCCGTGAAATGTTTCAAGAAAATGAAATGAGAATAAATGCCAAAACGAAAACTGAGCAAATGTAAAAAGAAAAAAATTAGAGCATCGCCTCAGAACCAAGAATTATCTAAAGAAGGATATCGTAGTAGATAAGCTGATTGGAATTATGTATGTATAGTAAAAAGTGTGAATGTCGGACAAAACGAATTGGCAAAAATCGTACATTGAAATTCATTTCTCTTCTCTTTCACGTTGACATCCTAAAAGAACACACACACATAAAAACGGAAGTAATCCCTGCAGGAAGAAAAAAATCAATTCCTAAATGTAGTTGACTTTTAACTGGCTATTTTGAGACAATTGAAAAAAATAATCAATTTGTAAACATAAAGAAACTCATTTTTAGTTAGTTGCTTTGTCATGCAGGATTATCCAAAAAAACGTAAAGTGTGCATTGACAAAAGCTTTCAAATGCCTAATCAAAATATTTTTATTCAAAAACATTTAAACTGATAGAATTTTGCTGTGAAAATTCCTCTTTTTGGATTTGGAAAGCGAAACAATGGAAGAATATCGTAATTTTTGCGAATTCCATGAATATAAACATGTATGTATGTATGTAACAGCTGCATCTGGGACCATTTCCCTTGTATTTTTTGTATAATTTTCTAAGAATGAATGACGTTATATTTTGAGATCAATTATTTTTCACCCAAAAAAAGTTAGTTTATAGTTACCCTCCAAGTAATGCAGAAGTACACAGGACTGACTTTTTTATCGCCATTCCCAAACAAACGTAGTTAGCCTTTTTCAAAGAAAATATACAATTAAAAGTGACCACTAGTGTCTTTGTAAACAGTTTAAAGTCAGTTTTAAGTTAGATGCACTTCCTGCAGGGATATAACCTCTATTTGGATAAGCCTTGCTCAGAACCAACTTTCAAATTTTGGCCAATAAAAAATTTTTACACAATATATAAATTTCAATTTCAACAAATGTCACTTTTCACTCGAAAATAAATGGCATTGTATATTTAAATTGCCGTGAAAAAATTTTGCTGGCATAATGTTGCTAACATGTTGCGCGACGTTTTCACGGCAGGAACTCAGTACAACTTTGTCGAGAAATACATATCTGCGAAGTTTCACACATGTTTCACAACCAGTTTTTTTGTATGGATTTTGACAGCAGTTTCACGTGAAACTCGAACTCAATACAATGCTTTAGGAGTGATATCAAAGAAAATAAATCGACATAGGTAAATAGTTTCGTGTAAGACTTTTCTGTTCTTCACTTCTAAAAGATGCTTCCTCTACCAGTTTACTTTTATGAAATCTCGCAGTATCATGCTGTGTTATGTATGTTAGCAGATAATGCGTGATATCAACTTAAAGTAACGCCCCTCTTTTTAATAAAATGTTTAGGAAAGTTTATAAATATGTACATATGTATGTAAATTGTATAAATAAAATATTCAGCAGTGCATATGGTGCTTAGTTGTCATGCAAGAAGTGCTGGCTTCAATTCCAGTGCGATAATGACAAGTGTGCTGGGCTGGTTTCTTAGAAAAAGCTCTGCTTAAACTCACCGCTGGGTATATGATGTTTGTTTACACATTTTTCTTTGCAATTTTTTTTTTTTGGTCTTCGCTATCAGCACTCAGCGGCTGCTGAATCCATTATTGGTAATGATTTCTTATTGCAACATTTTTTTTCTATTTCTTTGTAACTTGCCTATTCTACGATACATACTCGTACATACATACATACATATGTACATATGTATGTATATTTCCTCTAAGGATGTATGCTTATTTATGGATATTTGTTATGCTGTTATTACAACATTTGTTGTTGACTACTCTACAATTGAACTACAATGATTTAGTTAACCACTGCTATTATATATGCGGCTAGTAAATTAAACAAGAAAAGGAACAGAAGTTGAGTTTGGGTGGTTTGATTTTCTTAAGCATGTTCTCAAATTAAGTATATGGCATGTGGTATTCCGATGGATACTTGATTTCACAACATGTATCTACAATTTTAGTCAAAAGAATTTTAAGCGAAGTCTTTTAGAAGTACTTAATGTACTACCAGAGAGCTTATATAAGAACTTATAAGTTGTCTGGTATTACTCTACCAGTTCAGAAGCGGTATCACCTCTTGCCCAACAAACACTGAGGTTAGTTATCGATTTGAGAATGACTCGAGAACTAGCCTCATTCTCAAACCTCTAACGTTAGAGGACGACTCGAAAATCTATCGAGAATCATAGCGTTCTCAAACAAAAGGGTACCTAATTCTCAAATCGAGAAAATTATAATTCTCGAATCGAATTCTAGTGTAGTTCTCTAATGAGATTCTAATCAGAATTTGCAAATACTTCCAATTGAAATGAAAAACAAAGCTTTGTCTCCTTTTACATGATTTTTTCTTTGTTTAGATTTTATTAACGCAATATGTGCCTAAATTGCATATGATTATATATGTATATTGACATGTATATGTTTACCACATTTATAAGAACTGAAATTTAAACAAAATTCAGTCTTATTATTTAAATTAAAGGTACTTCTTGTACTTTTTAATGGAAAACATTGTACTACGGTAATATTAACTTTACCATTTTTTAGTATCTTATTTCAATATATGTATGTATATTCAATATATCACAGAAATATATTGAGAATTGATAAAAGGCGTGAGATTTGGCTCCTTCTCTAATCACTCGCTAATCGAATTCTAGTGTAGTTTTCAACCCTAGTTATCGATTTGAGAATATATAGAGAATTACACTAGTTATCTAAGGTAATCTCGACAAAATTTCTAACGTTAGAGACTGTGGTTGCTGGGTTGTACATAAGAGCATATATCCATAAATACCTATAGCTCACATTATCTTTATTTGAATGGGGAGGTGCAACTGCTGGCGTAGGCCGATGATATCGACATCATTGGCACTAACACTCGCGCCGTATGTTCTGCCTTCTCCAAGCTGAATAAAGAGGCTAAGAAAATGTGTTTGGCGGTTAACGAGGACAAGACCATGATTCAACAATAAAGGTTTTCGCATGACGATATACCTTCATACATAGTGGGGCCAAAAGTGTCATGCAAAGAGGAATGTAGAAGAATTTTACAGATTTGGCCCCTATGGAAATGCTAGGGTGCGTGTGTGTGTGGAATATGTCAACAAAAAAAATGCTTGTGTTCGTGTGTTTATGAAGAAGAAGTCAGCTGATCTTATGCATTCTCCTTTATTGTTGCTCCATGGACAAGACGAAGTACCTCCAGTCATCACAGAAAAAAACAGCACACCTTGGCAGCCACGTCACTGTTGACAGCTACAAATTCGAAACTGTTTAGGACTTCGTCTCTTTGGGAACCAGCATTAATACCAAGAATGATGTCAGCACGAAGATCCAACGAAGAATCACACTTGCTAATAAATGCTCTTTTGGACTGAGTAGGCAACTGAAAAGTAAAGTCCTCTCTCGACAAACAAAAATCACACTCTATAGGATGCTCATCGTTCCAGTCCTCATGTACGGTGCAGAAGCATGGACAATTTCAAAATCAGATGAGATGGCACTTGGAGTATTCGAGAGGAAAGTTCTTCGGAAGATTTATCCCAGTAAACACAGTCTCTAACGTTAGAAATTTTGTCGAGATTACCTTAGATACCTAGTGTAATTCTCTATATATTCTCAAATCGATAACTAGGGTTGAAAACTACACTAGAATTCGATTAGCGAGTGATTAGAGAAGGAGCCAAATCTCACGCCTTTTATCAATTCTCAATATATTTCTGTGATATATTGAATATACATACATATATTGAAATTAGATACTAAAAAATGGTAAAGTTAATATTACCGTAGTACAATGTTTTCCATTAAAAAGTACAAGAAGTACCTTTAATTTAAATACACTCAAAAAAAAAATTTCTCTCGATCAAAGACATAATTTTCCTTATTTTGAACACGCGTCCCAATACAAAAGTTTCTTTGTTTTGTGTAAATTTTCTCAAAAATGTGGAAAAAACATAAAAAAACTTTCAAACAAATTCGTTGCCATGGGGATTTGTATGGGAATTTAATTTCTCAAAATTAAAGAAATCAAGTCTTCAAAACAAGGAAAGTTGGGAATGGAATGGCGCTTAAAGAATTTTTCATTATTTTAATGTATGAATTTTTTCAAAACAAGTATATGAAACCATGGTAACGAATGTAACAACAATATTTTATAAACCTTTTAACATGTTTTAAGGAAAATTTACTCAAAACAAAGAAAGTAGTGTTCAAAATAGCTAAACAATTTCTTTGACCCCTCCATATATTTTTTTTCTCTCAGTGTAATAAGACTGAATTTTGTTTAAATTTCCGTTCTTATAAATTTGGTAAATATATACATGTCAATATATATAATTGTATGCAATTTAGGCACATATTGCGTTAATAAAATCTAAACAATGAAAAAATCATGTAAAAGGAGACAAAACTTTGTTTTTCATTTCAATTGGAAGTATTTGCAAATTCTGATTAGAATCTCATTAGAGAACTACATTAGAATTCGATTCGAGAACTATAATTTTCACGATTTGAGAATTAGTTACCCTTTTGTTTGAGAATGCTATGATTCTCGATAGATTTTCGAGTCGTCCTCTAACGTTAGAGATTTGGGAACGAGGCTAGTTCTCGAGTCATTCTCAACTCGATAACTAACCTCAGTGTTTGTTGGGTATGGACCTTTGCGCGTTGGCGTGGGCGATTATCGACGGAGATTTAACGATTAGCTTTACACAAACATCGACATTGCTCAGCGAATAAAGATCCAGCGGCTGCGTTGGGCAGGTCATGTCGTGAGAATGGATGAAGGCGCTCCGGCCAAGAAAGTATTTCTATCGAAATCCGCTGAACGCAAAAGAAAGGGGAGACCAAGTGGCGCCATGCTGCACGAAACAGAAACTGGACTCGGCCAGAATCGTCTAGACGGTTAAGCGCCAATCAAGAAGAAGAATGAGGAGAGAGACAAATGGTAGTAGTAAAGTTTCCTCGTTCTGTTGAAATTTGTGCTAAAGCAGGATATCATAAAACTTATCTTCCAAACAGTGGCGGATTAAAGGTCCAGAGCGCCCTAGGCAGCCACCTTCTCGGTGCACCTGTACCGACCATAAATGGCCATCATAATACTATAAATTTTAACTACCCAGTTGTTTTACACTCTAACAATCAAAATCTTTCCTCTTTATAATATTAGTGTAGATGAAGATATAGATGATGTAAAAGCTTAGATAATTTGTTAATCTCTACATATAATAAAATTGTAACAGGTCGATGTCTGTACATTGCAGATATCGAGAAAAATTTGATTGGGGGAAGCATTATTAAGCCAGTAGAATCCAAATCAACCATTTTTAGAATTTTTGTCTGTCTGTCCGTATGTTTGTGGCCGTATCACTTTTTAAAAACGGAGGAAAATTGCCCGATCTGGTTTTTTTTTGTATAATTAAAATATAATGTAAAATGTGAACTGTAAAAATATATAAGAGAAAAATAATAATCGGTGTTCTAGAGAGAAACCTTAAGTATTTAAATTGGAGTTGCCAGAAAGCTTAATTTGATTGTGACGCGTATATATGTGTATGTTTTTGTTTTTCATAATTTCTGGCATGTTGTTGAAAGTTTTCCGTCGCAAAAAGATTAGGAAAGTCAAGTAATTGTTAACAAAGATATTTAATAATAAAAATTTATGAATAAATGATGGCTCACTTTCACTGTGACTCACTGTATTCCCATCAAAACAAATTTCAACCATGGGAATTGTTCTTGCAAAAAGTGACAGGCACATTATGTGTCAATGGGAGAATGGGAAACTAAATAAACTAAATATGAAGAAGAATCGACCACAGTGTTGTATTCAAACTTAGCAAAATCTTCACAAGAAAATTGCCAAAATTCCTAATAAAATCAATTAAAACTCAAAAATATGTTAATTTTTTGTTATTTTTGCTACAAATATAGCATTACATATTCAATTCACCCAATAATTTTAAAGATTTAACGATTTAAAAATTCATTTCAATTTTTTTTTTGTAACTTTTGCACAGCACTACATGGTGACAGGCACAACATGCCAAACGATCAGCTGAGAGTGTCGCAACTTATAGATATAAACTATGCTGCTAACTAGAGTGCTATTGTTTTTGATCACTTGTGATTGGAGTAAAAGAGACAAACCTATTTTGAATAGATAGCCAAAGTACATAAGAGAGAAGGTGATGCAAGATCACACGTACGCAAAGCCAGGCATCACTTTTCTCACAAGGCCCTTAAGAAAGTGCTGTCGACGATGCACAAAACATATGTCAGCGATGAACAGCACGTGCGGTGTCAGCTGAAGCTCACTGTCTCATAGGGTGTCAAAGTTGTACAGACCGTCGTATCGTGGATAGGCGAGTGTGCAGACCAAAATTTTGGTTTGCACTCAAGTGTGCAGTAAATGGTTGCCAGAGTATGTAGTATATATTTATTTTCTCAATAGATCTCCACATATCGTAAGATTTATTGGCAAAGTGGAGATAATGGGTCGTATTAATAAACAAAAAGCAATTGCTATTTCTCAAATTTTTTGTAATTTGACAAAAATTTGTATGAAGAAACTTTCAAAATTTGAGAAAAAGGCTTGAAAAAGTAATTGCTTTTTTATTAATATAATCTAATATTTTGATAATCTCCAAAAAAGTCGCCATCGCCAATTTTCATAAATTGGTCGCAAAAGTTTGTAAAAAATCGCCAATTTGGCGACAAATCGCCAGTACTGGCAAGCCTGACGACGCAACAAATACGCAATATTGCACAATATATCGATGCTTGTGCAATATAATCGATTTATCTATTATCGATCTATTATAGATCAGCTTTAATTCTTAATCGTCGATATGTTATTTCCTTTATTTGTTTAAAAATTCTGAGCTCGCGCGCCCCTTGTAACTACGCGCCCCTAGGCAAGTGCCTAGTTTGCCTTAGGGATAATCCGCCTCTGCTTCCACATTCTGTTCTGGCTTGCTTCAGATTAATTATAATTTTGAAGTTACTTCAAGTAAAGTAAAGTAAAGAAGTACATTTAATTAGACTTTTCGCTGAGGACTGACCTGGTGGGGCAATGGTACTATGTTGTCTCAAGAACGCTTGTGATCAATCGAATAAAAACTATTAAGAGCTCACATTGCTCCAAAGCTTTGTCCTACATCAAAAGTTTTATGGAGTCTAACTATTCAAATATTTCCAGCCAAAGCTTGAAATTTATTAAAGAAGAAAAAACATATAAATACTATTCCTCACAGTGTACGTTGTCCATAAGAGTTCCACTACAAGTAATTTCTATGTACTTTATCATTCAAATAGGCATACATCTATGTCCATTTAATAATGAGATATGTATACCAGATTGCAAATATGTACATAAATACATATCTCAGCATGTTATTATACACTATTATGTAATTAAATTTTCATAATAAGATATCAACAATTGTCCAATACAGTTACATAACAGCGCATGCCATTTACAGAAACAAGATCTTAACCATAGAAATCTAAGTATCAATTCCAACTAAGATAAATTTATGTGGATGTGTAGATGTGTACACCTTATTATTATTTTGCAATTTTATCAATATGCATTTTATATCAATACAACAACAACTTTAATAGTTACAGCAAAATATTGATCGTGTCTTGTTGTCATGCCGCAAAAGCTGAGATGACAATTTCGTTGAAAACTTGATACATCACAATTGATAGACCTATTGTATTTGGAATATAAGTACATGTTCAACCGATGTATTTAAAAGATATGTTAAGGATTCTTTTATTAGAGAGATAAAGGAACTTATTATTACAAGTGCTTAAGTTTAACTCCGTTTCGATGAAGCATTATTTTCTCAGGCATTTTGAAAAGCATTCGACTTGAATTTTTTGTTGAATTGAGAAATTTGGAATTCCTGTACAAATCGAATAAGTGATATAGTGCGTCTTCGCAGATTAGCTAAAACTTTGCAAAGATTTCTAAGAGATTTAAACGACATGCGTACAACTTGCGTTACTCCGCAAATAAAGCGCTTTATCCGCACTGATGATTTTTACCGAACTCACTTCTAGTCTAAATAGCGCATATCTAGATTTTTAACAATTTTTTCTTTTTCTCTTCGATATTAAAATACTACAAATATTATACTACATTGTCTCCAAAACTGTCGACTCGCAATTGCAACATGTTCCCAAACAACAACTTATATGTTGCAAACGAACATGTTGCCTTACTACATGTTGCAGCTGGCAGCTATTTTTTCTTCGCAATGCTTGGCTTGCAACAAGTCGTTGCATATGTGAATTCTAAAGTGCATAGTCCATCAAACCGTAACACACGGTTGCTTTGACCTCGCTCCGGTCAATAATCAACTTTTAACCAGGCCAACAAACACAACTAACCAATAGCAGCCATCGATTGCTATGCAATTTGCTGTAATCACGCATTGTAACTTCTCCTCCTCCACCTTCCTCATCGCAACCACATTCACTGCCAACCAACTTTACAATTGAAGCAGCACAAACCGGCCTCGCTCTGTGACAATACGAGTATCAGTGCAGCATCATGACCATAACTTCAGCTTGAAAATCGTTGCATTCCACTTTATGTTCACATAAATTTAGATTTGTTTGTGTGCATGTTGCGCCTGCGCAATTGTCCTATTTCAGTAATTTGTTGCGAAACAGGATTTCTTGCTTTCTTTCTTTATTTCATTCTAACTTTTGCAACACAAGCAGTTTTTTGTTTGTTACATATTATTACTCTGATATTATGCATTTGTTAGCTGTCTGTGCAGAATTCCAGATAAGCAGAAAAGAACCTGAATTTGATTACACAACAATAACAAAGCGCGCAGAACGGAATTTTCAGTTGGCGGAATGTTGGCGGAGACTGTGGAAAATGTGGATGGATAGAACTGTACGTAATTGGAAAGCGATTATTGTTGATTCTTTTAATCCTTGTTGATTCTTTTAATCCTTGATTCTTTTGAAATGCAGTATGCCTCAAGAATTTCATTTCTTCTTTATAGATAAGTACACATGTCTGGATAATCGTAGTATCAAAAGCATATTTAAATGCTTCACAGCAAGAACGATTTGTTTCACAATAAAAAGTTTATTCTGCAAGGCTTTAGCTGATAAATCTTTAAAGAAGATCATTCTATAAACCATTTAATTAGTCTCTTTTACAGAAAATTTATGTATTTTCTGTTTAGAAAGGAGTTTCACAAAAACAAATGCCACACAAGCCGAGTTACCTACCTAGTGTTTGCAGACGTGGTTTAGACTAGTTTAGTGTTTGACCAGAAATTAATATTTTGATAATGAGCCTTATGTTATGTTCAGACACAACCTTAATTGAAAATTAAGAGCCTTCATTCAATTTTCAAGCCCAATGATTTTCAATTTAATAATAATATAATAATAATATATTATTATAATAATATAATAATACAATGGCGCTATTATAACTCTGACGAGTTTTATGGCCGAGCTTCTCTCCCAATTCGAGGTGTGCTCCTTTTTGTTTTTCCTACTAATTGGGTGGACCTACAGTTTTATGCCGGCTCCGAACGGCGAATGCATTTTTTGTGAGAAGCTTTTTCATGGCAGAAATATTCTCGGAGGGTATGCCGCCCACTGCCGAGAGGTGACCGCTGCTCTTAATAAAAATAGGTAAAAAAACTTTTTAAGTTAAACGGTTTTATGTTATACATACATTGCAATGTTTAAGATAAATGTACTAAAAACCAAAAAATAATAAAATAGATACAGTCGTGGGAATTATAAACATTTGCATAGACTAGACTAAAATAAAACCGGGGGGCACGTTAATTGTCTACAATCGTTGGTTAAAATGTTTGTTTTGTAATGTTACACTATAATTAGGCAGTTGTTCAACCGACAACGATGGACGTGTGATAAGTAGGGCTAGAATGTGGAAAAAAGTTAGCAAGCTCGACTATAAGCGAGTTTTAGGGTTTCATAGTGGTGAGCGAGTAGTAATTTTATCATATGTTTTGTCGATTAAAGACAAACTACGAGCAGTGAAACGATTCCTCGTGTGAATGTCCAACGATAAACTAGTTGAAACATCTCTTTTATTAACATGGAGTGTATAACTATTGGAATTTCCATGAGCAAGAAAATAGTAAGTAATTTCCTCACCGTCTGCGGGCCAACTGCCTATCGACGAATTAAACGATTCTTCTATCGCACATTAAGTCGATAATTTGTAGACAATTGACGTGCCCCCCGGTTTTATTTTAGTCTAGTCTATGCAAATGTTTATAATTCCCACGACTGTATCTATTTTATTATTTTTTGGTTTTTAGTACATTTATCTTAAACATTGCAATGTATGTATAACATAAAACCGTTTAACTTAAAAAGTTTTTTTACCTATTTTTATTTTCTAGTTTTTAGTTTTTATTTTTTATATTTTTTTTACCATTTTGTTCCCACGAGTAATGGACATTTAAACGGTCGAACTCCCCAGAGGTCCAATAAAGGGGCAAGGCTATGTACAACAAGATGCGCCTGAGTCTTGAGGGGAAAACGCTAACGACATATCATTTTTATCCACCCTAATGCCATACAGTTCTCGGCGCGTTTTAACCTTTCACCTTAACTTGGGTGGTGTACCGCTAACGACTTATCATTTTTAGCCACCCTAACGCCACCCTAACGCCACACAGTCCTCAACACGATACAAAATCCTGACTTGGGTGGTGGATTCAGGCTGGATTAATCAGATACCTAAATTACAGATTCATGCCAGTATCACGAACAACGAACGAACTACCGAAACGCCGAAAGCCACGATGCCGAACTCGTCCAAAATCGTATCAGCTACCCCGTCGGTTCGAAGTTAAGTGTTGCCAACTATATGAACTATGTTCGAATTAGCGTTACCAAGTGCTGATGCGAAATTGAGCGGGTTTTTCTCAGGTTTCTATTCTTTTTGATAAAACCAAATACATTTTTATTTTATTTTACTAAAAACAATTTATTTAAATAATAAAATAATGGATTCTATTGCGATAGCAGCTTTATTAGTAGATAAAGAGGAGCAAAGGATTTCTCTGAACGAAAAAAGTTTTTGAGAGATCATAGCAATCCTTTTACTTTAAGTAAACAAGCGTAAATTTAATTAGAGGCTGAAAATAAAAAAAGTCTTAATTTTGCGTGAAAGAAATCTTTACCTTGTCCTTTTTTCTGTTTTTCATAGAATTTTTTTGAACTACATACATAAAAGCAAATTGTATACAAAAACAGGGGAAAATTTCAATAACAATGTACCCGGCACCGGAATTTTTCGTTTCTTTTTTTTTGCGATAGATCACTAAAATGCAAACGAAATCTTGCGGAAACTTATAATTCATTAATAACACAGTGTTTTTGCGTAGAGCACCCTTATGCATTGCGAAGGCCGCCGCGCTTTGAAAAGTAACCCTCAGCCGACAGAACTCCCTTTCTGGAGTTAGATCTGGAGAGATTACAGTCATATCATTCACAGAACTTTTCCTGAAGGATTCACTGAAACATTCTTAGTGGTTTGAAAATAAATCCGGCGGGCGCATTATACTGAAGCCGGCCTTACACCACCTGCAATATTTATTTGAATGCGTCTTTATTGAGACGAAAGTTTTTACTGAAATGGTAAATTGTTGGTAATACACATTCATAATTCGTTAGTTGCTTTTTTATAGTAGTCAAACAATAATTATCAACTTCAGAAAATGCATTATTATTCTTGGCTGAAAATATATTTTAATTTCCAAAACCTACATACACACGTAAATCACTCTTCTTATCATTATTTCACAATTTTTTCTCTGAAGTTTTTCTTTGCATATACATAACAGCAATTCAATTGCGGTAGAAAATGCAATGGACCCACGCCATGTTTGTGGCTTCTCGCGACCGGTTGATTAATGTATTTATGTATATTCACACTCATTAACACTTATTACAACTTCATACATGCATTTTCATAATTTAATTAAACTTTTATTGTAATTTTTGATATTTTGTTAATATCGCCGCAACCAAATACTTGCGGCAAATTTCGCGACGAAAAACTGTCAAAATGTTCGTTCATTCGGTGTTCATAATGCCGATTTACCGAACTTCGAAAGATTCGGCGCGCCGTCGGTTGTCATAATGCCGATTTGCCGAAAACGTCATTTCGGTACCGCCGACGGTGTTCGTGATAGTGGCATCAATTTCTAAATTTAAATCTTATTATTATACGCCATTTAGTCTTAAACTTTGCAATGTATGTTTAACATAAAACCGTTTAACTTAAAAAGTTTTTTTTACCTATTTTTATTTAAATAGAGCGACTCACGCGCCACCTAGCGGCTCCAATTTTTTTTAAACATTTGTAAATTATTTAAATAATGCACATGCTAAATATCAGCCAAATCGGTCCATAATTAGGATTTTCAGTTTTAATTACCCCGATCTCAACTCCACCTAGCGGAATTTTTTTTAAGAAAATATTTCTTTTCAAGGTAGTAATACATGTTCCGAATTTCAGCCAAATCGGACCATAAATGCGATTTTTGTAAATATAGCGACCCACGCGCCACCTATCGGAAGTTTTTTTTAGGAAAATATTTCCTTTCAAGGTAGTAATACATGTTCCGAATTTCAGCCAAATCGGACCATAAATGCGATTTTTGTAAATATAGCGACCCACGCGCCACCTAGCGGAATTTTTTTTTTAAGAAAATATTTGTTTTCAAGGTAGTAATACATGTTCCGAATTTCAGCCAAATCGGACTATAAATGCGATTTTTGTAAATATAGCGACCCACGCGCCACCTAGCGGAATTTTTTTTTTAAGAAAATATTTCTTTTCAAGGTAGTAATACATGTTCCGAATTTCAGCCAAATCGGACCATAAATGCGATTTTTGTAAATATAGCGACCCACGCGCCACCTATCGGAATTTTTTTTTTAATATTTTGCATTGTCATCGGGGTTATACATGCGTACAAAATTTCAGATTAATCGGTTGACAGGAAGAGGGTGAAATTTGAATTACTAAATTTGACCCAAGAATAAATAATAAATAATAAAACAAACGGGGTGAGCTAAATAAAACCGTTTAAAAAACCCAATAATTGGATTTTTACTAATTAGAAAAATTGTTTTGGTGTTTTGCTCGGACCGTGGTTTGAACCCGAGACTTCTGGCATAGCAGGCGAGCACTCTACCCACTGCACCACAGCAATTTACCATACAAAAATTTACTAAGTTAATGCTTCATTAGAAATTAATGAGTTCCTAATGAAGAACAATTCTGCATGCAACCCTGTTAGAAGGGTTGTTTCATAAGCAAAATTAAATGTCATGTTCAGAGAAATGTCATTAGCGTCAGGGTCCACTAAACAGGTTGTTTCGTCAGATCAGCTGAATTCTTGTTCTTCTTCATCACCTATCAAACTTTTTTTATTTCTGCTTATTCTATACATGCATTCGTGTTTACGATTAGTAAAAGTTGTGAGCTGAATGTCAAATTATTTCGTCCTCCTTGCAGTTTTGACATTTAGGTCACGAGAGTTTGACATTCAGCTCACGGCGTGTATGTGTGTATGTATCTTGAGCCGACCTGTTAAATGGGCCAAGTAAATTAAATATGTCTGAACACCAAATCTAGAGATGTTCACTCAAGCCCAATTGACTTAATTAATTTTTATGTCTGAACATGATATTAGAATGTTGATTTTACATTTTAAAGTGTCAACTTCAAGAGAGCAAGGAACTGAGTAGTCCACTTTCAAAAGTAGCTATGTCATTTTTTTTTTCGATATTGAGTTTTTCATTAGATTGTCTACTAATATTTATTATTTACCATTATGAATTATGTGAAAAAATAGCATTAAATGCGAATACTCTTTCAAAAGTCTATTTATGTATGTACTTTCAAAATTCTCTATCTGTTTTTTTTTTCTCATTTGTGGCTTAATATGAAAATATCACATAGCCACTTTGGAAAGTGCACTACTCAACTGTCGCAAAGATTTTAGGTCAAAATATGCCCTTAAGAAATGTACGAAGATGTGCCAATATTTCAAAATATTGTGATTGAACAAAAATAAAAACACTTTATTCTTTATCCATTAACCTCAATGAGTACTAAAGTTGTAGAATAGTATTCGCTAAGTTTAATTTTATGTTTTTTAAGCAAAATATTGATTATCACACAATTACGTTTGACATCAATTGCTTTCTTCTCTATTCCCGCCACACAAGTTAATCAAACACCAACCATCAAAGTAAAGGAAAATTCTAACTTGCTTTTATAAATGTAGATATGTTTATATGTAAGTACGTATACATATATATTATTACTTTATCTTTGTATTGCTTAAAGCTTATAAAAAGTAAGAACATTTCGGCTAACATGAAGCTTCTTACCAGTATCGAAATGGGTCAACCAGCAGACTGGTTGTGACCAACCCAGTGACTTTTTGCATACATACATATGCTTGTATAACGTAGATATATATCGCACGTTTTATGCAATAGGGATTTAACTCAAAAAAATTTTTTTTTGGGAAAACGCAAATAAAGTTTTATAATTTCAAATAGTTTCCTTCTACGGCTAACTACAAAATCACTTCTATTTCCGCCATTTTAGCTTTTTGAGTATTTTATAAGACTAGACTCAAAGGCACTAACCAGTTATTGAAATATATGGCAAAATCCCAGAAATCGAAAATTTCGAGTTAAATCCCTATTGCATAAAACGGGCGATATGTATGTATGTTTCGATGCAGTTTGGCATAATGGAAATACTTGTATTGTAATGCACCGTCTTTTCCAAACATTCAATCATCATAAGGCATGCAACAACAAACGCAAAAACCAAATTGACGAATGTCAAACCACCATCATTTATTTTATTTTACAAGTACAATGCATGAAAAGTACTTATGTACATACGTACATATGTACGTATAGCAAAAATTCTCCTGTTTTATGTAGCAACAATTTCGTGTGACACAAATTGGTCAATGCAAACCACAAACAACTTTGGTGACCCACTTCAAGTCCAGAATATGCTGCAGCTGGTTCTTAAAAATACAAGACTTTGATTTATTATACATATATCAGATGTATATATGTATATAATGTATACATGCATACATCCATATGTCTATAACTGAGCATAACAATATTTGTTTAAAGAATGTATGTATGTAACTATGTACATATGTATAAGTGTATACATGTTGACCTTCTATGCACTCAAAAAAAAAATTTCTCTTGATCAAAGACATAATTTTCCTTATTTTGAACACGCGTCCCAATACAAAATTTTCTTTCTTTTGTGTAAATTTTCTCAAAAATGTGGAAAAAACATAAAAAAACATTCAAACAAATTCGTTGCCATGGGGATTTGTATGGGAATTGAATTTCTCAAAATTAAAGAAATCAAGTCTTCAAAACAAGGAAAGTTGGGAATGGAATGGCGCTTAAAGAATTTTTCATTATTTTAATGTATGAATTTTTTCAAAACAAGTATATGAAACCATGGTAACGCATGTAACAACAATATTTTATAAACCTTTTAACATGTTTTAATGAAAATTTACTCAAAACAAAGAAAGTAGTGTTCAAAATAGGTAAATAATTTCTTTGACCCCTCCATATATTTTTTTTCTCTCAGTGTGCTGCCAAAAATTTTTCGGCCCCCGTCTGACTGGTCTGGTCTTTCATTAGATTTGAATAAACCACAAAATATATGATGATTTCTTGTGTGTCAACTCTCTCGCTTGCAATGCTAACAAAGCATATGAATTTACAATGTGACAAACAAACAAACGAAAATTTGCCATTCACATTAAACCATTAAAAATGCATTATTTCGAGATGAGATTCGCGTGAAAATTTGATGATCACTTGTTTGTCATATTCGTCAAAGAAAGGCTGCAATTAGCACAAGTAACTGTGATCGGCTCTCTGCTTGGACAAACAACAAAGTATTTTTGTTGCAGAATTTCGAAAGAATGCTTTTTTTTGCAAATCGCTGGTTGAGTATGAAGTGAAAGAGTTGTTGATGGGGTTGTGATGGGTTTGTTGATGGGTACGTTTCTTAGGTCATCAACCATACAACTTACTACTTGTGCTCTGTGAATAAAATTGTAACCGTGTAAAAAGATTTTGTCTGGGAAAACCTCTAGTGAAATTTGATGGCGTACATTTTAACCCTCTAACGACCTTCAAATTATTTTTTCTTCGGACTATATAAAAGATGGGTCAAAACGACCTCTTTGTGGGGGTGTTAGAGGGTTACAGTATTCTACGAAATTAAAGCTCGTGCAATTTTGCCTAACAACATATTTCTATAAGATATATATTTTAACCCTTTTTTCCTTTATTTAAAAATCACTCAGATGAAATTTCGCAAATTTAAAATGGCAATAAAAAAGCTTGACCTCGGACATCAAAATTATTTGGGGGTTTTGTTACACAAATAGTCGTATTTCTTTCTGTGTTGGAATTATTCCGCCCCAGACAATAACCCTCAATTTTTGTCACAGTGTAATACGTTATTCATCCCTTTATAATTGGGAACAATTAAACTGTGTCATGGTCGTATATATTTAAAAATCACAAACTAATGAATATAATAGATAATAATACACATGTTTAACATGATCACATAAATTTGTGAAATTACCAACTTTATATAGATTAACTGGCCGCTGTGGTGCAGTGGGTAGAGTGCTCGCCTGCTATGCCAGAGGTCTCGGGTTCAAACCACGGTCCGAGCCAAACACTAAAACAATTTTTCTAATTAGTAAAAATCCAATTATTGGGTTTTTTAAGAGCAGCGGTCACCTCACGGCAGTGGGCGGCATACCCTCCGAGAGTATTTCTGCCATGAAAAAGCTTCTCACAAAAAATGCATTCGCCGTTCGGAGCCGGCATAAAACTGTAGGTCCACCCAATTAGTAGGAAAAACAAAAAGGAGCACACCTCGAATTGGGAGAGAAGCTCGGCCATAAAACTCGTCAGAGTTATAATAGCGCCATTGTATTATATTATATTATTATATAGATTAACTCATTATTTATTGCAATAATCCTCTCAATACTAACAATTAAAATGCATCGGCATCGGCCATTTGTCTAAACGGCACTAAAAAAAAAATAAGTCGTAAAATTTCCATGCTTTTGTAAGTGAAAAAACAACTAAAAAAGCAAAAAGAAAAAGCAACAAAAAAACAAACAAAAACATACATAAACTAGAGGATTAGCATTAAAATAAGTGAATATTTTAAAAATATAAATACACGCGCGCCATCTGTTGGAACATAGCGGTGGTTATAACCTAAGCAAGAAGTTACATACATACATACATACATACATACATACATACATACATACATACATACATACATACATACATACAGGTGAAACTAATAAAAGCGTGTTAAAAATCGAAGATGCCCATAAAATTTCTAATGGCAATTTACAGCCAATTACACAGAGGTGTGGAGCTGATCACTTTATTGTGAAAATTTGCAGAGGTACTGGTGTGCAGAATGGGTTTTATGTGGCGTATCTAAATCGTATGCCTTTATGAACGAAAGTTTATTGCGTTGAACATTGAAAGGTCAAGGTAAATGCAGTAGCTTTAGTAACTTTATGGGCATTAGGATAGATAAAGAGATGTTGAGACAAAATTTACTCAACAAAGATGACTGTAAAAGGTTTGCAAACGGTGTTAATGCCACAACAAAATGAACAAAATTGATGCCATGCCTGAAAAGGGCGCATTGTATACACATGACTGGGGTTCTTAACGGAAACTGTCTGCCAGAAGCACACATATCATTGTTGACGATAAATGCTGAATGCGTGGGCTGCAAGAAGAGACCGTAGAACATGTTATCTTCTCCTATCCTGCATTCGTATTGTGGCTCAGAGAAATTTTATTATCATTACGAATAAACTTTTGAATATAGTTGTAGATTGACTAAGAAAATAGGAATATAGAACGATATGTGAACCACGGCTTGCCACGGAATGTTGTTGATAGCGTACGGGAGAATGAATTAGAGTAATAGGAGGAATAGAGAGAGGAGATCCCGTGGAGATTGATAAGCAGTGGCATAGTGTGATTTGTCGCAGTGAAGAGGGACGGGTCTTGTCTCGAATTGGTTACGCCGACGACTAAGACAAACAAAAAAAAAGGCGCTGAAAATAACAACAACAAAAATTAGAAGAGCAACAAAAAATTTACAACAGCAATTACAAAATTACAATAATAAAAATCTATGTACAACAACGCAATTTGCAACAACAACAATGACGACAAGGAGTGGAAAAAATTTAGCCATCGATGCATGTTGTTTGCTGCGGTGAAGCCAAATAACAACAACAACGACAACATTAATAAAAAAAAATTTACAATAACAGCAACAACAGCAACAGCAAAATTAAAAAAAAATAACAATAACGGCAAAAACAACAGACGGGTCTAGACGAACACTCTGAAAAGATATCCACACATGCTAAGATGGATGTACATTGTACACCATGATAGTAAAGCCAATCATCACCTGCGGGGCAGTAGCCTGATCCTCAAGAGCAAATCTGTCAACGGTGAGACAAGTGCTCACCAAAGTGCAACGCGCAACGCCAAGCATGCGTGTGCATAACGGGAGCTATGCGCACCTGCCCAACGGCGGCGATGGAAATGCTTCTTGAGCTAACTATGTGCAGCGGCATAGTTATTGAACAGAGTGTCAAGCGTTCCCTAATGAATATAGTGAGAGAAGGCTATGGTAAAGGAAAAATTATATCATCGCAAAACATGATCAAGCTATGGGAGAAGCTCTCTCAGTTTCCCAGAGATGATATGAACAGGGTCACAAACTTTAAAAAGAGGTTTAGGATACAGCTTGGGGACAAAAAATCATGCAACGTCTCTAGTATCGAGAGTTACCTACACACGGTAGGCAGGAAGCGACGATAGGTTGCATGAAAATGTCGAGAAAAAAGGAAAGTGGGGTTGTGTTATGTGATGTTTATAGATGGAACATCCGTTGAAATTAAAATCCGAGCTGCTCCTTTTTCAAGGATATCCACATTTTTTGTTTTTTTTTGAAAGGATCAAATATTGAGGAAATCGAATATTCGCCACCGTCCACATTTTTCCGATTTCAATACATTATTTGGTCGCTAAGGGATACAAAAAAAGGTATTAAAAAGAAAACAGGACACCTGTAGTGGAGAAATCCAATGTGAACAGGACCTAAAGGATAACCACTGAAATATAAAATAACACAAAAAGTACCCACTTTAATTTGCGTATAACTCCTAAAATGTTAACTCTACGTGAAAATTTCTTATTATATGTTTCATTCAGAATAAATAAAGAAATATTTCTTTAATATACAATTTTGATGTACCTGCAGTGCTTAATGTACTTTTGTGCATCTAAAGTGAAAATTTCAAAAAAAGTACGTTTTTTTTATGGTGCTATTTTAAGTTCAAATATTTTTCTAGTTTATGTAAATATTTTAATCTAATGATCCAACTCTCATTCCTACATATCTCTACGTTAATACTAAAAAAGAGTTAGAGCTGAGATACGCGCTAGCTGTGCACGGTGGGCTGGAAGCAACAATAGGTTGCATGGGAATATCGTAAAAACGATGGCCCAACGAATATGTGCCTAGCTGTGTGCTGGTACTAATTTTCGTTTAAAAAAAATGTTGGAGATTTTATTCACGCTTGCTGTGTGTTTATGAAGTATATTAGAATATCATTTTACGTAAGTGTTTAGCCGGCGATCGTTTTTTCGATATTTTCATGCAACCTATTGTTGCTTACCGCCCACCGTGCACAGCTAGCGCGTATTTCAGCTCTAATTCTTTTTAATATTAACGTATAGATATGTAAGAATGAGAATTGGATCATTAGATTAAAATATTTACATAAACTAGAAAAATATTTGAACTTAAAATAGCACCATAAAAAAAACGTACTTTTTTTTTGAAATTTTCACTTTAGATGGACCAAAGTGCATTAACCACTGCAGGTACATCAAAATTGTATATCAAAGAAATATTCCTTTATTTATTCTGAATGAAACATATTATAAGGAATTTTCACGTAGAGTTAACATGTTAGGAGTTATACGCAAATTAAAGTGGGTACTTTTTGTGTTATTTTATATTTCAGTGGTTATCCTTTAGGTCCTGTTCACATTGGATTTTTCCACTACAGGTGTCCATTTTTCTTTTTAATACCTTTTTTTGTATCCCTTAGCGACCAAATAATGTATTGAAATCGGAAAAATTTGGACGGTGGCGAATTTTCGATTTTCTCAATATTTGATCCTTTCAAAAAAAACAAAAAATGTGGATATCCTTGAAAAAGGAGCAGCTCGGATTTTAATTTCAACGGATGTTCCATCTATAAACATCACATAACACAACCCCACTTTCCTTTTTTCTCGACATTTTCATGCAACCTATCGTCGCTTCCTGCCTACCGTGTGGAGTACAACAATAAAACGATGACCTTATTACAATTGAAAAAGAATTGGGGCAACTAAATATAACTTCCTTGTACTTTCAGCGACAATGCGGCATTGTCGACTTTTAACTGCGGTAATCTGTTAGGCCACTTAAAGCAAATTTCTCTTTTCAAATCATGAAATCAAATTTTACGCCCTCAATAAAAGTAGCACCTGCCAACCAGACAGACTCCGCATAAACACATCCTGCCGCAGGCAAAATGCAAATTACTACAATTGCAGCTAACGGCATGGATAACAACAAACAAACAAACACACGCTCAAGCTTGAGGCATTTGCGATTTTCAGCCAAAATATTCCCGAAAAAGAAATAAAATAAAATGTAAGTGAATATCTAACATTGAAATGCATGAAAAATCAACTAAAATGAAATAAAAAATGCAATGACTAGCCGCCAACCACAATAATGCTACAGCAAACATTTTTCATGTCAATTGAAAATGAATTTATGTGAAAATGCAACTGGAGAAAAAGACGTAAAATAAAAAAAATTAAAAAAAATTTAACTTGCACTTCGCATTGTGTGGCAAAGGCCAAAGTGGCGTGCATGGGCAAAGCGCATCTTCAGGTCCCACGCCACAAGCGCGCACAGGCACACGATGCTTCAAATGGATGAGTTAGTCTCCTCCAGCCAACACGTCAACCAGAAGCCGGCATCACAAAGTGCAGTCAAAAAGGTCATCGCCGATTTCCTGGCTAAGCAAGGCACATATATTTGTGTAAATATTGTATGTATTATTCGATAAATGGCAACTCATGACGCGGCGCATCGCCTGCGCGTTTTCTAGTTTAAACCGCCCACCTGCAACACACGAAGATGATGACTTTGTGTTTTATTTGGTTTGGGGGTGTTGAACCGTAAAGGCAATTACAACAATAATGTTGCCACTTTGTTTGTAATTGTTCAACTGTTGTTTTTGTTGTTGTTGTCGTTGCTGTTTTTGACATTGACAATGTGTTAGCAACAACAAGAAATCATAAAAAAAAAACTGCTAAAGAAAATGCAAGCAAAAACTTGTTGAATACCAAAAATTTATTGTTATAATAGCTGAAAAATGTCGCTTATTAGGTGAGCGAATATCTATGTACTTCTCTTTGGTTACATTTAATTGTTATTGTTTCGATTGCAAATTGCAGCTCGTCGTACACACTTGCAAGTTAATGCCATCGAGGATGTTGGCGCTTGCGCACTCATCTGCTGAAGATGCGCGCGCGCGTAACCGACCGGTCCAGTGATAATGTGCTGGCACTTCCGGTCGCTTCTTGTTTATTTTGTTTTATTTTTACTTATTTTTTTTTGATTGCTTAATACACGAATAAGTTTATAACACGAATTGGTGATCGATTGAAGTATTAAAGTGCATTAACTTTTCGATGGAAAGGTTAAATATTCGTTGGTTTGCATTGGCAGAGTTGCCAAGTGGACTATCGTCAATGAGAAATTTCTTGAATTCGGCGTAGAATGAGCAAGTAAACTCCTTGTTCAAAATTAAGTTAGGTTGAGATGGCTGCCCCGCACTTCATGAAAGCGGGGGGCACACTTAGGCCGAGTTGGTGCATTGTCTTACCACACGCGATCCCTTTAAACACCTTTCCGGAAAATAGATTTAAAATAGGTTGAGAAAATCGTTGCATTTTCCAACTCCGCCGGACACTCGAAAAAGTGTTTATGGAAGTAGCGATACCTGGATAACGACAGTGCACGACAGTGGCATAGAGAGTGATCAACACTTTCTATTTCTTCCACGTCTCTGCAGCTGCGGCAGGGAGAGACAATCGTCTGTTAGAAGTCCCACCAGCGGATCTATAGAGAGCTGGTTCAGATGTAGCACCGATACAGATCTCTTGTCCACAGATCTCCTGTACAGTTCATCCAGTCTAAGCCAGATTTGCCTGGATATCACACAAGTTTACTCCCTGTCCCATCTAGCGTTAGCCTGTTCAATGCGGTGAGATCTCAACAAATGCTTGCATGTGTTGAAGGGGGGGGGGGGGGCAACCTAAAGCGCAGTTGTGATTTCCTGCAAGTTTGTGCCCTCCCTTGCAAACTCATCCGCGATGCAGTTACGCCGGACGTTACTGTTGCCTGTGGCCCAAACGACGTTCAGCTCACACCTTTCGGCTAATTTGTTCAGAAATTCCCCACATTTCATTGCAACTATAGACGTAGCGTTGCTACTCTGTAAGCATATTATGGTCGCTTGGCTGCCAGAGAAGATCTTGATAGAATTTATGTTTGACAGATCTGTCAGGCGGAGAGCTGCTTCCCATATAGCTGTGAGCTCAGCCTGATAGACACTGCAGTGATCAGGTAGACGCAAATTTGCTTTGAGGTGAAGCTTTTCACAGAAAAACCCACTTCCAACTTTGTTGTTCAGTTTGGAGCCATCCATGTAAAGGTGCAGTGTGTTAGGGTCGGGATCCCGCAAGTTCTTCAACTCGCTCCTCTCCGGGATTTTCGTGGAGAATTTGTTGTTCCAACAGAAGGCTGGTATTGCATAATCCAGCTTTAGGAAATTGACAGGAACATTTCTTAGAATTTGAACATGCCCGAATCTGTACTCTCTCTAGGATTCACTTGCATGGAGCCTCTGCCGCGTTGCAGTTGGCGATTAGTTTCCCCTGTATATCCGTGGGAAGGAAAAATGCTATGATTTCGAGAGCTTTGGTAGGGGTGCAGGGAAAAGCTACGCTTATAAGCATGGAAGCCATTCGCTGAACTCTAGTTGTTTTGCTCTTATTGGTTTCGAATTCCAGTGCTGGCCACCATACTGTGATTGCATAGAAAAGAATAGCTCTCACTACCGCTGTGTTCACTGTACAGCCAATGGACGATTTGGGGGTTAAGTCCCCATTTTTCGAAGTTGGAGAACGGAGAATGCCACTGATCTCTATGTGAATGTATACCTTTGTTGCTACTACAAATTATTTGAAATGTCTTCAAACTGGTGGCTCTATAATCCGCTTGGAAGTGGATGATAACTTCAATGGAATTGCCATACAAAAAGCCGCCAGTCGGCAAGTCGCCAAGCCCTTAGCAGCGGAATGAAACCACTGAAAATGAGAGTCTAGAAACTTCATAATCAAAGTTGGTAACCCACACTAGCAAATCAAACCAAAAAAAAACAACAAAAAACATGCGCTAAAATTCATGAAAAACTAAACAAAATTACAGATTAATGCTTTGGAAAATTTCGTAACAAACAAAATCGCGCGTGTTGCAGAGTAAGAAAAAAACGAGATAAAAAATCTGTCATTAGCTCAATAATGTGCGGAATAAAAACAGTGGAAAAATCAAAAAGCAGCAAAACCACCAGCAAAAAACAAGCCGCGGCGGCCATGGCTATGAACATGAAAGATGTTGCAAATGAGACAACATTGCAAGGATGAAGATGCTACAGCGGCCAGTTGCTGGCATGTACATAGATGCATATGAAGCCATAACATTAACAACAACAAAAAAAAAGCGAAAAACAATTCATGATAAATCAGCAACAGCCTCAGCAACACAATTGCACAGCAATAAATGCTGCAATGGCGAAAAGTGAAAGCGCTGCGTGACACGCTGGGACAACGATGCCATAGAGCATTTTAGGATGTTGCTATCTACTTGCTATCTGGCTGGGTGCAGCATTTGATGGCATTAGGCAGCGTTAGCCCACAAGGCGCCTTGCAGCAAAAGTTCAAAGGCAAACACACGCGATTGCATAAGCAGAATGAATACAAATTACCGGGCATAATGGAAGCTAACCAATGCAATAAATACATATTTGCATACTTGCCTATGGCCAATGAGCAGGCAAGCAAAGTTGCACAAGGAATTGCGAAAAAAAGAAGACAAGTTAAATTTAAAATAAATGAGTTTTTAATAAAAAATAAAATAAAAACAAATTTTGGTGATTATTGGCGAATTTTTCAAATTATATACATAATAAAACATGAGGGAAGTATGTAGATACTAATGACATGAACGTACTGCGGATGACTTTTCGTATGCGCGTCATTTTCAGCAACATGTTGCATAAACATGTTTTCTTTATTTTTCATTTGAGTGTCATAAGCACCTGCCAATGTTAATTATAGGATTTCACTCAATCAATTATATTTTTGTTTATAATAAATTTTATTTCTGGGATTTGATAAGCCACCAATAAACGCACTATAGAAAGAAGATTAATTTGGCATAGAAAGTTTGTGTACATATAATAATTTTCACATATTGTATGTACATAAATGTTTTTGCATAAGATTACAACAATGTTACATGTTCAGTGTTAAAATTAAGTGATAAGGACATGAACCTTCGTCCACCATTTCAGTTTTGTTTGGCAATTCAAAACACTTCTTCAATATAGAGGCGCCTTATGCTCACTTACCAAACGCATCTTGTATATTTGCATGATCTTCATCTTTCCAAGGCAGGTTAGTTAGGTATAAGTGGCTTTTGGTGAAACACACAACACAGTTAGGCCCAAAAGGCTCCATTGCAATACTACGAGAATCTAAACTCCTACTAATTAGAACCCGGGACCTCTGGTATAACAAGCGAGCACTCTATCCACAACAGTTCAGCGGCCACTAAACCCCTACCCGAAATAAAAAGTGGATTTAGCGAAGATTAAGATTTTTATAGGCTACCTTTTAGCCAAGTCACCGAGGACAGAAAAGTGGGGTAACCCCAGAAATTGCAGCCTATTAAACCAACCACAGTGCGGTACATTCACACAACAAATGTTTTACAGTTTCAGGCTCCTCTTCATCTCTGCAGCTCGTACAGGAGTCGTGAAAAGAAATGTCCAGATTTTCAGCATGTCTGCCTACAGAAATGTGGCCAGTAATCAGGTCAACAGCAAGTGATAGGTCCTTCCAACCTAGAAGAAAATAGCCCTTTGATACGTCTCGCATCCCCATCCGGCCATACGAGTCTTTAATCATTGCAGATGCCAAGGCATTTCCAGCTAGCGCCCGATTCCGCAAGCAAAAATCCCTTAAGTGTGAGCTTGCGAGAGGCATTCCTAAACCCTTCCAAGAAGACGAAAGCGGATCAGATGCACCTCCTCTTGCAAGCTCGTCTGCCTTCTCACTACCTGGTATATTGCAGAGCCCAGGCAGCCATACCAGTTTTAAAGAAGCCTGTGTAGCCGTCTCGTCAAGAGATTTGCGGCAACCCTCAACTGTTCTGGATTTGCAGGCAACAGACCCAAGCGCCTTCAGCGCAGCCTCACTGTCAGAATATACATATTAAAATAATGTAGTGTATAAGATCTCCTTTACGTAGATAGTCCATCGCCTCTTGAATAGCAGCAACCTCCGCCTGGAATACGCTACAGTGATCCGAAAGGTTGAAGTACAGTTTCGATCCCATTTGTGCTACGAAAACCCCGCCAACCAACTTACCACTCAATTTGGATCCATCGGTATAGCTATGGAGGGCGCCCGGCGCATCCAGAGGCCCTTTGGACAACAAATCTCTGTTCGGAATTACGACATAGAAGTTCCGCCCGAGCATGGCGGTCGATTTACAGTAGTCCGTGGCACTCGTAGCAGAGACGTTAAGGATCTCATCATAACCACCTTTATTTACCTTCCAGCCCGAAAGTTCTCTTAAGCGCAAGGCCGAAAACAATGTGCATTGTTTACCCATCACTTCCAGCGGCAGGACGTTAAATAATGTGTCCAGAGCCTACTTGGAAGTGTTGCTCAGCGCACCAGCAACACAAATCAATGCACTTCTTTGTACCTTTTGAAATGTAAGAAGGTTTCTACGCTTTTGAAGGCATCTCCACCACAGCAAAATCCCATATAATAGGATACAAAGAGGGATGCAGTTTTTCTCATATCTAACGTCAAATGTGCAACTTCTTTAAATGCTTCTAAGCATCATTAATAGTAATCAAACGGCTGCCAACAGCAATCTTCCAACAAGTGCGCAATCATATTTCAACCCGCAACAAAAACCAAAAGTTGCTGCGTAGCAAATTGTCATACATCATAATGACGTGTGCAGGCCCGACGAGAGGGGGGGGGCTGAGGGGGTCAATTGCCCCGGGCCCGGGCTTTAGAGGGCCCGGGAATCTCAAAATGATATCCAAGTTTTTGCTACAGAAAATAAACAAACAACACCTTTAATCGCCTTTCGTAGATAGCAATCATTTTAAATTTCAACAAATTTTATAAATCTCTTAACGTGTCTGCATCCCACTTAAGGAATTGTTGGTTTTTGGCGTCGACTTTGCAGCATAAATTTGAATTCGTTTTCTGTTGCAACAGAAAAATTCGGTATGATGCAAATTCTTATACAGCGATATGGGTATTTCCTGGGCGTTTCGGACGGTATGTTCGCACGATTTTTTGAACTTTTGAGGCAGAAATATCGCGAAATATTGTATCGTTTTATGATAAAAGGAAAGATTTAGGTCACAGCTGATGACTAAAGTATGTTACCGACAGAAATTTAGGTTAATGCCTCTGTGTAAGCCACTTAAACTGCGTTCCGGACGCTACAAAAACACGTCCATATTTTAAAAGTACACTGAGAGAAAAAAAATATATGGAGGGGTCAAAGAAATTCTTTACCTATTTTGAACACTACTTTCTTTGTTTTGAGTAAATTTTCCTTAAAACATGTTAAAAGGTTTATAAAATATTGTTGTTACATGCGTTACCATGGTTTCATATACTTGTTTTGAAAAAATTCATACATTAAAATAATGAAAAATTCTTTAAGCGCCATTCCATTCCCAACTTTCCTTGTTTTGAAGACTTGATTTCTATAATTTTGAGAAATTAAATTCCCATACAAATCCCCATGGCAACGAATTTGTTTGAATGTTTTTTTATGTTTTTTCCACATTTTTGAGAAAATTTACACAAAACAAAGAAAATTTTGTATTGGGACGCGTGTTCAAAATAAGGAAAATTATGTCTTTGATCGAGAGAAATTTTTTTTTTGAGTGTAGCTAAAACAGAGGCATTAAACTAAATTTCTGTGGCTAACATACTTTAATCATTATCCGTGGCGTAAATCTTTCCCTTTATCATAAAACTATACAATATTTCGCGATATTTCTGCCTCAAGAGTTCAAAAAATCGTGCGAACATACCGTCCGGAACGCCCAGGAAATGCTCATATACATATGTACAGTTTGTCAATTAATTCTTTGCAAAATGAAAACAGTTCAGAAATTTGTTTTCATACTGGTATTTGGTCAACTAAGCTTAACTTTTTAATTTTTTTTAAATGCTAATATTAAGCTAAATATGTTTACAACATTTAGGACCAAAAAGATCCAAAACTTAAAGCATAGAAAGAACAGAAAAAACAAAAGTTCAAAAAATTATAAAAAACATTTTGTCAATTAATTCTTTGCAATTTTTTCATATGTGACAGAAACTGAAAAAAAAGCAGACCGGATCGTTGAAATTTTCGTGTGACGGCCACTAGCCTCAACCACACATTGTAGACGAAGGGTTATGGAATAAATCAAGTCCTTCAGCCCATAAATTTAGCGTATTTTATGCCATTCTTCCTGAATGGCATTAATTACAACATTTTTCGCTAGTAGACCTTGGTTTTCTGCCTCGTTATTTCAAGAAAGGCCAAAATTTTTTGATTGGGTTTAAGCTAGGACTTTGGGCAGGTGCATAAATTGTTTTGGTGTAATTATGCAGTACCAAAGTCCTGCACAGGAACGATTTATATTTAGGATCGTTGTTCAGGTACAGCTTTTACTTGAATTTATTGGCGCTTTTTGGTTAAAAAAATGCAATTTTGCATTGCGATTCTCGACTACTCGTGTCAAGCTAAAACTCCTTCGTCATCAGGTCATTAAAAATCCGCAGTCCGCCTTCACCCTTTTGAGAATAACGAACTCGACATTATAGCACACAATTTTCGAAACATCAGATTTTGTCTAATATTCTTCTGTAGCAGAGCTGTGTTGGTCGTTCTCGAATTTTTTCTGTGTCCATCGCGATGCATCGTGCGTATTTTTGTTTCATCCCGAAAAAGAACACCAATTTTTTTTGCACAGCGCTGTGCAAGAAGAATATTAGACCAGATGTGATGTTTCGAAAATTGACTGCAATAATGTCGAGTTCGTTATTCTCAAAAGGGTGAAGGCGGACTGCGGATTTTTAATGACCTGATGACGAAGGAGTTTTAGCATGACACGAGTAGTCGAGAATCGCAATGCAAAATTGCATTTTTTAACCAAAAAGCGCCAATAAATTCAAGTAAAAGCTGTACCTGAACAACGATCCTAAATATAAATCGTTCCTGTGCAGGACTTTGGTACTGCATAATTACACCAAAACAATTTATGCACCTGCCCAAAGTCCTAGCTTAAACCCAATCAAAAAATTTTGGCCTTTCTTGAAATAACGAGGCAGAAAACCAAGGTCTACTAGCGAAAAATGTTGTAATTAATGCCATTCAGGAAGAATGGCATAAAATACGCTAAATTTATGGGCTGAAGGACTTGATTTATTCCATAACCCTTCGTCTACAATGTGTGGTTGAGGCTAGTGGCCGTCACACGAAAATTTCAACGATCCGGTCTGCTTTTTTTTCAGTTTCTGTCACATATGAAAAAATTGCAAAGAATTAATTGACAAAATGTTTTTTATAATTTTTTGAACTTTTGTTTTTTCTGTTCTTTCTATGCTTTAAGTTTTGGATCTTTTTGGTCCTAAATGTTGTAAACATATTTAACTTAATATTAGCATTTAAAAAAAATTAGAAAGTTAAGCTTAGTTGACCAAATACCAGTATGAAAACAAATTTCTGAACTGTTTTCATTTTGCAAAGAATTAATTGACAAACTGTACGTGTATGTATGTATGTAAACAGCGATACGCCGAAAACAAACAAAGCTTGCGAAGCTAAAATTTGCTTTGGTGCTTCGTACAGTTGAATTCGATTGCTGTTTCACTAAAGCGTTCAGCAGAATCAGTCTTTTGATATACTAAATTATTACCAACAAATATTTGTATTCCAATTTAAAGAAATTTATTTCATACAAATAAAGCAATATGTATTTAAACAGAATTCATTCAGACCTATGGTCCCTTGGACAATATTACTCAGTATGATCCATGGATTCGGAAACTGGATGTGCCTTTTGACAATACATTTGACCCACCCTAATATGTATATTTCTATGTAAACATATTTACTTGATCTGTATTAATGTATAGATAAATTAAAGTTCGTAACTATATATTCATTGAATTTTGATTTTGAGAATTTGTTCATTTAGTATAGGGGCCCGTAGTTATTTTGACCCCGGGCCCGGATTTTCTCTCGGCGGCCCTGGACGTGTGATGAATTGCACTTGGGCGGAAAGAAAATTTTTAAAAGGACTTGTTTCGGTGAAAAAACAACAAAGTTTGTTAAGTAATTTTTTTTTTTTTTGTTTTTTTTTTTTGCCACACATTCAATGTCCAACTGGCGACGCAAATCACATTAAAACTTTCTCATCGGCAATTAAAAATGCTCAACAATAACAACACTTTTTTGCGCCATGCGCATGCATAATAGAATAGCTTTTATGAATATTCGTCACATAGTTTTTTTATCTATTGATTTCGATTGGTGATCAAGCAAAATTTTAGCTATAAAATATTATAGATTTTGTGCCAATCAATTCACTTAACTCACAAACAAACAAACTTTCATACATACTTACTAAGACTTGAGAAAAGTTGCAGTGCAAGAGAAAATTTAATGCAGCGCTTAGTTTCTTTTTTGAACATTCTACATGTGAAGACGCAGCTATATGCTGATTTCAATCAATAAATAGACAGTTTTGCGGCTCCATATGCATATGCACAAGGCCAATACAAAGTAACAAAATACAATAATGAAAGTAGAACAATTTAACAATTATCAGCCATTGTTCATATCTTTTATGATCGTCTACCGTTTTACACATTTTATTTATTTATGTTTGCTCTAGCTGCTTTTATTATTATTGCATTTATTATGCTTTGAACTCTTCACACACAAGCGGCGCGCGTGCGCATGTGCCAAACAGCATTGCCGTTTTGTGGGTAATTCCACAAATTTGGGGAATTTTTTAATGTTTGGGTAATTTTTGGGGAGTGCTATGATTTGGGGAATTTTGGGGAATTCGCCTTTTAATAGTTTTATGTATATGAATAATAATACCCATAAAAAATTAATTATTTTCCAAAAACAGGTTTGTCGAAAGTTCCATAAGGAGAAAATTAGACGCACCAAAATATATACCGATATTATCAGAACATGAGCTAGTTCCTCAGTGTTAAGATACGCTGATCATTTGTCGGAATCGGCCAAATTGGACCATTATAACATATACATAGCTCCCCTACAACCAACCATACATTTTGGGGTAAAACTTCTCCACTTAAATTGCTAAGATCATTACAAGATTTTTTTATAAATATTTGCGTAAACAAATCACAGAATTGGAGGTACCTATAAATTAAAGAAAATCGGACTATTTAATGTTTCATTTCTCTCTTACTTTTACTTTATAACTTTTTTTAACCACACATATACATACATATATGCACATGAATTTAAAAATACAAACCGTTATAAAGTAAAATAAAATACTTGTTTATTGGAAATCTCTTGATGACACTACCCGACAAAAAAATATCCTCGACATTTGGTATTTGAGTCATATGTATTCCTGCTGATTCCAAATATGTAATCAAATGGTTCAAAAGTAGAACAGTTTTCGAGATATTTTGAAATTTCAGTTTTCGAGCTAAGAAGAAAAGGAGGATTACTAATCTGTCAATATCTCCGCCATTACCGTCTTGATTTTTATGTTATTTCATTTCATTTCATTTTGAGAGGATGAAATACCCTTTCCAATTCCACATAAAATCGATGTTAAAGTGACGGAATTATGGCGGACAAAAGATTTGTTTTTATGCAAAAAATAAGTTAAATACAAGATGTATAAAATGTCGAGGATATCAAAATTTTGTCGGGTAGTGTAATTTGAAAATTTGTATGGGGAATTTTGGGCAATTATGGGTAATTTGAATATTTTTTTGGGTAATCTCAAGAATTTAAAACAAACGGCAACGCTGGTGCCAAACCAAAACTTAACGCCTTAAACAATTTTCTTTCACCTTGAATTGATTGGGTGAACTTTAATTTCATCAACGCTTTCTCCGAGAGATCTTCCGCTGTCTGTGAAACATTTAATGTTGTATCCATCTACATTTGGACTATTGTTTGTACAGCTTAAGAATTTTTATTGCCATAATAAATGAACAAATAAAAAATACTCAATGAAAAAGAAAATACTAGCCGCTTTCGATTCACAATTTCTCTGCTGGTTATAAATTTCCTTCTGTCAAATTTATATGTGAATGATAGCGAGCAGAGGGAAATTTTTATCGACCAGTTAGCGAGTATGGCTACTACTCATTATGGATTCAAACATTTTTGTTCGATCCGACCTCGCTTGTGTGATGGCGAATCGAAAACGACAACTTTTTCTATCGAATGAGACGATTATGAATAGCGATAGAATTAACACAAAATTTAATTTGATCAGTAAAACTATACATAAATCTTAATAAAAAAAAGCCTAAAAGAAAAAATTAAATACATAGAAGAGCATTACATTTTTTAATGGCTCTAGTAACAAATGCCAATCAACCAGCGAGTGCTTTGATCAAATTAAATCTAAATCAATAAATTTAGGCCAGTGTATTAAATGCAGCATTGCTTTTACTTTTCAATATAGCATTTTTTTCTTCCATTCAATTCAATTGGGAAAGTGTTTGTAAAACTCTGGGCTATAATTTAGTTTCTAATGACAGCCTTGTAGAAAAGAAGGTTTTATATGTTACTGGCAAATACTCGTCCCGCTTCGCAGCGACGAAAAATGTTTTTATGTTATAACGAGCCTTTCTCTCTACCTTTTCCTGTATCTTCCCTTTCATTTTCTTTCCCTTCCTCCGTTTTTGTTTTCTCCATCCCTTTCCCCTTCTCTATAGCTCTCTCTTACCTCTCCCTTTTCTTTTTCCTCTCCTAGTCTTTCTCCATACATATATTAGTTCCGTTCCTTCTCTCAACCCATTTTAGATTCCTTTTCCCGCTCCCTTTTCTGCACCATTTCCTTTCCCCTTCCCAATCTCCTTTCCCTTCCTCCACCATTTCCCCTTCTCATTTCTTTTCCTTTCCCTAAGGAACCGGGTTGAGCATTACATCGAAAAGAGCTTTATATAGAAGAAGCTTTGATTTCCTCTTTTTATTTGACACCATTATCGCAAAAGCAAACAGTTCGTGGTTATCCAGATCCACGTTTTGGTCTATATCTGGGAAACGGACTTGGACATCACAATGAAAATAGTTCTATGTTGAATCCCTGCTCAATACCTTCCATCTGAAACTAATATCGCTCAGAAACATTTCGGGGTCAGTCGGTTCTACATTTTGACCCACATCTAAGGACTTGGTCTATGCATTGCAATGAAAAGAGTTCTATGTTGAAGCCGTGCTCAACACCTTTCATTTGATACCAAAAAATTGCTGGGTTTCACTGTGTCCACATTTGGGCCTGTTTTTCGGGAGGTTTATACTTTTTAAAAACTCTATATCCCCAATTATGTGTACCACATGTATCTAGAGTGGAAATTAAGATCGGTTGTTTACTTTGGGAGTCCATAAGGAACATACACACACACAGACACACATTAATTTTTATACAATAGATAGATAATTACTACAATATATTTTAAAAAGATGTTCTTATACCTTATTTACGATTTGTTACACATTTCCAGGTCCTGCAAAGAATCGACGATGTATCATTAATGTGTGACAAACGCATTGCCAGTCTAAAGAAATTAGCTTTAAAACCACCGCGTCCGATACAAACTGTGACACCCGAGCCGGCAGTGCCTCTACAACCACAAGGCGGTGCGCCACATTTGCTTAGACGAAAGCATAAGGTAAGTGCTAAATGATATATATTTTGTTGATTTTAAGCTATACATTGTTATGATAAATTACAACTACAACTATAAGAGAAACAAAAGTTTCAACAAAATTTCTATGTACTACTTTATGTGCCAACGATTTTCAATGGGTTAAGGTATTTTGTAAATAAAAGAAAGGTGTGAATTCAATAGGCCTACATAAAATAGGTAAAATTATTGTTATTGCATATTTGACATATATACACACCACTTTCCATGCATAAAACTCATTTAGGCACACACTTTATACGCATAAATATTATAACAATAATACAAACTTTAATATACATAAATACATAGGGCCGTAGTCATAGTCCATCTAAAACAGTGTTTTACCACACTTAGAATGATGCTAGCATAAACGTCATTTTATCTCTGTCATAGTCGACTTAAAATCAGTTTTATCACTAAAACAGCGTTCTAACTTTAAAATGAGGTGAATGTCATTTTAAAATCTTAAAATATTGTTCTAAGCTGGGAATTCGTCATGAAAACTATGAAAATAGAAAGAGAGTACGTGAATTGAATAAAAAAAAATAAATAAAACATATAAAGAAGACACTTTAATAAATATGTTTGGAAACGGCAGAATTTTTCAAGATTTTGCCATTATATGCCGGAACGGAGAACAAAGGTATGTATGTATATAGAAACCGATGTGATCCGTTGTAAATGGAGGAAGAGGAATGTTATTCGAGATGTTGCTTTGATAAGGCCACAGTGGATTATCTTACAGATATTTTAGAGCCTGTCACTAATAGGGGACTTTCACTCTCACCCGGATTGCAAGTTATGACTACATTACGATTTTTAGGGCGAAATGCTCATCAGGTGGCACTCAATGCTTTCCCACAGACAAGCTTTTTCTCCCGCGATCCACTTTGATTCAGGAGCTCGTTTTGTTCCCTAAAATCACAAGCTTATTTTGATTTACATACATATGTATACCTATGAAGTGTGTAGTTTTATCTCTAGTAGTTTTATCTTCCACATAAAATTTTTATCTCATCCATTTTTATCTGCTCCATATTTTAAATATACGATTAAAATAAAATTTGCAAAAATCAAAATAGCGAAGAGATATGTATGTACATATGTAGATACGCTTACTTTTTTGAGCAGTACTTGTAGTTGACACAGGGTGAACTTTTAAAACACTCGAAATTTCTTAAAATTACAGAGCGATTCTTATTATTTTATATGGGTAACCCTGTTCCGTTTCATTTTAGCAAAAACGTTGTTCTAACTGGTCTATAACACACCACTATTTTAAACGTCGCTCTAAATTTAATACCGATTTTAACTAAAACCGATTTTAGTGAACGACTATGACTACGGCCCATACTATCTAGCTTTAGATAAAAGCAAAAAAAAAGTTGGGGGAAACATAACGTGCATGTTTCAGTGTTCACTTCCTACGCTTCAATGCGGTCACTAAGCATAAAGAGCAACAAGATATTCATACTTTCATTCTTTCAAAGCAAAATGTAACACATAAATTATAGTAGAACAAAAGCATACATAAGTCTGTATTTATGTATACTTGTGAGTAAACAATGGTCAATTTGAGAAATTTTAAGAAATCATAAGTACGCCAGTACCGTTTTAATGTAGTTCCAGAGAAATTGATATGCATCGCAACATTTACTATTCCATGTTAGATTTAAATTTTCTTTTTGTTTTGCCTAATTTTCACTTTTTTGACAAAATCACTGGATCACTTTGTTCACTTTTTACAGAATAATTGAATCACTTTGTAGTATGTAAAGTTTTAGGTTGAGATTGCCACACCTTAATGTAGAGATTTAAAAATAATTGCTTAAAGATTTTGACCCAGTTAGCAAAATCAGAGCAAAAGGTTGTCAAGGCCATAAAAGTGTTATTATATGAAGAAAACAAATTGTGTTCATCATTTTAGAAATATACATTTGCATGTAAATTTGCGCTTGTGTGTATCTACTTAGATAAAACAGTGAATTAATTCCAATGGAATGTTATTCCATTAACATAGCAAAGTTAATGCTTTCAAAAAAATTGCCAAATTCTAAAACAAAAAGAAAATCATATCATATCATCGCCTATCGTCTAGTTTGTCGCTGTGATGTTTCCTAGTGCCTTGACCCATCTTATATCGTGTTATGCTTTCTAATTTACTTTCACAGAAATATTTTATCCTAAGCATTTTTAGATCAAGCCTTCAGGGTAATACTCTTGCATATACATATGATACATATTTCCTTGCGCTCGTAATCGCTAGACATTACAATGCATTGTTAGAGGTACATTTTGAGTTGAAAGATTATGGACAATCGAAGCAAGTGAAGGAATCTGACATTTTAAATAAGCAACAGATGAGAACTACATACAAAGTCATTCTGCCTTGTCGATCACTCGGCAATTGCTACCGATTCGCGAAAATTATTCACTCATTAACATGCTAATATTACTACCTATTTTAACCTTTGCGGTTTAATTCCTCTTGAGGAGCTTCACTTCGCGGTGCCATTCGTAAAAATTATTTGCAAATTTTATTCATATAATAATTTACCATTTTTACAACCTTATTTTATAACTTCGCATATTTTATTTTATTTAAACAGATCAGCGCTATGCATGGAAATAACATCATTGAGCTAATAATAACGCTGTTAATTTTATTGCCGTTATTTTTAAACAGTTTTTCTAAAAATAAACTTTACCAAATTATACAAGTTTTTTAAATTTGTTCAACATACTAATGTACTAATTTCAGTAGTGCGGAATCGGTCAGTTAACAGTTTGGTCTTATTTTAAAATGGAGATGACTTATACCAAAAAAATGTGCTAGTTGGTAGTTATGTCGACTCACATAAAATTGACGCATAAGTACAAATGCCCATGTAGATGTGAAAAAGTACTTTCATAAGAACTTTTTTTTTCATAAATTTGTTATTACATTACAGCAATAGCAATGAAATGGTCTGTTGTTGGCCGGTAAAGCACTATGGCGTTAATTATGGCCTCGTTTTATGCCTCTTTTTTTTACAAGCTTTATTTAACTTCTTAATGTAGAGTGTTGTACGTATGTTATTTCTTTGAAAAAAGCAACAGCTAAATCTTCGCTTCTTTTGATGATGCTCATCACTTCCATAGTTTAATTTGTAAATGTGTTCTGTAAATGTCACAGCATTCACAGCATTTAAATGCGGTCGCTTACTTAATTAATATGGAAGAGTGTTGAATGTAGAATTAAATGAGGTCAATGTGTTAAGTAAAACACAAGTTGATGTGCAATTACTTTTTGAAAAGTTGGACATAACTGAGCAAATAATATTCAAACATATCCTCCTTTCAAACAGAAAATTCGATTTCCTAGTTTCATTAGCTGCGAGCAATTATTTGGCTTTTTTTTGCATTAATTTCACACGATCTTCGCGCTGTTTCAACAGCCCTTGTACTTAACTTTTAACTTGAACTTTTAAGCATCATTTTAGCTTGAATATTTGATTGTGTTTTCCATTTACCATACAATGATCATACATATGTAAGTGCATTCGTTTGTTTTTGCATTAGTTTTTGGGGGACTGCTAACTTTTAAAAAGTACGTATGTAAGTGAGAAAGTGCCATGATGTGCGGGTATTTTACGCTTTCCGGCATACATTTGTACATATACATATTTCATTGCAAATATGCTGATATGTAACTAACATGTATGAAAATTCGCCATTTGCCGCCTTTAAACGACGGACACTTTATCAACCCGCAAGTGGATAATTAAGCAGGATTTGTGTGTGACCGATTTGCTTAAACAATAGCACTTACGACTTGCATTTTTCATACATGTCGTTTTATGTATTTTGTGCATTAAGGTGGATCATATTTGGACAATTTTAATAGCAGATTTCCTTCCATGAATATCCGTATGTACATTAGGCCGTATCGCAAAAAGTAAAGTTCGCCGTACGCACCCGCATATGATGTCTTTTTGGAAAACATTTCCGGAAAAGTTTTTTACTTTTTTCTTGGACGCTAAAATTTATTTTTCTCAAATCTTCGGTATTTATAGTCCGATCTCTAAGTTTAATATGTACACCAATGTCTTTAGCTTGAAAGGACGGCTTATACTATGGAATATCATTAACCCTATGTGCGCCATTGGGGTCACTACCACCCAGTACTTAGTTTATACCACCCTAATGTACCTTTTTTAAGTCTGCATGTTAAGCGCAGTCAAAAGTCATTAATCCTTTGCAAAATAAGTATTTCGATCGCTTGAGCAGAACCCGAAATAAAACACGTTCAAAATTCCGAGGAATATATGTAGGTTTTTCGGTTCCTTTGGTCTTTTAGGTTATTTTTAAAGAAAAATTTTCTGAGGATACCCCTAATGGAATTTTATGCCAAATAATTTTCTAGAACATTTTAACCCTTTAGCACCGCCAATAAATGGTTATTTTGACCCATTTTTTTATAAAATCAGGAAAAATAGTATTTTTAAGGTCGATAGAGGATTAAAGTTTCTAGAAAATTATTTGGCATAAAATTTCATTAGGAGTCCCCTCAGAAGATTTTTCTGTAAAATTAACCTAAAAGACCAAAGGAACCGAAAAACCTGTATTCCTTTGAACGTGTTTTATTTCGGGTTCTGCTCAAGCGATCGAAATACTTATTTTGCAAAAGGTTTATGATTTTTGACTGCGCTTAAAATGTAGGCATAAAAAAAGGTAAATTAGGGTGGTATAAACTAAGTACTGGGTGTTAGTGACCCCAATGGCCCACATAGGGTTAATAATATTGCATAGTATAAGCCGTCCTTTCAAGCTAAAAACATTGTTGTATTAAACTTAGAGATCGGACTATAACTACCGAAGATATGAGAAAAATAAATTTTAGCGACATCTAGCGGCGTCCAAAAAAAATTAAAAAACTAATGTACATACGGATATTCATGGAAAGAAAACTGCTATTAAAATTGTGCAAATATGATCCACCTTAATGCACAAAATACATAAATCGACATGTATGAAAAATGCAAGTCGTAAGTGCTATTGTTGAGAAAAATAAATTTTAGCGACATCTAGCGGCGTCCAAAAAAAACTTTTCCGGAAATGTTTTCCAAAAAGACATCATATGCGGGGCGTATGGCGAACTTTATTTTTGCGTCCCTATAAGGCGAGACGGCCTAATGTACATGTGTATGTATATCGCTAGCTTAGAGTTCAAATTGTGTAAGTCCTTTTTTCAAACTTTGTAGGAGAGACAAAAAACAAAAAAATAAAAAAAATTTCTAAATGAAAAAAAAAAATTTCTGTTCATGTAAATATTTTGGACTTAGACAATTTTCTTCGCTTTTTGGACTTACACAATTTGCGTATCACTGAATAACAACGAGTAGAAATATGAGAAGTATCACAGACTTGTTTAGCGTGGTGCGTATTTGATTTTTCTAGCTTTCTACACTTAAAAACACTTTTTCATAAAAATAGACTTACACAGTTTGCACTTTAAGCTAGCGATATGTAACTAACTTATAAAAATTCTTAATGCTTTTATACCAACCAACTGTTTTTACTTTTACTCACGATTTTGTTGTTTAGTAAGTTTCCCTTTCTAATAATAATACATACATATATATTTGCACTTTATTACTACTTTAACGCTAAGAAGAAGACTCAAAGTCAACAGGAGAAAAAAGCTAAAAATCAAATCAAAACAAAAGGTGACAAATGTTAAACATTGCCTTCACTTCAATGCTTTGCGCAGCACACTTGCCTCTTACGAACTGCAACGAATGTTTTTGCTTGAAGAATTTTGCGATTATTTTTATTGCAAAAAAAAAACAAACAAATTTTTTATTCGCATATAAATTACAACGAACATTTTATGTTTTTCTTGCATGCATTTTCGTTTTTTTTTTGTGGCTTAGTTACATACAAATGTTTATAGGTATATATTTCTTTTTTTTCTGTTTATTTTAGTTGAACGCTATTCACTTGGGTTTGCATAAATTAGTTAATTATTTATGGTTACCTCTGTCTGACTTTCTTTGTTTTTGATTTTGAGCTGAGAAAATGCGCCCAGGCATTTGAACTTCATCAAAACAAAACACTTGTAGTTTCGCATGTACAAATAATAACACCGATCTGGCTGAACTCAGCAGTTTCCCAAAGCAGCATACCTACCCACTGAACTCTCACTTTCGCCATCGAAAATGCAATCACACACATTTTATACAAAAAACAAAATAAGCAAATAATCATTTAGAAGCATAACCCATTATTATTTGCAATTAAGCAAAGATTTTTTTTTGGTTTTGTTAATTATCTTAACGCATTCATCAGTGATGGAACACCAGGGGGTATCTGTCCCTTGCACTGCCTAGAAATGTGAGGTTTCCTTTTTTTACCAAAAGCATGATGCAATCATATAATACTTAAATCGTTGAGTATTAGTAAAAGAAATGTGCTGAATGTCACTTTGCCATTTAATTAATTGTAGTCAAAAAAAGGAAAGTTTTATGAAAATTTTGACTCGAGAGTTTTGGGGGACTACAGCCCATGTGGAGTTTGCAAGACTGCATACAGTTTTTCTTTAACGAATTTGCTTGATTAACTTCGGTTTGAGAAAACAAAGATATGTTAGAATCATGTTGCAAGAACTTCAGTATATAGATTATACTTGGGAATATTTTTTTTAACTTTAGTTTGTTGAATCATCCCAGGGGGAATTCAAACCTATTAAGTCTAGTGTATGACGCCAGATAGGAAATGTAACTAATTCCGTTGTCAACGAGGATTTCGGTTTTCCAAATGTCAAATTCAGGTATCTATATACGTATGTTGCATTAACCGTAAAAATTGTAATGCATACTATATGTAGGTAATTAAGCCGCCTCTAATCTCATATAAAGGATAATCTCTTCATAATTTGGACAAACTTACATACCTACTTATTATATTCACCCGCTTACGTCATTTTACGTAAAAGCAACAAAAACTGTCGTCTTCATATCCTAGTGTGATGCATTCATTGTGTGTCACAATTTTCATATTTAACTTGCACAAGACATAAGACGCCGTTGTTTTTCACAAGTGATAAGTATGAATTAAGTTAATTGAAATCCAAAATTGGCATTAGTAAGACAAATTCGGAAGCACCAGTGCCTTACTTATTAACTACTGCGCGCATAAAAAACATAAATAATAGTAATTAAATATGTATGTATGTATGTACGTTTATGTGACGTTGAAAGCGAAAGGGAAAAACTTGGCACTTGAAAGGCACAAAGGCGACGCCGTGCTTGACAAATCAAAAGTAGGCGAGTGAAAAGGCAAACAGGAAGTGGCGAAAGGCGTTTAAAACATTGTTACATAGAGCTTAAGTAAAAGTAGCTGTACTATGTGTGACTGTGTTATATTATTATTATATTATATTATATACTGTTTACTGCTTTGCAGGTTGATAAGGCCCTTACTGTGCCACTCAACAACTGCTTTTCAATGCCTAGGAAGTGTGCTGCGCCGGCGATGCAACACTGTTGATATGTAAACATAATTTTATTTAAAGAAAAAGCAGTTATGCAATAATGGAAGAAGGTAGTTAATGAAAAAAAGAAATTATGTTTACACATTTAATAAACTCATAAAAATACACTGACAGTGGTGGCAAAAAAAAATTGATTGTAGGGCTTGGTTAACAATTCGAAAACGGATTTATTTTTCAGGTTAAGGTTTTTTGCCCAATGTACGCTTGCTTTTCTTGTTTTGTTTGCTTTGCTTTTCTTTGAAAGTTTCTATAGCTCAGTGATAGCTTTGAACTCTGTCATATTAATCAGCTGATTCGGGAATGCAAAGAAATGAAACAAAATGTTTGTTCCTTATTAGGTAGTTGTGAATAGTTAGCCAAGTTTCTGCTAGCAAATCGTTTCTTAAATCAAAAAATGAGCAGAAGAGAGCAAAGCGCGACAGTAAGAATCATAGAGAGCTCCAAATTTCAGCTAGAAAAATTTACACTAGCTGATATTATTTGCTGTCAAAGTAAGAAACAGCTGTTTAAAAATAAACAAAGGAATATATCATCATATATATTATTTCTAATTGGTGTTTTATAAATATCCCTTTTTCTGCTCACATAATTCACCAAAATTAATAAGTAAGGCATCGTTTTAAAGGTATTAATTAGCTATGCATGCGAAACGGTGTTTTATTGGGCGTGGTACTTTATATGAAGAGTAAGGGGGGTAAAAGGGGGTTTACCCCCGCAGCGGGGAGTGTTATGGAACCCACATAAAATGTATATCAAATTAAAGGGAATCAAAATACCTATCGAATGGTATAAAAATATTTGAAATCGGTTCAGTAGTTTTTAAGTAATTGCAATTTAAAAAATGCATAATATAAACTTTGACCTTTAATAACTTTGGTTGTTGTTGTTTCCAAAAAAAAATTCGCTTTTATACTCAACTTAGCCTGTTTATCAATCCTCATACTTCGTTTTTTTTTATTTCATAATTGTAGAAATTTCAAATTTGTACCAGATCGTGCTATTTTTTCAACTTTGTGGGGCTGGGGGCACCTCTAAACATGCGAGTAGGTCAATAAAATTTTAAAGGCTTATTACTGGGCTAGAAAGGTGCCGTTCTGGCTTTGGAACAAATTGAATTTCCAAAAAAAAATTTTCACTCCCCCTTAATATATACGAGTATATCAAAACGATCAGGATGAAAAAAAATGATTGAACCATGTCCGTCCGTCCGGCCGTATACACTCTAACTTGCGCAAAAATAGAAATATTTTAATGAAATTTGGTACACAGATTCTAATGGGAACAGAGAAAGTTGGGGTTGAAAATAAGGCATATGTGTGTATTTTGAAAAACACGTAAAACATGATAATTCAGTCACTAATAAAGCCCGAGTGATGAAATGACGTTATGCCGTTATGAGGAAACGTGCTGAAATTTTGAAAAATGGGCCAATAGGAGCAAATTTTCAAAGATTTATAATTCAAAACTCAGGAACTGTAGCAGATAAATCGATTAAGCCAAGGCAAACGTGTGGAAAAAAATTACCCAAGTCGGCAAGAACCACATATACGTACATAAAAATATATATAAAATATATAAAAATATATTGCACATACATACCTACATAGGGATAATAAAAAAATTTTATGCGATATCTTTGTCAAACATATAGGCAATTCATTGAAAGTTCCATAAGGTCCACCAAACCAAATAAATAATAAGTTTTTTAAAATGGGCGTGACAGCACAAACCATACCGACTGGCGCCACGTATGTTTTGTTATTTTTTGCGCAAGATGCGCACGGGTCCGGCTAGTTTGATTTTATTATTATTATTATTTTATTTTTGCTAAATTTTCAAAATGAAAATAATGAAAATTGAATGTTTTTTTAGAGAAAAAAAAAACTATTAACAGTCCAAAATAGCATTCAAATCATTATTTGCTAATTTTGCTATTTTTCCGTTTCTTGATTTCCTGTTCGTTTTGCGTTATGAGCGCAGTCTTTTCCATTTTTCTCTTTTCATTTCACTTTACAGCTAGCTGCTAGTTTTCTAAGAAACAAACCTAAACTGTTGACTCGAAGTGCCTAACAAGTTTTCAGAGTTCTTTCCTCTCTTCTGCAAATATTTTGCTTAAAAAATGGAAAAACCTGATATTTATTACAATTTTGTAATAATTTGTAATAATTTTCTGTTAGCGAATACACCTAATACCTAATATGAGTAGCGATGGGAGAAATTTAATTGTCAACATTAATGTCAAAGCTATCAGAGCGCTGTCAAATAGAGATTTGGGCTATTCGGAACCTTGAAGCGCCTCAAGCGCATGAATTAAAGCTGCTATTTGGCCAACTTATATATATTTTAGTAGAGCTCAAAGAAATTTTGACATTTCTCAACGCCCAGCAAGCAAAGCGTGCATTGGACCAAAAAATTTACACTTTCGATAATGAATGCAGAAATAGGTGAGCATTTGATTCGGGAACCGTGTCATTCTCCAGATGTATGAATTCGAAATTCTGCTCATTCTTTAAGGCAAATTTGAACGAGTGCAGAATGGTTGTCTTAATATTCGTCACAAATTTTCCATTACCAAATAATGTAAAATTATATTTCGTATAATCGTTAAATCTCTATTCAATATGCATTTTTTTTGTTTGCCTCCACTGTATTTCCATAAAAATGCGCTGCTCTAGATTGCATGCATATTAAAAAGGCAATGTTTTCACACCTGTTCCTAGTATTACGAGTTGCGGTACCGACAATTGATTTTAAGTAAATATAAAATAATTAAATCTATAAAAAAAAATAATGCAGAAAAAAATGCAATTTTTTAATTTCCGCACACAATAACGGTTAAAGCTTAGGCACAGTAACCCAACAGTAATAATTAAATGCGCTGCTGTACATACATATGTACCTATGCAGAGTTGCAATGAAAAGCACTACATATAAATATGTAGATATATTTATGCATTGTTGCAGTAAAATTTTCTTACACCACTTCCTGCTAACGAAACTGTTATAATGTGGTCTTCTTCATTTCAACAAATTAATGCACACGTATTTGCTCTACAGTCCATAATTTCGTTCCGCTATTGATCGCCCTTAGCTGTTGTTGGTCAAGAATTAAGCAACGGTTAGTTGTGGCATGCCACCGGAACAAATATGTGGAATGAGTGTTGCGCATTACATGTTGCACATTCTATTATGACTACTGTAGTTTTATATACATACATATGTGCATTATACATTTTTTTTATTAATTTGGCATGCTGTGCGGCGATCATTTCCAACCTAAAAATCCCAATCATTAATCTAGCGGTCAGTTGGAAAAACAGGAAGAAAATTCTAAACCGCTACAGTACAAGCAACTGTTACTTGTATGTATGTAAATACAAACATTCATATGTACAGCAAACAGACTTCCCAGTTATTATTTATGCTAAACTTTGCCATAATCAAGCGTAAAATAAGCTAAGCAACAACAAACACAGGAAACTTAAAAGCCAAAACAAATGACAATTACACGTAGTAATTTAAATTTAATTTTTTTTATGTGAAAACATACAGACATTAAAGCCAGATCCCATCTCAAATGCGGGTCAAATAAAAAAGCCCAAACCGACCACTCTGCCTATTAGCAAAAGCAAGGGCATAGAAAATCGACAAAGTAGATACTAACCACCAAAACAACATCCCAAACATCAGCAGCAAGAGCAATAGTACCAGCAGAAAATGTTTAATTTTTTCATTTCCACCAGCAGCTTATCGTTTTGTATATCTGTCTGTTTGGCTGCCGGGAGCGCCATCATAAACGCCGCCAACTGAACAAAATAAATGCCATAACAATAATTGTCGCCATTGTCATTGTCGAGGGCTATAAAAAATTGTTGGTGGTGTTAATGGTGATTGTGGTGTTCGTGGTGTTGGTGTTTGTGATGGTCATGCGAATGCCATTTCACACGTTTATGCACTAAGCGAATTACACAATTTCCTTTGTCACCAGCAGATATGTACATACCTATGTACCAACCAGTGGCGGATGCTGCATAGAAACCGAAAAGCCCGACATGCCTAAATATTTTTGTTCGTTTCTTTTTAGGAATTTCATTGAAATCTGGTTATTTTATGCTTGAAAAGTGTTTAATAATTAAGCCCTGATAGCGCATTAGTCCACCAACAACATTAACATGTATTTTGTTTGTACAACTAATCACAGTACAATCTGGGTTAACAGTTCCGCACGTGGGCTTTTACGGGAATTTCAAAAGAGAATAACATAGCTTGTTTTCTCGCTCTCTCTAAGGAGAAGTCAGTAGCTTATTTTCAGAGTTAAATTGAAAAAAAAAATGTAGCAAACCACTTTTATGTGAATCTTATATGAGCTATTGGCCAGGTTTTATTAAGAAAAATTTAAACAAAATTTTGGTAGAAATTATGGATCCATTTCGGAGACCACCACATCCCCTCATCAGACTTCTTTAGGCGGCCTTAACCGAGGATCGAACCTGCGTCGTTTCGATTGGTAATCCAATCGCACTTTTTTATTTTTCACATCAAATTTTTATGTGAATGAGAAGCTGGCTTATGCTAGGGCCGCCACTGGTACCTACACACACAATTGATCATAATTACATATATCAATAAGGGGGGTTATACCCCAGCAAACATTAAGATTAGCTAACAATTCGAAAACGATTCTCTTTTTTTCATGTCCCAACTTCGAATATGTGGCCGCTGTGGTGCAGTGGGTAGAGTGCTCGCCTGCTATGCCAGAGGTCTCGGGTTCAAACCACGGTCCGAGCCAAACACCAAAACAATTTTTCTAATTAGTAAAAATCCAATTATTGGGTTTTTTAAGAGCAGCCGTCACCTCTCGGCAGTGGGCGGCATACCCTCCGAGAGTATTTCTGCCATGAAAAAGCTTCTCACAAAAAATGCATTCGCCGTTCGGAGCCGGCATAAAACTGTAGGTCCACCCAATTAGTAGGAAAAACAAAAAGGAGCACACCTCGAATTGGGAGAGAAGCTCGGCCATAAAACTCGTCAGAGTTATAATAGCGCCATTGTATTTTTATTTTTTATTTTATTAAATGAAAAATAACAATAGAATTGCTATTCTACATACAAAAGGAGCTCTAGCTGCCAGGGCTTTCGGCTCGCCTTTTAATCAAATTAAGCTTAGTTAAATTAAATCGAATTCAGTTAATAATAGAGATCTTGTAAAGTGGTATATTACAACATATATTAATACTTAATATTAAAGATGCGAATATAAAACTTCTTATAGATCGGTTTTTAAAATACATAATATAAAACTAATGTAAGGAATATATGTACAAAGCTAAATTAGATAATTTTCTTTACGTCGGCTCTGATCAGATATTCGGCAAATTTTCGATATTAGACTTGGTGCCAGATTTTAGCAACTCTGACGGGTTTCTGCTGGCAAATAAGGATTTTCTTATTGCTTTCAAGTATTCGCAGTCATCTAGTAAATGTTTGGTTTTTAAAGGTGTTAATGTGCAATATAAACAGGCCGGCGGGCTCGATCCACTGAGTACATAAGAGTGCGTAGCAATTGTATGTCCGATGCGAAGGCGAACAAAGGCAGTTATGCCCGCTGTGCGGCAATTAGATGGATAAATAGGTTTGGTGGCGCCATTGTATTATTATTATTATTATATTATAACTTCGATAATGGTAACGGGTCGTTATTCGATTCGAGAACTATGCTACTTTCCAACAAAGTGGAAGATTCGTTATCCGATATATGTATGTTACCTTCGCTTTTTCGAAAGTTATCTCATTCTCGGAGGGAACTTTGAATCAGAGGATTGTAAAAAATGGTTCTGATTTTAATCGAACCCTTTTCGAGTGTATTTATAATAAGCCGTGCACGTTGAAAAGCTATAGTTTTTGCTAAGTTCGCTCTCAGCTGTTTTAGGTACTCTGTACTCTACTTTGTTGTAAACTCTTTAAGAATAGTGTTTTTGTACTTTGTTTATCGCTTATATAAATTAAAACTTAATCAATTACTTTATATAATACTAATTTTAGAAGATTCAACAAAAATTTTAAATCCATTTTTAATTATAACTGTGTATGTAATTGTAATATGACATGACAAAAAGATTTTTGTATATTTTATCTCCCATCTGCGCGCAATTCTGTAAAACAAAAATACCCAAATTAGTTTTAATAGCAACTCAATGCAGCAGCAGCAATTGGACAGCAAAACAATTTTTCGTTTGTCACCATTGTACATGCATATTTAATTACCCATCGTAATTGTAAATTACTTCATTAAATCTTATCACCAATAAAATTAAAGGTCTTAAAAATTTTGTCTCCGGAAAATGCCATGGTCGCAGAGTGTCACCTTGGGAATTATTTTGTCGTTGGTTTTGTTTATTACTTTAACAACTACTTCTTTGTGTTTATTGGTATTGTTGTTTTTTCATATTGCTATGGGCAGTGTAAATTTAAGTTATGGGGGCGTAATCTATAGACACAAGCGACATCTGCGGCAATTTAATTTAAAATCTCACCTTAGCGAAAAACACTTAAAACTTCACTGAGCTGATTTGTTTATACTTAGTTCTTATCAGAACAAACTAATGATAAACAAGTAAGGAAGCCTAAGTTCGAGTGGAATCGAACATTAGATACTCAGCTGTATGCTTTCATTGTTTGTTTGCGTTTGATGGAAACACGGTGTAGGTACTTTATATAAATCGAGTGCTGCATAAAGTGGGCGTAGCCATGCCCATTTTCTAAATTTTTATCAGTCATCCAACTAAGCTTATGAATATTATTCTTTGTGCAAAATTTCATCCCTTTATGAGTTACAAAGATGTCACGTTACAAATTCCCAAAGGGTGTTCCAGAAGTATCTTTGTTAAAAAGTAGGCGTGGTCATAAACCGATTTCAATAAATTTTTGCGTGTCCATTAACACAAGTTATAAAAGTGTATAAACCAAGTTTCGTCATAATATCTCAATTATTTGTCGAGTTATGAGCTCCGAAATCTCGTTGATTCCTTTGTCTGAAAAGAGGCGGTGCCACGCCCATTTTCCGAAATTTTTCTATTTTTTGTTTCCCATCTATTGTAGAACTCATGTCACAAAATTTCAATGAATTATCTTTATATTTGACAAAGATATCGCTTAAAATGTTTTTATTAGGCCACTTTATGATACCCATATATAAAAGTGGGCGTGGTCGTCAACCCATTTCGCTAAATTTTGAACATGTATTACTACAAGTAGTGAAAGTGTATACACCAAGTTTCGTCATAATATATCGATTATTTGTCGAGTTATGGGCTCAGAAATCTCGTATATTCCTGCTTCTAAGAGGAGGCGGTGCCACGCCCATTTTCCAAAATTTTTGTATTTTTTGTTATATGTCCATAATTGGACACCTTCCATAAAATTTCAATGATATATCTTTATATTTGACAGAGATATCGCTTAAAATGTTTTTATTAGGTCACTTTATAAGACCCATATATAAAAGTGGGCGTGGTCGTCAACCGATTTTGGCAATTTTTCGTCAAAACATTTGCCTAAGTAAGTATATCACGCCTACCAAAATTCATCGATATATCTTCAACGGTTTCTGAGTTATGACTCATAAAACTTTCAATGTTTGCCCCTTAATAAGTGGGCGTGGCACCGCCCATTTTCCAAAATTTCATCATATTTCTTCATAAGGACCTGAGCTCAATACGTGTGTGAAATTTTATCACTCTAGCTCTATTAGTGACTGAGATACAAAATTTCCGATTTTTACTATATAGGGGAGGTGGGCGTGGTCATGGTCCGATTTCGCCCATTTTCAATACCATCCGTTCCTGTCTTGATACCAACTTACATTTCAAATTTCATCAAAATATCTCCATTTTTGCGCGAGTTATCGTGCGTACAGACGGACAGACGGACAGACGGACAGACGGACGGACGGACATCGCTCAATCGATTTCTCTTTTCACCCTGATCATTTTGATATATATAAGTCTATATCTATCTCGATTATTTCATTCTGTTACAATCCACCGTTAGGAAATCAAAACTATAATACTCTGTGTACTAGTACAGCTGAGTATAATAATGTGTATGTAATTAATGAAAAAAAAAATCCAATTAAATCAACATTTATCAAAACTAAGTGCAACGACACAATGAACTCCAACGTAGATAAATGTTTTACTCATCTCAGGCATAACAACAATTTTTAATTTTATTTATGTTTGTAATAAATCTTAGTTTTATGCATTTATTTTATTATTTTCATGCACGCCACGTTTGTTTGGTAAACAACTTTATGATTCGTATTAAGGCAGAGACTATTGTAATCACAATAAATATTTGCGTGATTGTTCCTTTTGTTGGTGTTGTTGCTATTGTTGTTAAGTACCACCTGCTGCATTGTTTACTAGCTAAACAATTCAATTTATCTAATGTACTTTAAATATAAATTCAACATATGCACTTGAAAAGTAAAATATTTGAGCGCAGACGCAAGCGACTAAGTAATTGATATTACGCATGCGCAATGCGTTGTTGACTTATTGACAAATAGCCACGCTGAGGGAATGCACATTAGATTGGAGCAGCAGAAGTTATTTTTAAAGTGCAAAATTTTTAAAATTTATAGAATTTTCAAAAGCATTTTTAATTGAAGGTTATGATTAAAAGGTACCTCAACTACGTCCAACTGCAGAACCAACGTTGCGCAGAAAAAATTCTGACCTAGGTACATATGTACATTAGGCATATAACAAATATTGACGAAAAATTTGGCATACCACCACGTGGTGGCAAATATTGTACAAGTAATGAATATCACTTTTTTAGGTGATTTCGGTTCAAAAACGTTCCGCGCACAGCTGTGTTATTATTATATTGAATCAGAATTTTCTGAAGAAAAATTAGTTTGGGGTGGGTGGGGCACTTCCCTTAGGTCCATTAAAAGGCGTTTGGAATAATAGGAAGATTATTGGTTAAATAAATATCTATTATTATGAAGACAAACGTGTACACTGTAAAAAACTTTTTGTTTTTTTCAGCAGTTCGTTTTTCGCGGAAACTTTTTTGCAATTTCGCAAAAGAAAAAATAATGGGCTTCATACTTTTTTATGCTCTATTCGACTATGGTATGCCGTTTTTCGTATTTGCAAAAATTGTAAAAAGTTATATGACTAATGTACATACATATATTGACTTTCAGTTTCTTCCCTATTTTTCTGAACATATCGCACCTATCGCACCCTAAATCATAAAGTGACACAACTCAAAATTTTTTCGAAATCGGGTTTCTTTCATAAACCGGTACACAAAATATATCTCTAGCGACTACCCAAAAATCTCTTCCATCAGTGTCTTTTTTGAATGAAAAATAAATATTATACGTGGCCTTCTCCCATATCATTACCTGTAAAAAAGAAAAAAGTTTTTGGCTCTCCTGAAAGTTTTTGAGTTGTGTCACTTTATGATTTAGGGTGCGATATGCACATCGGCTTTCTTAATACCACAATTCAATTCATGTTTGTGAAAGAAGCTTTGAGGGCTAACTAAGTACTTAAGTATATTAAATTCATCAAACTTTTTTATCTCTATAGATCTGTTCTTCAAACTCTTTTCTATCTTAAATACCTAAGTTTGAAAATAAAGTTGAGTAACCTAGGAGCTTTCTTGCATAGCTTAAATACAATTCCATCCTTCCTAATACTCACAATTTATCCAACCGTTAAAAAGCGCAACACGCAGCTGAAAAATTGAGCATATTAAACTATCAACACTCAAGCACAATCAACAAATAGACAATCTTTACAACAAACAACAACCATATCATTGTGACGGCCTATCATGGCAGTTAATTCGTATTTGGTAGACAGCGAACGCGCGCATGCGCATAAGAAATTCACAGATTGTCACAGCTCAACTCAACTGCAGCGGTGATTGTTACAATTGTTGATTGCAAGTTGCAACTTTCAAAATGCAGGCAATTTTATTTGCTGCGCTTGCAATGGGAGTATAGGGGAATGATTTCATATGTAGGTATGGTTGCTGCTTTGCATCGTTCATGCGCGCTTTGTTATTTTTATTTTTTTCTATTTATTACTATATTTTCTTTCAACAATGTACATCACCTGCTCGTTGGCATGAGTTTTTTTTGCCACTATGACGCCGTCAAAACTATGCAAACAAATTTTCCCATCAACTGAACGCATGCAATTTGTAACTGAATACCGCCGGCATAATAATACAGAGTCGCTTATTTTTCACTTTTTCATTTTTGCAGCGTCATTTACACTCTCATAACGCATTTTGTGGTTGCCTTTTTTTTGTTATATGTATTATGTTTTTTTTTTTTCTTTCTTATATTTGGCAACACTTGCACTTGTACCGCAAAATATTCGCACTTATGGCACTCTTAACATGCTGGTCCAGTGCTACGTGAGGGCTTTGCTGGTAAAAGCCAGGTACACATGTCATAATTTGTGATGAACATATGAATGTATGTTTGTACGTGCTTCTGATTTATATCTGTTTATCAGTGTGCTGCTGTCGCGTATATGTTTTCTTCTTTTCACTCCATCTTCACTTTCAATCAGCCTTGTTTTGAATAATATTACATACCTATAAGTATCTCGCTGCATGCATAACCAACATATTTGTGCACTTTTTTGCCAGCATACATACCTACAATGCCCTTTTCTTCAAAGCCAAAAAAAACTTTCGCAATCAAAATTATGTTATGCTCTTGTGGTATTTATGTTTTTGTTTTCTTGCTTTTCTTTTGGTTGGTTTTGTTTTTCTCTGAATGCAAATTTTTTATTTATTTACATATTTGTTGATATTCCCACTCTTATTGAACAATTGGCCAAGAGGGCATTGGGCTTGGCGAGGAGCTGCAATTATCAAGGTATGCCGCCGCGACAGTAAAGCAGCAATTGGCTCCCACTCGTTCAATTCTGTACTCACACTGACTGTTGCAAATCTCTACAGCAGATGTCCACACAGACCAGTTTGCACCTCGTGTGGGCGCCGGAATACAGGGATATCGATGGCAATTGTAAGGCAGATTAACTTGCAAGACAAGGCACTACCGATCAGGCTCTTCCGCATAAAGAACGCATAGATATGCCTTTTGCTACATGCAAGCTAATGTTTAAACAGCACATCTATAAATTAGCAAACAAGAGATGGCAACAGAACGCAGCATGTCAAACATCAAGGCAAACCTGGCCAAAATGGGATCATAAGCGATCTCGTAAAATATGTACCCTAAGGAGAGAAGAAATCTCTAACCTCATGGGCCTGGTTGGTTGGTTGGTTGGTTAGAGTGGCGAGTCCCACAGACTCCAATTAGCGCCGGAGCGCCGTTTTGATACCACGACTCGTGACAAAAGAACCAAAAACCAGAAGAATAGCGTAAACATGGATATCACCTCGGAGATCAGGGCGGGTCCTACGCCCTATATCCATCCTGTTGTGTTCAGATATCTAAGAAGCCCCTCAGGCCTGACGTCCTTGAGTTCAGATAGGTCGCCGAAAAAGGGTTTTCCAAGGAATTTCAATCTGCCTAGGCAGTGCGAAGGACATTCGCATAGCAGGTGCTCCACCGTCTCCTCCGTTCCAGGAAGATTGCAGCTGCGACACTGAGTGTTGTGATCCAATCGCAATCGGGCCGCGTGGGTACCAATAGCCCAATGCCCCGTGAATACCGTAGTTAAGCGGGAAATGTCCCTCCTGTCCATTTTTAACATGGCTGAGGATCGTATCTCATTGTAAGAAGGCCAAAGACTTCTGCAGCCCCTGCAGGTCCGCAACCGTTTCCATCTGATTTTTGCCTCCTCAAGCCAGTGCCGAGTGATTCGGCCCTTGATAAAGCCCAGAGGCACAAGAACCTCTCGCGCCCCCGAAATATCAAGTGCCGATCCCTGCCTGGCCAGCTCGTCAGCCATTTCGTTTCCCTTGATGTCGCGATGCCCCGGCACCCATATCAGAGATACGCTATGACGACTTGCCAGTCCCCAGACCCACTCCCTGCACTGCCGGACCAGGCTTGATGAAAGCGTTGCAGATCCCAGAGCCTTCAGAGCCGCCTGGCTATCCGAGAAAATTCCTATCCTTTTTTCAACACCGGCACTTTCCGTTGCAAGTAGAACCTTGCAGGCCTCCTGTATCGCGAAGACTTCTGATTGAAAAACGCTCGCCGTGTCCGGGAGCCTTAATGATATGGATGTGTCCGGCTCAGTTGAGAAGATACCAACTCCCACTCCACATGCCATTTTTGACCCGTCCGTGAAAACTGAAACATCGAACTTCTGAGCTATTTTACCATCTCCCCAGTCCTTCCTGGATGGGAAGACAATCTCATAGTTCGTATCGAAAACTGTTGTAGGAGAGATGTAGTCTGTTCTCATGTTGATGTGGGGGTCTGTAACGCTGAGCAGAATACGCGCGTGCCCGTATGTGCGTTCCTTCCAGACTCCCAACTCCCGCAATCTCAGGGCATCCTGAGATGCCCTTTCCTTGACAAAAAGATCGATGGGCGGAATGTTGCAAATCACATTCAGACCATCCGTGGGACATGATCTGATCGCCCCTGTGATCGCAACGCAAGCAGCTCGTTGAACTTTCCTTAGCATATTAGCTATATAGCCCACCTCAGTTGCTCTCCACCACACCATTGATCCGTATGTTAAGATCGGTCGAACAACTGCTTTGTACATCCATGCCGTGAGTTCTGGCCTCAGACCCCACTTTTTACCCAGCATTTTCCTGCAGGCATACAAGGCACCGTAAGCCTTTTTAGTTCTATGTTCCGTGTTTAGCCTCCAGTTTAACTTAGGCGTTAGAAATACTCCGAGATATTTTGCATTATCGGAAAGACTTAGTTCTCGACCATTGAGAACAGGTAGATTAAAATCAAGAATTTTTGTCCTATTGGTAAATAACATGAGCTCTGTCTTTGAGGGGTTTACGCTGAGACCGGAGGCCTCCACCCATCCCCCCAGCCTCCTCAGTGCTCCTTGCATTATTTCGCTGATCACGTTGGGGCACAGGCCCGATACCAGTACCACCACGTCATCCGCATAAGCCACTACTTTAACTCCGTTTCCGTTGAGCTGGCGAAGTATTCCATCTATAACACAAAGCCATAGCAAGGGCGATAGAACTCCACCCTGAGGAGTTCCTCTCCCCGGGTGTGTCGTAATCACACTTGCACCAAGCCTTGCGCTTATAGTTCTAGAACGCAGAGCTGACCCTATCATGGGCCTACTCGCAGGACACTGCCTCATCGGGAAACATGCAAATGCTGCAGAAGCTGCAAGGATGATGAGGAAGCTGAGACGATCGAACACCTCATTTGCCACTGCCCGGCGTCAAACAGCGTTTTCTTGGGACTCCTTTCCTGAATAGCGTATGTAAGGCTTAAAAACTAATCCAAAAAGGGGGAGTAATGTATTTTCTCGAGGTATCACTCCATGCTGGTCTAAGTGTTACTGTATGGCAGCAGCCACTCCAACCTAACCTAACCTAATTCATTGTTAATGCTTAGGTTGTTCCTTCACACATGCTACAGTAATATTTCTAACATAAGATCCACAGAAGTAAAAGCTTATTCAAAGACTTAAGGTCACTGCTCTTTTCATAAAATATAATCACTATATTGATGTGATACTCTCGGAATATGCGCACCCTTATTTTCTACACAAAGTAAACAAAGCTTCGCTTAATTTCATTTAACTTTCCTTTTATGGGTCATGGTCACATTTTTGATATGGAGAAAGAATAAGAAAAATCAAAACAAAGCCGAAAAGCAAGGCAATCAAAAGTGAGAGTAAATTACAAGTTAGTTAGTAGATACGTATACAAAAACAAAATAGACACAAAAACAAACAAAAAACAGAAGATCAACTCTTCTTTCTAAAGTTTAAAATGCGGTGAAATTTTTGCACAAGAAAGTCTAAGACTTAATGCCATTTTGATTTCATATCCCCTGGGTCTATGCGTGGATGAGCTGATGACTAACCAACCAGCATACTAGTTGGCATTTGATTGAAAGGTTAATGCGCATTAAAAGCTGCTGACTACTGTCTAGCTGATGAGGGGAAAACTGTATTAAAGTAATTTTTAGCTAGTTACTCAAAGGCAACACCTTTTATGCGTTTCACTGTCAACACGAAATAAAATTTAGAGAAGACAAGCAAAAAAATTGCTAAGCTTGAGACATAAAAAAAATTGTCGCCGCTGGCCAATGGCATACCATAAAAGTCATGCACTTTGTACTTAAATGCGTTCAACTTTTGATTGTGCTTTTTCTGCTCTATTACAGTCATAATAATGAATATTCATGCATACATATATATTTTTGCATAATACTATACTACGTTTCATAAACCGAAAACGAAATTAAATGAATTATGAATTATTTGCACGTCGCTCTGCATGCTTTTTATTTGGCGTTATGGGCTTCTTTAAAAATGAAATGAAAAATTTGAGAAAAATGATTCATACATATCTATGGACCTGCACGCGTGCGCAATGAAACCAAATTGTGTGTTTGCGCAGATGTACGACCGACAACGACAATCTACCTGTTGCCGTTGCCGGCAATTATGAGCGAGCGCTCTTTGAATTTTTAATTACCATCAAGCTTTAGGTTAGTTAGTTATGCTGTGGTTATGGTACCAATCAACATTGCCAATCAAAATCGGAAACATTTCGTGATTGGTGAGTGGTGGTTATGCTTACATTGATGATTGGAGCGCACATACACAACATAACACATGATTATTCCCTGCAAAAATCATTGGATTATATGCTCCATTTGTGGTAGGTTGGAGTACTTTCAAAGTGACCACTGACATAGCCCAAACGACCGATTCGTGTATCTGCATCGGTTCGTAGTTAGCCGAACATGACAAAAACCAAATTTTTATCGCGGCGACGACGATATGTGTATACATAAATAACTACATACATACATATGTTTGTATGTATACACGTCATTCGTCGTCGTCGCGGTAAACATTTGTTTTTGTTGTTATGTTCGGCTAACTGTTAGGTACTCCATCAATTAATCCAATGTAGCTACTCCATGGATTAATTTGTTTGTTATGCGGGGCTGGAGTATATACTCCATTGCAATGACATGCAATGTTAAATGGACCATATTTTTTGTATGAAATGTGGCAAGTTATGGAGTAATCGGTTGGTCCATAGCGAGCACTCCATGGATTAGCGACTGGAGTACTCGGAATTTTTGCAGGGTTACTGAACACATACACAACATAACACATTATTACCCCCGAAACCTCGACTGCTGGCTGTCTGTTTCACACAGCAGATTTGCTGGATGTGAGAGTCCGAAAATTCTCTCACCGTCGGAGTGCACAACAACAATTTCACGGTGCTCGACCAGCACCATTGTAAGCATAACCAGGCCATTAGTCGCTTGAATGGCTTGCGCCTTCGTTTCGGGTGCATACAGGGTGTTGCAAAATTTATTATGGTATTTATCATGCACTCTGTTATTTATTCCAAGTGCCAAATTTTTGGCTCTATAATGTTTGCCAGCGCTGCTTATCTGCAAATGCTTGTTTGAGGTCTATAACAAGGCTGCAGGCCCAAATCCAATAACGGAGTCTAAAACAACATCATAACTTGTACAGCAACATCTTACCCGGTATGGCAAAAAATAATGAAATATGGTGTCTCCAATAGCGCTTTTTTAAAGCTGGAGTTTTCCACGTGTGTTTCAGCTCACATGTTTTATTAGTTAAAACTTTTTTTAGGCACCTTGTAATAAACACACATCTATTCGAAATAAAATTGTAATAATTATTTGCCATACAACAACAACATGCAAGCAAATTCCATTGAATAATAATAATAAAAATTTTTTTGAGACTAAAAATTTCTATTTTATAAGCCGATATTATTTGTCTCTTATACAGCAAGTGCCGACAAGTAAACATATGAATATGTAGTGACATAGTCATTCGCTCATACTACAACAATAATATCTAAAATCTAAAACTTATCAATTCACATATCTAACTTAACTTACATCTTAGCCATAGTCATGTATTTTATTAAAACGTTTTTAATAATTGTTAGTTGAAGTATGCGCGCCATCGTTATCAAACGATTATTGCAACAGCACTTAAATTTCACTTTTTATTCTGCCTTGCGACTTTGTTTTTGTGTATAAATTTTCAATATGTTTGAGTTACAACGTTTTTATATTGATTGCTATTACACACTTGATTAGAATAGCAATAAGCATTACAGCATTAAAGTTGATAATACAGTACATAAGTTACGAAATAAATAAATTTTTATTTTTCACAACACAAATTTGTCGTTAATTCTCACGCTCACACTTTTATATTGACCCCACTTTCCTTATTAAGCCTACCTTCCTTATTAACTCTACTTTACTTATTAACCCTAACTTACTTATTAACCCTAACTTACTTATTAACCCTTACCGCTTTCATATGCGCCATTAACAATTCCGCCAAGAACACCAACGTAGCACAAACTACACCCAACATCCACAACAGCAACATACCAACAAAATTCGACATGCCCAATTTTACAGGTCCAATATCTTCGGTATTCATGTATTGTGAAGCTTCCAATTGCTTTTGTATGTCACCATCCAAATATTCGGCGACAATGTGCCATTCCCAAAACTTATCCAAACCCGAGGAATGCCACATAATGACCATTTCGTTGAAGCGGTCCATCAAAGGCCACATGCGCGCAGTGTAAGCGACAGTATATTGAAAATAAATATCTTCAATCATAATTTTCATTTTATTCAAAACAGTGCTAGTTAAATGCTCCTGCACGGCGAAGTGGCCTGTTGGGGCAGTTAGAAAGAAAGTAGGAGAAAGTAGAAGAATTATGGGTTACTTCATTAAGCTGGAAAGCGTCTTTGGTATTACTTACCATACGGCAGACGTTCAATTGTGAATCCCATATCGCCTCGCTTTGCCAACTCTATCAACTCTTCTTCGCTATAAATATTAAAATTGCGCAGCAAACCTTTTATGATTTCCTACAAAAGTCATAAAATCAATTTTAGGACAAAGAAATCTAGGCTAAAAAAATCAAACTCACATTTTCATCATTACGTATCGATGCCACCCACGCCTCCGAGTCGGCGGCCCATTTCAGTTGAAATGCATTAAAACGCTCCAACGAATCAGCGGCTAGACTGAAACTATAAAATGAGAAAAACGGGGAAGCAAACTGCATGCATTATTTTTTATAACAAAAAAACACATATGTATCTTCGTTTAAAGTTCATAATCGCCTAAGTGAAAATTTCATAACCGCCAATGCCAGAATTGGGATTTGCCAAACATTAACTCCTAGCGCGCAGCTCTATCGATCGATACTATAAATTGGGTCTTTGCGAAGTTGGGAAGGCTCTATATTTTCTTCTAATATTCTTTTCAGCTCTGAAGTTGAGGAGTTGAACGTCAGTAAGTCAATTTCAATTTTTGCCACAAATGTCGGTTATGCGGTTATGAAAGTTTCACTGAGGCGGTTTCAAAGTTTAAACGGCGATATTTACATAATTACCTTGGCACCGTTAGTATACTTGCCAATCCACCACTGTAAATACTCGTTATGACAATGTCATTCAAAAAGCATGCGAATAACATCACCCGCAATGGCGTAAAATTCACCGTAGCGCCACGATTCGATTGTGATATAAACAACAATAATGTCGTGGAGAAAGCATAACGAAAACTTCGCCGCCAATTCTTACCAAAAACCAACACGCTCAATTTAAGTCCCCAGAATTTAAGCAACGCACGAAAATGATCTAAACACGAGAGCGCCAAAATTTCGATGCACAAACAGCCAAAGACAAATGTCCAGAGCAGCGGCTGAAAGGGTTCAATTGGTAGAAGCCAACTGGCTAAACGTCTACGAAAGTAAAATTAGTTAAATACAACTATTTATTTAAAAACCAAAATCATTTACATACTTTGGTGCCGGCACTACGCACGTTATGCCCGAACGTCCTAAATACATTGACATATCCAATGACATGTAATCCACATACCTTAAATTAAATTAAGCTCATCACACATCTTGATATTTCTTCTTATTGTTTTTCACCTTAACTCACCACGTATACATTGCACTCATGCATATTTCGGCTTTTCTTTTTGCTACCATACCCAGCGTAGCCTCGCCAGACATATTCCTAAAGGAAGTACCCCAGTCATCGGCAGCAGCTACATACATACATATGTATAATTAAGGCAAGAATACAAGAAATTACAGAAAAGAGAATAAAAGAAAATATTTCTGTCGCCAGAAACTATACGATTCCGGGCTTTTGTAGGCCTAGTTAAATTTAATTTATGTGGGCAGGATTTGCCAAAATGTCAGGGTTGAGGGATTATGGCCTGGTTTCACCAACTATACTTAGCTTAGTTCAGTCGCAGGTTGATGTATTCGGCTTCACCAATGGTTCTTAACTTAGTCAGCTTTTGTCTTGACTAAAACTAAACTAAGAATTTCAGTCGCTTAAACAAATTCAACAAGCAAAAAAGCAAATTCAACAACCAAAAAAGCAAATTCAACAACCAAAAAAGCAAATTCAACAACCAAAAAATCAAATTCAACAACCAAAAAAGCAAATTTAACAACCAAAAAAGCAAATTCAACAACCAAAAGAGGGAATGTGCCAAAAAAACAGTCCGATTTATCCAGTTATTTGATAGATCAAGTCTTTAAGCAGTTCTCATAGTACTTACAAGTATCAATGTGTACCGTACAATTATGCTTTTCACAAAATGTTAATAAAATTTTTGCTTCGGTACCATCAATCTCCACATCGCCCGCGATATCGTCAGCTTCAAAAGCTCTATCACGCGAAATAGCGCCGGGATACTGGAAAAAGTATGTAGATTACAGAGATATTATTTGTTGAACAAAATGAATACATATGTATGTGTCCTTTTTTTTAGCTCTAAAACATCTTGTACTCACATATTTAAAAACGATATCTGGTCGATAATCAAAAGCTGACATAATCACTTCGCGTCCTTGTAAGTCCACAAATTTATCAGGAAACAAATTTCTGCCATACAAAAAACTATTACTTGAAGCATTAAATGTGTCGAGTAAGTAAAGTTGCTTTTGATTCGCTGATTGTGGACCGATATACTTATTTGTCTTGAGATCGAAAATCTCTGAATTAGCACTAAATGTTTCTATGAGAAGTATGCTTGATTGTTCTGTGAAAGCGAATCATTTGAAACAAGCAAATTCTACTTAAAAATATTCTTGGAAAAAAATAAAAATTCTCCTGCTGAAACAAAAAATAAATGATGGTCGTACCTTCAAAAAATTTATGTTGCAGAAAATCCCTCTGTCCTTCATTATTATCGTACACAAAAACAAATTTGCTCTTTGATGAACGCCAAATCGAATAACGACTTGCATTTGTAATGGATTCAATAAAAGTCGAAATGTCCAATTGAAAAACTAAAAAGCTCTAAAATACACACAAACTTGCATAAGTTGAACTATCACGAACTAAACCAAATATAAGTAATTCACCTCACAATGCGACTTCTCCAATGACATGGTCAATTTCTCCACCAACGGTGCCATAACAATATAATCATTTAATAGATCTTTACGTTTCGCCACAAAATCAACAACATCTTTGCCAAAAGATTGATACAAACCGCGCCTATGAATATTTACAATTGCCGCAGCAGTTGGATTAGTAACACCATTCCAATTTATTGTGTAGTTGGCGTGCTGAGGCCAAATGATGCATGTTGTTGTGGTTAGCAGATAATTTTGCACTGTTTAAAAATTATTAGAAAAAAAAGTATTTTTGTACTTACATATATGGCCGTTTTAATTCTAATAATTATTTTTATGTGAATTTAAATGAGCTATTGGCCATTTTTCTTCATTAAAAAATGGCCAATAGCTCATTTAAATTCACATAAAAAGTATTTTTATTTTCTGTAATAAATTTTAATTAACGCTTACTTATCACATTGAGCAGTCGAGTGAAATAAAAACTCTTTAAAGCATTTATTGGTAATAAGAGCATTTTTCAAATCTATTACTTCCGCAAAGTTATTAGATAATCCTTTAAGCACTGAAAATGTACTACATACTACCACGCGCAGATTTTTTTTTGACCTTATAAAGCATTTTCCTTTTAATGTCTAAACCTTAGGCTGTTAGCACACTGCAGCAATGAAAGACGCAATGCTTTGTTTTATAAAATAATAGCGAAATCAATTTGATTATCTACTGGTCGGTCAAATTAAATTCATTAGAAATGTGTTTTGCGTCGTCAATACTTCAACCATGACAATGACATGCAAAAGCCAAGCAGATTTTTTCGATAAAGACTGAAGCAATAAGGTTTTATTTTAACCATGACTTTGAAAAGATATAGAACAACGGTATCGCATTATGTTCTTTTAGAAAAAAAGATGAAAATGCTTAAATAAAAAATGGCACGTTTGCTTAGCAGGTAGGGATGAGTTGGCTAGATTTTCTTAATACCAAGACCTCTTCTTTGACTTTAATTTAGTTCCAATAGGCTCTTAAAGAGTTAGTTATATTTTTTTTTTTATATTTCATTCTGCCAGTTTCGAAGATTTAAGGATTGAAGTAGGCGATTTGTGGGTAAACTTAAAAAAAGTGGATTTTTTGTGAAATTCTTCTACAATCTCTGTCCATGACATTTAGCTTCTAGCGTAGGCTTTCAGCCTAAGAATTATAGTAAATATATATGAACGTTAGACCACATCGCAAAAAAAAAAAAAAACAATTTCGCCACGAAAGGCATTATTTTACCGCTGTTTTAGAAAGTCAGGAAAAATAGTATTTCTAAGATCGCTAGAGGTTTAAAGTGTTCTAAAAATTATTCACGATAAAATTTTAGTAGCGGTCTCCTCAAGAAGAATATTTTTAAAAGCCCACAGGAAACGAAAATAAATGTGTTTTATTTGAGTTTTGGAAGCTATCGAAATACTTCTTTTGTAAAAGATTAATTTACGATTGTACGACGTTTAACCTGCACTAAAAAGCACTAAAAAGTAAATTAAGATGGTATAAACTAAGTACCGAGTGGTAGTGACGCCAATGGCGCATATAGGGTTAATAAATTATATATAGACGAAACCTTCCTCTCAGGCCAAAAACATTGGAGTAGCAAACTTAGAGATCCGACTATAAATAAATGGTGAAAAAATACATTATAGCGAGACATCTAGCGGCGTCCAAAAAAAAAAAATTAAAATTCTCTCCGGAAATGTTTCTCAAAAAGACATCAATCATACTTATGAGGGGACATACGGCGGACTTTTTTTCTTGGTACATATAAGGCGAGACGGCCTAATGTACGTATCAGAAAAATTTACTTAAATCTGCCAGACAAAAAAGCCGCATTTTGTTTGCAAAACAATTATGTATGTACTTTTGCTTACTAATAAAGCAATTTGCAATTTTAATAAATAAAAATGTAATTGTAATTGCCAAATAAGGAAGCAAATAGAACGTACTTGCATGACCTTTACCCCCGTTTATTATGCAAGACATACGTATGTATGTATGTATGTAGTACATATGTATGTATGGGATAGTCAGAGACATACAAATTTGTTTTTTTTCGAAATCATCATACTTTACCTACCTACATATAGCCAAATTGCACCGAGAGACTCCTCGTGTCTTCATCCTTAAAATAATTATCGTCTTTTAAACTTCATAACCAATAGTTGTTGATATTTGCCTAACTTTACCTGCCGGCGCCCAGCTCTAACGATCCTAAATTTAGTCTTTAGGAAGCTTTATACTTCCTTCTAATGTCCTTTTCAGCTCTCAAATCCTAGAGTTGGGCGTCAGTAATTGAATTTAAATTTTTGGCACAAATGTCGATTAGGCGGCTATGAAAGTCTCACTTAGGCTAAGTTATCTTTTCATTCGTACAAATTTTTGCGATTCACTAATAAGCTTTACGTAAGTTTCATTTTGTAATTTTGTAATTATAGCATATGCTCTTAGATTAATGAATTAAAAACATAACTTAGCATTAAGCTCTGTGTTAATATTTTCACTCATTATTTGCAATGAACTTTCATTCAACAAACAGAAATGTATAAATCATGCTTTGATTATTAAATTTTTATTTTTACATACATATTTGCTTTTTTGTTAATTGACAGGAAATGAAATCGTAAACGTAGTGCTAATTATAATTACATTAATGATGGTCAAGAGGGATTTTTTTGCTGAAAATTAGTGAAAATCAACATTTGTTTATAATTACATACTATGTATTTCAGAGAATAATTAATTGCATTTTTGAAAGTATTTTGCCTTTTTTGCTAAATAGAGATGTTTATAAAAAGCGGCTACATTTATTAGAGTACGGCGTAATTTTTGTATTTGACTTTTGCTTTCATTTAATTTTTGCAAGCAGCAAAAATATTTTCAAAACAAGACATTTTCAAAGAGGTTGTGCAGTTGTGTTCTCGCTTAATTGTGCTTTTATTTTCTTATATAATTATAACTTGATTACTTAACTTTCCATATATTGGGTTTTTGGTTGGTTAAACAGCAGATGACTGCTGCTAGTGACTTGCTTTCTTCACTGTACTTGGAAAGTAGCATTTAGTGGCTTCATTGTCAAATATCTACTTAGATGCACAGCTCACTTAATGTTGATATTTCGATCGAGGTCGTTAGACAAAATTAAATACCTTCCATGTGGCGACGTTGCAGCAGGGCTTGACTGAATATATAAACTATTGCGAAACCTTTGAAAAAAAAAAAATTTAAATGTCTTTTTGAATCCATAAAAGCGCATAACATTTACGTAATTTTTATCATAAATTGTATTACTTTGTGAAAGTTGTATATATGTATTACTTATTTAATTAGTTGTATATATTATTTATTTAATTGCTTACTGATCTACTAAACAATACATGTATAACTATTTCGACTGCAAAACAAAATTGCACAACGTAGATCATTGAACTCATCTAAAAAAGACATTAAACAAATAATCAGATGCAGTTAAATATTCGTTATAAAAATTTAGTCGTCGAGCTAATTTAGCAAATGGGCAAAAGAAAAAAGCAATAAGAAAATATACATACATATATGTATATGCATTAGCAAATAAGCGTATTAATAAAAAAAAACCTGTTTAAAAAGGAAATTTATTGTAAAAGCTTGTCGCACTTTTTGGGCAAAAATAGTATCTGTCAGGGCCGTGCGCAGGAATTAGCCTTGGGGGGGGGGGGGGGTTAATTTTGGTTTGCATTCGCATACATTTTTCGCTAAGATAAACATATTTGCTGAACCAGATATCCAGACCTTACACCATAAATTTAAATGTTCTCTAACTTTTCTGAAACTCATTATGATTCATCAAAACCTAGTTAACCAGGTCCTGAATAGTACACGGAAAGAATTTTTGACTAGAATCAATGCCGAGACAAGAAAAATTAGACTTGATTTTGAACTTAGAAAATAATTTCTTAATATCACGAAAATCCAAGAAAATTGGATTCTAAATAAATAAGTAAAAATTTTCTTGCTTCACGTGAAATTGGATTTTAAATAAATAAGAAAACATTTTCTTGCTTCAAGTAAAATTGGATTTTAAATAAATAAGAAATAATTTACTTATGCCTATATGACACTACATTATTTCCCTGGTTTTTTTGGTTTTGAAAACCCACCGAAAGTTAAAATACAAAAACAATTCTTCTATAGATTGAAAAGAGACAAATACTCCCTCAAAAATAATTTGATTGACATTAAACTTCAAACTAAATGAAAATAATATTTATTTTAAAAATTATTTTTTTTTTGGAAATTTGAATTTAAATTACTGAAATAAAAAAGTTATGAAACCCAAAGGGCAGGAAAGCTGTGCATTCCATGTTATAAAGGGAAGCCAGTACGCAATATAATTTTTCTTGCGGACTTCTTCTTTACCCTTACGGCCAAAGCAGAAGCTTACAAGAGGCAAATTTAAAATTTGTATTTCCATATATTTTTTTTTTTTTAAATATAATTTATTTTATGGTCAAATTGTCAGAAAAAATGACCGAATGCCAAAAAACCTACCGAAATACAAGCTGGCTCGTTGGTCTTTAATCGCCTAGATGGTATTTTGTTTGGTTTTTTTCAATATAGCTTGCTCGCTTACACCAACGCAAAACTGTATTTGACCATCTCCTTCACACAAAAAACCTGGTAGAATACCAGAAAAAAAACGTAGTGTCATATGGGCTTTAGTGTAAGTATTTTTTTCTTGTTTTTTGAAATAAATTAAGAAATTATTTTTTTGTTGCAAGTAAAACTTTTCTTATACGAGCTTAAGTAAGTAATGCGAGAGACACACATCGTACTATAGTAATAATATTTCGATCTATACCACATATGTGTCACCCTCATATCGTAGTTTAATTGAAAATTTTCATAGCATAGCCGAATCATAATATTGATATTCTAATATTCATACCACATGCGTGTCTGAGGCATGAGAAAATACTAAATATTAAATAAAGCAAATATTTTCTAAAAATATTAAAAACGTAAAAAATAAGGAAAATGAAAACTAATCACGAGGGATTAGAAAACCATAATTAGTCAACTAGTATTTTCCTAGGACTTGTTTATTGAAATGATAACATTTTATTTAATATAAATGAAGATGCAAATAGTGAACTCCTTATACCAAATGCTTCACTAACAATCTGAGAATTGCAAAAATATTCAGAAATATGCAAAGCGGATGGCAAATGAAAAAAAATACATGTAACTTTGGAAATGCAAATTCAGCAAGAAAAATTTTACTTCGCTCAAGAAAACGTTTTCTTATTCATTTTACATTTTTTTTCGCTGTATTTTGTTGTTCCAATTCGTCGAAACACAATTTTCGTAAATTCTTCTTGATATTAGCAAAAAGATTTTCTTCATTTAAGTAAATTTAAGAAAAGATGTTCTTATGTATTTAAACATTTTTTTTCAACATTTTTTTTCTATAGATTTTGTTAGTGTTCTTGAATAAGAAAATAATTGTCTCATTTTTGGAAAACTCAATTTCTTATTTCCAGTAATAATTAAGTCAATTTTTCTTATTTCCCTAAAACTTTTCTAAATTGAGTTCAAGAAAGCATTTTTCTTGATTCAAGTATACAAATTTCTTTCCGTGTACTGTTTACAGTACTTGTTAATTGAAACTGCTCACTGTTTTCACAAAATGAACATTTCTTGTTATCAGTACAATTTTTTTAAAAATGCCAAACGAACACATGCTACACAACTTTGTAATTTCGGAAAGCTCCAAGTGCAATTCAAAGTGCCGAACTTATGTATTGGCCAACCTTATTTTTTGCAACTTTTACCAATTCTTCTTCCGTAAAATTATTGTAACTAATATTGTCAAAAATTATGAGTCAAAATTCAATGCAAAATTTATAAACTGTATTTTGAAAATTTTTGCCAAATCATTGCAACTTAGATTTGGTCATGGGGGGGGTTTTAACCCCCAAAACCCCCCGTGCGCACGGCCCTGGTATCTGTAATCATTTAAATGCAGTGAGGATCATAAAATATGATTAAATCAAATTTAAATTATTAGTAGCAAAAACACAGTAGCAGCTGTATTATTTAATATGTACATAGGTACATACATACATAAACATATAGGAAATTTACTGTCACTTTTGGTGAAATACGCACATTTCTTCAAATGTGCATACGCGACAATATGAAAAGACAAAGTAAGTGTCAAAGAAACTTTCAATTTCCAGGCACTTACATGCATGATAAATGTCGCATTTGCGACATAATTTAAAAACGAAAATCATGCGCGCATCACAATTATGCAAGTGAATCATGCAACAATTTACACACCTGACGCATAAAATTGTATTTTTTATAACAACAGGAATTAATCAAATCGTTTAGTGTGTTTCACGGTATAAAAAAATTAAATAGATATAAACTAAATTTATTCCAAGCAAATCTATGCAATTTTTTTCAAAAAGTAGCTGGAATTTCTTAAGGTTTAGTTATTTCACTAACATCGGCAATCTAACCAATATGAAATTGAAAACAAAAAATGCATACAATGGCTTAAGTGGAGTTCTTGTGGATTCTCATATTGAAATGCTTATATTGCATTGCATAAAGTGAATCGCGAAGTGTTTTGAGGTTTACATATCGTGGGCAAATGGTTTTATTCATCTTTCGAAATTTTTGTTTTATGAATTTTCAAAGCGCTGCATTAGGCATGCCAACTCACATATGCACATAGTATGTATTTATATAGATGTGTATGTTTGGAGGGCGTGAACGAGATATACCTAAATATGATAATAAAATGTAACATATATGTACATACATATTTACATTACAATTGTGGAATTATAATAACAAAAAAAAAGTTTCAAAAAGCCCACAGCTGGCACGCCTTTTGGCTGAGAGTCGCCAGCGCTTTTCATTCAGTCGACAGCATCAGATTGTTTTCGTATCAATATTTATGGATCTCTTCTTTGATGTAAAAATACAAAATTAAAGTAAAAACAAAAAAATGCATGCACGTAGAAGAAGATACATTAATTTATATTTAAATGTGTATACAATTTTACATATGAACATTTATAATATGGACCTATGTATATTTGATTATTATCAAGCGCTTGGTTTATCAAAGATGCTGTTTTAATTTCTTTTAAGTTTATACAGTGTATATTATTTATGTATGTATATCTCAGCTTGGTTAATGACATAAAAATCACTTTCATTTGAGCTTTTTCGACTGACATTGTCGACTTAGTATGCACATCTGAATGATACCTTCATACAAATAATTACGTTTGTATGTACATACATATGTTTATGCATCGCCGGTACTTGTCTACAAAAATAATGGCAAACATTCCACAACATTAAATATACATAAATACTTATGTATATATGGTTGTATATTAGTAAGTTAAATCTAAGCGCATACGAAACAATTGTTCACAAACCCATTAGGAATTTGTAAAATGCTATTTTTTTCTAATTGTCTAAAAAGTGGTCAAAATAACCCTTTCGTGGGAGAGCTGGAGGGTTAAAATGTTCTAGAAAATTATTCGCTATAAAATTTCAGCAGGGGTCTCCTCAGCAAAAATCTTTGTAAAATGAACCTACAAGACCACAGTAAGCGAAAAACATATATGTACCTACATATATACTCCTCAGATTATGAAGCGATCGAAATACTTATTTTACAAAAGGTTTACGATTTTTCAGGATGTTTAAGATGCAGTTAAAAAAAATATATAAGTTAAGGGTGGATAAACTAAGTATTGGGTGGAAGTGACCCCAATGGCCACATAGGGTTAACAAGATTTTATACCAGAAATCGTCCCCCATGCCAAAGACATTGGTGTATCAAACTTAGATATTGCACCATAAATAGCGAAGATATGAAAAAAATTAATTTTAGCGATATCTAGCGTCGTCTAAAATAAAAATAAAAATTTCTTCCGGAAATGTTTTCCAAAAAGACAGCATATGAGGGGGCGTACGGTGCACTTTTTTGGTCCATATAAGGCGAGACGTCCTAATATACATACATACATATGTACATATATCAAATAGGCGAATCTTTAGTGGAATGTATATACAAAGAAAGGTATTCAAAATTTCTTCCTCCCGACCGCGGAAAAGCAGTTCCAATTGGGTGCGCAACATTATTGTATAGGCTTTTGTGGTGCAAGTAAACACATATTTTGTTTGTGATTATTTAATTAACCACAGTTGCCAGTTGAGGTGTCAAGCATGACGTGCATCACTGCCACTGCACAAGAAAAGACAGAAGAGTGCACGGCACAGAAATAAATTTGGGTGCACGCGAAATGATTTCCGTTTGATTAAGGATTAAAGAAGTGTCTAGGCATATTCAACTTAAATTATAAATTTTTCAACTGATAGCGAAAGTAATTTTTCTTCTGCTCAAAAAAAAAAATGTGGAAACCAATTAATTGCATTGCCGTCAGCTTATATCATTCTTATTAGTAGTGAGAAATGTATGTTAAGTAGGGCTTAAAAAAAGCACGAAAGCTTGGGCCTAAAATAGGCAGGTACACTTTGCGTCTGAATATCGTGATACAAAGCGGTATTCAATAAGAAAACAAACATTACTTTTTCGTTGCTTGCTTTTCCGACAGGGAAGGATTATGATGTATTGTGGAACGATTTTCCTTCATCACTTGTCAAGTTTCTTTGCGTACCGGGTCTTGATCTCGCATCATACACGAAAATATGACACAAAGTGAACAGCGAGGATAAACGCAAAATTCTAGGGACAGCGGGGAACAGCTTACTTAGATGCGAGATCAAGAAGCAGCACGCAAAGGAACTTGACAAGGATTGACGGAAAATCATTCCACAATACATCAAAACATTATCGATTCTTTGGTCTTAAAAAACTTCTTTAAAAAAATAACGATTTGTAATTTTTAAATCGAAAAATTAAGTAATGCGACAATAACGCGTAAGGACAAAATCACTAAAATAAAAAAGCAAACAGTTAGTTGAGCGTGCGCTTGGCGAAGAAATGTCAAACAAACAGAGATTGGATACAAAAAAAATTGAGCAAAGTCATTTGAGCAGCGTTGCCGTTGAAAAATTTTCGTGGTGGCTAGATTTGATTTAATTTGTGGCTAAAAATGGCTAAAAAATTTGGTTCGTGGCTAAAAATGGTGGCTAAAAAATTTTGTTGAAATTTATTTTTCAAATTCGGGAACAAAATTATTGCATACAATATAAGGAAAAAATCATAAATTTTTGTAAAAAGTAAAATATTTATACATACATAGTATGTACTTAACTATATCTAAAAAAAAATAGATATCACACTCAATATCTAACATTATGTCGTCTTCTCTTCATAAATTAATTCTTTCTTCATAAATTTAATGAGATCTTATGTTATTTCAAATTCATTGCAACATTGTTTTACATTCTTTAAGCCATATCTTATAGTTAAAATTGCATTCGACATTGTATGATTCATTTTGTTTCGATTTTTGGTTTTGACAATATTCATTACGGAAAAGGTTCTTTCCACTTCGGCGTTGCTAAGTGGTAGAAGTAGCAAACAATATACAAAGTCAGTTAGATCCCTATACGGACTTTCATCGACAGCCTACTATTCCACTAGCGAGTATCAACAGGCATTTATCGATAGTTGCGTTACTTGTTTTGTTTTTTAACACTTAAATCGATTTGTGATAATCGCTGAATTGAATTAGCGTTACCACATCCTTCCCATGTGCAAAATTATGGTTCATTACAAACGGTGGCTAAAAACGTGGCTAGTGGCAAAACCGAAATTTTGGTGGCTAAAAAAACACGGCGGTGGCTAAATCTAGCCACTAAATGGCTAAAACGGCAACGCTGCATTTGAGGCAGCGCCACAAGCGCCACTTATTTTACACTTTGATAAGAGTACAAAATGGTCAAGTTAGTTCTTGTATACAACCAACCAACATATTGGCAGCAACAAGTTGCAGTACACACATGTTACAAGCAACATGTTTATAGACAAACGAACAACATGTTGTGTTGGCCAACCGAGCGTCGACATGCAAAATCGCTTCATTAATTTTACAAGCTCTCTGATTTTACCAACAGCTAGTGACTTGATAAACTTGGCTTATTGCTTGCGAACAGTTTTAACCGAGACTTTGACGAATAAACAACGAACAGCGGATGAAATTGTGCCTATTTGTGACTGCAAATGTTTTGTTTGGGTAAATATTAAAGCTTAGTGGCATATAAAAGCAACAATAAGAAACCGAGTAAAACGAATTAAAAGCGCAATAATTATGCGTGTTTTATGGCGTTTGTGGTAAAAAAATAACGGTCAATGGCCAAGAGAGTCTTTCAGTAAAGTGCACGAATGGAAAATTATTTAAAAATATCTAATAAATTTCATTCAAATAAATGATGCGAAATGGAGTGAAAAAGAAAATATGTAGATTTACATATGTGAAATAGTGAGAAGATTTTAAATAAGAAAAGCAAATCGATTGATGTTGCTAAGATGTGCAGTAAATTTTTTTAGCAACAGTTTTTTTTTTATTATAATTTTTTTTTTCCAATAATTTTTTGTGTAAAAAATATTATCATATAATACCGAAATTATTTATCACAAAAGCACACACACGCCTCTTTAATGTACGAAGATGTGGCGCCGCGCAGGCGCATAAGCAAAATGCAAAGTTAAACTGGTGTTTATGAAAAATTGTTTTGATTGTCATGTAGTGTTGATTGAGTAGAGATTGCAAATTGCAAAAAAAAAAAAATTAAAATACGTGTACACACACACACACAACAAAATGCAACGCAAACCATCCAACGAAGCACTGGCCTATCTCACTTTGGATAGCACGCTCGATTCGCGCATGTCCAGCCGCGAAATACCGCAAATGGAGCTGCTCAAGGTAAACTATGTGCAGCAGTACAAGGAAGCGCGTCAGCCACGTACAAGAACAGCCATGCCGTCTCCACCACCACCGCCACCAGCACCACCGTTGCAGCAACTCCAACACCAGCAACACCATCACCAGCAACAGCAGCAGCATCAGCAGAAGGCGCGGCATTCATATTTGGCTGGCGCAAGCGAGTTTCAAGATTATAAGCAAACTCACAATAATGATGTTGCTGATAGTCATTCATTTATCAGCGCGCCCTTAGGTGCGCCTTTTGCAGCCGCCAATGCCAATTCGCCATGCAGCGCCGCTACAACTAAAGTGCGCGCACATCCACCGCTTCCACCACCGCCCATTGTGGAATCGTGGAAATTTCTGCAGCAACATCAAATGGCGGAAGCAAAATCACCACAAACACCGGCTGCTAGAAAACATGCAACAGCAGCCACCGATAAAAAACAAACAGTGCAGTGCGCTTATGCTGACAACTGCGCTGCTGACTCTGTGCAAACGTGCTGCAATTCCGACACGCAATCATCTTGCTGCTCCTCGGATGTGGAAGACGACGGCGCCTCTTCGGCATATCAGGATTGTGAAAAATCACATAGCTGGAGTTATCGCGGGCGCGTCTCCACCTGCGACATAAGGCGCGATATAGCGCGCGCTGGTATTCGATCACGCGCTGAGCGTATAGCGCGCATTGAGCAAACCGAATGCGCACACAAACGTGAGCAGACCAACGCAATAAGTAGCGCTAATTCAAATCTAAAACACTTCTCACTGCCGCCTTCACCACAAGCGCGACACGGGCATAAACCCGAAGTGGTAACGCAAATTAATCGCCTTTTCGAACAAGCCAAACAACCAGAGCTGAGACGTTCTATGAAACAGCATCGCGCGCCAGCACCGCCACTCCCTCCACCAACGCCGCCCACAAAACAAAATGCGAGCGCAGTGGCGTTACTACCAAAGCAACCGCTACGTCCAGCGCCAGCGCCTATAAAACAACCAAATATGCGTATGCGACAGCGCGAGACGCTGCCCTCAATCGAGGAACGTATCAAGCGATTTAGTAACGTCAGCGCGCCCGGCAATTGTTTGGGCTGTGTGGTGGAAAGTGAGCGCAAAAGAGTAACAATGCAAGGTCCAGGCATAACATCCAGCCAGCAGCCTGCAATCGCACAAGTATCGCGCATACCAAAACCCGTCAACAATGAAGCGATGGAGACAAAGGAAAAAAGTTCGCCTACCAGCTCTACGCAGCTGTACCGCGAAACAAATGAGCAATTGCAGCGGCGCATACGTCAAATGTTCAATGGTGGCGGCGGCGATGGCGAAGATGAGGAACGCGTGCAACAGCTGCAACGCAAGGTAACGGCTGAATTTCAAGCGCAATGCGCGGCAGAGAAAATAAAATTGCGTGCCACCAAATCGGAAGTTATTGTGGGGTCAGAAAAGTCCGAAATAGTCAGTCAGCAGCAAATAGATGGGAAAGAAACAAGTGAATCGCAAACAAAGCCAACAAAACCAACACGACAGCAGCATACATCTAAAAATTTTCAAAAGCTTAAAATGGGACGCGTACATATACGCAAGAAGCGACAGCCGCTGCTCATAATAAATCAGCTCAATGAAGCGAAGGCGCTAAATGACAACAGAGAGGAGGCTGTGACAGATGCGCCAGACACAATAGCGCTGCCTGCGGAAAGCCGGTGCAATGCAGCGCAAAACCCAGTGGCGGCCAATAGACGCACATGCGGCTACAAAAACTGCAACTTCACCAATTGCCCCATATCCGCCACGACAAGTCACATAGATGTTGGCAGCCGTGGCAGTCCAGTTGGAGGCGGCAGCAACAGCCACTGCAACGCGCCAACACTTTCCGACGAGGAGCTCAATACGCACAAACGTCTATCACTCGAAAGCTGCTGCTCCGACTCTGGCGTCTCCTCCTCGACGGATATGAAAGAGCGCAGCAGCAGCAGCACCACCACCACCGCCAAAAATAATATAAAGAATCTGGGCAAGTGCGCGGATTGTATAAAAATCATGCTCAACCAAAGCCACAACGAAACGACAATCATGCAAAGCAAACTACAACTATCGCCCACCACAACTGCCAGAGCGCTCGAGTCCAAACACAAAGCGTACGCTGGCGACAAGCTGAAAGAGGAACAAATTAAAATTCAAGTTGGGAAAGTTGGAACGGCAGCGACGGGTAACTTGTCGTCGTCGTCCACGGGCGGCGATCCGAATGATGTGCAAAATTTCGCCAAAAAAAATCTCACCAAAGCCACCACCGATGAGTTATTAACAGCGGCGACAACAAAAAAAGCAAAAAATAAAAGTGGCAACAAAATTGTTGTTACTGCTACTGCTGCTGCTGCTGCTGACAAGTTGTCCAACCGGACTGTTGGCGGCAGTGAGGGCGCGGCAGTTAGCGGCGGCGCTGCAAGCAAACAGTGCAACATCGCCAATGAGCTGAAAATTAATGAACAACGCATCTATAACAACACGCAACCGAACAACAAAAACTACGCATGCAACAACAACATTTATATTAACAGTAAAAACAATTACAGTGAGAACGCGCCTTTATGCGCAACAACAATACAAATCGATGATGATTGCATGCATGAACAAAATGCTTGCGATACAGATTCGCTGATGGCGCCGCCTTCGCCACCGCCGCGCACCACTTCAGCGCAAGCGCGCCAACATTCGTACAACAATCAAAATGCCAATAACAATAGTAAATTTGGCTATAGCAGCCCGCGCAGCCCTGGCGGCGATAGCGACAAGCACAGCGTAAAGATATTTGTGCGCAGCTCCAGCAGCAACGCAGGCGTAGGCGTAGGCGGCGACAATGCAATACGCGCTTCTTCCGTTTCCATGAACTCGATGAACTCACAAAAATCTGCTTGTTCGACAAATTCAGACGCCTCTGCGCTAACAAGCGCCAGCAAATCTTCGACATCCGGTAGCTCATATACAACCATTTCAAGTGGCGCTTCAAGCAGCGGCAGCAGAAAATGTACTTGCCGCTGCGGCAGGCGAATAAACACAGCGGTGCGCGCGTGTGCCTTTCAAGAGCGCGTTGTTGCATTTGAGCAGGCGGCAGAGGAGCAAGGGAACTATTATCCAACCTTCGGTCGCATGAGCAAATCGGGCATATTCTTCAATCGCGCTGCAAGCGTCAAAAGAAGTACGTTGCGCGCATGCGCTTCATCACCCACGCTCTCGGTGGACACTTTCTGTGAGGTGAGCTGCGTTGAGTGTGGCGGCGTTGACGGCGGTGACGGCGAAGAAGAAGAAGAGGGTAGCGCCAGCAGTGGTATTGGCAGCAGCGCCGGCGGCCCTGTTGGCGGTATATTTTGGAATAATTCATATTTTCAACAACAACCCGAATCGCCACAAAAGTCGTTGGCGCGTAAGGTCGTACTAAACAAGCGCGGCACGCCGACTGTTCAAACGCATCATGCGCCAAAAGACAACGTAGACTATGATGATCATTCTTGCTGTAGCTTGACTAGCTGCGAAGAGGATAATTGCTCCTATTATGAGGGTGGTGGCGGCGGCGGCGATGGTGACAGCAGCTGCAGCTTTGGTGAAACGCCGCATGCAGATGACGATCATTGTGTATCGCGCATTGAAGTGCATGCAAGTGTGCATGCGCCAAGTGGCGATAATGACGGACGCGGCGGCAGTGCTGACGCAATGCAAAAGACAAGTGCTGGTGGCCAAGCTAATAATTGTGCGATTAATATTAACAGCGGTTGTGAATGTGCGCGTTTATCTGCTAACAATTCTCCAGAAAATTGCGCCATCGAAGCGAAGTTGCAACGTCTACGCGAACGCGAACGCTGCGCCGTACGCAAGCAAGAGCAACAAGCGCAACAATGGTTGCGACAGCGCACGCGTCAAAGCGAACGCGGCTGTGGCGATCGTCAAATGCAATTCATTAGAAATAGCAGCGCCGAAGAGATTTTCATACGTAATATGAAATTATTGAGAAAGGTAAGTAAGTGTGTGTGTATGGCGAGTTTGAAAAGCTCTAAACTATTTTTTGGCATTTTTTCGCATTTTTTTTATTCCGTTTTGTTAGCTTGCCGCTTAGCTCTTTCATATTTAGCGTATTTTAAAAATGTTTTGTTAATAGTAATTAAGCTGCGTACCTATAATTAAGTTGCAGTATTTGGTGCGGAAGTAATTCACTTGTAAACATGCCGATATTTGTTAGTATGTTTGTGTGTTTAACTGCGATACTTATTTTTGTTTTGTTATAAATGCTTTTTATGTACAACGCTGTTTTCCGGAAGAAACGCGCAAAAAAACGAAAAAAAAGTACGGCCAAAGAGAGGTCAATAAACAACATGTTGAAAAAAGTAATAACAAATAATAACAAAGTGAACCACAAGCTAGCACGCCTATTAAAAAATTAAGGGCTAGTTACTCAATATCTGCTTAGCGCTTTAACGAAGCTTACCGCGATATAAAACTGGCCCTTACATCTACATATGCATAACTGAAATTTTGCTGCAACTAGCAAATTGATATGTACGTGCAGCAAAACGCGCTAGTTCCACGGTATTTCAGAACTAGTTCAAAAAGAGATAGGATTGGTTCTCATTCTATCACAACGCAATGCTTTCAATTGTATTTTCTAAAACGGCAAAGTTCTACGAAGTTGCAATTATCCCCTTCTGCAGAACTTTGCAACGCGTTCTGAAGCAGGGTCTCCCATTGGGAATAGCCTTTACGCATCAATGCCTGATATATTTGAGCTTTTTGCTAATTTAGAGAAGGGAAAACGTCTTCCGCATTTTCTTGCGCTAGTGATGCCCTGGCTTTAGCTAGCGCGTTCGCCCTCTCATTTCCTTCGATTCCCTGGTGCCCGGGTACCCATTAGATGGTAACGTATCTTGACGTGCAAATTACGTGTAGCTTGGTCCTACACTGCTTCACACACCGAGAGGTAGTTGTCGCGGCCATACTCGCCTTAATTGCTGCCTGGCTGTCAATGAATATATTTATCTAGATTTCGAGGACGTTAGTTCGCCACTTTTGAGGCAGCATAAACCTCAGCTTGAAAGATACTACAGTAGTCCGGGAGTCTAAAAGATTTTTGTATCCCACGCTCCGAGCAAAATACTGCAGCTCCCACCCTTTCGTCCATCTTAGATCCGTCTGTAAATAAGTTGAAGGAATATCGGTTGGCTCGTAGTCCTTTCTTCCATCCGTCCTGTTCATTATTACATGTGGTCCCCTGATGAAGTTGGTTATGGGAGTAACGTAGTCAGAGTTGCCGTTTAGTCCTCGTATGTTGCTGTGTCCACCGTTGATTAAAATGTCCTGTTAGTGCTGTCTTTTCAGCTACGCGTTCTAAACTACTTTTTGTATGCACAGTACTGGTATAGTTCCAAAATCAATAGTTCGGAATCAGTTCAAAAGGAAGCACATCATGACTATTTCACAAATTGTCGGTCTTTGGCCGCACTTTTCAAAAATAATCCTCAGCCGGCAGAACTCTTAGCATACTCGTAATAGCGGAATTATATTATAAAATACCAAGTTTCTGAAACTCAACCATGCAAAAGGTGGAATTATCCCCATTTACCTACAAATGTCAAGTAATATCAATTTTGTTATATGTATGTACGTTCTTTTAAGCAAGTTCAATTTCGTACTACCCAACAAAATACAGTAAGGGCCGTTTGCTCAACCTCTGATTAACGCTAATCGGAGGACAAAGGTCCGGCTAAGTTATGGACTGCATTATCGACCACATGTTAAATGTATGGTTTGATGAAGTCGATAATGATGCTTAACCAGGCTTTAACCGTGGTTAGCGTTAGTCAGAGGCTGAGTAAACGGTCCGAAAAGGTTGTTGTTGCTCAACTTTAAAGTAATATCTGTAAACATAAATATTTCATGAAGTCACAATAATAAATTGCACCGCTCTGCATTCCTTTAGAACCAGTACTGACCTAGTTGCGAACTCCCTAGTTCTAGACTGTCATTTTTCAGAACTGTCCCTTATATTAGCTGCAGGGGATACATGCATATTTATGCGTATGTAGAGCTTAAATAACTTTTCCACTATCATCTGAAGAATAAAAATTTCAAAAGCGTTTTTATGCCCTTCATTTTGATATTAAAAATAACAACAAATTCACAACCTTCTTAATAACTTGAATCATTCTCAGACCTCTTCCAAAAAAATTCAATCATTCAATCATCATTGAATCAATCTCTTCGGGGTCGAATTCATTCAATAGCAAATACCATATATCCAACACATTATCCATATAGAGCAGGGCTGCTCAACGATCTTGTATTGAAAGTACAAAACTCAATACATCTACAAATTTTGTATATGCACTGAAAAATTTTTTTGCTCATTTAATTTTTTTATGAATTCCAATAATATTTTAGAATTTATTTTCAAATGGTAGTATCACATACATACATACACATTTTTATATTTTTTTATATGAAAATTTTTTGAATACAAATTTTTTACAGTGCTTTCATTTTTTGAATTTTTTTTCATTACACATATGTTATTGTAAATTTCGATTTCTTACGGCAGTGCTCGAGCTCCTATACAAAGTGCCTTTACTCTGCACATTCAATATGAATCATAGGCACATTCATATAAATTTTTTTTATATCTGAATGCATATGGCAGTGCAAAGAAAATTTTATTTTCATATTTGAAGTGAAAATATGTATCTGTGCCTATGATTCGGAACAAAACAAAAACAATTGTGCTTTGAGTGCCTATGAGGTGAGCAGCCCTGATATAGAGTTATGCCTACACAGAGAAAAAAGTACTATTTTCACATGTAGAAAGAATCAACCAGATTTTTGGTAAATATTACAATGCTGATTTATTTTATATTAAAATCAAAATATTGAAAAAATGAACCAATTTTGGGTTATTTTTTTGTTTCTAAAATGAAATATTGCATAAAATCTGAAATTTTGTTTTAACCAAAACTCTGATTGATTTAATTTTTAATGTAAAAATAGTACTATTAACCAATTTTTGGTTGATTCTTTTCTCAGTGTATGTGTGTATATACTTTGCGGGAGTTTCTTGAGATAATTTTCACCTTCACCCACAACTTACAATAGTTATTAACCGAGTATGCGAAAAAAATTTGCGAACAATTTGAAAAGCTAAGAATTATTTATTTTATTACTAAGTAATTAAAACTACGAAGAACCAATTAATAAGGCTAGTAAGACTTTCTTCTGGATATTTTAAGAAAGGCTTATCTCAAATGACAAAGGTTCAAAATTAAATATAAAATGGAGACAATGAAACATCAAGTAAACTTCTTTAGCTTTCAAAAATTAAAAAAAAAAAAATATACTTGATTATGCGTTGTAAATCTGCCTTCCTTCGTTCCAATCAGAGACTTCCTTGTGGTTTTTCACCTTGGCTTGAGAGTCAGTCTACTTTAACCATCAATATCAATATCCAAAGCCAACAAAATTTTTACGAAATATTATGAATGTATGTATGTATGTGAAAACAGCTTCTAAATGCATACGTGATATTTTGCTGCATTTGACGATGGCAATCAACCATAAACATATTGGCATACGTAAAAAAAACAAGAAGTCTGTGTACCTACATACATATATGTGGGCTTAATAAACGAAAATCAGTTACCAATTTCAACAAAATTTCCGAATGATATGCTATACCTATGCATACATGTGTACATATTTAATTGCCTATTTTGCTATTTATTAGCTAATTACATATAAAACAAATGACACACCTACACTCAGAGAAAAGTTGCGGGCTAAAATCAAGCTATGTCGTACTTGTTTTAAGAACTACTGAAATTAAGGAAAAATATATAAAATTTAAGTTTCTCCAATCTTGAAACTGGAATTGCATTCTTGAAGCAAGATAAAAATCTTTTTTAAGAATAACATTCTCGATTTAAGAATGAAATTCTTAATTTAAGAATACTAGCGTCAAGTGTTCTCTGAAAAGATACATATGTACATAATTTTCAATAGTCGTTGCGTTTTTTGTTCAAACGAAAAATTTTTTTAACAAAAAAAAAAAGAAAAATTTACATACAATGTACGTGATGGAAAATAAAATGTACGAAATGAAAATAAAAAAACTCAATTTACACTGCTTTGAAGTGGCGCTCATGGCAGTGGCGGGGACTCCAACGCTATCATCTCGTAAGAGGATTTGCAGTTTTGCGGCGTGAACTTTTGTGTGCATGACTGCAATGGTCATGGCAGCTTGAATCGTGTACCAGACAATGAAATCTTGGAAGTATGCATCAATGGTTTATCTATCTTTTATTACTGCGCCTGTTGCCATTATTACCATCTTCTGAAATCCCTTAGGGTTCACAATCGGCATAAGAACTATCGGGCATGGAGCTATTGTTGGCCACTTTCCATCAAGAAGGAACGCAAAAAAAATTGCTCATTCCATTATGGTTTTCATTGGCATGGAACAGGCATTTATTTGGATCCGATTTCACACAGGCCTACGTGTCATGCGCATTGGGCATCAATTATAATATTATCTTAAGACCTGTTTTGCATAAATATGTACATATTTCTAATTTTATAATATACGAAGTATGCGGAATATATATATATGTAAAGTATATGTACATATGTAAAAAATGAATTGTATATTATATATATATATATATATAAATAAAATACAATATAAATAAAATACAATTCATTGAAATAACCATTTTTATTTTTTTTTTCTTTTGTGAGGTGGGTTAAATTATTTCGAATTTTTAATTTCGAAAAAGTGGAAAATCAAGAATAAATATTCTTAAAACAAAGTTGAACATTCTTTAAACAAGACTTTACATTCTCAAATCAATCATGTGCAATGCTCAAAATAAGTTTATAAAAGCTTGTTATTCTCAAAAAATATCATCCTAAAAATAAGAATATATTCTTGATTTTAGCATTTTCGAGCTTAACAGACTTTCATAACGTTTTCGGCTTGATTCAAGTCCGCTATACTGAAATTTAGATTGCTTTTTCTCTGAGTGTAATTAGTTCACGCATCAATGCGATTACACACACTTTTTTTTAAATTATGCTTGAAATATTGTTGCATATTTTTACGTTTTTCATTATTAAAAATCAATTTAGCGAAACATCAATAAAGAAATTTGGTTAAATATCAGCTATAAATGTACAATGGGTGAAAACAAACTCGAACAATTGTTGTTATTGGTTGAAAATTGTTAGTCAAAGGTTCATTGCACAAGTTATGACCATTTTCAGACATACATACATACATACATACATACATGTTTACAAACATTAATATTTATTTTTATTGGCATTTACTGCTATTTTGTAAATTTGTGCAGTCAAGCATAAAAAGCAGAAATTTATGAGCATTTCTGATTTCGTTATCGAATGCATATGAGCTTTTTATTAAGAAACATTATGTATTTATAATTGTGTGCATTGTTTACGAAATTGAAGTTTCAAATGATAATTTTACTGCGGTTGCTTCTTCACTTGTTGGATTTAGTAAGCGATGGAAAGCTTCCAGCTACCGCTACAGACAGCAGACCTCAGAAGAAGTAAAGCTGAAAAGTTATTTCCTTGGTTTATGTGGCCTGCTCCATAAATTTTACTTACATATAGGGAGCAGCTAAAGTTTAACGTCGAATCTGGACAATATTTGACATGGCAGACGATGGACTTTCTGAATAACTACTAAACATGAAATCTAGGCTTTACTAGCACATAAGCTAGTGACATTTTATTCCAGTTATAAATTCTGACCGAAATGGGGATTATTTAAATCACTTTTTGTTTCTGCAATTGTTAAGGGAATTCGAGATTTTCCTTTATTCTTTCTTTATTAACATGTACAAAAGTAGACACATACATACGTACAAATTTTTTTTAACTTTAAATTCATTTCCACAATAAGCATGCTTAAGCCCTGCCAAAAGTTTGCTCACCTTGTCTACCCAGTTAAACTCATTTGTCAATCATTTCATGGTTTTCGTGAAAGTAGGTAGCTCACAAATAAATTACTAACAGATGCAAATCTGTGAAAAAAGATTCATAAAAACGTTAGCTATAATTTTTAGCACGCCACATTACCATTTTATTTTTGACCATTATTCGTCACAAAAAAAAAGCAAAAAAAAAACTCGAAAATTCGCGTCATTACTTCATTCGAATAAATTTGAATGCGTTTGGATTTTTTAAGTCTTCGCGTTTTATAATCATTAACGACTTTGCAAAAACTCAACACATTCCACTTTTAGTATTTTTGGTATATAATTCTTTTTCTCTTTTTTGACTGACGCAAACAAAATTAAAATATGCTGATTTCCGGCTTAATTTTTTTGCTCCAGTTTTAGATCTGATTTACTTACACTTCGAGTTGAATTGTTATGGTTTGGAAAATCCTTTCACTTGCTTTACTTTTAGTGACTTGAATAGAGTTTGTTAAAAATTTATTAGTTAATAAAAATACCCGGATACAAATTTCATCAAAGGTCATTGTACTTCGAGAGTTAAATGAGCATCATTAGGTGGAAAATTAGATCGAAACTAGGTACGTTCGTTTGAGAAGGTTCAAATCAGTATAAGCAATATTCTTGTACAATTTCCATTTACAAGACTTCATCTAGGATATTTTTGTGAAAACGTTTAGGAAAATAATCCTGTTGGTACTTAATAAAAGCCGCTTTCGATTCACAATTTCTCTGCTCGCTAAAAATTTCTTTCTGCCAAATTTATATGTGAATGGTAGTGACCAGAGAGAAATTTTTATCCACCAGTTAGCGAGTCTAACTACTGGGTTCGAACATTTTTGTTCGATACGACCTCGCTTAATCGATCGCAAACGCCAAAAGAAGCCCTTGTTTCGAAATAAATGATATCCAATTGAAAGAGCTATGCTCCTATTGTAGTCGGGTCTAAGCCTCGAAATGGTTTGTATATCTATATAGTCAAGGGCTATCACTCCGTAGATATATTTCCCAACACTTTACTATATCTTTTTCATTGTTGGCTCAATGAGAATTGAACGGCAGTAACCACGATATTTCATTTGTGTAGCGTGCTTTGCTCAGCTGTAAGAAATCTCTCCAGTTTTTTCTTATTTCACCTACCAACCGCACCAAGGGAAACCAATTACAGAGTTAGCAATAAAGCTGTGAGAATATCTGTCAAGTTGTCTAAATTTTTTCTTGTGCAAAAAATCTGTTTAAAAAGTGTCACAAATCATAATTAACCCACAATACTACTTAAATAACTCTACTCGAAGCTGATTACTTGTCATCTTCATGCTGTGTACTTGCTCGGTTGGACTCCGCACCCAGCAGTTACAATGTCATGTACATATATGTATGTGTACTATGAACTGAATAGCATAAAGTATGCGCTTGCGCAAAGCTCGTTAAATTGCAATGAATATGAAAATAAAAAAATATATTTAAAAATAAGTACTTAGATAAATAGATATATACGAGTATGTAAATAGATACATTTTTATATGTAAGTATGACTGATTAACTTGTCTTGTGTTTTTTGAAAATACTCGCATCTTTTCACCTTCTGGCCTATTGTCCAACTGACCGACCATCACACCGGCGAACGTGTAAAATGTGTAAATGTGCAGCGCGTGATCAGGCGCGGGTGATCAGTTATGGTTAAAACTCCTCCTTACTTTCATTATTCAACTTTAATTTTCATTTCATTTTTTCTACACTTTTTGTTTTGTCATTCAACTTAATACTAACAAAGTAATTGAAATTAATTACAGAGTGTACCCCAAAGGCGGCATTATGATATTATGCTGACAACCATGACGTTGTTCATAGCGAAGACCTTAATTGCATGCAATGAAATTGAAATCAAAAAGCATTACAATTTCGTTTTCTATTTATGCTTGCAATTGTCTTTCAGAATGTCACCATAGCACAGTGGGCTGAAATTGACAAGTAGGAACATAGGACTTCAATTGTATATTTTCATATTCTATGATATTTTGCCATAATTTTTAGTTATATAACTTTTTTTCGTAAAACCTTGTTTTAAGAAGTTATCAGGCTTTTAGTAATAGATTTACATTAGATGCGTTTATTTGTATGCGATTGTTTAAACCTTCTCAGATCCTCCCTCCGGCCCCAGAATATGAAAATAGGTTCTTTTATAGTAAATAAAATGAAAAAAAAAAATCACCTTTCTAAAAACTAGATGGAGCTACACCAAAAACCGCGCAATTTTCAAGAATTTCAAGGTTTGTTTAGTTTTATGTTTGAAATAAGTTGAGATTTTGCACAAGATAAAAAATTGTTATCTAGTCGTACGTAAAATTAACCGCTTAAGCGAATGGCGTATTCAGTTTTTTGGTACACTACTCAGGGAAGGTAATATCGCGGCCTAAAGTGAACATTTTGTTTTCTTTCTCACGAATCTTCAACTTCATGTCCTATATTCTTCCTGATAGCTGAAAACTTGTTTAAATTCAATTACACATGAGGCTGTGTAATTTAATGCAGGTTTCAAAAATACATTCAGATTAAAAATCTAACAATATTTGAATGAGCTCTTGAAGTTTAAGTGAATCAAAGTGGGGTATAAGAAGGCATACCAGAATATTTTAAAGTATAGCAGCGACATTTGACTCTAATTTTGGGCTTATATGTATATGGCGAAACGGTTGACACGGCAAAATGACTTCACACTGAAGTCCTAAAGTATTTTTGGTTTCCACATTATACCCAGCAATGAAAACTGATGCGCAATACTGGCATATGACCCAGTTAGTAATGTAATTCTTATTGAAATTGCAAAAAACCGAAATTTTACGAACCACGAAAATTAATAAAATAGATAGTACGTTAGACCTTATCGTCGCTCCGGAAGAAGAAAGACGCATGCCAGTAATTTATCGACGAAAAAAGGCGCATTAAAAATATGTCGGGGAAGAAAGACGCTTTACAAAACATGTCAACGAAGATAGACGCATTAAAAAATATTTCGACGAACAGAGACGCATTATAAAATATTTCGACGAAGAAAGACGCATTAGCATTAATATTGACAAAGAAAAATAAAAAATCGAATACGTCTTTCTTTCCTAAAAAAATATTTAAATGCGTCTTTCTTTATAGTAAAAAAAAAATAACGCGTCTTTCTTCGTTATCAAAAAAAAATAAAGAGTCTTTCTTTGAAAGAAAAAAAGTTTGCGTCTTTATTCCTCAACATAACAGTTTGCGTCTTTTTTCTTCTATAGCGGCGTTATGTATAAATAAATAAAATTAATTATGGGGAAACGTAAGGAAACTGAGTTAACGGCAAACAAAAAATCGAAAAAGATGAACAATTTTTTAACTTTGACCAGCTGTCACTCAACCAGGGTTGGATCAATCACTACAAGTTGTATGTCGTTAGAAGCGTATTTTAATCATCTACCAAACGGGGTACTGCTTGGGGTTGTCGCATTTATCTCTTCAGCGAAAATAATAATATTGCCATAAGACCTAGTCATTAATGCAACTATGACTGAAATTGTAAACGTTTCCGAGCTTTTCCGAACCACAAGGACTAGTAAAATAGATAGTAAATTAGACCTTATATATAAATATATGAAATTAATTTTGAGGAAATGTGAGGAAATTGAGTTAAGGGCAAAATTATGAATTTTTCCATACATTTTTTTTTTTAAATTTGCTATAACTTTTAAATTAAAGACTTTATGAAAAGTTATTCAGATACAAAAACCTCATGTAATAAGGTTTAGAATCGAACTCCATAATTAGTTTTTTATTATTAACTAGCTTTTATTTCATGTCTCTATGTCCACTACCGACCAATTTCAGCCCACTGTGCATAGGTCCGCCCGGCAATGACTTCACTGTCACTTTTGTTTTCTTTTCTGAAAAAGCGCGCGCTACGTGAGCTAATGGAATCTGATTCAAGTTGTAATTAATTAACTATTGTTGCTTTTATAGATATACAAGAGTTTGATAAATATACACAGCTAGTTATATATCCCCTCTCATTAAAATGCTTCTCGAAAGTTCGTCCGATTTTAACGTTCTGTTTCGGTTAAGTTTAAGCGATTTTTCAAGGTGGGTCTCGTTATTAATCTTATGGTTTTTTTTTATTGAATTTTTTCGTTATTTGTTTCTTGTCGTTATTTATCTTCTGTCACATTAAGCAGAACATTAAACGCTTAAATATGAAATGGTTATTTAAATTGCCTTACTAATTGTTAAACATATATTCTTTTCTTAATTGTTCATCTAGTAGGCAATTATGTTATAGTCTAATAAACATTTAGTATCTGGCAGCACATTTATCGGCTGCAACTCTAATGCTCACCTCTAATTAACTACACACCAATTTATATGAACATTTTCACTACCGTATTAACTGGCCGACGCAGTGTGTAGAACAGTAGCAGATAGTAAATTAACAGCTAATTCTGTTTGTGTGTACATATATTTAGAAAAACCGCTGAATAACGTTAAAGAGTTGGTTGGTAGAAGAGGCTAGTTGTATTTAAACATATCTATAGATATCAAATGAATTTGTACTATAAGAAGTCTGTGTTACGTTTTCATGCTGTTTTAAGACTGTGTAGAGTGATTTGGAGGAGAGAAATTTACAATTTAATTAACCTCTTTATCTCTTAAGCCGATCCCCCAAAAATCATATATATGTAAGTACTTGGCCGAATATTAAAACTATGCCGTTGCGAACAAGTCGGATTAACAACTTATGTTTATAATGTACGGTCTATTGCACGAGATTAAGTAATACTTAGAGAAGGTATAATAATGAAATAATAATGAATAAAAAAGAATAATACTTTCTTTTAATTGGAATTATAAACTGGATCAGGCAAATTTCATTAAAGACGTATTCGCAATCTTAACAGTATGAACTTACTTGTAAACTCTATGCTAAATGGTTTTTGTAAACCTCTAAACATTATCAGCTTCAGAACCAATCATTTTTTTCTTTTCTTTCTTGATGTTTTATAGCCGAATTCGCCAGATATTTCAATCCGATTAAACTTAAGAGCATTTCCTCGAAATTTTCTTCAAAGAATATGAAAGGAATGTATTGTGGAACGAATTTCCGTCATCCCTTGTCAAGTTTGATTTAGTTATAAACCGGTTTCGGCTTTGTGTCATATACAGTATTTTGTTTCATTTATTTGTGAAAGGTTTAACTGCGCGTAGACTTCACACTCTCTGACTTGGAAGAATATCTCAGATGTTAAACCTCAACTATTTGCTTTATACTATACAATTTTCAAGTTCTGGCTGCACCAAAAGTATATCCTATAGGTACAATACAAAAAATTCATGGGTGGGTAAGAGTTTCATTTCCTGTCTTCCTACTTAAGAACAAACAATTTTTGTTCACTTTTTAATTAGTTTTCTTTTTTGGCTTCATTTTTGCAACTATTCCCTTATTTGCTTTTCTTTTGCAGCTTATTTCGCCCCGTTTTGAGCTTCTTTGTTGCGTTAATCGCGCAAGCAACTAGTTTCGTTATTTATGATGACTAGGCTTTTGTTTTCATTTCTACCAGTATTGACAGCGTGTATGGTGTATTTTTTTTTAACTTGTTATGTTTTTATTTTCTTTTGTTGTATGGTTTCTTTTTATTATTATTTTTTTTTTATTGTTTTCTCATTTTTTGTCTGGCTCAGACGGTATTTGAGCTAGACAGAAAACAAAACTCCAGTTAACAAAGTCAGCGCAAAAACGATAACACATTGAGGAAAGTATTTACATATATCTGTGGCAATTTGCAATAATCGCTTAAGTCTTAAAAAATGATTTCGAGATAAATTGATTTTTATATTCGAAAGCGTTTCTTAACAAATTATAAAAGTCGATTAAAAACTATGGACGCAAAATCAGTGAGCCATCCACAATGTTACGATCAAAGGAGAATAACGTGGTATATATAACTCGAAATCTTCCTAAGTCGACTTAAGCGATTATTGCTTGTGACCACAGATATTTTCATACATATGTAAGTATATTTATGTACCTACATACATATATGCATATGTATGCCAGTGATACGAAATGTGGTCTGTCGGTATCCATATCCAACCCCAGCCATATCCAAGCGGTTTCAGCAGTCAGTACACAGACTTTAACACCTTGAGCAATGCGAAGTTGATTAGCAAAACGGTAATGGCGCTGTCGTCTTTTGGTACCACAATTAGGGACACGATATCGAATCAAAAGCATCGATCTGGTACTCATTTAAAATATCGGTTAAAAAGAATCGCGAACCCGATAATATCGAAACTAAACTACTCGATACTCGAAGTATCGGTATCGAATGCGGTAATTTTCTAGAAGGTGCAACCTTAAAATTTCCTCTAAAATAGTTAAAAGAGGTACCAATCGACGCGTTCTGACCTCTAGATTATGAATTCGAAAGCGGAAATAAAAGATTTTTCCACATTTAAAAGATATTTATTAAAACGTTTAAAGTTGCACCGTCTTCTAGAAAGTTACCAAAAACGCAACAAAACTGCATCCTGAGCCATACGCATATCGCTGTATTAGTGCTAATTCCATGGCATAGTATGCCATGGCTGTTTCCAAAGTTTTGATTTTGACGTAAATCCTTTTCCAACTCATGAGAATAGTTCAAGCTGATTAAAAAAATTATACAAGTTTATTAAGTTCTTGAAAACATTTTTTACAAACCAACATCTGTTACAAAACAACAGTGGGCCTATTCTGTAACTAATTTGCGACAATTTTCGGATCGATTTTCGGTCGAATTCTATAGTATATTTTGAGATGTTTCCGATAATCATCGCAGAGGTATCGAGGGAAATTTTTGTGTCGGTAGATTTTGCGATTATCGGTCTCAAAATAAGTTAGAGAATTCCAGCACAGATGTATTTAACGCAATCACAGTTGTAAAAAGATATTTGCAAAATATTTAGTATGTATTTTGAAAAATAAACATCTTAAATAACATTAAGAATTCATTTTCATTGAGATTATATGTATCCGTCATTCAATTTTTTTGGAAATTTGAATTTATCGAAAAAAAAAATGATGAAACTCAAGTGGCAGAATAGATGTGCATTCCATGTTATAAAGAGAAGCCATTGCGCAGTATGATTTTTCTTCCTGATTTCTTCTTTCCCCTTACGGCCAAAGCAGAAGCTTACAAGAGGCAAATTTAAAATTTATTTTTAATCCATATCTATATATATAAAAGGAAGTGGCGTTAGTACAAACGCGTATAACTCAAGAACGCCTGAACCGATTTGGATGATTGAGACAAATTCAGATTGTTCTCTGGCCAGAATAGGAGAATATCCAATAAAATTCCCGAAAAATGCAAAAAAAAAATATTTTCCCATATATTTTGTATATCTATATATATAAAAGGAAGTGGCGTTAGTACAAACGCGTATAACTCAAGAACGCCTGCACCGATTTGGATGATTGGGACAAATTCAGATTGTTCTCTGGCCAGAATAGGAGAATATCCAATAAAATTCCCGAAAAATGCAAAAAAAAAAATATTTTCCCATATATTTTGTATATCTATATATATAAAAGGAAGTGGCGTTAGTACAAACGCGTATAACTCAAGAACGCCTGCACCGATTTGGATGATTGAGACAAATTCAGATTGTTCTCTGGCCAGAATAGGAGAATATCCAATAAAATTCCCGAAAAATGCAAAAAAAAAATATTTTCCCATATATTTTGTATATCTATATATATAAAAGGAAGTGGCGTTAGTACAAACGCGTATAACTCAAGAACGCCTGCACCGATTTGGATGATTGAGACAAATTCAGATTGTTCTCTGGCCAGAATAGGAGAATATCCAATAAAATTCCCGAAAAATGCAAAAAAAAAATATTTTCCCATATATTTTGTATATCTATATATATAAAAGGAAGTGGCGTTAGTACAAACGCGTATAACTCAAGAACGCCTGCACCGATTTGGATGATTGGGACAAATTCAGATTGTTCTCTGGCCAGAATAGGAGAATATCCAATAAAATTCCGAAAAATTAAAAAAAAAAAAATATTTTCCCATATATTTTGTATATCTATATATATAAAAGGAAGTGGCGTTAGTACAAACGCGTATAACTCAAGAACGCCTGCACCGATTTGGATGATTGGGACAAATTCAGATTGTTCTCTGGCCAGAATAGGAGAATATCCAATAAAATTCCGAAAAATTAAAAAAAAAAAAAAATATTTTCCCATATATTTTGTATATCTTCTATATATATAAAAGGAAGTGGCGTTAGCACAAACGCGTATAACTCAAGAACGCCTGCACCGATTTGGATGATTGAGACAAATTCAGATTGTTCTCTGGCCAGAATAGGAGAATATCCAATAAAATTCCCGAAAAATGCAAAAAAAAAATATTTTCCCATATATTTTGTATATCTATATATATAAAAGGAAGTGGCGTTAGTACAAACGCGTATAACTCAAGAACGCCTGCACCGATTTGGATGATTGGGACAAATTCAGATTGTTCTCTGGCCAGAATAGGAGAATATCCAATAAAATTCCGAAAAATTAAAAAAAAAAAAAAATATTTTCCCATATATTTTGTATATCTTCTATATATATAAAAGGAAGTGGCGTTAGCACAAACGCGTATAACTCAAGAACGCCTGCACCGATTTGGATGATTGAGACAAATTCAGATTGTTCTCTGGCCAGAATAGGAGAATATCCAATAAAATTCCCGAAAAATGCAAAAAAAAAAATATTTTCCCATATATTTTGTATATCTATATATATTTTGTATATCTATATATAGAGATAGAGATTGAGAATATATGTATATCTCTTTTGTTCAGAGAATTGACAGTTTTATAACTTTATAGGAATAAATTTTAGGCAGAACAACGTCTGCCGGGCCAGCTAGTATTTTATATTTTAAAAATAATTTATTTTATAATTGTCAAATTGAAACAATTGTCAGAAAAAAGAGTTGACATTTGGCTGCAGCTTGTCACTTCTGCACACTCGACCGATTTTCGGCACTATTTCACGTTGCACAATTTTTTGGACAAATATGATACAATTTTAATTTTGCATCACTGAATGTACTCATTTGTTCGATACCGTGGTTGAAGTACTCGATACCAAAAAATATCGTTGCAAAAGAATCGAGTAAAAAGTATCGGTATCAAATGCAAAAAATATCGATTTGGTATCGTATCGTATCGAAATTCGTGTCCCTAACCACAATACAATAATAATATTTCTAACACTTTTCGTAAAACTTTTCAATGGGTGCGTAAATGCATGTGTGAATATACATACATATGTATGTATGATGTGTGCAGTGTGCTTAGTGATTTACTTACAACAAAAGAAATTGAGAAAGCATAAGGAACTAAATTTGGGTTGAGCTGAACAGAATATACCCCGCAGTCATTTTTTTTTGCACTTTGCGATATAGTCTTGTTTTCTAGATTCAACTGGAATGGATCAGCTTGAATAATTCAATATGTGAAATACTCTTTCGTGACTAAAGTAGCAAAGACAAGCAACATAGTCCAAGGCTCAAATCCAAGAAAATATGAGTAATGTCTGAAAATAGGGGGTTTCTAGAGATATGGATATCCATACATACATCACCGGACCGTTAACATCCAAAAGAAAACCTGTTGTTGTTTAGATAAACTGTTCGTTGTGCTAATGGGTATAAAAACACAAAAATATAGTGTTTGTACACATGCCTTACATAAAGAAGCGCAACTTCCAATTATAATTCACTCTACTATTTTTTGCAATTAGACAATTTTTGTGCGTGTGTGTTGAAAATATCCATGTATACAAACCCTGCAAAAAATGCGATTAATCCGGGACGTGTCTGGGACCAATCGCAAGGGAGCATGCGACTAATACAATTTTACATCCCTTTATATGTACTGAATTGATCGCATTTGTTCGAGCATGTCCTATGAAGAGACTAATTGTTCAACTTGTATACCCGAACGGGTACCAATGTAGATTAATCACTAACATACCGAACGGGTACGAATGTAGATCAATGGCTTTCATCCCGAACGGGTACAAATGTAGATTTTTCCAAGTTGTTAGCCAAGGCAATTTTTAATAACAATCTTTAAAAAATTGTAAATGTTCATGCATATTTAAATAATGATTATATAATGTTTTAGGGCCGATTTCATAATCAAATTAAAAGTTCCTTTAAATTCTAAAGGAGCCTTTAATTTGCTGATCGATTTCATAAAGTCTTTTTGAAGATAAAAGTTCCTTTAAAGTTAAATACCCAAAAACGGGCATTTAAGTCATTTAAAGGTTTCTTTTGCCAGAAAAAATTTAATTTCTGCAGTCTGTCAAAATCAAATATCAAAAATTTATTGAAATTTTTGAACCGATTTTGTTTGTTGTTTTGTTTGTTGAGTCCCTATAATGCAATATTCATCTTATTCCCCTGTTGTATGGTTGGATGACCGCTTCCTATTTTTTCTGCACTGGGTTTCCAAATTATGCTTCTTTGTTCTTTTTCTTTTTTCAAAAAAAAAAAATAAATAAATAAAAAAAAAATAAAGCCACAATCAAAAAATTTATTTATTTTCAGAAAAAAAACAAATGTGAAATTTCAATATTTTTAAATTTATAGGTTTGTTTACTAATCTGCCCTAGGTTACTCTAGATTGAACTAGATCACAAAATTGTGTTTCATGACAATTTTTCGTACTCTAACTTGCTCTGATTTACTCTACATTTTGTTTCATGAGCCTGCTCTAAACAGATCTAGAGCACAATTTTTTGCTCTACCTTTTTTGTGGAGTAAGTTAGAGCAGTAAATTTTGACAACTGTCAACAAAATAAATAAATGAAATTTGGAAGAAAACAAACAAAAAATGGAAAATCTGCGTATTCAAAATAAAAAAGGGAAAATTGTGGACATAGAGTGTTGTTGTTTCTCAAATATTTGCTGCATTTATGTAAAGTCGTATTGAAATGTGAATCAGTCATAATTGCTGCCTAAAAAGTGTTTCATGAGATGTTTGCTCTGAGTTGCTCTAACTTGATCTATTTGTTTTTCGACAGCTGCTCTATTTTGATCTAACTTGAGCTGCTCTACTCTATTTTTGGTCTCATTAAACAAACCTTATGATAATCGTTTGACGTTAAAAGAGCCTTTTAATATTATATTATTATGAAATCATTCCCACTTTAAAAAACATTTAAATGGCTCTGTAACTAAAAGGCTCCTTTAACAAAAGGAGCTTTAAGAATTTCTTTATGAAATCGGCCCTTACTTTTGTAAAAAAATCTCAATAAATAAATAAAAAAAAATTGTAAGTTTTGAGTATGTATTATATGAGCGTAATGTAAAGGATTTTTTCATAGGATATTTTAGGCAACATTTTGTTAAAATTGTTATTCATCATTGTTATTAAAAGAAAGGGTGTTCAATTCGTTTTACCGGTTGTTCTACAATTTTTTAAATATATTGCATATTTTTGTAAAATTTCTACTTTTAAAGACTCTAGATTTGAACCCGTTCGGGATGAAAGCGATTAATCTACATTTATACCCATACGGGAACAATCGGGGAATAATTGTGGACCGATTGCTCTCGAAACAGATCAATCCGGGACAAATCTATTTCGGGATTAATCGCACATTTTTTTGCAGGGAACATGTGTGTATATGTGTTATCTGTCAGCTTTTGTTAGCTGGCATTTTATAATTTCTTTTTTATTAAACTTTTTGTTTGGTTGTTGTTCGGCCGTTGGTAAGCGAAAGTGGTGCCAATCTTCGTCTTCGCGGGCTAAAGCGGCGTAAAGGAAAATATATAATTAAGAAATATGTATAATATATGTACGTATGTACATATGTATTCCCATTTATATATACTTAAATACATACATATGTATGTTTATGTAGGTAAAACAGCTGCCAGAATGCAAACCACAAACATAATACAATTTAAATTAAAAACAACAAGTAAGGAAGCCTAAGTTCGAGTGGAATCGAACATTAGATACTCAGCTGTATACTTTCATTGTTTGTTTGCGTTTGTTCGATATAGGGTGTATTTTATATAAAGCGAGTGCCGAATAAAGTGGGCGTAGCCACGCCCGTTTTCAACATTTTTATCAGTCATCCAACTACGCATATGAATATTATTCTTTGTGCAAAATTTCATTCCTTTATGACTTCTAGTTACAAAGAAGTCTTGTTACAAATTCCCAAAGGGTGTTCCAGAAATATCTTTGTTAAAAAGTAGGCGTGGTCATAAACCGATTTCAATAAATTTTTGCGTGTATATTAACACAAGTTATAAAAGTGTATAAACCAAGTTTCGTCATAATATCTCAATTATTTGTCGAGTTATGGGCTCCGAAATCTCGTTGATTCCTTTGTCTGAAAAGAGGCGGTGCCACGCCGATTTTCCGAAATTTTTCTATTTTTTGTTTCCGATCTATTGTAGAACTCATGCCACAAAATTTCAATGAATTATCTTTATATTTGACAAAGATATCGCTTAAAATGTTTTTATTAGTCCACTTTATGATACACATATATAAAAGTGGGCGCGGTCGTCAACCGATTTTGGTAAAATTTTGAACATGTATTACTACAAGTAGTGAAAGTGTATAGACCAAGTTTCGTCATAATATATCGATTATTTGTCGATTTATGGGCTCAGAAATCTCGTATATTCCTGCTTCTAAAAGGAGGCGGTGCCACGCCCATTTTCCAACATTTTTGTATTTTTTGTTTTATGTCCATAGTTGGACACCTTCCATAAAATTTCAATGATATATCTTTATATTTGACAGAGATATCGCTTAAAATGCTTTTATTAGGTCACTTTATAATACCCATATATAAAAGTGGGCGTGGTCGTCAACCGATTTTGGCAATTTTTCGTCCAAACATTTGCCTAGGTAAGTACATCACGCCTACCAAATTTCATCGATATATCTTCAACGGTTTCTGAGTTATGACTCATAAAACTTTCAATGTTTGCCCCTTAATAAGTGGGCGTGACACCGCCCATTTTCCAAAATTTCACCATATTTCTTCATAAGGGCCTGAGCTCAATACGTGTGTGAAATTTTATCACTCTAGCTCTATTAGTGACTGAGATACAAAATTTCCGATTTTTACTATATAGGGGAGGTGGGCGTGGTCATGGTCCGATTTCGCCCATTTTCAATACCATCCGTTCCTGTCTTGATACCAACTTACATTTCAAATTTCATCAAAATATCTAAATTTTTGCGCGAGTTATCGTGCTCACAGACGGACGGACGGACAGACGGACAGACGGACGGACATGGCTCAATCGATTTCTCTTTTCACCCTGATCATTTTGATATATATAAGTCTATATCTATCTCGATTATTTCATTCTGTTACAATCCACCGTTAGGAAATCAAAACTATAATACTCTGTGTACTAGTACAGCTGAGTATAAAAATACCTACAAATTTATAGTAGGCAGCGAATAAAGGTGTTAATAAAAATACAGAAAAAAGTAGCAAGCAACAAAGCAAAAAATTAGTTTTTTTTTTTCATAGTATACTAATATACTAAAATGTAATTTTTATGTGTCGTTTTATAAAATGTCTTTTGTTAACAGTTGACCAATAACTGGCATATTGGCATACATACATATTTATATACACATATGTATATATGTACATAATACATAAACATAAATGCTAAAACAATAGGTCACTTGGCCCTTACCAACACCGCGTTAAGCAGTTTTGCTTAATGCCATCACCTACTTCTGCGGCATTTTACATGGATGAATAGTAAACTAAAATTAAAAAAATAAAAGCTTGTAAAAAAAACCAGTCAACCAAAAGTCATAAACTCAACAATCATATCGCTTACCATATTAACTGTGTGGGATTTGTGTGTTTTTTCTGCTTTTCTACTTTTCTTTAGAAAACAATAGTACAATAATCAGAGAATCTTCCAAGAATTTGTGTCAACCGTTGTCTGTTTTTGTTCCAAAGCTATTTTATGAGTTTGTCTTTATGGATTTCTGTTTCCTTTTTCTCTTTTGAAAGTAAATGTTCCATTGTTCTTTCCACTAAATGACATATAGAAAATAATCTGGCTAAATGCGCATTCAATATGCAATATATGTAAAGCTTTTAAGTGGCATTTAACTTCAATATTTAATGTCGAATTATTCAAATGTTTGTCATCCCGTGGAATATAAGGCGTTACAAACAGAGCTAAAATTCATTGTTCTAGAAATTGTCTTTAACGAAGTGAGATAGATTTCGGATCTATCTGCATTAATATGTTATATATATGTAAATATATGCAATGATATGAATATGTATGCCTTAACATAAATGCCAAACTCCCTCTCTTCACTTCCAATTTATAAACTTTTATTTTCTTTTCTCCATTTTCAGGCTGATGTCATACATGAATTACGACCAAGATCGATGGATGGAGTACTGGATTCATCATCGGCGTTATTAAATGGTGATAACAGCGGTTCGAATCCAGATAGTGTAAATCATCCACAAAATCAACAGGTAAGTTAACAGCTAAGGGCAAATAGGCAGTACACAGTAAAAAATGTTAGTTTATTTCTAATATCATTTGGTACTTAATTTAATAATTCTTGGAATTAAATATGAATTTTAATGCCAAAAATTCTTATTTTTAAACTATGAGAAGTTTTAAAATTTTATTTAATCCAAAATAGTTTAAAAATGAAGTCTTGAAAAGTATTAAAATTCTCTCTTTCTCACTTTTCGTTTGAAATCAAAACCAAAAAAATATTAGAAAAAATTTGTCAAAATATGTAAATATGTATGTAAATACAAAATGTTTTTTAAAGGGAAATAAGTAGGATGGAGAAATTAAATTTATTAAAATCTGCAAAGCGAATTTTTCATGCCTGATGGAACAATTGTATCAAGTAAGTAATACAGGAGATTAAGTGAATATTTTGAGGGTAAATTTTGTTTTATTTTTTTTTTCAGTCTTGAGGCAGCTGATGGTCTCTGTTGATACCACAATATCCCTGCAAGACCGCGACGGTGAAGAAATTTCTCTGGCAAAGGCCAGTACCTGTAGCAGTTTTTTTTTACTGACGGTGGTACAATTCGACAAGGGAGCAGCCCATCCTCTTATCCAGGAATACAAACAACAAAGACTATGTGATAATTCCTATCTATGTAATATTACATACATATATTATATGAAATAAAATGAATATATCTACATATTTTTTGTTTTGATTTAATACCAAAAAAGTATAGTATTTATTCCAATTTTCGAATAGATCTTATACCATTTCTTTTTAATACCAAAAATATTCTAAACATAATTAAAATTTGGTTTTGATTTAATTCCAAAAAAGTATTAATTTGACACCAAAAATAATTTCTGTCTCTCATATTCTCTTCTTTTTTTTAAACCAGAATGGTTTTAATTTTATACTTTTTGGCATTGTTATATATAAATACCAAAATGGTATTAAAATTAAACTAAAATTTTTACTGTGTAGTTAAAAAAATGGTAAACAGAGTAGTAGAATGGCTAAAAAACCTATTCCAAAAGCGTGACACTGACGGAGATTTTCTCACATTTTGCATTATCCAAAGAGAGTTTCATTCTCCCCTAAACAGCTGAAAATACATTTATTGACAACCAGGCTTAAAATCTCTCGTCTATCATCCTCCTTAAACCTTTTCCATTTCTCTATTCAGTCACTCGGTGAAGTGTTGCGCTTACAATGCCTAAAAACTAAATTTTTCTTATTAATCAGAAACGATAATTAGATAAAAAGGATTATTTAAATTAAAACATACATATGTATATTATCTCTCTTTTTTTAGGACGCCGAAGCTCGACGTATCCACCGTGGCCATGTACTCACCGAACTGCTCGAGACAGAGCGCATTTATGTGAATGAAATGTCTTCTATTTTGAAGGTAAGTAGTGCTTGGTTCTTTAGGATACCAACTTAGAAAAATAAAAAAAAAATTTAAATAGTAGTATATTTAGAAGCATTTGTACAAGTGCATAAATATGTATGCAAGTAAAGATTAATAACCGATTATGTAGCGGTTAACATAATAAACTTTTGAGGAAATCATGACCATAACCATGCAACAACATGCAAAATTAATGAACTAATAAGCAAGGCAAAACTGAAGGGGCTAAATAAATATACATACAGTATTGTGCATATCAAAAGCAACAAATTTTGCTTAAACGAACTTTCGATCATATCTTTTTAGAAAGTGGTTCTGCAAAAATGATATTATTGAATATTATAGCTTATATATACATTTACTAGAATATATAACATTTATTAGATTATAGGGAATATTTAAAAAAAAAAATTGCCGGTGCTCAGGTGTAAACTGTGCAAAATACACGGATGAGTACTAATCATCTCATAGCATCAGTGTTCTATGGCTTTGCAAAAGTTATCAAAAATTGGGGCTCATACAAGAAGTTCCAATTTGTTGCTTTTGTTTTGCACAATACTGTATATGTAAATATAAATGCCTATTCATTGCATGTTTTTGTTCTTGCTGCTGTTGGTCAGTAACTGTTTGCCCAAACATTATGTGTTATTATTTTATATATGAGAAAACCCAATTTTACTGGACACGAATGCGGAAAGAAATAAAATAAAAAGGTAACGGCATACAAATTTCCGCAATACATCGCATATAAACGTTTTTATAAAAAAAAAATTAAAGAAAGAATTAATGTGAATTATTAATTAAAAAGTTATGTAGGTACTTATTGCTATACCCCGCTGTGTGCTAAATATTTTTTTTTTACATAACTCACTTGCCATTAATTCATGGAAGACTAGAGGATGCCTATCTCGCTTCGCTGCGAAAAAACCTACCTACCTACCTCCCTCTATTTATATTACTATCTCTGTCATCACTTAAAAACATGTCGGAGCCACCCGAATCAGCGTTTTAGTTAATATCTTGGGAACCAGATCAGACATCCCAATAAAAATATCCCTATATTCAAGCCCTAATTAGCAAATTTAACTTGATGCCAATATTGCACAAAAAACATTCCGGGGCAATTTGGGTCCACAATAGGGATTTTCTGAATATCTCGACTCCAGCGCCATTTAGCAGGATAATATATCGCATATGTCGAGGGGACTTATCCAAAGAATAAAGTATCAAAATTTGGCAAAACTAATTTCAGTAGTTTTTGAGCCATTTTCTCACACAAGACCCCTCTAAAATTTTTGTTCAAGTTCAAATTTAATAGAATCAAATGAATGATTAGAAGGAAGGGTCGATTTGGTTGCATCCGCGATAGCAATTTGAACACCCCCAATTTCTTCTTTTCTATTGCCTTTAACACATTTTAGGTTCGGTATAATCTCTACAAGACACAGCTTTTCTAAGTGAAGCACTATAAAAGTAAACAAGTAAGGAAGCCTAAGTTCGAGTAGAATCGAACATTAGATACTCTGCTGTATGCTTTCATTGTTTGTTTGCGTTTGATGGAAACACGGTGTAGGTACTTTATATAAAGCAAGTGCTGCATAAAGTGAGCGTAGCCGCGCCCATTTTCAAAATTTTTATCAGTCATCCAACTAAGCATATGAATATTATTCTTTGTGCAAAATTTCATTCCTTTATGACAATTTTTCGTCCAAACATTTGTCTAAGTAAGTAAATCACGCGTACCAAATTTAATCGATATATCTACCACGGTTTCTGAGTTATGGCTTATACAACTTTCAATGTTTGGCCCTTAATAAGTGGGCGTGGCACCGCCCATTTTTAAAAATTTCACCAAATTTCTTCATAAAGGCCTGAGCTCTACACGTGGGTGAACTTTTATCACCCCAGCTCTATTAGTGACTGAGATACCAAATTTCCGATTTTTACTATATAGTGAAAGTGGGCGTGGTCATGATCCGATTTCGCCCATTTTCAATACCATCCGTCCCAGTCTTGATACCAACATGCATTCCAAATTTCATGAAAATATCTCAATTTTTGCGCGAGTTATCGTGCGCACAGACGGACAGACGGACGGACATGGCTCAATCGATTTCTCTTTTCACTCTGATCATTTTGATATACATAAATCTATATCTATCTCGATTATTTCCTTCTGTTACAATCCACCGTTAGGAAATCAAAATTAGAATACTTTGTGTACTAGTACAGCTGAGTATAAAAATATTGTAGGTTTATAAAAAGGAGCAGCTGGTTATATACTATTTACCATCAACTGAAGTTAGATTTTTTTATTTTTTCTAGTCCATTCTATGGGCTCTAACTACCGTTAAGAGTTTGTTGTTGCAACACTTGAATGCCTTCGATTGTAATCAGTGCATTAAACTTTAAACATGATTTCCTACTACTTGGCATGCTCATGAAAATTTTTGCAAAAACAATGTAATAGAATTAATTTACAGTTACATATTTAGTATATATGAAGCTATGAATTAAGATCTAAGAGCCATCAAACGAATTCCTCCATTTCACTTGGTGCTGAAACGTCGCGCAATGCAGTTGGCGAACAACTACATATGCAGTGTCTTGAAAATTTTGTTTAATATTTTTTTCGCGCATCGAGAATTTTACAAAAATTTTAAACAAACTACGAAAACCTTTTTTCGTACACCACAATAAAATATGCGTTACGGCGGTTACGATCTACGCAAAGCCTCCAAATCGAAATCACCCTCTTCGCATGGCTCGTTGCGGCTGAAGAAAGTACAAAACAGCGCTTGCAATTTTGTGGGGCGTTTCAATTTGAAAATCACCGATTCACTGAAACGTCTAAATCTGCAACGTTCTGCGGATATTTGTGAGTCGCCTGTGTCCTTTCGTGGTTCGCTGTTCGAACATCACGGTAGTGCTGGCAGTTATCGTGCCACACCGCCCTCGACCACAACCAACTTCGGCGACATACGCCGCTCCAGCCATAATAGTCCCGCAGCCGCAGCATCCAACAATTTGGCGCAGAATTATATTTTCGGTACAAATTTATGCAATTTTTCTGCACATAATCTGCTCAACGGTAAATCGACTATCAAAATTATTAACACTTTCAAGGAGCTCGAAGCCGAAGCCACAGCCAACCATCAGCAGCAGAGCACAAGCGAAAGTGGCATTGTAGCAAATAGTTTGCAACGTTTGAGAAATGATCGCAAGACGATATTTAAAGAACTTATCGAATTATCGAGCTGTGACGAATCATTAGAGTATCGCTTGGTCAAAGACTATTTGGAATATAATACATATTCGGATATTGAAAACGATTATGAATTCAAAGAATATTTACAACGCAAAAACTACAACGACATACTGGCGTATTTAGACGATGCACAGCCGAAAAGTCTCACATCGATGTCATCATCGGTGGCGCGAGCTCAATCGGCGCTAAGTAAGCATACGCTGAGTCGCGCAAAACATTTGGCCACACCAAAAGCGTTGCATTTACGTGAAAGCGATAAATGGAAATTTCGCGATCGTCTATGTAATTCGTGTCGCATAAGCGTGAGTTGTAATAAGCCACTAAAGTGGAGATCATTATGCGGCGACGCTACAAACACTAACACCACAAATACCACCGATACGACTACCACTTCTAACAATCTCACAAACGAAAGCACTGTTCCCGATACAATTTCACCGGCTGATGACACAGCGGAATTCTTTTCAAATTCATATAGTGAGACTTTGAAATTTTGTCAAGAATTCTTTGAGGAGAGTTTGCAGAAAAAGTCTGGTTTTAATTTGCCGAAATTTGATGAAAGCAACAAATTCAAACAAGCAAATTACGAGCGTATTTTACGCGAGTTCGTTGGCGCGCAGGGTTTTGCGTCAGTGGACGCTTATGTTGCGGCTAAATTCGGGCAGATTTTCAACATGGAATTCGGTAGACGAAAGGCAGTTGGAGCAGGTCATTTTAAAACCGGTAGAAATACGGTAAAATTTAAAGTTTAAATTATCAGTTTCCAAGAAAGTTGTTGAGAAACTGCTTTTGATCGAATCTGGCAAGGAATGTTATTATGCATCCTGAAAGGATTAGTGACTAGGCCTCACATGAACATGATGTGAATAGTTTAGGACTTCAATATACCAAAGTACCGATAAAGGAAAATTGTTAATATGTAATGGGAAAAGGAGTATAAGAAAAAACAAGACCGTGGGTAATATGATACGAAAATTCCCTTGATTAGTGGTTTTAGTCAAGAAGAAATATTTTAGGGAAAGAAAAACTCACTAACAACACCTACATTGTTTGGGCTTGTGCTCTTTAGCCGCTTTGTTTTTTTTTTATTATTCCTTTTTTCTGTAACAAATGTTCTGTTCCTTAAAATAATGCAATCTTTCTCATTTCGCTTTCTTCCATTGCCTACTTTAGAGGCAGGCTTTATAGATCTTAAGGTCCTTGAATTGTGATAAAAGACCATTATGCTTATGCCTTAAACATTTTCTTTCAGGGCTATCGCGATCAAATGCTATCTGAGGAAATGATGCATCTTGTACCCGCCAGCCTACAGGGCAAAGAGGATGTATTATTTGGCAATTTGCACGAATTGTATACATTTCACAGCGATGTCTTTCTAAAGGATCTGGAGAACTGCATATCCACGACGGAATTGGTGGCGCTGTGTTTTGTGCAAAGAGTAAGTAACTAAGGAATTTGTTGATTACGAAAGTGAGATCGAATTCGATAATAACCGCAGCAGAGACATCGAAAGTTACCACTTGCAGTGGATCACTGCTCTGAGCTTAAACTAACATAAAATACATATTTTCTCTCTTCTCAGCGCGACACCTTCTATCGTCTCTACTCCTTCTACTGCCAAAATATACCGCGCTCCGATCGTCTACGTGAAACGCTCGTCGACACGCATCTCTTCCTGCAAGAATGTCAAAAACGTCTGGGGCACAAACTGCCACTCGGCGCCTATCTGCTCAAACCCGTGCAACGTATCACAAAGTACAAATTATTATTGGAGAATCTGCTGAGCTCCAGCGATAGCGGTAGCTGCACCAAAGAATTACAAAAAGCTTTAGATTGTATGCTGATCGTATTGCGTTGTGTGAACGATTCAATGCATCAAGTGGCTATAACGGGATACCCGGTAAGTAAACGACTTGCCATGCTTTCAAGAAGCTATGCTATGCAGTGAATAACTCTCATCCGATTTCATGGCACAGAGCAATCTTTCGCAGCAAGGTGAACTATTGCTGCAGGATCCCTTTCAAGTGTGGACGGAGTCGAAAAAGGATTTGCGACTGCGTAAGAAACCACAACAGCGTCACATATTTCTCTACCAAAAATCGATTATCTTCTGCAAGAAGACCTCAAAGCCTGGTCACAATAAGAGCACCTATCAATTTAAGCATCAACTGAAGGTGAGACACATTTAAAATCATGTATTATGGAACGATTTTCCGTCATTCCCTTGTCAAGTTTGGTCTGGAGACAAACAGATTTCGGCTAATATGCGTAATCTTTTTTCGTTCTCTGAAACGCTTTGTCTCCAAACCAAACTTGACAAGGGATGACGGAAAATCGTTCCACAAAACATCATTTTCCTACCCTGTCGGAAAAACAAACAACCAAAAAAAATTTTAAATCACTGACTCTACTTTGTTTTCCTTTTTTTATTCACTTCTCTTCACAGTTGTCACAAATCGGACTCACCGAATCGGTGCGCGGTGACTCGACTCGCTTCGAAGTTTGGCTACAAGGACGCCAAGAAGTCCATACGCTACAAGCGCCCACCGAAGAGGTGAAAAATAAATGGGTTACAGAAATTAAACGTCTGCTACTCAATCAGCTGGAAGAGCTGAAAGGTGAAAAAATCAAACAGTATGGCATGAATCATCATGGCCTACGCCAAACCACCTCATGGGATACGCCAAATATTTTACTCGGTATGACACAGCGCGCGATGAGCTGCGATGCCTCATCCGAGTCATCGAATCGCAATTCGAATTGTAGCAGTGATGATGCCTACCCACTAGGAATGCCGACCGGTAATGGCCATGTGCATCTACACGGTAACGGTAGCATTGGTAGCGGTGGCAGTGGTGGTGGTGGTGGTGGTGCAACTTCTGGCGATAAGGAACAGCAGGAAGCGAGCGGTTGGAGTTCGGATTATTCGAATAGTGAGGACGAAATGTCGATTATTGAAGACAACAGTACACCGGTAAGTTAATGGGGTTGCCAGTAAATTGGGTTGGCGTTGGAAGCATAACAAAAAATACTTTTTTAAAATTGTTTTCTTCTTACTTATTTGTTATACATACATATATACATATTTTAGAACTTAGAATATAATATTTTTGGTGAGGTATGAACTTACTTAGTTGTATAATTTTTATTATTATTTATTATTAAAATTATTTTTTTAACTCTACAAATTTTATTAAAACTATTTATTTTTATTGGTTTTGGTTTTATTTTTGGTATTTTTTACGAAATTCGGTCTTTTTATATTATTTTTTTATTTTTTATATTTTTTTAAGCCATTAACTGCATTTTGTTGTATAAAATTTGTTTTCATATTTTTCCCATTTTCTTCCTTTTTTTGTTTATTTGTTGTTGTGTTTTGTTGTTTTTTTTTTTTTCATTTATTTTTTCACATTCATCCAACACTTTGCATAGTTTTGGTCTACTCCATGTTTTATATTTTATATCTTATTTAATTTTTTTGGGTTCTCTTTTTTACTTTCATGCACAAAACACTTTGTTTAAAAAATTATGCGATATGTTAACCTTAAATTGCAATTGATAAAATGCAACCCTGTACAAAATGTGCAATGTGATGCCGTTTTTATGTGTAAAACGTATTAAAAAAAATATGAATAATAATAAAAAAAATCCACAACAACCACCAAAAACCATACCTACAATCGCGTTCAAAAAAATTACAGCGTTTTATGAATTTTTTGACACATTGGACCGATAATAGTAGTAATGCTGGTGGCTCATATCCTCGCACTAACAAGTCCAATTCCAAATTTTATGTCTCCGTGGAGCATTGAGCAGCTGCGCAAACAACAAATGCGGAAAGGAGCCATTATTAATAAAGTAAATAAAAAAAAAAAAAACGAAATATGGATCGGAAGTTATACTCACAAAAACCAAACATAAAAAGTATGATAATTTACGATGAAAATGACAATTAAAGTACAAATATTATTTAGTTATATTTAAAAGTGTACAAAAATGCTTGAGACCTGCATAAATATATACCAGTGCAATAGAGAAAACGCTAAATATATACATAGTAGCTTTTAGACAACCAAAATTATTTTAAGTGCTAAATATGTAAATAAATATGACAAAGCAAAGCTTTGCAAATGCTAATTAAGTAGTAGATTCAAAAGAACTAGTAAAAAAAGCACAAAAGAAATTCCTTATATGCTCATTCATCAAACGAAAGCCAACAGCAAACTCATGAGAAATTAAAGTTCCCCCGTTTTCCTCAAAACACTCTAGCCACCCAATTTACATTACACAAAAAATCTATACCAACACAAACCCCTTAAAGCAGTCGAATTATTCGAAAACATACTCAATACCCAAAAATGCAAAATTTTTCCTAATTTTTGCTCATTATGAATAAAACACTTAAATTCCAAAAATTGGCAGTAAATTTCAAAAAAGCACTTTATTTCAAATTTACACAACCGACAGATGTGGGTTAATTACCAGAAAGAGAGAGCAAATATCATCCATAACTTTCTCCACTTACTCCATACACAGCACAGAGCCAAAGACAACTTTGTCACACTCACTCAGTACCTATATCTACACTGTTTCGTGCTATCACTTTTATAAGCTCTTCAGTTTCTTGCATTTCATTTCTTTATTAAGCACATAAATCTATCTCACTCTTTCTATTTGTCTGTTTTACTATCTTTCTCTCTTAACGCAATCTGTCTATTTCATCGCTCGTGCTTTTCCTGTTTAATACATATGTATGTATAGACATCCTGTTCGAAGTACAAGCGTCTTCAATAAATTTCTGCTCATCTTCTCTGTATGCATATATATCGCTCTCAATATCACTATCTCGTTCTAACGCTCATATATTGTCATCACATCGTCATATATCGCTCTTGCTTCCTCAAAATCCCACCGTTGTCGTCGTTCGTGATCGTGCAACCGATGTGACGTCGTCATCATCATTCATCATTGCGTCAATTTCATCATGCGTAGAAATAAATTTAATGAATATTCATTAAACTCAACATCATACAACAAATATAAGTGTGTACATTAAATAATTCTACGTACACATAAACGTAAAAAAAAATGTATGGCAGCACCGGTCAATAAAATAATGCGTAAGTTTTTAGCAAACTCAATAAAGTTAAGTTTTAGCATTTGTTTTTTTTTAATACACACACACACTCAAATTGATTGCTGATTCTCAAAATAGCTATTACTTGCTGCAATAGATTATTAAATTAAATGTGAAAAGTTCTAAATTAATAAAAATATGTACCTACTACTTACTGAGCAGATACTATCTACAAGTTAAGAAATCTGGCAACACTACACGCTACTTTTTTAAAGTTTAATTGATAGTTGAAAGCTTTTTGAAATTGATATTAAATGTATCCAATTGGCCGTTACTGCGTTTCATTAGGCGTTTTGTAGCAATTGCATAATCGTGAGCGGTAGCTCAATAACATTAGCGTCTTTTAAATGCACGATTTGAGTAAAAATACAGTATAAATATGTATTTCTATAAATAAAGATATATTAAAAATTATACATACAAACTAATGATACTATATATGTATATGTCACAATATTAAGTGAATACTAAACAAAAATAAAGAACTAACCACAAAATTTACCTACTCACAATTAACCCGTTCGCTGCCAAACCAAACAAACGCTCAACAAATCACATCCAAACACAGCCATGCATAGCACAGCACAAATGAATATAAAAAATATATAAAAAAACATAAAAATTGTTAAGTGCATAAAAAATTGCGTTTATACATATATCTTTTTATTTTTTCTTTTCTTTTTTTTGTTACAAATTTTAGTTGAATTTAAAAGATTTTTTGAAATAGAGTTCTTTACGAAATTTTTAATAGTAGATATGTAAACATGCTTGAAATGTATTTTTAATACTATGTATATTTTTTATGTCACAAATATATATTTTTTTAATTATGCCGCTATCAATAAAAAATACATATGCTTGAAACGCTTTCATTGCTTATCTTTTTTGCTTTTGCTTAGAGTTCTGCAGTACGTGTTTTTGCTTTGCAACACATTGAATTCTTATATGTATTTTAAATGCATATTTGCATATGTCATCACAAGCCGGAAAGCTTAATAATTTAAAGAAAACACATGCTACTATGTATAAATAATTTGTTAAATGCATATACCAGAAACGCTTTTTGTTAATGGCATATTTTCCTTGATTCATACATTAACCCTTTGACTACCTACTTAAAATATATGTACATAATGAAATGTTTTAAGCAAATGAAAGTATAGGTACATTTTCTTTGCCTTTGAAACCTTAATTTTTAGTGGTAATTAAACATATTAAGTGCATCCTAAAACAAGACAATAAAATACATACAAATAGTAAAAAGGAAAAAAATAGTTCATAACCATTCCCATAACACCAACCTCACTGTTTCTGCTTAGAGGAACAATTAGCGAATAAAAAATGACAAGTGACAACAACTTACAGTCTCTGTTTCAAAAGTACCTATTCATAGGGGGTATTTTAAGTTCAATTCAAACTTGCTGAAGGGGGGAAAAATATGTTGGTTGTAAAGATGAGGAAGCTGTAAGAACCAAGTTTTTAGTTTTGCACTAAACGATAAAAAAAAAAGATTTAAAATTGCTATAGCAACACAGAAAACTTTCCAGTGTGACTTTATGAATTAGAAATAGGAATTAATAACCTTTTTTTAATAAAAGCCTGATAGTCAAGGGGTTAAATGTATTTAATAAGCATTAAATGATAAGCTTCATACACAAATATTTACATACATATATACATATGTACATCTGCATTTACACCAGAGCTTTAAAGTACTTAAATCGTATGTAATTTTAGGGCAGTAAATTTGTAGCCCTCGCCGATTATGCGGCAATGGGTCATTCGGAGGTGTCGATGCGCGAAGGTGATACGGTTGAATTGCTAAAGGTTGGCTGTGCTGGTTGGTGGTTTGTGCGCGATTTAGGTAATTTTTTGTTGTTGTAAATATGTATAATATTCATATGCTAAAACATTTGCTTGATTGCATGTATGTATGTATATACATATCGCACCCTAAATCATAAAGTGGCACAACTCAAAATTCAAAAATTTTCAGGAGAGCCAAAAAACTTTTTTTCATTACAAGTAATCGTATGGCAAAGGGCCGGGTATAATCGTTATTTTTCGGTCGAAAGAGACAGTTATTCAAAAGTTTTTTTTTGGCAATCGCTAGAGATATGTTCCGTATAACCGTTTATGAAAAAAACTCGATTTCGAAAAATTTTGAGTTGTGCCACTTTTTGATTTAGGGTGCGATATATAAGCTTGTGAAATTTTAATCAAAAATTATACAAATAGCAAATTTAAAATAATAAATACATATATAATTTTTTTTTTTAATTTAATACCAACGTACAAATTTTTCTTATTCTCCTTAATTTTCTTCCACCACACATAAAATCGTTACCCAACAACATTTGCCACATTTCACAGAAGCCAACGCAGAAGGCTGGACACCGGCGGCATATTTGGAACCGCTCAATCGAAAATCTTCTCGAAGCTCGAGCCGCAATCAAGAGCGAATAAGTTTGGCGAAATATGCTGAGTAAACAAGATATAAGAAGTTGAAAAAGTAATAAGCAGTGAAGCAAGAGTGGGCCTTTTTGTATAAAAAAAAAACAATATTTTCAAAAAACTCAAATCTACAGTGAAATAACTATATAAAAAGTATATCTTTCTACAGATAAATACGTACATATGTACATCTAAATATCTATGCTCTATTCATATACCTTTAGAAAACTAAATCTAAACATTTATTAAACTACAAAACTTAACAACTACAAAACGCAAACAGGAATCCAATTGATATTAAATCCCCGAAAAAACAGCTTTTAAATATTTACAATTTACTATTGTAAACAAATTTCGCTTTTGAAACAAAAAAAAATTTAAATAAACTTTTTGAGACTTACATAAATCTGCATCATATGTATGTACATATGTATGTATATGTATACAAAAAATGGAAAAAAAAATAAAATAAGATAAAATAAAATAACATAAAACAAAATAAAATAAAATAAAATAAAATAAAATAAAATAAAATAAAATAAAATAAAACAAAACAAAACAAAACAAAACAAAATAAAATAAAATAAAATAAAATAAAATAAAATAAAATAAAATAAAATAAAATAAAATAAAATAAGATAAAATAAGATAAGATCAAATAAAATAAAATAAAATAAAATAAAATCAAATAAAATAAAATAAAATAAAATAAAATAAAGTAAAATCAAATAAAATAAATAAAATAAAATAAAATAAAATAAAACAAAACAAGATAAAATAAAATAAAATAAAATAAAATAAAATAAAATAAAATAAAATAAAATAAAATAAAATAAAATAAAATAAAATAAAATAAAATAAAGTAAAATAAAATAAAATAAAAGAAAAGAAAATAAAATAAATAAAATAAAATAAAACAAAATAAAATAGAACAAAACACAATAAAATCAAATAAAACAAAACAAAATAAAATAAAATAAAATAAAATAAAATAAAATAAAATAAAATAAAACAAAACAAAATAAAATAAAATAATATAAAATAAAATAATATAAAATAAAATAAAATAAAATAAAATAAAATAAAATAAAATAAAATAAAATAAAATAAATTAAAATAAAATAAAATAAAATAAAATAAAATAAAATAAAATAAAACAAAACAAAATAAAATAAAGAGATAAATACGAGTAACAGGCAAATAATTAAATTTTCAAAATCATAAAGCTTAACAGGTCTATGGAAAACAAACACTTGAAAATAATTATAATTAATGCTGTATCTAATTAGTGCAAGTATGTACTAACATATGTATATTTATAAATATATATGTATAAGTATTATTTAAGCATGCAAATATGTTGGCATGATTTTTTTAATTTTAAAAAGTATAAAGAGCTTGAATTACATATACATAAGTATATTTGTTAGCATTAAGTTTTAAGCGAATGCTTAATATTACGCGTTGTTAGTTTCATTGACGCATATTGAATTGTTTGATTTTGTTTTTAGTGTCTATATAAGCGAAAATAGTTTGTTTCTAGTCTCATAATATAGGCAATACATACAAAAAAAAAACAAAAAGCATACATAAATAAGCCTTTTATTTATAAGAATTAATTATTGAATTAAATGAAGTTAATCATATTTTATATTATGTATTATTTTTATTTTGCACATTAAGATTATGTACAGTTATTAAGTACATACATACATACATAGTTTAATAAAAAAGTTGAATAAAGTGAAGTTATAACAAATATAAAAAAGACTACTTTTATTTCTTAGAGGTAAGTATTGAAAAAAATTTTATAAAAATAAAAACTTAACTCAAAAAATGTAAAAACGCTTTTTTTTCGCAGAAAATCGATTTTCTTATTTTTGTTTTTGGTAAAGTGAAATACATATCGTCCCTGCGAATAAAAAACAGTTATGTATTTTTCAGTAACCTTGCAGGAGAGCAAAAAAACTGATTCCTGGCGTCCATTGGCAAAATTTAGCTAACTTTTAATTCGGAAAGGATGGTACTATATCACTGTTATTGATTTATGAAAAAATAAATCACTTTTTTTTACCCATTGCGACGTGATAAAGATCTGCGCCTTTTGAATGTACATAGCTGTTTTTATACACAATACACGCGCATACTTTATTTGATAACTCCTAAACCAAACCAGATATGAAAAAACTGCAATAAAAAAAATTTACATAAAAAGTGCTACATTAGTTTAATTTTTGCCAAAAAAAAAAAAGAATTTGGGACCACTGTGCATTGGTACGATTTTTTCGCTTCCGGCAAATGATCAGTAACCATGTATGTATATATTTTATTAAAACGGAATATAAAAAGGAAGGTAAAAATTAAGCGCTTTTGGAGAGCTTTAACCTTTAACTTGCGACGTGGTGGTAATTTTTACACCGACTTATAGTTTCTTTAAATATCTCTTTTAACTTACCGTCCAGCAAGTTTACTCTCATAGTAACTTCCCATCTCTTTGTAATTATTGACCCGTTTTGTTTTTATGGAGGAAGGTGTAACATTTGACGAGGAATGATGATGGCGGTGTAAAAATTACTCCACGTCTAGGGTAACGTTAGTTTTTCTTCGAATGCAATTTTTTGAAATTTACCACTTCTCACTTCTCTGCAGTATTTTGATGCTTTAAGAATCTCCTCATGTCATCATAATTATCGATCAGTATAGTTTCTATGGTGGAAGGTCTCAAATAACGGATAAATTATGCTATCGGTGTAAAAATTACCACACCTCAACGTTAACGTAACTTTTTCTTCAAAAATAATTTATGTATTTCTATTTAAAATTTCTCTCACTGGCAATTTGACTAACATGGATTATTAATTTTACCACTTCTTCAAATGATTATTGGAAGAAAAATTAAATAATTCGTTTCGTGGTTCATTTTATACGCTCACGTTATTATGAAAAAAACTTCAAAAAACTTCTACAAAATTTTTTTTAAATAAAATTCCTATTATATATTTAAAAATATATATTTTTTATGAAAACCCGTCTATGAAGTTTAAAGAAAGTTTTTGTTTTACCTTTTATCTATAAGGTTCTCATGGCAGGGGAGCGCTTCCTTCCAATGACATGCAATGTTAAAATACAATGAAGAGTGAAATTAGGAAAGGAGCGCTTGCTGCTAACTATGGAGCTCTCCCATAACATTAATGGGGCGCTCCAAATCCGGTTGGGTAGTTTGCGTTGACGCAGACGGACAGCCAGATAGATGGACATGGCTTAAATAAATTGTTGATTGAGTAAACGCCATTGAATTGTTTTCTTTTATTTAATTTACTTTTATTAAATTATAATTATTTAATATAAACATTATTTTTATTGAACTTTACAGAAGTTTACATACATACATATTTGCAATTTTAACAATTATTTTTTATTATGTATATGTAAATATGTATTAAGGGTTGATTAGTACAGAACAGCTTTATACTTTTATTCTTAATTTTTTTTTTCATTTACATACATCGGGAAAAATAAATCAAAATAGCCACTGTAATATTTGTTGTTGTTTTTTCGACTTTATTTAACTGTTGGTTACATAGCATATTTACTTGCTCGATAGTAATAAAACAAAAATTCTTTCTTAAATACTTAACCAATTATTACTTTTACTACAATACCCATTCATATTTAAAATAAATTGGATATTAACAAAAAAAAAGCAATACAAATATTTAGTACAGAGCATTAAAATACAATTTATGAAGACTTTGGCGTATTCGGACGATAATGGAATGTGATTTTTTTCTTTTCCAGCCAAATTCTTGATACATTGGGGACACAAATTCGAAGAACGAGAACAGATTTTTGTTTGTGATATATTGAAAAGTTAGCAGCAAGCAATTTTTGAAAAACTTTACACTACCCTTTATAGGTAATATGGTAATTAAATAAGTTTTTAACAAAGGTTTTTAAACTATGTATATATGTATTTGAATATTGATAAAACTGTAAATACCGTTGCGTTAATTAAATTTTAATTTATATTCACAATTCAATAATAATGACGACAAGGGTAGTATTGTACGTATGTAATGATTATTCATTAATTTGGTGCATTTGTGTTGAGCTGTCGCAATTGTACACCAATTTTGATGCTGTTCAGCAACATTTGCTTTTTGTTGCTCTTCCTGATGCCGCCATTCCACTTTCTGCAGCTAAATCCGCGTATACGCAAACCTTACTTAATTCATGAATAATAGAGTTGGGAACAAAACCAGAATAGGTGCAAGTGATTGAAATGAATTTTTTTGCTATGTACATAAATGTATGTACATATGTACTTGAAGTTGCTTTGTTGCTGCACACTGATTTAATTGTGTTTCAATTAATTTGCTGTTATTCGACTATTTACATAGAACTGTTGTGCTGAAAATAGGAGTGTGAGTACATAAATGCAAGCCGCAATCCAGCAATTGTAGGCGTTCTAAAAATATAGGTAGAAGAAAAAGAAATAAATTGAAGTTGTTAAATGGAGAGCAAGTTATTTTTAAATTCTTTATTATTTATTCTTTTAGGCGTTTGCTCGGGAGGTCGAAAATTTGCTGCTAGGTCTTTTAAGGAGCCAATAGTCAAATTTCCTTTACCGATCCATGTCCAGCTGTTTTCTCTAAAAATTACATATCGGCAAACTCTGAAAATGTACCTGATTATATGCGGCTTTAGCTGCATTATAGAATTCGTCGATTGAGTGATACTCCTCTAATATTGGAAGATCCTCTACCAGCGCAACGCTATTTATGTAGAAGAAAAGTCCCATCAGCACCTGGTGCAAGAAGAAAATGTTGAATTAAAAATTTTCTAAACAATATGCCAACTTAAAAGAAATGCAAGCCACAAGCGCCAGAAAAAATCCAAGTTCCTTTATCTTTGGCAAGCCATAAATACATTTGCAATCAGCACTCACCAATTGTATGATTCCCCAGACGGAGATAATCAGACCGCAGAGCGACAATTTTGGCCCACAGATTTTCATTTTTATGGCTGCTGTTGTTCTGTTTTGGTTAATACAAACTTTGGACTATCTCCCTTGAGTTTTCACTATTTTCAACCAAGAAAATTTACAAAAATTTCCTTAGCAGTCTTTAAATTGGTGTTTGAAGAAATTCGCAAGAAAAATAGCAGTCAGGTGAAAAAATTAATCACATGACAGTTTGAGCCAGATGAAGAAAAACGAATTGTCAAAATTTGACATTTGCCAACTTTGGGTCTTTTTATTTCTTTTGGAGGATTTTAAGATAGGGCTATTCACACAAATTTTTAACAAAATGGCTACGTTCAGAAGGCGCAACCGTGGCGCAACAGTTGCGCAACTGTTGTGTTTTATCTTCTGAACGCAACGTTGAGTATTTCTGATCAACACAACATGTTGTGAGTTTGGAGACTTTTTTCCATCGTAAATTTTTTACGCTCACTTTAGACAACATGTTGAGCTTACGATTTTGACATATGTACAAAAATATAAATAGTATTTATGAATTTTTGAATGTAAAAAAAATGTTTCAAAGCCGCGAAATTATTGGCGATTACGTTGGGGATAACTATAATAATAATTTGTGTATTTAATGCATCAGCTCGTTCAGAAGGCGCAAATTGTATCACTTTCCGATTAGTGATATCTACACAACAGTTGTGCTCAACCGTTGCGCCTTCTGAACCTAACCAATGTATTTTCTTTTTTATATTATATTGGAATCAATGGGTGAGTTTCTAAGACTGAGCTGTTGTGCAACTGTTGAGTGTCTGTCTTAGAAACGCACTGTTGAGTAATTCCGCTCAGCTCAACAGTTGGCAACTTTTCGCCATTTTTTGCATCACAAATTTTCTTCGCTACTTGAGCTCAACATGTTGTGTAAAGCCAAACAGCTGATAAATTCATCAAACCGTTTCTAAGGCACTCTGCACACGAGGCGTATCGTCACGCATACGAGACATTTTATGTAGCGTCGATTTCCCTACGCCTCAATATCTGCACACGAAGCGACGTGAAACTTCGTTGCACAAAACAAACAAACAAATTAATAATACGGCATTTGCTTTAAATTTCGAAGCTTTAAATAGAAAAGATGAAAAATTTTACGGAATCTTCAATTTTCTTTCATTATACACTCATTTTTTCCGATTTTTTACACAAATTTTACTGCTTTCATAAATTCCGCCAAGTGGAAAAATGTAAACAAACATCTTCTTCTTCCTGTTTTCTAAGCGTAGTACGCCTAGCTACCAGCACTGCTTTACGCCAAGCGACATGTAGCTAGCATACTTTGACGAATGCATGAAGCTGACGACTCGTGTACAGCCCTCAATTGAAATATACGTGCGCGACATCAAAGCGTACAGCTTTCGTCTGTAGTATCTAATACGCGTCTAAAGCAGTACGCTCCGTGTGCAGAGTGCCTAAGACGTAGCTGTTTAACTCAACTGCTACACAACTGTTGGCAACTGTTCAGCTCAACAGTTGCGGAGCAGCTTTTTCTTAGAAACTCACCCAATATGATTTGTAAAATTATCAGGCCTATACGTAGCTCCAACGATAACCAAAAATTCAATGAAAAATTGACGTACGAGAAATGCACAAGAAAAATTCCTTTTGTGGTATTTTCTTTTGCAGTACACGCACGCAGCTATCAAGAAATTTTATACATTTTCCAATACTTTTTTTTTTTAAAGATTTTTAGAAAAAGTGCACAACCGAAAAGAAATAATGAATTTCTATCATTTCTTCAAGGAAATTTAACAGAAGAGGTAAATAAATGCAAGCCAACAAGGCTAGTGCTTAAGCTCAAATTAGTTATGCAGTAATAGTTTCGTTATAAAACAGCTGATCAACCAACCTTATGGGAAACAATGGGTGAGTTTCTAAGACAGAGCTGTTGTGCAACTGTTGAGTATTTGTCTTAGAAACGCACTGTTGACTAGTTCCGCTCAGCTCAACAGTTGGCAACTTTTCGCCATTTTTTGCATCACAAATTTTCTTCGCTACTTGAGCTCAACATGTTGTGTAAAGCCAAACAGCTGATAAATTCATCGAGCCGTTTCTAAGACGTAGCTGTTTAACTCAACTGCTACACAACTGTTGGCAACTGTTGAGCTCAACAGTTGCGGAGCAGCTTTGTCTTAGAAACTCACCCAATAGCCGTGTTTCACATACGGTGATCCTAACCCAGATAAAAATTTTTGCATGTAAATGCAACAACAAAGATTTCAGCTCGATTAAACCAGATAAATTGCTGGTTCAATTTCTGATCCGCCCTGTTCGATTTGTTTTTTCCGTGCTGATTTGGCAGCACAGTGCTTTTTTGATTTGGCAGAACTGAAAAGTGACATTTGTGTATGTATACATATATATAAATACACCCTGCAGTAAATTTGTTTCACTGCTAAATGATCATTGATCATTCTTTGTTGAATATTCATCACTATCGTTTTGCGTTGGTGCAAGCAAGCAAGCTATATTGAAACACCAAACGAAATACCATCTAGGCGGTTAAAAACCCATGAGCCAGCTTGTATTTCGGTAGGTTTTTTGACATTTGGCAGCTTTTCTGACAAATTTTTCAATTTGACTACTATAAAACAAATTATATTTAAAATAAAAAATATATGGAAATAAAAATTTCAAATTTGCCTCTTGTAAGCTTCTGCTTTGGCCGTAAGGGGAAAGAAGAAGTCCGGAAGAAAAATTATACTGCGCACTGGCTTATCCTTATAACATGTAATACATAGCTATCCCGCCATTTGAGTTTCATAATTTATTTCAGTAATTTAAATTCAAATTTCCAAAAAAATAATTTTTGAAATAGTTATTTTCATTTAGTTTGAAGTTTAAAGTCAATCAAATTGTTTTTGAGGGAGTATTTGTCTCTTTTCAACGTACAGAAGAATTGTTTTTGCGCTATTATAACTCTGACGAGTTTTATGGCCGAGCTTCTCTCCCAATTCGAGGTGTGCTCCTTTTGTTTTTCCTACCATTGGACAGTTTTATGCCGGCTCCGAACGGAGTCATATAGGCATGAGGAAAGCAAACCATTTATTTGAAAAAATTCAGCAGCCTTTATATGAAAGCATTCATGATGAATTTCATCAGTGATTCATAAAGGATTCATTTCAGATTTTTACTGCTGGGTATATGTTGGATATGCTTCTTCTTCTTTTTAGTTCTTTGCAAGTGCAGCCAATTTTCATTATGAGCCGGATTGTTTCAGTAAAAATTTATCTTAACCCAGACCCAGATGTAATAACTGAAATGCCCCTAATGTATTTGATTAGTGATTCGCTAGTCGGTAACGCTATCGGTAACAACCAAATGAATTTTGGTTTTCAGCCGTAACGCTAACCAGCTGATCGATTGTTTTTTTCAGTTGTTCACTGTCATGACCCAATAATAATATGGTCGTAGCAATCAAAAGAGAACACGCAATTAGCATTAATACAAAATATGATAATTTCGCAACCTAAAAAACCAAAAGAAGAAGAGCGACTCTATTGCTTTCGTCACCTTTATTGGGCTATGATCAACTGTTCAGCTATTTACTGTTACTGCACCAATAATCGACCAAATTAATACCGATACTGTTACTATTATGGAAATATAAGGCGCATTTCAGTTATTACATCTGGGTCTGAGTCAAGATAAATTTTTACTGAAACAATCCGGATTATAATGAAATTTGGCTGCACTTGAAAAGAAGTAAAAAGAAGAAGAAATATCAACAAACCATTTGTGATTTGAGAAAGTAAAAAAAAACAAAATAAAAAATCATGGATCAAGAATTATTTGAGGCAAATTTATATATAATTTAAATATATGACCTTTATACTCATATTTTATGTGTTACTTCCATAATTTGTTTTTTTTTTTCACGGCGTCTGAATGAAAAATATGGCCGACAGCTGCTTGTGTATATACATATACAAACATATACCCCGCAGTAAAAATCTGAAATGAATCCGTTATGAGTCACTGATGAAATTCATCATGAGGAGGCATCAGTAAATACTTTCATATAAAGGCTGCTGAATTTTTTCAAATAAATGGTTTGCTTTCCTCATGCCTATATGACACTACGTTTTTTCTCTGGTATTTTTGGTTTGGCCGCTGTGGTGCAGTGGGTAGAGTGCTCGCCTGCTATGCCAGAGGTCTCGGGTTCAAATCTCCAGAGCAAAAAAATCAAAAAATTTTTTCTAATTAGTAAAAATCAAATTATTGGGTTTTTTAAGAGCAGCGGTCACCTTTCGGCTGTGGGTGGCATACCCTCCGAGTGTATTTCTGCCATGAAAAAGCTTCTCACAAAAAATGCATTCGTCGTTCGGAGCCGGCATAAAACTGTAGGTCCACCCATTTAATAGGAAAAACAAAAAGGAGCACACCTCGAATTGGGAGAGAAGCTCGGCCATAAAACTCCACAGAGTTATAATAGCGCCATTGTATTATTATTATTGTATTATTGTATTATTTTTGGTTTGGAAAACCCACCGAAAGTCAAAATACAAAAACAATTCATCTGTACGTTGAAAAGAGACAAATACTCCCTCAAAAACAATTTGATTGACATTAAACTTCAAACTAAATGAAAATAATAGTTATTTCAAAAATTATTTGTTTGGAAATTTGAATTTAAATTACTGAAATAAATTATGCAACTCAAATGGCGGGATAGCTATGTATTCCATGTTATAAGGAGAAGCCAGTGCGCAGTATAATTTTTCTTCCGGACTTCTTCTTTCCCCTTACGGCCAAAGCAGAAGCTTACAAGAGGCAAATTTAAAATTTGTATTTCCATATACATATTTTTTATTTTAAATATAATTTATTTTATAGTTGTCACATTGAAAAATTTGTCAGAAAAGCTGCCGAATGTCAAGAAACCTACCGAAATACAAGCTGGCTCGTTGGTTTTTAACCGCCTAGATGGTATTTCGTTTGGTTTTTTCAATATAGCTTGCTCGCTTGCACCAACGTAAAACGATAGTGATGAATATTCAACAAAGAATCATCAATGATTATTTAGCAGTGAAACAAATTGACTGCAGGGTATATGTATATATATGTATACATACACAAATGTCACTTTTCAGTTCTGCCAAATCAAAAAGCACTGTGCTGCCAATTCAGCACGGAAAAAACAAATCGAACAGGGCGGATCATAAATTGAACCAGCAATTTATCTGGTTTAATCGAGCTGAAATCGTTGTTGTTGCATTTGCATGTAAAAATTTTTATCTGGGTTAGGATCACCATATGTGAAACACGGCTATAGTTAATGCATAACTAATTTAGGCTTTAGTACTCATACGTAAACTTGACTCGAATCACAATTACTTGAATCATGATAATTGATTCATAAGTTTGATTAGGTGTGGCAGCTCCAAACGCCAGTGTGTCATCAAAATTTCTGTAGTTTTTTGGTGTTTGGGCGTGGAAGTGTAATGAAAATAAATTTCTCATTTTTATTTAAAACAAAAAATTTAATATTTTATATTAACAATTTATTGGAATTAAAAGGTATAAGGTGATCCAAATGGGTGCCAGCAATCGTACAACACGCATAGCCGTTGGTATTTCGGCGGTATCTTTTCTACTATTTCTCATAGCATTCGTTTCGCCCTATTGGCTGGTCACTGATGGAACCATCGCACATCCACGTTTCACCAATCTCGGCTTGTGGGAGGTGTGCTTCCAGAATTTCACGGACATTCATCGCTTCTATGACAACGTTTTCGACGGTTGCATGTGGGTATTCGAAGAGGAATATTATATTATACATGATTTCCTCCTGCCCGGATTCTATGTAGCTGTGCAAGCTTTTGCCACACTTTGCTTCGTATTTTGCTTAATTGCTCTGCCTCTGACGCTGGCATTTTTGCGCACCTCACGCGACGACGATCGTTATGTGGTGCTGCTTATCTCGATCGGCTTCTGTCAAGTGCTGGCCTCCATATGCGCTTTTATTGCTGTTGTTGTTTTTGGTGCAAAGGGTGATTCGCGAGACTGGATGCCTGGTTGGCAAACTAATGATATCGGATGGTCGTTCGCATTAGCCGTCATCGGAGGTGTAATGCTCTTCCCCGCTGGCATTTTGTATATTGTAGAGGCACGTAGGCAACGTTATCGTCATTTGAATGAGATAAGCAATAAGGATACAATAAGCGAATATGGTGGTGGTGGCACTGCTCCTGTTGATGATTACTACCAGCAACAAGCTCAGCAATACTTTGCACCAGAACCAGTAAGACCCAGACGTCCACCACCAGGTCAGAGTACTTCGGCTGCGGCGGCAGCAGCTGCTGCTGCTTCGGCACCACATCCCACAGCAGGTGGTATACAAACAGATATTTGAGGCGTGGGAAGCAGCAAGAGATAGTATAGCAAGCGATATTTCAGCAAAGCGTAAAAAAATTTAGTAAAAATTATCTCAAAGAAGAAACTCCGTCCTTTAAAATCAAATTATCCGTCCATTATTGGATTTTGATTTTCCAAATTATTTAAGCTAAGTAAAAAAGTTTTAGTACCTACATATGGATGTATGCTGCTCATGTTAATAGGTTCTACCTATGTTTTCTAAATTAACATTCCGTTGAGTTCAGTAAAGCTGGTTTATGGTCTATCATGCATCATCTACTACAAGTTTTGTGGCATTCCATCTTATGCAAAATGTTTACACTCAATTTCTCCTTTTTACATATTCCTTGATTAAATTTTTTACCTACGTACCTAGAGTCTATTCACATGAGTAAAAGTGTACCACAGTCGCCTTCATGTTAAATGTTCATAAAAGTTCGAACATAATTAAGCACAAATTGTATTAAGCAATAAATATATATCATACATACTTACATATGTATATTCCAATTAAATTTTAAGTAAACAGATGACAAATCCGATTTAAACGATTGTATTTTATACTCGTACATATTATTATTGTTTTCACAAATTACGTCTTTATTATGTGTATTTTATGTGTAATTTTAACAGAATTTAATAAAGTTTTCAAATACAAATTTGTATACATATTTAGATACAATTAAAAAAAATTATAGTTTCTATCCAAGTAGGAATGTGGTCATAGCTGAATAATGAACTCCCGAGTTTCGTGCTGGGTGTATGATTATAGATGTGGTCGAAGCTGGAGTGTGTTTTGTGGATTTTATATTTTGGCATTATGACTCAATAATTATATTATTGGCCCATGTACGCTTATCAAAGAGCAATTATTGCCATTAAATCTAATCATAATTTGACCCTTCGGGTTATTTTTGCTTAAGACAAATATTTGTTACATGTATATGTATGTATATTCGTGGGGGTATGTATATCTATAAACAAAAAACGACTAGAGAGTTGTAATATTCCGCCTTTTTTATTTATGTGGCGCCATTTGATCCGTTACCAATACTCTCGTGCTTTCCTCCACCTGCATCAGCTTTGAGCCAATTCGTCGCCGTTTGCTCTTCATCAAGCTGATTTGGATTTGTCGTTTTCGGCTTTTCCACAATTACAAATAATTCTCGCTTGTTCGTTTCCAATTGCGCTCGCAAATAAGCTAACAGCTCCATCTCACCGCCTATACATTCGGGTTCGCGCAATTTTGAATCCAAATTATAATACTTTCCATTGATGCGTCGTATGGCAACCCAATGTCTTTTCTGTAGTGGCAATGTGACGAATCCAAATTTATAATCCGAAGGCACGTTTAGAATGAAACCGACAATTTCTTGTAAATTAATGCAGGATGGATCTCTAAAGACATATACATTAAATAGGGAAATAGTTAAAATATGTATAAGACTCAATGCACTTACTTCCGCTTGTCGAACCAAATCGCTTCACAATTCCGCATTTGCAGTGCCGTCATTATAACATTTATATCATAGTTGCCCAAGCCCAGTGGCGAACGATGCGGATTGATCCAAACATTTGGGCTTAGGTCATTACATATTTGATCCAATTGCTCTTTTGTATAAGCTGGCTGACCTAAAGCGATATAAAAACACAAATATGAATGTTTGCTTGGAGACGTTCGATTTATTTGCGTTTGTTTGTTGTCCTTTACCTTGAAATAAATTATTGAGCGTATGGAGAGCACACAATTGGCGGGTTTGCCTTTCGTGATAAATGGTATTTGTGGTTGATGCGGGCATTCTATGTTATAAAGCAGGTCTTAATTTGGCTTGGTTTTTGTGCAGCGAAAATGTTTATAACTTGTAATATTTTTGTTTAAACTTCTTTTATTGACGTGTATCTTATTTTTGACTATTGTAATTTTCGATTCTCTTTTGTGTTTTCTTTTATTTTTCTTATTATTTATGCACTCTTCCACACATAATCCAATTACCAGGTCGGTCCATGGTACATACACACAAACATGCCGTGAGCTGAATGTCAAACGGAATGTCAAAACTGAAAGGAGAACGAAAGAGAGGCGTACGCAAGACTGTCAAGCTCAGCCATCACCGCGAGCAGTAAAAAGTATATTTTTTTTCTGTTAAAAATCTAATTTTTATTTAATATACATATGTTAATAATACCTGTGTAATGAATATAATAAATATAGACTATGATAGATTTGTTTGTGGCTCATTTGTGAAAGGTTCATGCATCAAATTTGATGGCTCAGCTGTGATAGATTCGTATATCAAGTGTGACGGATCATATTTGACGGGTTAATATATCACGCTCGATGGATCATATGTGACTGGTATTTACATCAACATTGATGGGTATAAAGTGAAAGAGGAAAGAGTTCAGCTATATACATAAAATCATATGATTACGCATAAGTGGGAGCGAGATGCAAACTCACACGTATACACTTCACTCCATCACATTTTTCATATTGCCCTTAATAATGTGATAGGAATTCTTGATGGAGAGTGATGGATCACATGTGATCATCAATTGATTGGTCAAATGATTATCACGGCGCTTGCAGGGGTCATTCATAAATTTTAGTCAATTGCAAATACAACCCATAGAAAGAAGAAAAACTTACTACTGTGAATGTTTTGTTTTGGATTCAGTGATGCGTATTTTTTAATAGACTTTGACGCAGTTTCAAACTGAAAAATAGATTGATTTATGAATCATATAATAATCATGGGTAACAACTTAAAAGGTCTTGGTTACTTATATATTTATTTCTAGTTCAGACTACTCAAATTTCATTATTTTAGATATAAAGAATCTCATTTTAGGAAAATCATGAAATTTAATCACTTTCAATTTTAACTTTTTTTTTGTTTTTCACCACTAATAAAAGTAATGGCCATGAATGCACAAATAACCAGATTGTGCATTCAGCGAGCCCGCTATGCTTTAGGCTGGTATCGACCTCTCAAGAAACAGCTCAAGAAATTTTTGGATTTATTTCTTGAGTAAAAAATAGTAGTAGGCAAGAAATTTTGACGTTTAGTAATCCACCGTGAAAACCAAGTGAAATGAAGAAGAGCATCAAAAACGTAAACAAAATAAACCTTTTTGTAAACATAAGCAATTAGAAAGTTCTTGAAAATATTAAATAAAAGCTTTAAATATATGTTTTCAATAGTTTTATTTTGTTGTTATTTTAGGAAATCATCGAAAGCGACGAGGATGACTTTATATTACTGGTATATTGTGGTATATTGATGGCCGGAATGGAAGAAAATATGAGAAATCGATGCCAACTATGCCCTTGCATCATTAGAAAAATTGTGCATTCTATTTTTCGTTTCTTTTTTGCCATTTTCACTAACGATTTCCACAATTTTTTTTCAACACGCAACAAACGTCAAAATTTCTTTAAGAAATAAATGCTCGATGATATATTTCTTGACAAAACCTGTGTTGCTGTGTTCGCATAATGTTGAAAAATAGTATTAAAAAAGTTTACTAAATTTCTTGAGAGGTCGATACTCGCTCAAGAAAGTTTCACAAGAAAAATTTCTTGAGCATTTCTTGTACGTCATTTTATATGAAACTTTTGCATTTCTTGAGAGGTCGATACTAAGCTTTTCATCCAAAATTTGACAGAATGAGCTGATTTAGTGATGTACTAACATGGATTTTCTTTCACCCACTTTCGTTTCCGGTAATTTAAAACGAAAGATTGTGTGAGATAAATGCAATATTTATATTAAATAGCTAATTTCCATAAAGAAATATGAAGTGCCGCGTATTTATTTGTGTAAACAATAGTTCTATAAAGGTATTTTTTGCATGTTTGCAGATTATTTTTCTCGTAAATAACGTAGTTGATGACGTACTAACCAAAATGAACCCAGTCTCAGGGATGAACATTTTGCTGAATATGGCTGGGTGCACAATCCTCTTAATTTGAATCATGAGTAATAGCGACTCAGAATTCCATCCGTCTACCTTAGTGAATCAATCATAAATCGGAAGGAAAAAATGTGGCAACTCTCATATGCACATTCTCTTTGTGTATTCGCTTTGTGAGAGACGCAGCAAATTTTTTCTTTTGTGGTGTACTGCATTTTGTAGTGCAAAAAAATGTATTTTTAAACGCCAAAATTAAATGCAAGCAATTATTTTGCAATAAAAATTAATAGTAAAAGTGGAGCAGATTAAATTATAGTGCAGTTGAACCAATTAGAGTGCATAAAATTACCTTCAATAATTGTGCCAGACAGCAGCCAATTTGTTTTATATACACACACACACACAGACTGTCATACACGTAAAAGCAGTCCATTCAACTTTTGCATCAATTGGAACACAAAGCAATTGGAGCATATAGATAAAAAGGACGAGACGTGCTGCGCCAGACGGCTGCGAAATGGCTTCCGACATTGAAATTGGCAACATTAATAATTTCGAAAAAATACAAAATTTTCTAAATGATTCAGCTTATAAGGAAATCTTGGAGAATAGCGAAAATTTCAATACACGTTTGTGTATTGAACGCCGTCTGCGTATGCCGTTTCTCGATCCGCAGACGGGTGTCGCCCAAACGCATTGTGCCTTGTTCATGAAGGCGCGTCAACGTATGCCCGGTTTTCGCGATGGACAAATCTATACTTATCCATCGGCACGTTGGCGTAAACCGAAAAGGCAATACTTGCTCAATCATCATCATAGTTATAAAGCATATCAGTATCGTGAGCCGCATTATCATCAATCGGCCGGCAGTGCCGTTGGGCGTGATCATTATCAGGCCGAGAGTGCAGGTATGTGTAAGTATAATAGAACTGACAGATTTCCCTCTTCCTGTCCTTGTCCTTTAGCAAACGAAGTTTTATTGCTATCCGGTGAATAGTTTGGCAGATTATCAAATCGGACCAGAAAACACACAAATTTTAATTTTATATATTAGAAAAATAATATAATTATTTGTTTAATCTTTCAGCAATTGTCGCTGCCGATGGAAATTCTATGAGCGCTTCCGGTGACAATGATAGCAAAGACTCACATGCAAATCCTGAAAAGGATTGGTTCCACGAAGACATTGATATGACGCATTATCATCATGTTGATGACTTTGAGGAGGACTTTGAATCCGACAACGACTACGACGAGTCATACAGTAGCCGTGGTAAGCGTAAGCGTGGTTCACGCTCGGCTCGCAGGAGCACCGCTGCAACTGATGGTACGCCCAAGCGAGGTCGTAAAGGAGGTGGTAAGTAATCTAGTACGAATATAAATACAAATACATATATCTTTTTTTTTTCAATTCACCTTTACAGGCAGTCGTCGTCGCAATGCTGATGGAGAGGGAGGTGGTCGACGTCGTGGAGGTGCCAACAGTAACAATGCCAACACGGCTGCCGCCGCAGCAGCCGCTGCTGCTGCTGTTGCAGCTGCCGCCAGTGCTGTAGCATCAACCATGGAAATAAGCAATTCCAATTCAGCTTCGCCCATCGGCACAAACGATGACACATCGCAGTCAGCCATTGTAATACCACCTGCTACATCGGGCGGCGTTGGTACTACATTTGACAAGACTCTAGGCGATAATATTTCAGGAAGTGCTGCTACTGGTGGTGGAGAAGTGGCTGGCACATCGGCTAGTACAAGTGGCGGTGCCGCTTCGAGTGGTGCAGCTGCAGCTGCAACTACCACTGCCGCAACAACTGGCACCACAGCCAGCACAGCTTCAACAAGCGCAGCTGCACCTGCAGCTGCTGCCGTCACCGTTTCGGCTGGCGGTGCGATTAAGAAAGATTTGAAAGGTAAATTGCGTGCTGATCGAGAAGTGGCAACACCATCGACCTATTGCGATTTCTGTTTGGGAGATCAGCGTGAGAACAAAAAAACCAATTTACCAGAGGAACTTGTATCATGTTCGGACTGTGGTCGCTCTGGGCATCCATCTTGTCTGCAATTCACACCAAACATGATAATTTCGGTGAAACGTTATCGCTGGCAATGTATCGAATGCAAATATTGTTCCATATGTGGCACATCCGACAATGATGATCAATTGTTGTTCTGCGACGATTGTGATCGCGGTTACCACATGTACTGTTTGTCGCCGCCATTGATAACTCCTCCCGAAGGTTCATGGAGCTGCAAACTTTGTATAGATGAATTTCATAAAGATGAAAAATAATAAGAGAAAAATAATTAAAAAATTAAAGGCGTTGAGAACAATTATAATGATAATCGAGAAAACGAGAATGAACAAAACTTCCAGTATAAAGGTCCCCACAAACAGGAGCGATACGATACAGCCCAGACAGCAAAATCGTGTAGAACGCGATACGATTTGCATATGTGGGCTGTATCGTATCGCTTCTGTTTGTGGGGACCTTAAACAAGAAAAAAAAAAACTAAGGTAGGTTGCGATGTAGCATGTATAAAAGGACACGCTTGAAGTATAAGTATGTTGATATGTGAGCAGCCATCATGATTATAACTATATAATGAAATACTAGCAATAAGTTATATGTACATACTTCGTAATAATTTGATCGGTTTGCTGATCCCAGCAAAACAGATGCACTTGGTCTAGCTTCTTTTATAGTTGATATAATATCTTCAAAAATAATAATACACCAAGTAGAGATTTTTTATGTTAAGCTTTTGTATCCATAATCAGTGTATATTTGGTTTTTTTCTTGTTTATTTTTTGTATTCCAATTATAGCGCATTATTGTACTTCTTTAATACATTTATTTTCGATCAACTTTTAATATTGTCTACTTTAATCCGAATGTTATTCGTTTTACTACAATTCATTTCATTTTTTTATATCTTTTAAGCTTAAAGTTTATTAACACATGTCAAATTTTATGTTTCTTCTATGCAGTTTTAAATTTAATTGTAAATTCCTCGGAATCTGAATAAAATATGTGTAAACGATCTTCATACCATCATTAAATTGAAATATCCGGCTTGGTAGGGCATAAGCATGTAGTATTAAATCTTCAAGCACCTTTCTGACATGAGAGTAAATTGTTCCAAGTAATATATACAAAACTAAGAGAACTCACATATTAGTGCATTGTAAACTGTTGTTAAATACTAAATATGAAACAAATGACAGATATCAGTTACTAAAATGAATGAAATTGAAATTATTCATACTTAGTACAGACATATATACTTACATACATAAATAAATAGATCAGGATAAAAATTAAGCTCAGTATTTAAAAAATAAATGCATCTATAGTTGAAAAGTGGAACTAAAATAATAAAACCTGTATGATCAAATGTTATCTGCAAATATATGACAACATTTAAGCTTACAATAAAGCATGATGCGTATTATAATTAATTATATAAATATATATAATGTTTGACTTTGATTTCAAGAATTCAAAACGAAAGGAAAATGTTCGCTCATTAAAAGAGGTAAGCAGTTCTTTATACACATTTGTGCATACTGTATCTCAACCCTAACTAAATTGCGTTAAAAGGCGTTGCATTTCAATTGTAAATAACTCAGCGTAAAGGACTTTTCTAAATTCAGAAGTGGAATAGCCATGGGTAATGGCGCAATTTTTTTGGCGCTGATACAATAACTCCAGCGCCAGTCGTGGCGCCAACTCACGGTACTGGCGCAATAACACCTTTAGCGCAATTGTCATGGAATAATCGATAAATAAAATTTTTTCGTTTGTTACTGTTTACCATCCCTGTTTTATTTCTTTTGGCGCAATTCTGCTTACATATACGAGGGCACAATTAATTTAAATTTTCATAATCATTTGGAAACATATTCCGTATATTTGTGAAAATATGCTGGAAATTAAGGTCACTTAGACCACTATCAAGCATACATAATTGTGACGGTGTCATACGTATACATATACTATGGTGCTGTTATTGGCGTTGTGGTTGCGCCATTTTACACTAGCGGTATATTGGTGCTGGTGTTAGCGCACGAAATTGAGTCGGTGTTATATTGCAAAATTGAGTTGGCGCAATATTGAGTTGGCGCATTTCCCAAATCGGAGTTAGCGCAATAACGCCAGGGTTGGTGTTAGCGCAATTGCGCCGCGCAGCGCAGTGTTACCCATGCCTAAAGTGGAATAACTCGTCGTGCTCCTCAAGGCATGATGTTTGCCTTCTTTCTTAATAAAATTATTAGTTTATTTGCCGTTGTGGTGTAGTGGGTAAGTGCTCGCCTACCAAACCTAATTTTTGAGTTTTTTGCAAATACATATTGCCACCTCACGGCAGTGGGCGTCATACCCTTCGAGTGTATTTCAGCCATGAAAATGCTTCTCACAAACAATGCACTCGCCGTTCGGAGCCGACATAAAACTGTAGGTCCTCCCAATTAGTAGGAAAAACAAAAGTTAAGGAGCACGCTTTCAATTAGGAGAGAAGCTCGGCCTTAAAACTCGTCGGAGTTATCAAACGCGCCAGTGTATTATATATATACTAGAGTGCTGCCTACTGTCGAAACTACAACAGTTTTTCTAAATGTTTTCTTATGACTATGGTGCAACTATTATTTTTGTATAATTGTTTGTTGTTACTTTCACTGTTACTATTTGGTTGTTATTCCTGTTGATGCTGTTACTATCACTGCTACTATTTTGTTGGTGTTTTTGTTACTCGTCTTCACAATTCTCCTACCCACTCCTTTCTATTTCTGCTCTTTTCTTTCCTACTTATGCTTCCTTATTCTTATTACTTGACTTTGTGTTTTTGTTGTATGTAGTGCTGTTGCTACTTTTTTAGATTTGTACTTCTTTGATACTACACACCACTTCCAGCCAAACATGTTCACAATTGCATGGTAAGTTTGGTGAGCATGCACAAACTCACCTATGCGTGCGCTCTGTTGTATTCAAAAGCATGCAAGAACAACCGCATTTTCCAATCAATTTTAATCAAAATTGGCGCAGTTCTATTTGAGAGCAATACCTTTCCAATTGTGTTCCTAGTTTTAAAATCGGTTCAGTAGTTTCGACGGAGAAGATGGAATACAATTTATGTTAGCGTATTAATAATATATGTAGATATGTAGATTAGCATTTTGTACAACCCTTTCCTATCTTTCAACTTATATTTATGACGGCTTTGATTTGAGCCTTCACAAGTGAACTAAAAAACAAACAATTTAAAGGAAGAAAAAAAATTTTTTTTTTTTTTGAAAAAAACTTTTTTTTTAGTTTAATTACTTAATCTGTTAATTCCTTTGCCTTGAAAAATAAAATCTACAAAAAATTCAGAATAACAAGATCCAACATCTATTCGAGCATAAATCACAAATGCAGCAACAACTATATCAGGAGCAAGACGCGTTATTAGTGGATATGAAGGCTCTATCAATGGAAGATCTGCAAAATGATTGTCAAACAAGCGGCGCTGAAGGCACAAGCGAAATGGCGACACAAGAGACAAAAATACAAGAAGTCGAGTGTGACGAAGAAAGTTTGAGTGAAATCCATGCACCGCAGCAAGAAGTTAAGGAAGAAGATGGAGAGTTATTGGATTATCGGCAGCAATATCAACCACAACTTGCACAAGAATATAACTATCAACGAAACTCTAATAATTACAAGCGCCAATTAAATTCCAAGAAGACTGTCTCCTTCAAAACGTTGGTCGATATTTTCCAATTGAGCGATGCTTGGCAATTGCATGTGAAGAAGAGTAGTTTGAAAACGGAAGAGGATCAAGCGAAGCGTCGCATTTCCCAACGGAATTATTAGACGATGTGCATCTGTGCCGCTGCTGTTTTTGTATTGTGTTTAATGCACAAATAAAATAAATTTTTCGTCCTTATGTTGCATGTATGAAACTATGTATATAATATCTTTCCGATTGTAAAAAAATGGCAGATCTTTAGTAGCAATGTTTGTCATAAACATCCTTTTTGACCTTGTGTAAAATAAATCAATTAGTTTCAAAATACTAGCGGTTTCGTTCTTTTTTTTTTTTGCTAACGTTGCAATTTTTTCTTTTTACTACTCCTAAATTTGTTTGCAGTTTGTGGGAGGAAAATGTGAAATAGAGTAGGCAGTGATAAACTTAAGGGATATTCATACATGCATATTCAAATAGAAGAGCCTAGGCTAGACCTTCAAATTGTACATATATGAAGCTTTCGGTCACACCCTAATTTATAATAGGTACCTAACAAACGATGACCATTACAGGAGGCATAAATGGTATTGAATTGGTAATGAAAGAGTTAAGGTGTCGCTTTGTGGTTAAGTGAGAAATCATTGCCGAGTTATTAGCATTTACACCTTGTTGTAGGTATTTGCTAAAATATACGTATGTATGTTCTGTGCTATATTTGCTAACTTTCTGTGCTATATTTGCTAACTTTCACACATTTTAAAGTGTATTATGTACATATTTGCATATCTACATATGTATGCAAGTTATATACCTTTCTATCAGAATCTGCAGGTTTAGTTTTATTTAAATGAAGTGCATTTTTTAACTTCAGTTGATTTGAGTTCACCAGAATGGAACGTTCTCTCTGCCTTGAGCTTTGTGTCTTGTTGTTTTGTATTTGTAGCTTTATGATAACAAATATTAGTGGTGTACAAAGGACAAAAAGATTTCTTATATATCCGCGGCAAGCACCCACACGTTACCAAGTATGTATGCAGATTATAAAGAGCTTCCTGTCTGTAGAAATGTATTCAGGAATGGGCATTATTCAAAAATTGAATAATTAAATAACCAAAAAATAAAAATACATTTTTATTCTTAATTCTGATAATCTTGAATAATGAATAAATTCTTATTCTTCATTCGCAAAATAATTTGAATAACGAATAAAATTTTATTCTTCAGCAGAATATCTGAATAATGAATAAATTTTTATTCACATTATTAAATTTTTCTTGCTAGTCACACAAGTGAATGTTTTTTTCAGTGATTGTTCGAATACTTTCCCGTGTCCGAACCGAATATTTTCCCGAATCTGAAGTGAATATTTTTCCGAATATTTAACCGAATATTTTTCCGAATATTTCCCGAATATATTGCCGAATATTTTTCCTAATATTTTCCCGAATACTATGTCGAATACTTTCCGGGATCCGAAAGCGGATACGAATACTTGACCGAATATTTATCCGAATACTTTGCTGAATACTTAACCGAATATTTTTTCGAATATATTCCCGTATATTTTCCCGAATACTATGTCGAATACTTTCCCGAATCCGAAACCCAACGCAAATACTTAACGGAATATTTTTCCGAATTCGTGAATGAAACAAATTCGGGAAAGTATTCGGGTTCGGTTTCGGATGCGGGAAAGTATTCGGAAAAATATTGGAGAAAGTATTCGGTCAAGTATTCGGGTTGAATAACGTGAATAAAAATGTATTCATTATTCAAAGTTATCTGAATGAAGAATAAAAATTGATTGATTATTCAAGATTATCAGAATGAAGAATAAAAATATATTCATTATTCAAAATATTTTGAATGAAGAATAAAATTTTTTCTTATTTGAATAAAAATTCATTCGAAAACGACCATCCATGCCATGTATTATGTACATACATACATGTATGCAAATTAGAGTGCGTTTAAAATTCAAATTAACGATATTTTACTGCATCGCCCCCTCATCCTGTAGTAACATGGCCAAAGACATCAGACATAAATTTTGGTACCGATTGGTCGCGATTAAGGCGTGGCGCATTGAGCTCAAAATTCAGAAAACTCTATGAAGGGTGAAAAAATCAAAATATTTTTTTTTTTTAATTATATTATACCCAAAATTAATACTTCTATTACGAAGGATAACAAATATAAATTTTGGTTCCGATTGATGACGGTTTAGTGGTGTTTTAAGGGGCTGAATGTTCACATTGCCATAAAAGACTTACCTACATTTTTAGTGTCGCATATGGTAAACTGAACTTTGACCCCCTTGAAACACCAGTAAACCGTCATCAATCGGGACCAAAATTTATATTTGTTATCATAGGGTATAGAAGTATTAATTTTGGGTATAATATAAAATAAAAAAATATTTTGATTTTTTGACCCTTCATAGAGTTTTCTGAACTTTGACCTCAATGCGCCACGCCTTAACCGCCACCAATCGGGACCAAAATTTATGTGTAATATCTTTGACCATGTTTCTACAGAATGAGGGGCGATACAGTCTTTTTATGAACTTTTAAATTTTTCATACAAATTAAACGCACCCTAATGCACATGCATTTTCTTATTTTTTTTTTATTTTAACAGTTCATTGGTGGCATTGGTATACCAGCTGATCTTGAATTGGAATCGCTTACCATTGGATATGTGTTGAAGGCTGAATATTGGCTTCCTTATAATTCCTCAGTTTATCGCGAAAATCCATTTTGGCCCGAGTATAAAACTAAATACTCGTATAACGCCTCAGTTGGCGATATGGCAAGCAATTCAAGAAAATCTACGTTGCGCTGGAGCTTATATGCCTATATAGCCGAACGACTTGAAAGGTAAAAGCCGTAATCAAATTTATTTCCTTTGGTGCAACGAGGTTTGAAACCCGATTTTGCACATGTATCTATATTCGATAGAATTTACACTTGTAATTGGTTACTTAAACATCTATTTTTCTGAAACCCTTTTTAAGCTCTTCAAAAATGAGTTTTCTGTAATTGTAGGAATGTGTTTTTCTTGTTACAGCTACGGCTACAAAGGCTTCGAATGCGTACTCAAAGCGATTTGTGAAGCGAACTTAATAAGCTTTCAGCGACATCATAGCGTCTTTGCTGAGCTTGTACATATTTTTCTGAGGTACTTATCTTTGTAAAGTGACTTTCATCATGTTTACATAGTTCCTGGGCGTGTGGTTTTTTTTTTTTCATTTTAGCCCAAGTATGTCCGCTGATAAAGAAATTCCCGAAAGCATACACTACAAACAAGCTGAGCGTATTGGAAAGACTGTTGAGGATTGTGACTTTTACGAGTGTAAAATCAGTTTGCTTAATTGGATATCGAGTGTGCTGAAGGTGGAAACATAAAGTGCGAGCTACAAACGTACTACACCTTTTTCAGTTTAAATTCAGAAAGTACCAATTGAAGTTCAGAAAATTACATTTTAAATTCAGAAACCTTACTCACAGTTACTCAAGATTTTTTTTCATATAGACATGTTTTTGCTTTTTGTTTTTTGTCTCTCCTACATATAAAGCTTTTATACACCGAGAGAAAAGGGACTGGTAGATCAACGGGATTACGGGTTAAAGCAACAGATTCCACAGTCAAATCACATCCAAAGGATATATCTGTTAAATTGACAGACGATATTTTGTTTTAACATTTTTATTGTTGTACTACTCTGAAAACAAAAAATCGCTGTGAATCCAAACACTTTTGCTGTTAAATCAACAATTTTCCGCAGTTGAAATTGTGTCACTTCCCTTTGTGTTTTACATGGCCATTTATTTCTAAAAATTACTTTATAATGTTTATTTTTAGAGCTATTGGCGAGTATTTTAAATCTTTTGTTTGCATTTTTTTCTTCATCCTCCCTGCGTTCTGTTTCCAAGTACAAATATGTAGCTTCATCTCCGCTTGTTTTCCATTGCGGCACCTTCTTCGCCTTCACTGCTTGCTATATTGTGTTCTCTATTTTATATTCTCCTCCGATTTCAAACCATGACATCAACCTGAAATTCAATCCAACGGCATCATATGTATAGTGCGAAATTCAACATTCAACTTTATATTGAATATTGAACTTTAGTGGCTATTATACTTACCTTTGTTCGAAAAAGCATCCGTGATTTAAAACTCACTCACGCAAGCAAAGCAACAAGTAACAACGGAGAAAGCTGGCAAAATAAATACTTTTTCTTTTGATAGTCAACAGTAATGATTTGTTGAATCAACAAATAAATATAAAGGTTACAGCAACAGATATTAGGGTTAAGTTAACAGTGACTCAGTTATATCAACGAAAATTTCTGATAATAATTGACGATCAGTCAAATAGGTTTTAATAGATATATTTGTTAAAGTAAAAGATGTTTTCGTTTATATAACTCTAAATGTGTCTACTTAAACATATTTCTGTTAATTTAACGAATTTAGGGATTAACAGAAGAAAACTGTTGATACTACTGTGATTATTTTTCTGAGTGTATGGTGGTTATATTACTACACAAATTATAGCTACTTTCATATGCTTTGGTAAGTGAAACATTTTAGGCTCTACTTAATTTATTTTACACCACGCTAAGCAGGACGTAAATTTCGAAAAAATGGATACTATCTAAGTATGAATATTTCAACCAGAACCTTATGAAATTAATTGGGTTTGTGATCAAAAATTTCACTGTTGTCCAGCAATGGAATACATGTAGAGCTTTAGGGATAGTCGATTTAAAACAGTGTTTTACTACACTTAGAATGATGCTGTTCTAAGCTGGGAATTCGTCATGAAAACTATGAAAATAGAAAGAGAGTACGTGAATTCAATAAAAAAAAAAATAAATAAAACATATAAAGAAGACATTTTAATAAATATTTTTGGAAATGGCAGAATTTTTCAATATTTTGCCATTATAGACTGTGCTATGCCGGAACGGAGAACAAAGGTATGTATATAGAAACCGATGTGATCCGTTGTAAATGGAGGAAGAGGAATGTTATTCGAGATGTTGCTTCGATAAGGCCACAGTGGAATATCTTACAGATATTTTAGAGCCTGTCAGTAATAGGGGACTTTCACTCTCAACCGGACTGCAAGTTCTGACTACATTACGATTTTTAGGGCGAAATGCTCATCAGGTGGCACTCAATGCTTTCCCGCAGACAAGCTTTTTCTCCCGCGATCCACTTTTATACAGGATCTCGTTTTGTTTCCTAAAATCACAAGCTTATTTTGATTTACATACATATGTATACCTATGAAGTGTGTAGTTTTATCTCCAGTACTTTTATCTTCCACAATAAATTTTTATCTCAAAGTTTAATTCACTTTTAGCTGCTCCAGATTTTAAATATACGATTAAAATAAAATTTGCAAAAATCAAAATAGCGAAGAGATACGTATGTAAATACATATGTAGATACTCTTACTTTTTTGAGTAGTACTTGTAGTTGACACAGGGTGAACTTTTAAAACACTCGAAATTTCTTAAAATTACAGAGCGATTCTTATTATTTTATATGGGTAACCCTGTTCCGTTTCATTTTAGCAAAAACGTTGTTCTAACTGGTCTATAACACACCACTATTTTAAACGTCGCTCTAAATTTAATACCGATTTTAACTAAAACCGATTTTAGTGAACGACTATGGGCCGTAGTCATAGTCGTTCACTAAAATCGGTTTTAGTTAAAATCGGTGTTAAATTTAGAACGACGTTTAAAATAGTGGTGTGTCATAGACGAGTTAGAACAACGTGTTTGCTAAAATGAACCGAAACAGGGTTACCCATTAAAAATAATAAGAATCGCTCTGTTATTTTAAGAAATTTCGAAGGTTTTAAAAGTTCACCCTGTGTCAACCTTTAAATTCACAAAGAAAATAAGTAAGCGTATCATCTCTTCGATATTTTGCTTTTCGCAAATTTTATTTGCTATTTTGAGTTAAGTTTTGAGATAAAACTACACATTTCACATAAATCAAAATAAACTTGTGAAAAAAGCTTGTCTGCGGGAAAGCATTTAGTGCCACCTAACCTACATATGTTTGTCACTCTGATGAACATTTCTATCTAAAAATCGTAATTTAGCCAGAACTTCCCACCCGGGTGAGATTGGAAGTCCCCTATTACATTGACAGGCTCATCAATATCTATAAAATATTCCACTGTGGCCTTATCAAAGCAATAAAATTCCTCTTCCTCCATTTGGAACGGATCTCATCGGCTTCTATATACCTTTGTTCTCCGTCCCGGGATAGCATCGTCTATAATACTTAGCAAAGTCCTAAAAAATTCTGCTATTTCCAAACATACATATTTATTAAAATGTCTACTTTTCACGTTTTATTTATTTATTTTTTATTGAATTCGCGTACTCTTTCCATTTTCATACTTTTTCGCGACGATTTTCCAGCTTAGAACAATATTTTAAGATTTTAAAATGACGTTCACCACATTTTAAAGTTAAAACGTTGTTTTAGTGATAAAACTGATTTTAAGTCGACTATGACAGAGATAAAATGACGTTTATGTTAGCATCTTTCTAAGTATGGTAAAACACTGTTTTAAATCGACTATGACTACGGCCCTATGACTACGGCCCTTAATGTTTAAGTTAGCAAGTCGAACCGTCTTAAAAAGGAAAAACCACAAGAGAAATTCTGACGACATTCGTATTTAAAATACATATGAGTGGTTTTTATTTTTCATTTTATTTTCTATCTTCCAGTTTCACTTTAATCGCATTAGGCGTTCTTAATATAATACCCGTTTCGAATTGCAATTCCTTTGGATCCATTAGGCAAACAATTTTGAATTTCTTTAACATAAATATCAGCAGCGTTTTAATCTCCAACAAGGCAAATTTTTGGCCTATATGAATATGGTAAGATAAAGAATTTGAGTTAATATAACAAAGAAATATATATGTACCTATGAGTAATAAAAACGCAACATAACCTGCTCACCTATACAATTTCTTTGGCCAGCGCTAAAGGGTATAAATGCATAAGGATGTCTGCCTTGCGCATTTTCACCAGTAAAACGTTCTGGATCGAAATCATTCGGATTATCAAAATATTTGGGATTGCGTTGTATATCGAAAATGTGTATGGAAATTTGTGTGCCTGCGGGCATGAAGACATTATTCGTGAGATATGTATCGCGCATTGCCTTGCGCATTATACCCGGCACCGATGGATACAGACGTAAAGTTTCCTTAATAAAACACTCCAAATACTTAAGGTTGTTCAGTTGAATAACGTCGACTTTACTGAGATCATCTATAAAGAGAAAGTAAGAACAGAAGAGTACAAGAATGAGAGAGTATGACTGTAGGTACTTAAGTACAGTCGCAAACTAGCCTTCAACATTTTCCAAAATCTCTTGATAGCAACGTTCCTGCATTTCTGGATATAATGAAAGATTCATCAGCGAAAATATGAGCGCCATGGAGGTGGTGTCGAAACCTTCGAACATAAATGTATCGACTTCCTCGCAAATGCCCGCATGATCAATATGGCCGTCGCGCTCTGCTTGTAGAAGAGTGTCCAGCATGGCGTAACGTTTTCGTTTTTTCGTAAATCTGCATAGTGCGATAAAATTCTGCTCAGCTCTGAACTACTTAATACATACATATGTATCTGTTAGGCTTTACTCACTCTTGTTCCTCTGTTGCCGCTACTGATCCATTTGCTATTTCGGCTGAAAATACTTGTCGCCGCTTATGAATTATATCACTCGAGAACTCGTGTACAATTTTTAAATGTTTTTCCATTTGTGGTGCCAAAAATATGTTATATAGGCTATCGATCATATAGAAGGGATTACTGATACGTTTAATAAATGCTTCTTCTATCATTCTGAAACTGGTGCGATATTGTTCATCATTCGATTGTTCGTCCAATTTGACGCCGAGAGCGGCCTCTGTGTAAAAATGAGAAGATTACTTATACAAATTTTGCATCATTCAAGGTTTTTACAGGATTTCCAATTCGGCCAACCTACTTACCACAAACACTGTTGAGTGTAAATTTTGGAATTATATCATTCAAAGTAATTGAACTCGTCTCAATGGTTTCGAGTTGCTCTACGAACTTCACACTTTCTTCTCTGGAAAAAAGAGATAAAAACCTATTCTACTAGCTCCTACATTTTTTGTTTATTTGATACAAACTGGATGGATCGATGATTGGGTTTTAAAATAACTCAGTAAGTCATTAATTGGTTTTAAGTACTAGTCTCCAATGACATAATATATAATAATAAAATGGCGCTATTATAACTCTGACGAGTTTTATGGCCGAGCTTCTCTCCCAATTCGAGGTGTGCTCCTTTTTGTTTTTCCTACTAATTGGGTGGACCTACAGTTTTATGCCGGCTCCGAACGGCGAATGCATTTTTTGTGAGAAGCTTTTTCATGGCAGAAATACTCTCGGAGGGTATGCCGCCCACTGCCGAGAGGTGACCGCTGCTCTTAAAAAACCCAATAATTGGATTTTTACTAATTAGAAAAATTTGTTTGGCTCGGACCGTGGTTTGAACCCGAGACCTCTGGCATAGCAGGCGAGCACTCTACCCACTGCACCACAGCGACCACTCCAATGACATAGGGGTTTCTATAATACTAGTTATGTTCTACAGTTGTTGAGTACTACTCACTTGAAAACCTCTAAAAATTTTCCAAGTATGTTGAAATGGAAGGCTGGTGTTAATAATTTTCTGCGAGTGTGCCATTTTTTATCTACGAATATAGATCATATTTTAAGTCGAGTCTCAAAGAAGTCTTTTGTCTCGATCGAGCTCGAGAAATCGTAAGCTCTAATATGTACCTGTAGAAGTCAACAATCCGGTATGTAGGAATGGCTCTAGAAAATAATACGCAATTCCTTTTGTTTTCAAGTTCTTATCATTCAACAATAATTCCGCATCTTCAGCGGTTATGACATTATAAAAAGTTGTAAACAATCCATATTCAACATAGCTTTTTTGTAAAGTTGTCGCAGAGATGCGAGCGCTCTCAAATAGGCGAACTGCAAAGTGCAATAATGATGCATTTTATATTTATTTATGTGTATTATATTTTATTGGCATATTTCTAAATACATATATGTACCTACTTACATACAAAGTTTGTAGTACAAACCATTATCAGCACCAAAACAATCGAAAACATTAGCGAATATCGTTTCGGGTTTTGCTTGTGGCACAATGCTCTCCAACGGCGTTCCGTCTACGGTCTTCAATCGTTTGGCAAAGCCAGCCATTACACAATAATCCCTATTGAGCTTATAAAACCAGGCGACAATTAGCCCGAGACCAATCACGATCAAGCTGAGTAACATTGAGCGTAGTTTAGGAGACGACTATACAAGTTAAGTAGGTACCTAAGCTCGTAAACTCTTGTTGGTTTTTTTTTTTCTTTTTACTGGAAGTTTGGCGTAAGTTCCGAGTGAGATCAGTTACACTACTTGACTGAGCGTACAAGCTATTACTAAAGTTTTAGTGCGATTTATTTTTACAAAACTGTCAGATAAACTATTTAATATACTTAGTGACGAGGGTCAGTATGTATGTAAATGTGGGAGAGATTATATGAATAACATGAATTACAATCAAATTATACCTATGCTACAAAGAGAAATGCCTAAGCATTTTGGTACCGATATGGTGTTGGTGTAATGGTTATAGTGCTCGCTTGCCATGTCAGATATTCTGGAATCGAAACGAGTTCGGACAACCATTAAATTGAAATAATAAATTTGTCTAATTAATAAAAATCCAATTACTGGGTAGGAAAAAATAAGGAAGAACACATAAAGTTGGAAGAGAAACCCGGCCAAAAACTCCTTAGAATTATATTCGCTTCAGAGTACCCATTATTTGTATATCAAATCATTTGGTTGATGCTAGAAGTTATATAGTAGGTACTGAGATAACAATTTCTGGTTGGAAGAAAGGTTTAGGACAGTTTCACCTTATCCTGGGAGTTTGTGATATCCCACGTATTAGTATTTATTGATAGATCCTCGTATGCATGATTGTAGTTAATTTTACATATGTACAAAAACAACATGGGGAAATTTACTTATTGACAATTGAGCGAGTTTAACATACATATATACATATGTAGGTACCACAGTTGGGCAAAATTTATTCGAATAAGAATAATAGATGAATAAATTTTTTTATTTTTATTTGAATAATAAATAATTTCGTTTATTCAAACAAAAAATTATTCGAATAATAGATAATTTTCATTTACATATGTAAGAACAAACAAACATACAAACAAAAAAAAATATACAAAATTTTTTTTTTACTATTACTCAGTTGTTTTTTTTTGTTGTACCCTGAGTTTTTATTTATTATTTGAAATAACGAATAAACCTCAGAATAATTATTCGAATGAATTTATCTGAATAAAATTTGAAAAATAAATTTTTATTCAAATAATTTTCTAAATAAAAATTTATTCGAATAATGCCCAAGTCTGTTAGGTACTGTAGTAATTCTTATTTTACGATGATATTATATTTTATGAGGTCTTTATTCAATCAATTATATATTTTATATGATACATTCTTTCATTATTTATCTCTCTCTGGAACAATTTTTCTTTGAATACATAATTTCCTATATTTATTTACAGCAAGTGTTATAATGTTTAAGTTACAATACCACAGTACATACGCTACAGCAGAGATTGTAAATGCAATTTATATTTACATTCTCTGGTTGTAGTATATGTACCAATTTTTATTTATATTAATCTATATATTAATAGGCTAACATTTTTCCCATACAAACAATTGCCAGGCTGTTTAGCACATTTAACATACTCATATCCACATAAAATTGATATGGATGTGTTCGTATGAGTCAGGAGCAGTGCATAGGCATATAATTTTTTCTATAAATTATTTAATTTCTTTATAATTAATAAATAAAGTTTTTAGTTAAGAGAAATAGATATCGTAAAAATTTTTACAAATATCGTAAACACAGTTGAAGAGTCGCTTTAATTTAAAAGCGCTCTCTCTATTTTATATGCATTGGCCTAGTTTACGCTGAGATCAAAATCAAGGCGCCCAAATATCTCCTATTGCTTTTCCATTAAGGCGAAAAATGAGAGATAGGGCGGGAGAGCACTGAGTAATTTTATGGCGTTTTCTTTTCTACGAAAAAATGTTGCCCTCCTATATCCCAATTATCGAATTACGTATCCTGACTTTCTAAAATATGGCTTAATTTGTAGATAAGGGTGCCCTCTTACTTAGTTAGAGGTCAATATTTGGTGAAAGGACCATACAAACTTACAAAATGGTTAAGAAAATCAAAAAGGGCAACATTATTTCGAGAAAAGAAAACGCCATTAATTTTGACCAAGGCATATCGAACAGGTAGGCTAGGCGGCGAATGGAAAAACTTCTTTTTTTTATTTACAAAGGTAGAGTGTAATGTCAAAATCAAAGCGAATTCACATCATGGCCAATAGGAATGGACGAGCCCCAAGCGAATTCAGATTTTAACCACGGCGAAATATCATTTTGACATTACACTCTACCAATTACAATAACATAATACATTGGAAATTTCTGAATTCGCTACCTTCCCAGATCTGCCTTGATTTTGACCATGATTTCGCGTCGAACCGTGATCAAAAGGGCAAATCAGTGTTGCGGTACAACTGGAATTTGGAAAGTGTTGCTTATCTCCGCGAAAAGGAATAATTTTTGTACCAATACAAAGTTGAAAAAATAAATTGCATGGTCGAATTTCGAGCACCGGCGATACTAGTACGTATTAATAATCCTTATAAATTGTTTGTTAATTATTGTTGTTGTAATGAATGAAATTCCCCTTAGAACTACATAAATTTGTTTGGGAGTCGTTTTGGTACTTGGGTCATATTATTATTTGAATGGGTACCATAATAAATCGAAGTCACTGATCACTGAGCGAAGGGTCCTCCATACTCACTGTCTATACATCCATACATATACCAGAGTGTCATGTTGGCAATCCTTAGCTTAAGGACAACCTGATTTCTACTCGACGAATGTCGTTACTGCAGACCTGTTACCAATAATAGTGTAATATTAATATTATATAATATTAGCCCATTTGTTGCAACTTTGGTATAAATTGTGCAAAATTTGAAAATGGAAGTCCCTAGATGAGGAAAATGCAAATACTTTTTTTGTAATTTCCGGGCTTTTCATATGGTTTCATTATTTCAATGAACGGTATTTTTTCCATAAATTAAAATTTAAGCCCAACCGCAGTCCGGTTTGCTGAACGGAAACTGCTACAAACGAACAGAGGACGGGCAAGGTATTCACCAAAAAATGTTCACCATCGAAATCTTTTCGTACACAATTAACAAAATATTTCTAGCAGAACTAATTTGCCTCTTGCAACGAAATTTGTGGAAGTAAGGGCCTTTTCACATTACTCGGTACGACATCGGATCGACATTTTTTGCTCGGTATTTTCAGCTTACCGAAACGATTCCGCGTTGCTGTGTTTTTCACACTTGTGGGAATACTTTCGGTGTGTAATCGGCAGAAAATAGGAAAACAAACATCGAAATTTGCAAAACAAAATTTTTAACTTCAACAAATCACTCAATAATAACAATAATGTCTTCTAGCGAAGACGAAGACATTATAACTTGCTACATTTATAGCCGAAACGAGTTTTTTACTGACTTTGTTCTTCTTCTTTTATCACGCCGCAAAAATGTATGCAGTAATTCCTCAAATTTTACTGACCGGTGTTACCGCGTTGCGGTATACCGAAATTGATCCGCTCCGATTTCATGTATGCAACACTAATGTGAAAGTACCAATTCAAATACATGTGGTCGGTAAGGTTTCGGTATACTTTCGGTAAAAACCAAAAATGTCGATCAGATACCGCACCGAGTAATGTGAAAGCGCTCTAAAGTAGAATATATGAAATTAGCAGACCTTGCTAATAACTTTTTACCTATTATAAAAAAATTCAGGGTACAGAAACAGATTCATCATCATTCAGATGATTTCAACGTCCCCTATTTTCTAACAGGGCCTCGGGGCAAAAGATTTACTTCGATCCCAATTTTTTTTCTCTGGCTCGCCATTAGAACCTGGTTGTTTTAAACCAAGCTGAGATAATTCTTTTTTTTTTATTATGTACGAGTGCCGCCTACTGTCAAATTTCGAAAGATTTTCTAGATATTTAGGTTTAACATGCGTTATATTTTTTATCAAGTTTTTTTTTATTATTTACTTATGTCACTTCTGCAATTTTGTTGTTGTATTCGTTGCTTCTTGTCTTCTTAATTCTTTTAAACGTTCTTTATATTTCTCTACTTTGCGTTCACCTTTTCTTTTTATTCTGCTTTTTCCGTCTATTTGTGTTTTCTCAAATGCTTCTTCTTATTATTTTTCTTAATTTTTCTACCTCCACCTTACAAACATCACCGGTCGACGGGACTTTTGAATTTAGAATCACGAGGACCTCATCTACAACCCCCAATAACTTTTTTTTCAACGCGTGATAGACTGCTGGAAAATTTTCCCTATTGGCGTCCAAAGTACAGAAAAAAATTTTGCTTTTGTGATCCAGTGTTTTTTAATCGTAGAAAGATCCGTCCGCTCCACTCCGGGGCCCGTTTTCCACTTATAATTTTTTTTATCACTTGATCCTTTTTTACCAGTGTGGCAACGCACTTGCATACAAATGTCATATGATGGATGTAAACAAAAATACAAATAACACCTCAAAAGAAAATGTCAAAATGTGGATTTAGCTGCTCTGCTGCTTCGAATCATGGCTGCTTCTCAACGGGGATTTTTACAATTTTTGCTGGCTGTCGACAAAAAAAACTTTTATTTTGTACTGTGCAATTGAATTTTTATAGATATTTAAATGAAATAATTTGTGACTTTAAAACACATTCAAGTTTTTTAAAATTATTTAATATATATTTAATGATCGTCTCATATGTTAATAATCCCAAAAAGGTAAAGTGTAATTTTTAATGTCACAGCTCCTCCGATTGTGAAAGTCGATCTCAATGTGTTTTTGTGTATTCTCCGTTGCGCCGACCGTCCAATCGCTTTCAGGTCATAGCGTCTAACCTGGCGATTGTAATGTAATGGAAAATAGCAAAAGAGTTAGTGTGTAAAATTATGTGAAAATAATGTGAGAGTCACATGTTAGCGCCAACCAAAGTATATCCAATTGTAGACTATGATGATTCGTCTTTTTGTTTCTTATCGAAGTCAGTGACTGTAACATGTGTACATATGTATGTATAAAAAAGACCGAATATAAAAGATCAACATAATCCACGAACAGCTGAATGGGGGGAAGAGAGTGCTTTCAATTATAAAATTTTATTTGATTATGCACAACGTTTTCCCCGGAATTGCCTCAAATTGACTCCAATAAGGTAAATATACTTATGTTTGCATATTCATGCATATTAAAAAACCTGCATACTAGTTTGGACCATTTTGCATTTTCATTCGTGTCATTCATTTCGCCAAGGTTGAGGGGGTGAGGCATGGAAAATTTACGATTGGAGCCAAGTAATGCAGTATAAGTAATCGATGCTGGCAAAATATTGTGCCAAAGCACATTTACAAAACACCCATGCACGAACATACGGAATTGTTGTTCTCTTACAGCTGATTAGTGTTAGATTGAATGTGTAAATTAATTGATTATTCGATTGAGTTCACAGCACGTATTCTCATACCTATATTTATTTAAATGTTTGTTGCCGATATTTTAAAAATAATTCATATTGGGGCAGTCCTTTGTCGGATTAGTATGGGGTGTACTTATGAACGTCCTTTGTCATAACTAGGATAACTACCTAACGCAATGTGCACAGGATAGGTAATAAATCTGACCTAAAGGTTCATTTCACATACGGTTTTGATTGTTCTCAAAACCGAAAAGGTTAAATTAAAGGCCCTTCTAGCAGGACTAGGCATATCAGTTGGATCTACGTACCGGAAAGATCCGGTGTTGCATATATCCGGCTAGGGACTAGTATCTCCGGCTACATTTCCAGAAATTCTGCTGTGTTATTGGCGTTACAACAACAACAATAAGCAGGTGCTTTGCTTGATATTCATAAGTATTATGGCGTTTTCTTTTCTGCAAAAAAATGCTGCCCTTCTATATCCCAATTATCGAATTGCGTAACCTAACTTTCTATAAAATGGCTAGATTTGTAGATAATGGTGTCCTCTTGCTTAGTTAGAGGTCAATATTCGGTAAAATTACCATACAAGCTTACAAAATAGCTAAGAAAATCAAAAAGGGCAACATTTTTTCGAGAAAAGAAAACGGCATTAGATATTGAAGGTCATATTTCCAAATCTTGCCAAAATGTTAATTGGGTAAATACCCTACGAAAAAAGCGACTAATCCGGGAGGTGTCTGGGATAAGTCGCAAGGGAGCATGCGCCTAATACAACTTGTGGTATATTTATGTGGAATGAAGTGTGGTAGAACCAGAGCTGGGCGATAAGGATTACATGTGCAATCGATTACACATAGGATTACGATTACATTAATCGTAATTTCAAGTTTTTTACGATTACGATTACAGTAATCGTAATTTTTGTAACGACGATTACGATTACAGTAATTGTAATTTCAAGTTTTTGACGATTACGATTACAGTAATCCTTATTTTCTGTAATCTTAAATTAAAAAATTTAAGAATTACATGTAAAAAATTATTAAAATTGCTAAACGGTGTAGGGAGGAAAATATGCTTGGCTCTGAAAGAAGTGCTAAAAACTACAAATAATTATGTAAAGCTTGCAATTTCACACATATTATATACATTTTTAAATATTTGCGGTTGAGATAGCAGCTTTTAGTGGGCTGGAGACAATGGCCTCATGCATAAAAATCGAGCTGTAGCTCACACTAATTTTCTTCGTAAAATGTGGATTTTGCATGTATAAAAAATATGTATTACAATTGCTAGATTTTACTAAACAAATTACTTAGGTTTATCTCATAACAAAATTAAAAAGTAATAAAACTCCACGGCAACTTTTGAAGATGTAAATAACCATAACTATGAAAAGCCAATATTAGATGAAGATTTTTTTGACTTCGGCGGTAACTACCCAACTACATATCTATATAACAACTTAATATATATTTTATTTAAAACTCAATATACCTTTAGAAAACACTGATTTACCTGAAGTGCTTCCAGGTAGTGGCTCAAACATTATAGGAGAAGAATTTTTTAAATATTTGAACGATGCTGATAGTAGCCATGGCTGTTTTAAAAGATATCCTCTGATAAAGAAAGCATCTTTAAGATTCAGCACCCCGCTTACATCGTCAGCACCTGTGGAAAGGCTATTTTCGTTGGCAGGCATTATAAACAGTCCTCGACGCCATGCACTTTCCGATGTTTCTTTTGAAAAATTGGTTCGGCTAATATTGAATATTATTGAATGTAAATTATCCAAACAGCAGTCTTAATTTTGTATCTTTATTATTTCCGCTAATTTTCTCTCTTCTTAATACACATTTCAGTTTTAATTGTTTACTTAATGTGTGAGAAATAAACACATATGTATGCATGTATGTAAAAATTATTATTATTTCTTGGAAAATGATGTTGGGTAAGTATATCACTGTTTTTACACATTGTAATCCCAGAAAACGAGAACAGTAATCGTAATTTCAAGTTTCTTACGATTACGATTACAGTAATCGTAATTTTTGTAACGACGATTACGATTACAGTAATCGTAATTTCAAAATTTCTAAGATTACGAGAACTGAGGAGTAATTGTAGCCAATTGTACCCGGAATCCGCAACAAATACCTTTCGAGACTAATCCCACAATTTTTTACAGGGTATTTAGATATGTACATTAGATGAGTTTTTTTTTTAGATATTCCCTCCGGCACCGGTATATGAAAATAGGATGTTTTAGAGTAAGTAAAATGAAAAAAAAATTTCACTTTTCCAAAAACTGGATGGAGCTACACCGAAAACCGCGAAAATTCCCAGAATTTCAAGGTATGTTTAGATTTATGTACGAAAAAAGTTAGGATTTTGCACGAGAAAAAAAATGTATATCCATCCATACGTAGAATTAACCGCTAAATCGAATGGCGTATTCCGTTTTTTGGTACACTACGCAGGGAAGGTAATATCGTGGCCTAAAATGAACATTTTCTTTTTTTTCTCATGAATCTTCAACTTCTTGCCCTATACTCTTCCCGAAATCGGAAATTATTTTTTAACTAAATCACACGGTAGGCTGCGTCATTTAATGCGCTTTCCAGAAATGTATAGTTATTAAAAATCGAATAAAATTTGGATGAGTTCGTCGGGACCGGGGATAACGGACAAAAAATGGAGCCGGATAGCGCCAAAACATTTGTGGGCAATATGGGTATCAAAATAAGATTTTACCTAGGACTTCAATGTAAAGCCAATCCATTTTGCTGTGTCCACCGTTTCGACACATATAAGTCAAAAATTAGACTCAAATGTCGCCGATATCCTTTAAAATATGCTGTAGTCATTCTGGACCACTTATTCGCCAGTATATCGCAAATTGGCTAAGAAATTGTCATGTAATGACTTCCATATTAAAGCCCTAGTTAAGACCTTTAATTTGATACCAATATTGCCCAATAATATTTTGGGGCCATCCGGGTTCACGGTTTTTTCCGCTATCCACGGTCTCGATCTTCCGAATTTTTTTTTTACACTTGTGGAGTTATCCAACCATATAAAACAATCACTAATAACCCAAAAAACCGTCTTCAAGAGCAAAATTTTTGAAAAAATTTAGAAATTTTAAGGTATGTTACCCTTTTATACCCGACTTTACTTCACTTAAACTTGATGAACTCATCCAAATATTATTCGATTTTTAATAGCTATACATTTCTGAAAAGCGCATTAAATAACACAGCCTACCGTGTGACTTAATAATTTCCGATTTCGGGAAGAGTATAGGGCAAGAAGTTGAAGATTCATGAGAAAAAAAAGAAAATGATCACTTTGGGCCGCGATATTACCTTCACTGGGTAGTGTAGCAAAAAACGGAATACGCCATTCGATTTAGCGGTTAATTCTACGTATGGATGGATATACATTTTTTTTCTCGTGCAAAATCCAACTTTTTTTCATACATAAATCTAAACATACCTTGAAATTCTAGGAATTTGCGCGGTTTTCGGTGTAGCTCCATCCAGTTTTTGGAAAAGTGAAATTTTTTTTTTCATTTTACTTACTCTAAAACATCCTATTTTAATATTCCGGTGCCGGAGGGAGGATCTGAGAAGGTTTAAAGAATCCCATACAAAAAAAAACTCATCTAATGTACATATGTATTCGCATGCAAACATATACATACATATGTATGTACATATGTACACCTTAGTATATAAGCTGTGTATTATTCGATTTCGCGTGAAATATGCACGACATGATTGCTGATAACAACCGTCGACTTAGAACTCATTTTCTAATTCACATGCAGCAGTGCCTGTAAATAAATATACATATGTATGTACTTAATTAAGCATGTAAGTCATACATATGTATGTATGTACATATTTATGTATGTATGTATATATTTTTCATATATGTATGAACTAAGATTTAATTTATAAACTCAACTTGTTATCATACATTAGCTTTTTTAATGTTTCTATCCTTTAAGTAAGTAAGTACATATGTATTTAAATCCAATAAAATTTCTGATACATACCGTGTGTACAACAGAAAGAACATGGAAACTTCTTTCTTGAAATAGTTTATGTGAGTTAAGCTATGTTTGGCCCCTGTAAAAAAATGTGCGATCAATCCCGAAAGAGATTTGTCCTCGATTGATCTCTTTCGAGAACAATCGGTCCACAATTAGTCCCCAATTGTTCCCGTACGGGATAAATGTAGACTAATTGAAGACCAATTGTTCCCTAACGGATATAAATGTAGATTAATCGCTTTCATTCCAAACGGGTACAAATCTAGATTCCTTAAATGTAGACATTTTACAAAAATATGCAATGTATTTAAAAAATTGTAGAACAACCGGCAAAACGAATTGAACACCCTTTTTTAATAACAATTTTAACAAAATGTTGCCTAAAATATCCTATGAAAAAATCCTTTACATTACGCTCATATAATGCATACTCAAAACTTACAATTTTTTAAATTTATTTATTGAGATTTTTTTACAAAAGTAAAACATTATATAATCTTTATTTAAATATGCATGAACATTTACAATTTTTTAAGGAAAAATCTACATTTGTACCCGTTCGTGCTTAAAGCGATTGATCTACATTTGTACCCGTTGGGGATGAAAGCGATTAATCTACATTCGTACCCGTTCGGGAGGAAAGCGATTGATCTACATTTGTACCCGTTGGGGATGAAAGCGATTGATCTATATTTGTACCCGTTCGGTATGTTAGTGATTGATCTACATTGGTACCCGTTCGGGTATACAAGTTGAACAATTAGTCTCTTCATAGGACATGCTCGAACAAATGCGATCAATTCACTCCATATAAAGGGATGTAAAATTGTATTAGTCGCATGCTCCCTTGCGATTGATCCCGGACACGTCCCGGATTAATCGCATTTTTTGCTGGGGCATAACATTTAATCTTTGTATTTGAAGCAGTGGTTTCTTTTTTTTAATTCTGTTTCATTACTTATATTGATACATATGTAGGTACTTACATACATATCGTCGTACCATACAAAAACTAGCATACGATTTTTTATGGCTGACGAAAACTATCAATTTCGTTTAAATAACAATAATTTTAATGTAAAAACAGTATATAAGTAATTATTGCTGCTTTTCGTCGGCAAAATGTCAAATGTGCTACTTTTCATACAGAATTTTTTAATTGCCAGCTTTCGTTTGAAATTTTACATGTGCTAGTTTTTGTATGGTACGACGATACCCATACACATAAATTTAAGTATTCATCTACAATTAAATTTTATCTCATAATTATCTCCATTTTTTGAAAAAAACAAAGTAAACTTTGTCTCATTTACATTATGTTCCTTTCCTTTTAGTTTTTTTTTTGATTAACATTTTTGTGTCTACTTCATTCTATATGAATCTATTTTTGCATTGGAAAAACTTCGCTTTTCTCCCTTTCAATTTGCATTCTCCTCACTTGGTCCTACTTAAATTTCTTCAAATAACTACTTTAGAAGATAATTTATTGCTTGCCTTACTCGTTAGCTGAAATATTAGTTATGTTCGGCACGCTGATAATTTGTACAATTTGTACAAATTTTCCTGAAAATTTGTCGAATCCTGTTCGGCACTCCACAAACTTTGCAAGCTGAGAGCGGATTTTGACATTTCATTTGGAGAGAAAGTTACAAGTTTTTACGGAGTCTTTTGGACTCAGTAAAGATTTGCAAGTTGAAAACAGCTGATCTTGACAAAGAATTTTCAGTCTGGAAAACAATTTTAAATTTTTGTAAAACTTCATTATTTTTTAAATATTTGTATGAGATTTCGATATAATGCACCGACCTCGGAATTTTTTGATTGTTTGGGTGGTAGGGGGTTCATATGGATCACTAAAATAGAAACCAAATCTTGTTGAAACTTATAATTTATTAATAATATAGTATTTTAGCGTAGACCACTCTTATGCATTGGTGGCCTTCGGCCGCGCTTTAAGAAAATAACCCTCAGCCGTGGAGCGGTCTACAGTATTTTTGCGTAGTCCGGAGTGTTAAAATTAGTAAAATTAACATCCACAGAACACTTCCTAAAAGTTGAAATGAAAAATTCTCTGTTCTTTGCAATAAATACGGCGGGCGCATTATACCGAAGCCGACCTAATATGTTTCAAATTACATACATATGTATTACATAACATATGTTTTGCTTGCAAATGTTCACAAAGTCATGTTCGTTTCGTTCGTTTTGTACGTTTCAGCTTTAGAGAGAGTTTGACATAATTCTCTCTTTGCTTATGTTGCTTGCAAATTTTTGTGCCGAACAGACTTATTAATTGTTTAGCGAGCGTTAATTAGCATATATATAGAGCCATTATATAAATATGTATGTGAAAATGTACATACATACCTACGCTTATAACGCGCAGCGATAATTCCATTCATAAGAGAATCGGGTAAAAAAAATAGAAAGAACAGAAAAAACAATAGAACACCTGCAAAAATAAAGAAACAACCCTGCAAAAAATGCGATTAATCCGGGACGTGTCCGGGATCAATCGCAAGGGAGCATGCGACTAATACAATTTTACATCCCTTTGTATGGAGCGAATTGATCGCATTTGTTCGAGCATGTCCTATGAAGAGACTAATTGTTCAACTTGTATACCCGAACGGGTACCAATGTAGATTAATCGCTTTCATCCCGAACGGGTACAAATGTAGATCAATCGCTTTCATACCGAACGGGTACAAATGTAGATCAATCGCTTTGATACCGAACGGGTACAAATGTAGATTTTTCCAAGTTAGCCAAGGCAATTTTAATAACAATCTTTAAAAAATTGTAAATGTTCATGCATATTTAAATAAAGATTATATAATGTTTTACTTTTGTAAAAAAATCTCAATAAATTTAAAAAAATTGTAAGTTTTGAGTATGCATTATATGAGCGTAATGTAAAGGATTTTTTCATAGGATATTGTAGACAACATTTTGTTAAAATTATTATTCATCATTGTTATTAAAAGAAAGGGTGTTCAATTCGTTTTACCGGTTGTTCTACAATTTTTTAAATGCATTGCATATTTTTGTAAAATTTCTACATTTAAGGAATCTAGATTTGTACCCGTTCGGAATGAAAGCGATTAATCTACATTTATACACGTTCGGGATGAAAGCGATTAATCTACATTTATACCCGTTCGGGATGAAAGCGATTAATCTACATTTATACCCGTTAGGGAACAATTGGGCTACAATTAGTCTACATTTATACCCGTTCGGGAACAATTGGTCTACAATTAGTCTACATTTATACCCGTACGGGAACAATCGGGGACTAATTGTGGACCAATTGTTCTCGAAAGAGATCAATCCAGGACAAATATCTTTCGGGATTAATCGCACATTTTTTTGCAGGGAATAAATATTTAAGTAGGTATTCTACGTACACACAGATACATATGTACACAAATGTACTACTACCCAGCAGTATTTGAGGTAAAGAGGTGCATATTCAGTAGAATATTCAGTATGAAAAATACCCTGAAACTGAGTTCAAAATTCATTACGGAAAAAATAACTGAACACGCAGTGAAGGCATCAGTGGTATTGAAATATATGCTATGGAAGTTTTCTTTGCGTATTCAGGCCTTTTTTCATACAGAAACTCTACCTTCTCGTTCGGCTGTTTTTAGGTAGTTGATTTTCAAAGCCTCCTCTATATAAAAACGAAAGAAAAAGTTCAGCTTTTAGAACTACAGCTCTACTGAATATTCAGTAGGAAATATATGCTGTTTTCCAGCTGATAAATACTGCTGGGTATTCATCATACAGTCGCGCTACATATGTATGTTAGTAAAATGCTCAAAAGTTTGAATGAATTGTCTGTGTTTTAGGCTTAAAATAAAAAAAAAAATAAAAAAAAAAAAAAAAATAAATAAATAAATACCTAGGTACATACATAAATTATTTATTTTTTTGTTTTAGTCTGTCTTCCATTTGGCTTTCTTTTCTCACAAAGTTCGTTGAACGCAATCATAGCTAAATGCTAATTAACAATATTTAATACGTATTATTTTCTATTTCTAAGCACAAATAATACATATTGGTAAGTAGGTATGAGCAGAAATAAAACTAGTATCAAGTATCTAATTGAAACTAATTGACTTACTTAGAGCCAGTTTCATGAAATTTAAATATTACTAAGCCGCTTTCGATTTGATTAGATTCAATTATTTTGTTTAATCGTTTTAGTTATTCCTCTTACATATCTCTTTCATTGGTTTTATTTGCTTGTTGAGATAGAACTTTCCATTCTACTTACCTACTTACTCTTCCTAACAAAAAGACAAAAAGATCTACGCAGCTTCTTTTTTTTTTTTTTTTTTATTTTTTTTTGTCGATTTTAGTGATATGTAATTATGCCACCAGTCAGTCACTCAGTCCTGCGGTAACAACATTTTTTATCTATTATTAGTTTATATTAATTGATTTATTACTCGATACGTTTTGTGCATGTTTTTCAAAGCGTTATTATTGCATTGACTCGCTTTTTTTCCTTCTCACACAATTTCTTTCTCAATCGGTAATTTATTAATAAGTTTTGTTGCTTTGTTTGGCATTAGCTATTTTTAACTTGTGTGCCAGTTCTGTCGGTAGTGCATAAGTAAGATGAATAGGATTTATATACACTGCATCACAAAAGTAAGCACTTAAGTATGTATGTATGTTGTATGTATGCATAATACATATTTTGTTTACGATATGCTAACTTATTTATAACGTTGTGTCCTTCCGCTGCAATACAGCGCAATGCTCTGGCGCTGCAAGTACCTTAGCGAATTCACGTATGTTAGGAAAAAGGCTCAACGTGTATCTACTTACTTTTGCAACAAAGTGTATGTATGACACTTACATACATATACATATGTAGTATTAGCCGATTGCATGGCCGCTGTGGTGCAGTGGGTAGAGTGCTCGCCTGCTATGCCAGAGGTCTCGGGTTCAAACCACGGTCCGAGCCAAACAAATTTTTCTAATTAGTAAAAATCCAATTATTGGGTTTTTTAAGAGCAGCGGTCACCTCTCGGCAGTGGACGGCATACCCTCCGAGAGTATTTCTGCCATGAAAAAGCTTCTCACAAAAAATGCATTCGCCGTTCGGAGCCGGCATAAAACTGTAGGTCCACCCAATTAGTAGGAAAAACAAAAGGAGCACACCTCGAATTGGGAGAGAAGCTCGGCCATAAAACTCGTCCGAGTTATAATAGCGCCATTGTATTATTATAAGTATTATTATTATATTATTAACAGCAGCCGTCTCTGGTGTGTGGCCCTCGATGAAATGAGCACATATGCATGTACATTAGCGTGGTCCTTAAAATTAAATTTGCGATTTTCCTCGGTCTTAGCTTCTAGAACGGTAGCAGCATAGACAAAGATATGACATATAAATTTTGGTCCCGATCGGAGATAGTTGAGGGGTGTCGCACGGGGGCCAGAGTTCCGAAAACTATGCAGATTCAAAAAATAAAATATTTTTTAACACGCTTTTATTAGCTTCACCTGTATGTATGTATGTATGTATGTATGTATGTATGTATATATGTATGTATGTAACTTCATTCCATCCTAAAAGTTGTAACATTTAACTAAATTATTATATCTTTCAAACATTCAATTTTATTGTGTTCTCTCTATTATTTCTATTCTCCTTCGGATTCGAAACATGACATCAACAGCCCAACGGCATCATATAGTAGGACATTCAACATTATACTTCATGCTTCATTGCGGCTTTTAAGTTACCTTTCCTCAAAATAGCCTCTATGAATTTCAATTCACTACCGTATATAAGCCAATAAGTAACAAGCTGTCAGGGTACGGAAAAACTCACTCACAAACGCTCAAAAATACATTCTTCTCAAATCACAAACAAATGTTCAAAGAAAAACGTATAACCCCTCAAATAGCGAGCGAAGTAACGCACAACAGCCAGCGATCGCTCATAGCGATGGCGATAAACTCAATGCATAAATTCACTCAAAAATGAAGCTTGAAGCTTTCTGTTTTGGGTTTGTTGTATTTGCAATGAAATCAGCCGCATGTACATACATACGTATGCAAAGCAAGAACTGGTTTTGTTTGTAATTCATTTAATAGTAAGTGCTGAATCAACGAAAAGGAACCCTAATTCTATAATTGCATTTCACCTTTGGAAAGCAATTTTTATACAATGTTTTGTAAACGTGAGGTGAAAAAAATTTCTCTAAAAAAAAAAAAAATAAAAATAAATAAAAAAAAAAAAAAAACAAAAAAAAAAATTCGCCACTCGGGACTCGAACCTTAGCTCCTTGGTCCGTAGGCAGCATACCTCACCATTACGCTACAATCGTATTCGGAACTTTGTTGTCTAAATTCGAATTTATTCAATCAGGTTTCTTTTTTTTTGTTCTTTTCAAATGCTTCACCTCAACTTCTCTTCACTTTCTGATTGTAAAATATAACAAAACGTTTAAGAAATTTTGTATTTCCAAACTAGTTTGGAAAACCTCGAATAAAAGGGTTTGGAAAATATTGCATAATAAGCTAGTTTACTTCACTGCATATTGGGATTTTTGGTAGAAGTTATAAATACATATGTACATAGATCTATTTCGGAGAACACCACATCCCATCAGACTTCTTTTTACTTTTATTCTTGCGTCCGCATAAAACATCCTTTAATGAAAAATTTCACTAAAAAGTTAAAAATAAATAATAGATTAAAAAGACTAAAAAACACGCTTTAATCTTAAAAATCGTACTAAAAATTGCGAAATAATTTAATTAGAAACAAAATGATGAACGAAAATATAAGTATTTAAGGAAAAGCATGGGGGTGCTCAATAATATTTGAACATGAAAATATTCGATTCGTACAACTAGTACAAAAATATACCTAGTTGCGAAATTAAAGAGTACGATATATGAAATCTCAAAAAAGTCAAAATAAAATTATTAGTAAAAAAACACCGATTTTAAATATTTTTTGACATACTGAGCACCCCACGCTTTTCCTTAAATACTTATATTTTCGTTCATCATTTTGTTTCTAATTAAATTATTTCTCAATTTTTATACTCAGCTGTACTAGTACACAGAGTATTATAGTTTTGATTTCCTAACGGTGGATTGTAACAGAATGAAATAATCGAGATAGATATAGACTTATATATATCAAAATGATCAGGGTGAAAAGAGAAATCGATTGAGCCATGTCCGTCCGTCTGTCCGTCTGTCCGTCTGTCCGTCTGTCCGTCTGTCCGTCTGTCCGTCTGTGAGCACGATAACTCGCGCAAAAATTGAGATATTTTGATGAAATTTGAAATGTAAGTTGGTATCAAGACAGGAACGGATGGTATTGAAAATGGGTGAAATCGGACCATGACCACGCCCACCTCCCCTATATAGTAAAAATCGGAAATTTTTTATCTCGGTCACTAATAGAGCTAGAGTGATAAAATTTCACACACGTATTGAGCTCAGGCCCTTATGAAGAAATATGGTGAAATTTTGGAAAATGGGCGGTGCCACGCCCACTTATTAAGGGGCAAACATTGAAAGTTTTATGAGTCATAACTCAGAAACCGTTGAAGATATATCGATGAAATTTGATAGGCGTGATATACTTACTTAGGCAAATGTTTGGACGAAAAATTGCCAAAATCGGTTGACGACCACGCCCACTTTTATATATGGGTATTATAAAGTGACCTAATAAAAGCATTTTAAGCGATATCTCTGTCAAATATAAAGATATATCATTGAAATTTTATGGAAGGTGTCCAATTATGGACATAAAACAAAAAATACAAAAATTTTAGAAAATGGGCGTGGCACCGCCTCCTTTTAGAAGCAGGAATATACGAGATTTCTGAGCCCATAACTCGACAAATAATCGATATATTATGACGAAACTTGGTCTATACACTTTCACTACTTGTAGTAATACATGTTCGAAATTTTAGCGAAATCGGTTGACGACCACGCCCACTTTTATATATGGGTATCATAAAGTGGCCTAATAAAAACATTTTAAGCGATATCTTTGTCAAATATAAAGATAATTCATTGAAATTTTGTGGCATGAGTTCTACAATAGATCGGAAACAAAAAATAGAAAAATTTCGGAAAATGGGCGTGGCACCGCCTCTTTTCAGACAAAGGAATCAACGAGATTTCAGAGCCCACAACTCGACAAATAATTGAGATATTATGACGAAACTTGGTTTATACACTTTTATAACTTGTGTTAATAGACACGCAAAAATTTATTGAAATCGGTTTATGACCACGCCTACTTTTTAACAAAGATATTTCTGGAACACCCTTTGGGAATTTGTAACAAGACTTCTTTGTAACTAGAAGTCATAAAGGAATGAAATTTTGCACAAAGAATAATATTCATATGCTTAGTTGGATGACTGATAAAAATGTTGAAAATGGGCGTGGCTACGCCCACTTTATGCAGCACTCGCTTTATATAAAATACAACGTGTTTTCATCAAACGCAAACAAACAATGAAAGCATACAGCTGAGTATCTAATGTTCGATTCCACTCGAACTTAGGCTTCCTTACTTGTTAGTACGATTTTTAAGATTAAAGCGTGTTTTTTAGTTTTTTAAGCTATTATTTATTTCTATATATGATGCCTGAAATCCATGCTGTTGAACTCAAGGATACCAAATATAAATTTTGCTGCCGACCGGAGACGGTTAAGGTATAGCACGGGGGTTCCATATGGTAATATGAACTTTGATCCCTCTGCGACACCACTTAACCGTCTCCGATCGGGACCATAATTCTTACGTGTCATCTCTGAGTACAGCAGTATCGATTTTGGGCATTAGATATAACAAAAAAAAAATTAGAGTCTTCATATGGTAATTTGAGCTTTGACCCCTGTGAGACCCTTTATCCATTTGCGATCGGGACGAAAATTTATAAGTGATATCTTTGACCATACTTTAACCGATTTAGGAGGTAAGACTGAAAAAAAACGGTTCATTTGGTATTGAGGTCCACCCTAATGTACGTACATACATACATGCATATGTATGGATGTCGGTATGTAGTCACAAACAAGTGCTTATGGGTGCTCTCATATAGTCGCAAACTGTTCACCTTATTCGATGAGTGCGCCTTGCGACAGCCGCCCGATCTCACCCTGCCTGCCCCAACTTGGCTGCAACTGAAATGCAAACGCTTGTCGATTGGCGCTTAGTGGCGACTGTCGGCTGCTGTAAGCTTATCGCAGCGTCACAGCTTTACCTGCACCCCCCTTCACTTTGCATACATCACTATAGGTGTTGCTTTATTTCCCTTCGCTTGCCTCTTCTGCTTTTTCATCTGCTTCATCACAATTACATTGTTTCGGTGGGGCTCTGCCACACAAAACGTGTCAACGCGTTGTTGCTTTTGGTGCCGTTACGATTTCGTCAACGTTCCAGTTGTAATTAACGTGCGCATCCAAATGGTGGCGTTGTAAATATTTTAAAAATTTAGTACTTATTCATTTGTTGTTCGCATTTTATTCCGTTTTAAACAATGTCAGTCGCTTGTAGTTGCGTGTGACAATTGTTTGAGATCTCAGCGGTAGCGACTAGCGGTTAGCCGGTTTTTTTGTTGTTTGTTCATGTTGGCTTATGACGTTTTCGAATTTCCGGCAATTCGGGTTTTTGGTCGTTTTTTCGTGGTTTTTCGCCAATTTTAATTCTTTTTCTCGCGTAATACTTGTGAAATGTAAAGTGGAAAAATGCTATTATCGCGCAGGTAGGAACAAACATTAAATATTCAAAATACTATATAGTGTGCTATAAATATAAAAAATTAATACTAAATTTATATACATTCATACATATACATATGTAAGTAAAATAATGCATTTCGTATCATGCGTAAAAACATAGAATGATATGGATTTCAGTTGAAGACATGTCTAGCAAACAAAGAAAGCAGTCGGTGAAAATTATGTATTAATTTGCTTATAAAACTCACCGTAGGAGAGCCATCATAAGATCGAAATATAGCGGAACACTTTAAAAACAAAGTATCAGAAAAATAAATAAAATATTCGAGTACGAATTTCTTTTTCGAATCACAACTGCGATAATAAATGTGCAAATATGTTGGTATTTGTTTCGGAAGGTTATGGATCATTGTCCGAATTGGATGGATGTTCATTCTTCAAAGGAAGATTTTAATAAGAGCGAGGGATTGTCTTAAAATATCTAATTTTTTGTTTTGTCCCTCTTTTTTTGAACTCATTTTGAATGTACATTTATCCAATATTCATATATGAACCAAGGTTGGTTCTAACTTATCTATTATATAAAAATGAATGTGTGTGTGTGTGTGTGTGTGTGTGTGTGTGTGTCCTTTATGGACTCCCAAAGTAATCAACCGATCTTTTTGAAATTTTCACAGTAGATTCATGTGGTACTAGCGCACATAATAGGGTATATAGAATTTCGGAAAAGTGGGAACTTCCCGGAATATAGGCCCAAATGTGGACCCAGAGTGACCCAGCAAGTGTTTGAGCAATATGGGTATCAAACGAAAGGTGCTGAGCAGGCCTTCAACATAGAGTTATTTTCATTGCGATGCCTAGGCCGGGTCCCCAAATATGGGTCAAAACGTGGACCCGGATGACCCTCGAATGCTTCTAGGCGATATTGGTATCAAATGAAAGTTGTCGAGCAGGGCTTCAACATACAGATATTTTCATTGTTATTTTTTGAGTCAGTTTCCGAGAAATGGTTCAAGTAGTGAGCTCGGATGGTGATGGGTGGTCCCGATAAAGGTAAAGGTAAATGTAAAGGTAAAGGTAAAGGTAAAGGTAAAGGTAAAGGTAAAGGTAAAGGTAAAGGTAAAGGTAAAGGTAAAGGTAAAGGTAAAGGTAAAGGTAAATGTAAAAGTAAAGGTAAAGGTAAAGGTAAAGGTAAAGGTAAAGGTAAAGGTAAAGGTAAAGGTAAAGGTAAAGGTAAAGGTAAAGGTAAAGGTAAAGGTAAAGGTAAAGGTAAAGGTAAAGGTAAAGGTAAAGGTAAAGGTAAAGGTAAAGGTAAAGGTAAAGGTAAAGGTAAAGGTAAAGGTAAAGGTAAAGGTAAAGGTAAAGGTAAAGGTAAAGGTAAAGGTAAAGGTAAAGGTAAAGGTAAAGGTAAAGGTAAAGGTAAAGGTAAAGGTAAAGGTAAAGGTAAAGGTAAATGTAAAGGTAAAAGTAAAGGTAAAGGTAAAGGTAAAGGGAGATACCCCTTATAACATAAAAGCTTTTGTTTGTCGCTGCGAAGCGGGACGGGTATTTGCTAGTCTATTATATAAAAATAAGTCGCATTTTCCTCCCTGATGATTTAACTCCAGAACGGCTGGATTGAATTAAATGAAATTTTGCACGTAGTTTTCGATTGAGCCCGACATGGTTTATGGCCAAAAAAAGTATAAGAATCCGGGAAGGTTTTGGAGATATTCCACAAAATGTGGACCAGGGTAACGCTATAACGGGTTCGTACGATATGGGTATCAAATTAAAGGTGTTGACTAGTGCTTGGACATGGTGTAGTTATTGGTCCCATATAAGACCCCGTATTCGAGGTATTTCCTGAAATATGAACCAGGTGTGACCCCAGACGGGTTTTCTACAAAATGGGTATCAAATAAAAGGTGTTGGTGAGTATTTAAAAAATAGGTGATTTTCAAGACCCTATGCGACCCGTTTTCCGAGATATCGACCAAACTGTGGACCAGGGGTGAACCTAAAAAGTCTGGAGGGATACAATAGGCATAGGGATAGGGCTAGAGATATGGATAGGGATAGGAATATGTATATGGATAGGGATAGGGATTAGCGATTAGGGATTAGGGATTCGGGATTAGGGATTAGGGATAGAGATAGAGATAGGGATAGGGATAGGAATAGGGATAGGGTTAGCGATAGGAATAGGAGTAGGAATAGGAATAGGAATAGGGATATGGATAGGGATAGGAATAGGAATAGGAATAGGAGTAGGAATAGGAATAGGAATAGGAATAGGGATGGGGATAGGGTTAGTGATAGGAATAGGGATAGGTATAAGGATAGGGATAGGGATACTGCAACACGGTAATCTAGGACTTTTCCTTTAGGCTTTATAGGACGTCTGGCGGGTCAGCTAGTAACTTATAATAAGTTCCTTTATTCATATTGAGTATTGAATGCATATTTCAAACGTTATCAGAATGTATAAATGTTGTATAAATAAGATTTGTAACGTATCGTTCCAATAATACAGACCCCACTGTAACATCCGACAACTTGCGCCTATAAAACCTCTAGGAAAATGACGCAAATACGCCACCAACAATCAATAAGTAGTTTAGTCACCTATGTACCAATAGCAAGCATGGCAATTCTCAACCGTTTCATCACTGCTGGCATATAAAAGGGCCGAAGCGACCACTTCGAATTAGGGATGGCAAAAAAAATGAAATAACCGATTCACCGCTTTTTAGGTTAATCGAAAGCGTTCGATTATTAATCGCGAATAATTGTGGGGAACTAACCGATTATAACCGTTTTTCGATTACAATTATTCCTTAAAAAAATATATACATATAATAAACCAAAAAAATCGTCATTTATTAGGAAAAATCGTCAAATCGTCATTGCTTAGAAAAATCGTCAAAATGAAGATAAAATCGTCTATTCGGCAACGCTGACTGGAGGGAACATTTATTGCGGTTTTTTTGATATACTCACAAAACCGTAGGTAACCGAATTTGGACTCGGATGAAAAGGCGGAAATTCTCAACTTCGATTATTTCCTTTCGATTATTTTCGACTTGAGAGGAAAAAGGTTAATCGAAAAAATAATCAAAAGGAAAAAACCGATATATTTTAACCGTTAACCGAAAGAAATTAACCGATTATAATAATTTTTCTGGTTATTGTTGCCATCCCTACTTCGAATCAGTCTCCGTAGGTGAGCCGGCCGGAGCGTACGTCATCCTCCCACTAGCTGGCTTCATAGAGGAGGTGTTGTCAGGGCTCTAGTCATACATGGCTTGGCGAGGGCAACGGAGCGAAGCATTTTAGGCATAATTTTCCCCATAACCTCGGCTAAATGGTGGCAGCAACGCAGCCTTTATGACACCCCTACCCTCCTGCACTTGGCCCTAGCTCAGGCTGTGGACCAGTTGAGATGACCAAGAGGTGGACCAGTTGAGATGCCGTTCGCGCACATCTCGCCTCAGTCTACTAACTGACCTACAGGCTAAGTCTGGTACAGCTCCGCCATCCATTCAGCACCTTCCAGTAGTGTGCAACCATGGAGGCGTGGGTGTCCAGCACGTGATTTAGTATACTAACCGGAGTCTCCGTAGTTTGTGCTTATGTTATACCCGCAGTTTATAATAGTTACGCCGTCACCAACACTGCCTCTCCGCTGCCATGTGTCTGATACTGCTCCACTCTCATCCACGCTAGTCGCCCTCTGCTACTACGAAGCTGGCCGCTCTCAGCCGCTTTGAGATCCCTGCATCCATTGCAGCTCAACCTCATCCGAGAATATTCGACAACAGCTGCTGCCAGCCACCCTATCCACGTCTATAAAACTCTCCTTCTCACCATCTCGGTTCGATATTAACACATAAATATACTGTTTTTTTTGAATTTAAATGAGCTATTGGCCATTTTTTGAATGAAGAAAAATTGAAAAAATTTTTTTGGTAGAAGTTATGGATCCATGTGGATTGTAATGGAGGGAAAATTGAAATTTAAGCGAAACAAAGCTGACGGCGGTGGAAGCTCAATGGGATAGACATGTGACTACCAATCGAACGACTTAAGTTCGATTCTCGGTTGAGGCCGCTTGAAGAAGTCTGATGAGGGGATGTGGTGGTCTCCGAAATGGATCCATAACTTCTACCAAAAAAATTTTTTCAATTTTTCTTCATTAAAAGAATGGCTCATTTAAATTCACATAAAATTATTATTAGCATTAAAACGGCCATATAAATACAAACGTATATACTGTTTTTATTTAGTGGGAATTTGTGGCACCTCTACTGGAGAGACTGAGCGCTACCTCGGCCGTCGGCAACCCACCTTTGGGATACAAGTTCAGGATTTCATTAACATTTCCGTTGTTGCGGATTAAGGCTCAATTATATATTTGCATTGCAACAAAATAAAGGAACGGTTCCGCTGTAAAAACCTTCTTAATAAGTAATACACGCATATACCTACTTACATTTAATTGTATTTAATGACGTGTATCCTTTTCAACATTAAACACCGGTAATAAGAAGCACCATATACACATACATGCATACAAATAAGTACATGTATATTATCCACGAAAAAGGTTCATATGTACGATTATGTAAATATGTGACCGCAATGACCCATTATGCATATTTCATTAAGCCGCATTATACCAGTAACAACGCCGTCTGCGACAACACAATACATATTGTACCTAAGTAGTAGTTCATTGTTCTCGGCTTTCTCACCTCATGTACACTCAACTGTATTGCATATACACACATCCATATGTACGTTTGTGGTATGGCATGGAATTGCGCGCGTGTTGTTGTACTTAAATATTGCGCACAAGTGTAATTCATGCAGGTTATGTATACGCCACAGCAAACACAAATGTAAATGTGTTACATATACTTATACAGTGGTGGTATTATAATGAGAGACGATGCACAGAAATATGTATCAAAATGAAAAACTTTGCTAACTTTATTTGAAGTTGAGGCCGCCTGAAGAAGTCTGATGAGGGGATGTGGTGGTCTCCGAAATGGATCCATAATTACTACCAAACATTTTTTTTCAATTTTCCTTAATTAAAAACTGGCCAATACGAGTAGCTCATATAAAAAATTCACATAAAATAATTATTAGAATTAAAACGGCCATGTAAAAACATACGTAAATTTGCTTACTTTTGTTCGACAAGTAAACTGAAAAATAAATAATAATAAACTAAAAAAATAAATAAACTCGTTAGGCGTTAGTACAAATAAGTAAAAGAATTGGATTCTGGTTAAAAAAGCGCAAAGTTGGCGAAATAACAAAATAAGATACCTAAATACATATAAAAAAAATTAAAACAAAAAAAAAAAGATCAAAAAAATTAAATAACTAAAAAGCGTTTGTCTGTGTCCTCGTTAGCGAGCAGCATGTTATAGGTATTCATTCTTTTTCTACTAACTACGTAATATAATAATGCTACTTGCTTGCTATTTTGTATGCGGCCATCGTGATTACTTCCATATACTTGCCTTATTATCCTTGAGAGGATAACTAAAACGGCTTCTTTGCATGCATGAATACATACATACATATGTGTGTTTGTAGACTTGTTTCATATTTTCCATGCTTCCACCCCTCAGCTTTTACCTTTTTGTTTTTCTTTTCCAATACAAATTTATTGTGTGTTTTGTTGCAAGTGGCAACAACCTTCCTGTCGTGGCAACCTTCCTTTTACCCCTTTTCCATACATATGTACATATGTATGTAGGTGCATATTTATTCTTACCTGCAATCATGCGCGCACGGCCTACATTTCAAGGTTAGACTTGTACATATGCACATGTTTGTCAGTTTGTGTGTTTTCTTGGCGTTGCTGCTACGTCGATTTAATTGTCTGCAGTCAACATTTTCCGCTAAGCCAACTGTCGTCTAACTAATCGTGTTTGGCTTCGTTCCCTAACTGCACTTGGCATACTTAAACATAACATACATATGTTTTTTGCTACATATATGTATAAGTATGTACGTACATAAATATATGTATATAAGTATTCTGTGGCAAATATTATATTGAAAGTATATATGTAACTAGTAAAGAAACTGGACAGTCTGTGAAGGCTGACGAAAAGGCTATTTGACTTTCGCACACTTCATTTGTTTTTGGTGAACTTTGTTCATATTTTTTATGCCCTTCACGACCGTTAACTGGTATTGTAAGTTTGCTTCTATATTTTTTAATCGAAAAAATTATAAAAAATCATACTTGATGACTCAGCTCACCGTGTACTTCGTTCGGACGGTTCGCTAAAGAAGTTTACTTCTATCAGCCATTTTGTAATAATCTCATCCTTTAAGTGCTTTATTTAAATAGAAATTCCACCTTATAAAAGTTATAAGTTCTTTAGCCTAACCACATTCAAATATGTACATCCTTGTAACATGCCTTTACTTTATTTTGCCTTTCTTTTGCAAACATTTTCATATGCAAATGAAGCGAATTAAGTTTGTGGTCTCACCCACCACTTTCGCTTCTTGCACTGACTGTTTACAATGCACAGCCTTGTAATCACTATAATCTCATACTTAATGTCGGCCTATATCAAAGACAGCATGCAATGAATACCACAGTTTGTAGTGTGTAAGTATCAAGTTTCAGTGGTGCCACCTACTGTGTTGCCGCCAAGTTTGACAGCTGCCATGCAATCAAATGAGTTACAATTTAGTAACACGTGCCAGAGGCGCATGCACTTGTTTAGTTGTATATTTGTTGCTCTCTAAATTGTGAGTTGATACTCGCGCCATTTGAAGGCGTTAATCTGCAATACACGCACCAACTGCTATGTTATACAGGGTGACATTAAGTGTGTCATTTGATAACTCTTTTGCTGTTAACAGTGTTGCAAAGAAAATGCTGTTATGAAATGCATATACATATTTAGCTGTCTATAACGAGGCAAAATTTTGAGACAGACCAACGTAAGGAATGATTCTCGTGCACGGTCCTCGTAAGTAATCTTGTGAAGTCATTGAATTTGCATCACCCTGTAACACAAGTACATTGAGAGAAAAAAAATATATGGAGGGTCAAAGAAATTGTTTACCTATTTTGAACACTACTTTCCTTGTTTTGAGTAAATTTTCCTTAAAACATGTTAAAAGGTTTATAAAATATTGTTGTTACATGCGTTACCATGTCTTCATATACTTGTTTTGAAAAAATTCATACATTAAAATAATGAAAAATTCTTTAAGCGCCATTCCATTCCCAACTTTCCTTGTTTTGAAGACTTGATTTCTTTAATTTTGAGAAATTAAATTCCCATACAAATCCCCATGGCAACGAATTTGTTTGAATGTTTTTTTATGTTTTTTCCACATTTTTTGAGAAAATTTACACAAAAGAAAGAAAATTTTGTATTGGGACGCGTGTTCAAAATAAGGAAAATAATGTCTCTGATCGAGAGAAATTTTTTTTTTGAGTGTACATATATATACATATATCTATATGTAAATATGTCAAGTCCACTGGTAATTATATGAACTAAATATGTTTTCGTTTTTGAACTGCAGCAAACGTTTATTATTGATTGTTTTCTTTCTTGGTCATTAAACAAAATCAATATGCTTAAGTATTTGGTTCGTGCTAAAGGCAGATTATAGTGTGATTCTTAAATATGTACCTGAAGGGTGGTGTACGCCACGAGACAAGTGTACATTTTTTCGCTTGAATGTGTAAATCATTAAATAGGGGGGTTGGTTAAAAGTTTTTCTATAAATATTCGTTTCTTCAGCCCATTGGAAATTCACTCCCCTTGATGGTCTTGATAAAACACAGCACATAATAGCAGAACTGTTTTTATGTTCCAGCGTCATCTTATTTGTCTCCAAAGAGTTCGATGGTTAATAAACGGTCAGTGTAGAAGAACCTTCAGCAAGATTTGATATCTGAGACCAGCAATGGTGATGTGAATTTACACAGCTTTGGTCAGACCGATTATCACCTAATCCGCTGTAGTGTGATGGCGTCGAGACATGGTCAAGTCCACGGTTAATATGCTGAACAGGCTGCAGACGAGTGTGTTTATCAGCATTATGGGAGCAATGAGTACAACATCAGGTATTGCCCATGATGCTCTGTTGAACCAGCTTCCTCTGGATTTAGTGATCCCTGAGGAGGCTATGAAAACGATGTGTCGACTACATTCCTTCGGTTTGAGGCATGATAATTGGAGCTCGGTGCAAGGGGAGTTGTTTAGCATGTCAGAGCAATACCCTTTGTTTCTGGCCCCAAATGACAATCGGGTACGCCGATTATCCTTTGGTAGACGACATACCCCACGAGGGATACTCACAGGAGACGCTGGAACTCTAAATATTCCTGTAAAATTACGCAGCGCTTTCTGAAAAGGCATAACAGGCAGGTAGCAAACTTCCTACTCCAGCAGAGAAGGGGGGGAGCTCCGGGATCGTTTGGGGTTTATTACAGTACACAATCCTTGTTTAGAGTATATGCCCACCATAGGTATCATCGAGAGCTCATTATACCTATCTTGTCTGGAGGAGGACGACGACGGTACAGAGCATTTTCTCTGCGCCTTCGCTAGTCTAAGATTGCGCATTCTCGTGTTGGTTGTATTGAGAATGGCAGATGCGACAAACTTCTCAGATTTATTAAAGAATCTGGTCAGTTTGCAGAGGAACCTTACTTCGACTATCCCACCTTTTACCTATCACGGTGGGTAGGAAGCGACGATAGGTTGCATGAAAATGTCGCCAAAAAAGGAAAGTGGGGTTGTGTTATGTGATGTTTATAGATGAAACATCCGTTGAAATTAAAATCCGAGCTGCTCCTTTTTCAAGGATATCCACATTTTTGGTTTTTTTTTTGAAAGGATCAAATATTGACGAAATCGAAAATTCGCCAAATTCCAAATTTTTCCGATTTCAGTACATTATCTGGTAGCTAAAGGATACAAGAAAAGGTATTAAAAAGAAAACAGGACACCTGTAGTGGAAAAATCCAATGTGAACAGGACCTAAAGTATAACCACTGAAATATAAAATAACACAAAAAGGACCCACTTTAATTTGCGTATAACTCCTAAAATGTTAACTCTACGTGAAAACTGCTTATGATATGTTTCATTCGGAATAAATAAATCAATATTTCTTTCATATACAATTTTGATGTACCTGCAGTGCTTAATGTACTTTGGTGCATCTAAAGTGAAAATTTCAAAAAAAGTACGTTTTTTTATGGTGCTAATTTAAGTTCAAATATTTTGCTAGTTTATCTAAATATTTTAATCTAATGATCCAATTCTCATTCTTACATATTTATACGTTAATATTAAAAAGAATTTGAGCTGAAATACTCGCTAGCTGTGCACGGTGGGCGGTAAGTAACAATAGGTTGCATGAGAATATCGACAAAACGATGGCCGGCTAAAAACTTACGTAAACTGATATTCTAATCTACTTCATAAACACACAGCAAGCGTGAATAACATCTCCAACATTTTTTTAAACGAAAATTAGTACCAGCGCACGTTGGGCCATCGTTTTTTCGATATTTTCATGAAACCTATTGTTGCTTCCCGCCCACCGTGCACAGCTAGCGCGTATCTCAGCTCTAACTTTTTTTGATTATTAACCTATAGATATGTAGGAATAAGAATTGGATCATTAGATTAAAATATTTACATAAACCAGCAAAATATTTGAACTTAAAATACCACCATAAAAAAACGTACTTTTTTTGAAATTTTTACTTTAGATTAGAGTTGGGAAACTATCGATGGCACTATCGATAGTATCGATATTTTATTTTTTTTCAGACTATCGAAGACCATCGATGGTTTTTTCAAAACTATCAAAAACTATCGATGGTAATGTGTACTATCGATAGTTTTACAACCTTTACACACCTCCATATTGCACATTGCTATTTCAGAATACCAGCTATTGAAAGTTGTATGAATTTAGTGTGTACATATTTACAAAATGTTTTGATTTATACATTTGCAGACTGAGTAAAAGGCGGTTCCAGTTTTGTTGATTTTTTGAAAGAAACAGTTTTCGAAATATTTTAAAGTTTCAGTTTTTGAGCTAAGAAAAAAAATACGCTTACAAGTCTGTCAATATCTTCGCTATTACCAGTTTTATTTTACGTTTGCAGAGGATGAAATATCATTTCCACCAAAGCAAAAATAATTAAAATCGACGTTAAAGTGACGGGGTTATGGCGAACCAAACATTTTTTTTTGTAATTTTTTATTAATTATTTTTCCGGCATTCATCTTCTTTTTTCATTATTTTAACGAAATATTAAATATCATCCTGATTTTACACTAGGCGCATTTCTGTCGTACCCAAGCATGAAAAGAATACTCGCTTATGCATCAAATTACTTTCAAAGCAACAACACCAACTCGACTATTTTAAAAAATAGTCGAGTTGGTGTTGTTGCTTTGAATGTAATTTTATGAATAAGCGAGTATTCTTTTCATGCTTGGGTACGACAGAAATGCGCCTACTGTGATTTAATAGCTGTTTTCAGTAGAAAAATGACAATGTTATAAGAGATTCAGTGAACAAATCTATATTTATTTCAATACGATAGTACTATCGATAGTGCTATCGATGGTTTATTTTTTTAAGACTATCGAACACTATCAATAGTTTTTTTAAAACTATCAAAAACTATCGATGGTGGGACTATCGATAGTTTCCCACCTCTACTTTAGATGCACCAAAGTACATTAAGCACTGCAGGTACATCAAAATTGTATATTAAAGAAATATTGATTTATTTATTCCGAATGAAACATATCATAAGCAGTTTTCACGTAGAGTTAACATTTTAGGAGTTATACGCAAATTAAAGTGGGTCCTTTTTGTGTTATTTTATATTTCAGTGGTTATACTTTAGGTCCTGTTCACATTGGATTTTTCACTACAGGTGTCCTGTTTTCTTTTTAATACCTTTTCTTGTATCCTTTAGCTACCAGATAATGTACTGAAATCGGAAAAATTTGGACTTTGGCGAATTTTCGATTTCGTCAATATTTGATCCTTTCAAAAAAAACAAAAAATGTGGATATCCTTGAAAAAGGAGCAGCTCGGATTTTAATTTCAACGGATGTTTCATCTATAAACATCACATAACACAACCCCACTTTCCTTTTTTGGCGACATTTTCATGCAACCTATCGTCGCTTCCTGCCCACCGTGCTATATCTCCATTCTTTCTAAAGGCCTTAAGTAATAATATAATATATATAATAATACAATGGCGCTATTATAACTCTGACGAGTTTTATGGCCGAGCTTCTCTCCCAATTTGAGGTGTGCTCCTTTTTTTTTTTTTTTTTTGTTTTTCCTACTAATTGGATGGCGAACGGCGAATGTATTTTTTGTGAGAAGCTTTTTCATGGCAGAAATACTCTCGGAGGGTATGCCGCCCACTGCCGAGAGGTGACCGTTGCTCTTAAAAAACCTAATAATTGGATTTTTACTAATTAGAAAAATTGTTTTGGTGTTTTGCTCGGACCGTGGTTTGAATCCGAGACCTCTGGCATAGCAGGCGAGCAATCCACCCACTGCACCACAGCGGCCACAATAATCTACATACTTTCATAAAATCATGAGCAGCGTGCACCAGTTTGCACCAGTGTTGCCACACGTAGGGTTTTATCCCTACTTGTAGGTCTTTTTAGTTAAAAAATGTGCATGTAGGGTAAAAGGTCCGCTTTTTCATGTAGGGTTTTTTTACATGGAAATATAGGGGTTTTTTTACACGGAAAACATTCAAGGCGCAAAATGTGCCCTGTGTTGACTAACAAAATGTTTCCCAACATGCGCCCTGTGTTGACCAACAACTCTGTACATCATTGGCATTACATATCGATTAAATGTGGTACGCCTTATGTATGTACAAATACATCTCTATTATACATTGTGTTGACAGCTTTTTAAATTGAACTGATTTATAAAAGCTGTGTGTAAATTTAAGTAAGTAATAATTTTGTCTTTATATTCAAGAATTAACTTTTTTTACTTTTTTTTTTATAAATGAGAATGTGCTCTTACGATTTATTTCTCTTTTTATATACATTTTTGTGTAACATTTAATTAAAATTTAGATGAAGATATCTATACACATACGTATATGTATAAAAACCTCGTTAAAATTTTGTAAAGCTAATAAAAGTATCTGAAAAAATACCTATTTTTGATTATTTATGTATATGCATTGTCCTATTAAAAAATTTCAATAAATTATATGCGGGTTTCAATATCTCCGCAAGAAAAAAATGTAGGGATTTTTGTAGGTACTTTTGTTTAACGCGTAGGGTAATCTTGGGAGTTTTACCTCATTTGTAGGGATTTTGGAAGAAAAAAATGTGGCATCACTGGTTTGCACTACATTATAGTAGAATATGTACTAATATATTGCGTTTGCTCTACCGATTGTCTACCTTTCTTCTATCTTTCCATTCCACAAGTCCATTCCCTATTTTTCAAATTTCATAAACTATTCCCTCAAAATTTCCTTAAAATTTTCCTTTTTAATACTTTTTATTGCACATAAGCCTTTATTCAGTGTTGTTTGTGTTTTAATAATTATTTACAGTGTATTACTAATTTTTTTTGTTTGTTTTTTTTTTTTTTATTTTGCACTTTTAGTGTTCTTTTGTTTTGTATGTCATCTTGAACTAAATCTAATAAAGCACATGTGTGGCCTCACAATCAAAATGATGTATTTCTCATTATCTACACATATCCACTCGATTCCAACTTGGCTGCTGCCGCATATGTGGGCAAACCAGTTTGATCGATTACTTTGCTCATGTCCACTCGTATTATGCCGCCATTGGCATTCAATGCATCCAAAGTTGTATCCTCAGGCAAGGCGGTCGGTGCGATATTGCCGCCGTTGTTGCCGTTATAAGATGTTGGACTCGCAGTAATTGATGCATCGGTGACATCTTCTTGCGTCACTGGCTGCCCATTTGCATTGTAATCGATCATCATTAGAGCATGTGAGTTGTCGTCATTGCGTGTGCGTCTACTCAGTTTCTTTGACTCTTCTACGAAATTTTGATTAGTACTTGCGGTTGGTATATTCATATAATTATTGTTGTTCTCATTACAATCACTCGTGTTAATTACTGTTTTCGTTGACTGTAAGACATTGACAGCACATGCACATTTCTCTAATTCATCTCTTTGTAGCTCGACCATTGGCAGATGTTGACCCATCACTCGCTCTGCTGGCGCTCGCGTCACACTGCTACTTTGTTGTTCATCTCTATTTGCATTTAACTCTTGACAGTCCAGTCTCAATGCCGAATTGCTGCTGCATGCCCCGCCGCTAACATCGGTTTCACCTGTCACTGCTGATTTCATAGCGTTAGCCGTTGTAGCAACTCTAAGCGTTGAACTTGTTGTGGGTGCATCCAAGCCACTCTCCACCGACAATGTGAGCGTCTCATCGGCATCATAACGAAATTTGCCACAAAGCGGACAACCGCGGCGATAGTAAGTGCTGTTGTGATGTGGTAAGTAACGCCGACTAACGGACTTTGTTGAGAATTTGGCGGGCAACGTAAATGTCAAAGGCAATGATTTGCGCGCCAGCAACATGGGTGATATGCGGCTGCCGTGGTTGTTGTTTACACTATCAGTGGTGGTGGTGGTGGTGTTGCTGGTGGCTGTATTGCTGTCATGTGCGTTATCGCTCGTTCCTTGCGCACCCGATAAGCTAGTCGTGCCGCCATTAGGCGATGTGGTGGCACGTGAGGCGCGTACGGCCACCGCAGCAGCCGCTGCATTCCACATATTCTCCACTTCGGCGCGTTGCAGCGAACAGCATGACTGCGCATTCAAAACCTTTTTCATATTCGAAAGCATTGCCATATTGTTGTTGGCGTTATTTCTGCAGTTTGGCACGTTCGGTTTGCCGCAAACGAAAAAGTTGCTACAACTGTTGCCGCCAATGCTGTTGCCGCTAATGCTTATGTTGCAATTGCTATTTATATCGCTGATGCTATCGTTATTTAACGCCTCTAAAGCCGATGTAGATATGGTGGCTGTTGCTGTTGGTGTTGGCATTTCGTTGACGGCAAGTGTCGAGCGGTAACCGGGCGGTGGTGAGTTGTGTTGCAGATGCGATTGCTGTTGTTGTTGTTGCTGCTGCTGCTGCTGCTGCTGAAGAAGGCATTGTTGTTGGTAAAGTTGTTGTTGTAGCATTTGCTCCTGCATGGCGACAACAGCATCGTACGATGGCGGTGGTTCGTGATGCAGCATTGGCAGAGCGGTGAAGCCGTCGCTGGATTCTGGTAAAAAGTGACCGGCGGATTCGTAGCTCTATTAAAGAAAATTAAGAAAAAAAGGCATAAAAGGGGATATGCAATGAGGTACTTAAGTCATAAAAAAGAAATTCAGATGTGGAATAAATTGCATTTATTTATAATTAAGCCCTGCACAATTTTGTTTTTATTGGATTTCATTTTGAAAATGCTGAGTCGAAGTAGGGAGAGAGATGTTTCAGTTTTCACGGATGGGTCCAAGATGGCGGACGGAGTGGGAACGGGTATCCTCGCAACTCAGCCGGACACTTCCATAGCAATCAGGCTCCCGGACACGGCGAGCGTTTTCCAATCTGAAGTTTTCGCCATACAGGAGGTCTGCAAGGCTTTATTTGCAGCGCAAAGTGCCAGTGTCGGAAACAGGATAGGAATTTCCTCGGATAGTTAGGCGGCTCTGAAGGCTCTGGGATCTGTAACGGTATCATAAAGCCTGGTCAGGCAGTGCAGGGAGTGGACCATGGGCTTAACAAACCGACATAGGGTACATTTTATTTGGGTGCCTGGCACCGCGACATTTAAGGAAACGAAATAGCTGATGAGTTAGCTCGGCAACGCTCGGTTTCATCAAGAGCCAAATCTCTCGGCACTGGTTTGAGGAGGCTAAAACAAGGTGAAAACGGTTGCAGACCGGCAGGGTCTGCAAAAATCTGTGGCCCTCATACAACGAGATAAGAACCTCAGCCATTCTAAGGATGGACAGGAGGGACATTCCCGCATAACTGTGGTGCTCAAAGGACATTGGTATATTGGTACCCACGCGGTCCGACTGGACAGAAATGTTATAGTATGAAATAAAATAATAAATAATAAAATAAATAGCTCATATAAAATTCACATAAAAGTAATTATTAGAAATACATAAATGAACATGTAAAAACAAACAAAAATAAAGTAAAATAAGATAATATAAAATAATATAATATAAAACAAAATAAAATAAAATAAGTTAAAATAAAATAAAATAAAATAATATAAAATAAAATAAATAAAATAAAATAAACTCAACAGAATGAATATAAGGCGTAGGACCCTGCTTCCGAATGATATGCTACACTGAAAAAGAAACAACTTCCCTACTCAGATTATGGAAAAGTGGGAATGATTGTGCCTTAGCAAAAACTACACACGGTCTATTAATAAAGCATATTTATAGTAAGTCAATAAAATCGGTGTTTTACCGCTAATGAGTCATATGTACATATGCATGAATATATGCACACGTTAAAATAAAAAATCGAATAACTATGGAGTAGGCAAATACCGTTTTTTCTGAGCTTTAGCACCGCACGTACTGCCTTGTTTTTTCTCTTTTTATTTGTTAAACAAATAATTCGCGCCAACCGCTGCGGCGTTGACGTTTTTATTCTAGTAAATATTGTGACAAGTGATTACTAAGCTGAAATTGGTAAATATTGAAGAAAACAGATACACATCGTCGATGCCTTTGCAAAAGCGCCCATCGAAAACTTTTAAAACAACCTATTTGACATTTGTGGCAAAAATGAGATTTGGAAACTCTGAGCTCCAGACATCGACAACAACACATTCAAATCGTAAAACATAACATTCAATGAAATACCAGCTATCCCTCTATCTCTATGGCAAAGTAAGCACATCTTTTTGCTCTGTAAAATTTTGGTTTTGGTAAATAAGCGGTTTTGCAAAGACATCGACGATATATGTACACTAAACATATGGGATATCTACTATGTCGTACATATACATTGAAGTACTTAGGTGACACATTAAACACACCGATATGCGTAGGTGAGTAAATATAGTTTAAGGCAGAGTAAGAATAAAACTAATTTTAAAAGAAAGTCGATATTTCTTCTGGATATAAAGTAATGGTCGGCAAAGTTGTGAGGGAAATTGTGTCTGAGAGCGCAGACTGACTTTCGCTACATTGGTTTGCATGTAGGTGTGAATCGACTCCGCACAAAAGCTCTATGCCTAGCCTATATCTGATATAAAGCCATTCTTGTCATAAATACATGCATAGTTAAAGATTTTTAGTATATAAGTATTTGTTGTACCTATTAAGAATACTTCCTCTCAAATGCTTCTTCCATTGCTTCAAAGTTACATATTTAGTCTGTTAGGAGAGACACCATTAAGGTAATACCTTTATGAAACACAAACAAGAAGTTATACCTAGAATGGATTAGAATTATCTTGTCTTTTCAGGTCAGGTTTACAGGTTTACATGAAATAGGGAATGCATACATGATTGCACCTCATCATGTACTTCTGTATCCCATTGGGTATGTGCATAAATTTTAAGTAGCGAGTCGTAACTGGTAGATAAGGTCCGAATTTAATGAAAAACATTCATTGGCAAGTCCTCCGAATGGACTTATGCCTAGAATCATTAAGTGCTAAACCGGGCTACATAAAAGTCTAAGCCTTACTAGCTCTATAGTACCTACAGCATGATGTATTGTGGAAGGATCTTCCGTCATCCCTTGTCAAGTTTGGTTTGGAGACAAACCGGTTTCGGCTAATATGCGCCATCTTCAGTGTCTTTTTTCGTTCTAGAATGAAACCGGTTTGTCTCCAAACCAAACTTGACAAGGGATGGCGGAAGATCGTTCCACAATACATCATATTCCTACCCTGTCGGAAAAACAAGCAACCAAAAAGTACCTACAGCATACTGAGTTTATCAAAATATTTCGGTCACGAAGCTATTAACCCATCAATTGGTCGAAAAAAGATACCTTTCTATCCTCACAATTCAACTTCTTTTATATTTGACACCTCCTAATTGGCTTCTCAGACTTTGCCGACCTTCTTTACTCTCACTCTCTTTGCATCCCTTGTAAACTTTGTATAACTTTTTGTTTCCTTCAAACACTGTTAAGTAAACAATAATCAATGTCACGTAAAGAACAATTTTGTTGCCCTAACAGTAAATTAATAGACTAATTTGTTGATGGCAAAATGACCGATTTATTTGAATCTTCCTTTGGCTTTTAACGATGACGCTTTTAACGCGAAAGTAAAAGTTCACATAAAACTTAATTACAAATTTTCTTGTGCAAACAAAAAACAAACATACATTTTGGTGGGCAGTAAGCAATCTATGCAAGTAAGTATGTATAAAGTGTAAAAAGTATGTAGTTGGAATTGTAATAAATGTGGTCACTTTGGTGGGGGACAACGATGTAACCATAACTGCCTTTTACCGGTGCTTAGTTAGGGAAAATTAAAGTAGGGCATACGATATGCTAACGACATATAAAGTGAATTTCACAGACTGCCAATTGCGTTGTGTATATTTGAAACATCTCTGGGTAAAGAATAATTTTGGGAGGAAAAATTGGGCAATAAAGTTTATTGAATAAACTGTCCCCTATCCATAATACTACGACCTGCACTCTGTTATACGACTGATGTCAAGCTTACTTAGAACGAACCGGTCTGCTAGTGGATTTCTCAAAAACAGTTTTCTTACTACCAGACAAGTTATTTCCAAGTGAGTTTGACAAGTTGATAAACAAATTTGAATAAGTACTTAAGCTTCAGATCATTGAGCTTTCAATGTACGTACAGATGAGATCACTTTAGCGTTTGTCTATATTAATGTTAGTATAGTCAGCTGCAAATGGGAATCATGCAAAAATGACCAGAACCCAACACTCAAATTCCCATTTTTAGAAGACATTGATTCTGAATCTTCTTAAACAAAGCCCCTTTAGGCTTAGAGAACAAAAGGTTGGCCCACAAACAAATACCGAATTCTCCAAAGGTGTATAAAAATGGGAAAACCTCAAAGAACTGCAAACTTAGAGTTATGATCGTAAAACTAACAGCTGATAAATCCAATTGCGGATGACTAATGTCAGCAATAAATCGATGGTGAAGTAAAATATTAACTTAAAGTATAAAAACCAAAGCATCCCTGCAAAAAATATGACTAATTTGGAAAGTGTCCGGGATCACTCGCAAGAGAGCATGCGACTAATACAACTTGTGGTCTCTTTTTATGGAATGAAGTGTTCCCTTTTGTTTGAGAGACTAATTATACCCTTTTCTACCTGAACGAGTACGAAGGTAGACTACTCCACTTCGGTAGACACCGCCAATCGGATATCGAATGGAAGTTGTACCCTTTATACCTGAATAAAAGCATATTTCGAAATTCGTTTATAACATTTTGTGTACAATTGTCAACAATTAGTCTACATTCTTACCCTTCCTGTTACAATTGAGGAGTAATGGTAGACCGATTGTACACGAAAGAGAGGAATCCGGGCAAATCTATTAGGAGACTAATCACACAATTTTTTAAAGGGATATGTGTGCCTTTCAGACCAGTGTTCTACAGAAGAAGAAATGATCTTATGCATGCTGACAAAAACAATGTAAGGTATGATTAGGAGAATCATAATCTTATAACTAAGTATTCAAATCAAAAGGAATGAAAAATATTAACCTTTTTATAAAATGAATTTGTTTGGCTGGATAAATTTTAATTAATAAATGTCTGATGACTTCCGTTATTGATATTTAAATCACAATATACATACATACCTGCTCTACACTGTATATTTCCATATTTGGATCACTTTCGAGCCATTGGTGTTGTTGGCGATAGGCTGCTTCCGTGCGTTTTTTTATGTTGCGATGGCAACAATAACAAACAACGCATAATATGGTGGTAACCACTGACAGCATGGCACTATAAAAAATGAAAAAAAAAAAAATATATATATATATATAAACAAGTAAGGAAGGCTAAGTTCGAGTGGAATCGAACATTAGATACTCAGCTGTATGCTTTCATTATTTGTTTTCGTTTGATGGAAACACGATGTATTTTATATAAAGCGAGTGCTGCATAAAGTAGGCGTAGCCATGCCCATTTTCAACATTTTTATCAGTCATCCAACTAAGCATATGAATATATGCATATCTTTGTGCAAAATTTCATTCCTTTATGACTTCTAGTTACAAAGATGTCACGTTACAATTCCCAAAGGGTGTTCCAGAAATATCTTTGCTAAAAAGTAGGCGTGGTCATAAACCGGTTTGAATAAATTGTTGCGTGTCTATTAGCACAAGTTATAAAAGTGTATAAACCAAGTTTCGTCATAATATCTCAATTATTTGTCGAGATATGGGCTAAGAAATCTCGTATATTCCTTTGCCTAAAAAGAGGCGGTGGCATGCCCATTTTCCAAAATTTTTCTCCTTTTTGTTTCCGGTCTATTGTGGAACTCATGCCACAAAATTTCAATGAATTACCTTTATATTTGACAAAGATATCGCTTAAAATGTTTTTATTAGGCCACTTTATAATACCCATATATAAAAGTGGGCGTGGTCGTCAACCGATTTCGCAAAAATTTTGAACATGTATTACCACAAGAAATAAAAGTGTACGCACCAAGTTTCGTCATTATATATAAATTATTTGTCGAGTTATGGGCTTAGAAATCTAGTATATTCCTGCTTCTAAAAAGAGGCGCTGCCACGCCCATTTTCTAAAATTTTTGTGTTTTTCGTTTTATGTCCGCAGTCTGACTCCTGCCATAAAATTTCAATGATATATCTTTATATTTCACAGAGATATCGATTAAAATGTTTTTATATTGCCACTTTATAATACCCATATATAAAAGTGGGCGTGGTCGTCAACCGATTTTGAAATTTTTCGTCAACTTTTACCAACTTGCATTTCAAATTTCATCAAAATATCTCAATTTTTGCGCGAGTTAGAGTATTTATAGACAAACGGACGGACATGGCTCAATCGATTTCTCTTTTCAACCTGATCATTTTGATATATATAAGTCTATATCTATCTCGATTATTACACTCTGTTACAATCCACCTTTATGTGATTAAAACTATAATACTCTGTGTACTAGTACAGCTGAGTATAAAAATATTAATACATAAAATTTTGTCGTATGTTATCTTTAGCAACATTTTTGCAGGAAATTTGTATGACGTACGACAAAATGTGTTCCCAATTTTAACTAAATTAAAGATTTTTAAAATTAGTTAAATATTGTATTTGATTTCTCATAAAAGTAAATAAATTAAATAATTGGCAGCATGTGCTTTTGGAAATTAGACGAAATCGCTTGCGACCTTGCACAAACGAAAAAATTCTGCTCAATATCTCTTAAACTAAAGGAGATAGCAAAAAACGGATAACGTCATTCGAAAGATCTTGATTAGTTTAGTATAACTGTATTATTAACTGAATTCGGCCCAAAATTCACATACGACACTAATTTATCCGGGCGACGACATATTTACACCACTTAAGGTCAACGAATGTTAAATGTCTATTTTTGGCTCACACAGTAGTTAATGTGGGACATTTTTGTGACGTGATTTCAACAAATTGTTTCTTACTTTCGTGCTTGTCATACAAATAAAAAAATGTACATACCAGAGCTGGGCGATAAGGATTACATGTGCAATCGATTACACATAGGATTACGATTACATTAATCGTAATTTCAAAATTTCTTAAATTACGATTACAGTAATTCTTATTTTTGTAACGACGATTACGATTACAGTAATCGTAATTTCAAAATTTCTAAGATTACAATTACTGTAATCGTTATCCTCATGTAATCGTAATCCTTATCGCCCAGCTCTGGTACATACTCAGTTTGGTTAAAACACAAAATTAAAATTCAAGAGGTCCTTTGTTTGTAAAATACAATGAAAAATCACAGTATAGATTGAAGCAGAAGATAGGCCCACAACTCGACAGTGTTAAATTGTACTATTATAATAGTTACAAATGTCCTTTCATTTGTATTGTTCTATTTATTTGACGTTTCGATTACTTTAACAATAAGAATGTATATTTAGAATGTCAAAAATCGATAGAATGATCAGCACTATGAATTAGTTAAAAGGTTGCGTGTCTTTTAAATTACATTGGGTCATTTTCTTCTTACGTCCACGGAATTTATTTATTTATAGTCATGCAATTTGCTGTATTTGTGTGTAACTATGTATTTACTTTAATGTGGTTGAATAGCTGCAAATTAAGGCAAGGAGCGATTGGTTGGCGGACCTTCTTCTTTAATAATATTGAAGGCTGGGTACTACATAGCCTCATAACATCCTATGGGCTCCTTGCTCAATTATGTGGCTAATTTATGTTTCTCTTTTCGCTCTCAATTAATGCGCTCTTGTTCATTTTCCCAACCCTAAGTACATACACTTCTTGCCCCTATCAACTCACACAAAGTAGGCGAATATCGCGAACCTCTAAGGGTTAATTTATTTGGTTCAGAAAAGATAAAAAAAATAAAGGAAATAAATACTATTTTAAAAAAACTCACCCACATAACAGTAAATTTGCATTTCCATTAATTGTATGCGGATATGTTTGATGTCCACCACTGCCACCAAGCCCACCGCCACTACCACCACCACCACCGCTAACCGGGCTATGGCCGATGATGCCACCAATGCCGAAACTTGCGCGTATCGTTTTATAACCATTTTCGCTTGAATATGTGCGAATTATGTTTGTATACGTTTCATTGCTGTCATCATCATCATCATAGTCGGTGGTGGCGCTGTTGTTGTTGTTATCACTGCTTTCGTCTGCATAACTAATATCATCATCGTCACCAATGCGATGACTACTAGTTTTCGTGTTGTTGTTGTTGGTTGAAAAAGTATTTGTTGTTGTTGACTTTATTTGTTTAACATTAATTGCTGTTGTTGTTGTAATAGTTTGTTCGTTTGATTTTGTTATTGGTGGTGCTGGTGCTGGCGTAGACATTACATTTGTGATTGAATTGTTAACATTTGATTCCTTTTGCTTGTTGTTGTTGTTGTGTTTGAGTATAATTGGTGCAATTAAGGCGGCGCGTCGCAGTGACATCGTTGCTTTATTTTTTTATACCTTTCATGAGAATGAAATGGTATTATAACTTAGTGCCAAAAGATTTTTGTCGAAAGTACCAGAAGGAAGCGTGGGGGACCCACCAAGATATATACCGATATGATCAGAATCACGAGCTGAGTCGATTAAGCCACGTCCGTCTGTCCGTCTGTCCGACTGTCCGTCTGTCCGTCCGTCCGTCTGTGTGAACGCAAACAAGTCCCTCAGTTTTTGAGATATCTGAATGAAATTCGGAATACAGGTATGTTGTGATATGCAGCTGATCATTTGTCGGAACCGGCCGAATCGGACCACTATAACATATAGAAAACAACCGATTATTCAGATATACATGAAATTTTTGGATGTAATTTGTGCATAACTTCCCAATTTAAACAGCTAAGGACGTGAAACTTTGAAGTAAATGTACCCATTTTGGCCCAAACGGGATTACCGAAAATTGTCAAGATCGGACCACTATAACATATAGTTCCACAACATCCGATTATTCAGATATACACATTTTGGTGTATAATTCCTCAATTTTAACAGCTAACGGTCTGAAATTTTGAAGTATTTGTACCCATATGGACCCAAACGGGATTGCCGAAAATTGTTAAGATCGGACCACTATAACCTATAACTCCCCTACAACCGATTGTTCAGATATACACATTTTGGTTTATAACTCCTCCATTTTAACAGCTAACGGCGCGAAATTTTGAAGTATTTGTACCCATATGGGCCCAAACGGGATTACCGAAAATTGTTAAGATCGGACCACTATAACCTATAGCTCCCCTACAACCGATTGTTCAGATATGGACATTTTGGTGTATAACTCCTCCATTTTAACAGCTAACGGCGTGAAATTTTTAAGTATTTGTACCCATATGGGCCCAAACGGGGTTACCGCAAATTGTCAAGATCGGACCATTATAACATATAGCTCCCATACAACCGATTGTTCAGATCAGTGGCGGACCTAGCATAAATTGTCTGGGCAAGCCCATGTATGTGTGAAGCATATACATTAGCCATTTACGTAATTTTATTTGCTGTATTATCTAAAAGTCTGATTGCGTTCCGTCATTGACTTCGATTTAGAGCTCTCGATTTTCGTTTTTAACATTTTCGAGTAGCCCGAATAAATGCTTTTCAAATGCTCAAACACTCGTTTGTTTGCTTATTACCCGTATGTTTTTACGGGCATTTGAACAATTCGGTTATTTGAAGTTTGTTTTTTTCTCGTTTATTAGGTCATTTTTATTTTAAAAATGAAAATTTTTAAATTAAAAATGAAAATTTTAAATTAAAATGTAGTTAGGCTTTAAAAAGGAACATGTTTAAATTAAAAATGAAAATTAATGGAATAAAAACGAATTTTTTTGGTTCAAATTTTCATAGTGCTTATAATAAAAATAAACATTTTTAAATTTGAAATTTTTTTCTTGATTTTGCCATTTTACAATGAACATCTTTAAAATAAAAATGTTCGTATTTACATTATTTTTAAATACGTCTTGGTCCATATCTGGGGCCCCGGCCTAGCCCTCACAATTAAAATAGTTCTATCTCGAAGTCTTCATCATTTGATGCCAATATATCACAGAAACATTCGAGGGCCATCTGGGTCCACGTTATGACCCATATCTGGAGACCCGGCCAAGGCATCACAGTTAAAATATTTCTATGTTGAAGTCCTCATCAAGACCTTTCATTTGATATCAATATCGCTCAGAGCCATTCCAGGGTCATCCGGGTCCACGTTTTGACCCATATTTGGGGAACCGGCCTATGCATCACAATTAAAGATTTCTATGTTGAAGTCCTCATCAAGACCAATTGCTACCAATATCGCTCAGAAACATTCGAGGGTCACCCGGGTCCACGTTTTGATTGATGACGCTAAACTTATAGAGAAATCTCACACGAAAGCGCAGAGGTATTTTTAGTTTCCTTATACTGACGGAAATTTCAGCAGTAACAAGTGTATTTGGTTATTATCTAATATGTATTTGAAAAACTGAAGTCCAATTATCGAAAGTCGTGAAATGTTTGATTTTATTTGATTTTGATTTCCGTCGCTTTTTAAAATTATCTTGATATTGTGCCAATAGTCGCCAAAAATCACAATCAACGCTTTTATAATCTGGTATTTGATATTTATGTTTGCATGTATATGCACATGTAAGAAATTATGTACATAAGTATGTACGTTCAAACGAAAATATCAAATTTGCATTTGGCTGTGAATACTGTTGAATGCCAAAGCCAGCTTCTCATTCCCATACAAATTTGATGAGAAAAATAAAAAAGTGTTTTGCTGGTTTTTTTTTTCAATTTAAGTCTGAAAATAAGCAACTGATTTCTCCTTAGAGAAAGCGAGAAAACAAGCTATTTTATTCTGTTTTGAAAGCCAGGTAAAAGCTAATGTGTGGAAACGTTAAAGCATGCTCACTGTGCTGTGATTGGCTGTGCAAACAAAAAACACATTGTGAGCTGGATTGGTGGTGTATTTGCGCTATTTTCTTAGAATACCTTTAGGCGCCGTATGTTACAGTGGGGGCTATATTATTGAGAACTTAAATAGTAAACACATTTAAAACGTTAAATAACCAGATTTTAAAAAAATTCGTATGAAATGAACGAAAATATGTACGCAAGCCGGGCTTCTCGGCTTGTATGAAGCGACCGCCTCTGGTTCAGATATGGACATTTTGGTGTATAACTCCTCCATTTAAATAGCCAAGACACCATTTTTTCTAATAAATCTTTCCATAAATAACCCACAAAATTAAAATTATAAATTAAACTTAATCCGGCTATGTACATACATAGGTAACTTTTCATTTCCCCACTCATGAAAGGTATGAAGTCTTCGGTACGGCCGAAGACAGCCGCGCTTTTACTTGTTTTTAATTATATTTATTTGTTTAATTTTTTTGTTTGTATTTTTTTACAAAAAAAGTTTTTAAAGTTTCCAACAGTTCGTTAAGTCGTCATTCGACTCCACGCTTCTTTATCAATGTATGAAGAATATTATAAATAAATAATCTTAGCCTTTAATCCGATTTGTTTTTTTTTTTATGTTCGCTTTGCGCTCAGACCATATTGCTGGTTTTAACTTCGGATGTGATCACTTTCATCGAAACAATTTTATTTAAGAAATATATATCATATTTCAATTGAGTCCACTTTCAACCATGACTATCTGAATTTTTTATATTAAACCACAAATTAGAAAAAACCACTATGGCAACAAGCTTTATTTTTTTTTGTTATTACTTAAAAGTTTAGCCCATAAGGAATTTAACGGTATAAAAAAACTAAATCGCAATATGACAGATTTTTGCAAATTCAATGTTTAATATTTCACATAACTACTTAGCTTTGAGACAGTAATTTTTCACATAGCTATTTTGGAACAGCATTTTTTAGTTTTGAAATTGAAACGCATAATGATTACACCAATGTATGTATGCCTAGGCGTATGAGTAACTTTTTTTTTCAGATAGAGACTTTTGAAATTATGTATGTATATCGTATATCGTATTCGTGGCCGCTGTGGTGCAGTGGGTAGAGTGCTCGCCTGCTATTCCAGAAGTCTCGGGTTCAAACCACGGTCCGAGCAAAACACCAAAACAATTTTTCTAATTAGTAAAAATCCAATTATTGGGTTTTTTAAGAGCAGCGGTCACCTCTCGGCAGTGGGCGGCATACCCTCCGAGAGTATTTCTGCCATGAAAAAGCTTCTCACAAAAAATGCATTCGCCGTTCGGAGCCGGCATAAAACTGTAGGTCCACCCAATTAGTAGGAAAAACAAAAGGAGCACATCTCAAATTGGGAGAGAAGCTCAGCCATAAAACTCGTCAGAGTTATAAAAGCGCCATTGTATTATATTATTATTATGTATATAAATAAAATCATAGTGACTTTTGAAAGTGTATTCGTATTTAATGCTTTTTTCAGAATACGGAAGGACTTTGCAATAAACTTTAATGGGCATTATACACCTTTAAATATTGGTACACAATGCATCAAAAACTCAAAATCGAAAAAATTCCACATAGCCCTGTGTGAAAGTGCAGTACTCCATTATTAGGACATCAAACTGTTTCGATCGATTCGTCGCCAAGTGAGAGTAACGTCATTATGTAATATTATTCGTATTGAGTTACAGAAATGTTTTATCGCTACGCGAGAAAGCTCAGTTCGTAGCAAAATATTTGGGGCTTGGGCTTGCTTGTAAGGGACAATTAATTAATTAATCTAATTAGATATCTAGTTATCTAATGCGAGATTAAGCTATCTGTTTCATTTCGCGGAATTCAACTGAGGATTCTACTATAGCCTGTGGCCGCTGTGTTGTAGTGGGTAGAGTGCTCGCCTGCCACAGCAGAGGTATCAGGTTCTAACCCCAGTCCGGACAAACACAAAAAAAAATTTTTCTAATAAATTAAAACCCAATTATTGGGCTTTTAGAAATAGCGGCCATCCCTCGCCTTAGGGCTGTATACCCTCCGAGTGTATTTCTGCCATGAAAAAGCTACTCACAAAAAATGCATCCGCCATTCGGAGCCGGCATAAAACTGTAGGTCCACCCAATTAGTAGGAAAAACAAAAATTAAGGGGCACGCCTCGAATTAGGAGAGAGGCTCGGCATTAAAACTTGTAAGAGCTATATCCTATATTACTATAGCCTGTACCGAATGATATATGTAAGTAATAGGCCTATGGGAACGTAAGAATAAATCTGACCTAGAATACTAGATAGACTTTTTCAAGCTTGGCCCGGCATGTATCGCAGGGAGAATCATGTAAGCAGTAAAAAAAGTCCAAATCCAAACTCCAATTTAGTTGCGCAATCTTTTTCGCTTTTCCAACACCAATAAGTTGCATAATACTTTTCACGTTACGTTAGGCCTCAAGTCTTTTAATAGTTCCATTGAAAAATTCGGATTTTTTTCCAAGAAAGTTGTTTCTCTTTATTTTACTCAGTCTTAAGCTTCAATTAACAAACATTACTTCTTACTACTTTCTTATCGCCTTTGACATAAATTGCTTACATGGCTAAAATAACTGCCATTAATTTCATAAGTGATTACAAAAGTCCTTTTAATGCGATTAAATCACACTCTACCTATACATTCATATGTAGTAGGTACGTAAAAAAATCGCGGTTATCGATTAGTTCACTGATTTATAATGCATAAGAGGCACGCACATTGAAAACTTGTTCCTTTTGACTTGGATATTTTTAGAAAAAGTTCTTTTTCGAATGGCATTGCTGCGCATATTTTTTATTAAATAGTTGCCTTTATCCTTTTCAAGAATGTTCCAATTAAATATTTACTTGTAATCACAACTAGTATACCATCTGAAAGGCCAGTAATTTTCTTTTCAACGCCTAGAACTGAATCACTACTTCTTATTTCTCTTTTCCCGCTTGTTTTTATTCACACAACTGCACAGCTCGCTCACATTCGCCAAACTAAGTAGTCGTAAAGGATAACGAGCACACGCTAGCAAGTCACTAAAGTGTAGTCTAGTCTAGTCTAGCACGAATGACCGTTACGAAGTTAGCGCGCACGTACCACACACACACTTAAAAACAAATGCATACAAACATATATACGAATGTTCTACATTTAATTACTTGCACACAAAATCCTTCGGCTGCTTTTATGGCCCCGAATGCTAGGCTAAATAATGGCGCTCCAATTTGTTATTTGTTTTTGTTTCTGTTTTTTTCTAGGTTTTAGTCGACATACTTTAATTTTCTCACGATATTCTTCATAATAGACAGAAAGGGTAGCAGTACTTTGTTTGTAATTATCTAAATTGAGTTAATCGGAGATTTTGTACGTGGAAATGTATTAACAGTTAAATGTGAAGTTTTTATATTTTCACTATGTTATTTGGTATGAAATTGATGAAATCTGGTTTAACATAAAGCACTTAGTAAGTGTGCTATTAAGTTTGTTAATACAGGACACACAAGTGTCGCCGTTTAAACTTCATAACCGCCTTAGTGGAACTTTCATAACCGGTTATCCCACACTAATGCCAAAAATGATAGATAATTGCTTTACGATTTCAGAGCTCATCTCGATCCATACCCTAACTTTGGAATTGGGAAGCTCGGAAAGCTCTACATTTGCTTCTAACTAATGTTCTTTTGAGCTCTTAAGTCATAATATTCATAATTTTATACTGTAAACATTTTATTTTTTTTAGAAATTTCTTCTTCCTTCTACACTTTCTTATTTGATTTTTTTTATTTCTTATTATTTTTATTATTATTTTATTTTATTTTATTTTATTTTAATTTATTTTATTTTATTTTTGTTTAATTTTATTTGATTTAATTGCTTTTATTTTAATTTAATTTAATTTAATTTTTTATTTTATTTTTAAATTAAATATTATTTTTTTTTTAATTTAATTTAATTTAATTTAATTTAATTTAATTTAATTTAATTTAATTTAATTTAATTTAATTTAATTTAATTTAATTTAATTTAATTTAATTTAATTTAATTTAATTTAATTTAATTTAATTTAATTTAATTTAATTTAATTTAATTTAATTTAATTTAATTTAATTTAATTTAATTTAATTTAATTTAATTTAATTTAATTTAATTTAATTTAATTTAATTTAATTTAATTTAATTTAATTTAATTTAATTTAATTTAATTTAATTTAATTTAAATTTATTTTATTAAATTTTTTCATTTTTTTATTTTACTTTTGTTTTTTTTTATTTTGGTTTTATTTTATTTTATTTTATCTTATTTTATTTTTTTTTTGTTTTGTTCTATTTTATCTTATTTTATTTTATCTTATTTTATTTTATTTTTTTATTTTATTTTATTTTACTGTATTTCATTTTATATATTTTATTTTATTTTATTTTATTTTATTTTATTTTAATTTATTTTTTTTTAATTTTTTTACTTATTATTTTTGTTTTTTTTTTATTTTATGTTATTTTATTTTATTTTATTTTATTTTATTTTGTTTTCTATTTTTTATAATTTAATTTAATTTTATTTTATTTAGTGTTTTATTATCTAATTTTAATCACTGTATAACTTAGTACATATCCACATATCGTCGTACCATACGAAAACTAGCATATTTAAAATTTTTGGCGAAAGCTATCAATAAAAAAATTCTGTACGAAAAGTAACAAGTTCGACTTTTGGCTGACGAAAAATAACAAGTTCGACTTTTGGTCGACGAAAAATAACAAAATCAACTTTTGGCTGATGAAAAGTATCAGTAATTATATACTGTTTTTACATTAAAATTGTTGTTGTTTAAACGAAATTGATAGTTTTCGTCAGCCAAAAGTCTATTTTGTTACTTTTCGTCGGCCAAAAGTCGATTTTGTTATTTTTCGTCGGCCAAAAGTCGAACTTGTTATTTTTCGTCAGCCAAAAGTCGAACTTATTACTTTTCGTCAGTCACAAAAAACGTATGTTAGTTTTCGTATGGTACGACGATATACTCGCATGTCTTTCAATACAATAAAACACTTTTACCAAAAAAGGAAACGATAATAGTCAACCAATCTTCGTTATCCAACCTGACTCTCGGCCGCCATTTATTCAACTAAAATTCGACGACCACCACAACAATACTAGTTAGTATTTCCAACGATCTTGGGCAGTTTTCCACAGTGAAAGACGCAAATGTGAACAAACACATACAAATAGGTACATATATACAATTACAAACAAATCCAAATGCACAAATAACCTTTGCAAACTTGCTACACACACATGTGAATACAGTCAAGGCACGGCACCTATTTCCTGCTCCTTCTTTTTGTCGGCTGCCACCCTAACAAAACCCACCCACCCTCTTCCTCCATACGCTCATTGACAAAGGACACGCAACTTTTGCAGAAGATAACAATCGTTTACACTTAACCGTATCGAATTCGACCGAATCCACTTTCGTTTCGTTCGTATGCAAAGTTCGGTGCATGCAAAGAGTGTTGTTTGTTGGTCGGCTTTTTGCTTGTCATTTACCGTAGAAAATAGTTTTACGTTTTTGACTTTGTTAGTTTGTTTGCATGTAGAATTTGATTGAAATGGATAAATAACAAACAAACAGAGTACCTAGACCGCATTGTCTTGTTCATGTTCTCTTTTGTTGACGCTCAAAGTGCTGAAGAGTCTATTAGGCACCAAGGATGGGCATTTTTCAACTACCACCCATTTTCAACTACCACTCAAATTGAGTGGTAGTTAAATCCTGACTTTAACTATCACTCAATTTGAGTGGTAGCTGAATTTTGATTCAACTACCACTCAAATTTGGTGCTCGAAACCTATTTAGGCAGTGGAATCATTGAGAAGTTAATCAACACATCAGCTTGTGGTGAAATGTATGTACATACATATGTATGTGAGTATATGTGAGTCGTTAGTTTTGAAATTGGCATAAGTGAACTAGAGTTGAACTAGAAATTGAAATAGGGGTGAACTAGAAAGTGAACTAGAACTTTAACTAGAACGAACTAGTAGATGAACTTGAATATCTACAGGCTGAGTGCACTCAAAATTAGTTGAATCATGCCCAACCCTGTTAGGCACATATTTTGGTATTGTTTATATCATAAATTTAAGTACACGTGTCCTTACATAGGTACCTATATGCAAAAAAGGATGTTTCTACAATGTAGCACATATCTATGTACATAGTTGTTTAAAGCTTTCGTATTGGCTGTAGAAATTTTTTAAAGCATACATTTGGGCGCTAGTGTTAGTAATATTTTTGCTCGTACAGTGTTAGTGGAATTTTTATAGTAATAGAGCAGCGTTGCGTGATTCGAATCAATTTTGATTTAAAATCAACTTTCAAATAAAGAATCAACTTGATTCGTGATTCAAACTATTTTCAAATCAAAGATAATTTTTATTTGTGATTCATTTCTCAAAAGAATCAAAAATACCCTCTGATTGGTGATTCAAACTGTTTTCAAATCAAAGATAAATTTGATTTGTGATTCTTTTCTCAAAAGAATCAAAAATACCCTTTGATTCGTGATTCAAACCATTTTCAAATCAAAGATAAATTTGATTTGTGATTCATTTCTCAAAAGAATCAAAAATCTTTTTTGATTCTTGATTCAAAAAATATCTTTGATTCGAATCAAATTTTTGATTCGAATCAAAAATTTTATTCGAATCAAAAATTTTATTCGAATCAAAAATTTTATTCGAATCAAAAATTTGATTCGAATCAAAAATTTTATTCGAATCAAAAATTTATTTAGAATCAAAAATACTGTAGCATATCAGAAATATTCAAGTACATTCTCGGTAACTTAAAACACAAAAATGTATAAAATGCACCAAAAGTGCAACAACAGCCAAATTGTATGCTGACGCCAAATATGTACATATGTATGTACATATATACATATTTCTGATTGTCGTATTTACGTTTGTGCTACGCCGTACGTACATACATACATACATACATACATACATATGTATGTGCATAGGCACTTGGGTGCATACCCTGCAAAAATCATTGGATTATATGCTCCATTTGTGGTAAGTTGGAGTACTTTCAAAGTGACCACTAACATAGCCCAAGCGACCGATTCGTGTATCTGCATCGGTTCGTAGTTAGCCGAACATATATATGTACATATCTACATAGAAGTAAGAATTAGAGTAGATATACATGTATTATAGTAAATAAGTAGTGTGTACATAAGAAATTTTGTGTATAGGTAAATAAGAATCAATTTTACCAATAAATTCCCTGATTGAATTGCTGTTCGTAAAGCAATACAACAAACCACTTTCGTTTAATTTGAACGGGTTTAAAATATACATATGTATGTATGTACCTATAGTGAATCCTAAATATATTTCAAATAAAAGATACTTTTAGTACGAGATCATTTTGGGTAAATGCATTATTATTATTTATTTTTAAATTCTGTTATTTTGTTCTTTTATTGGGTTCATTCAATGTATGTAAAATATATAAATTATAAGTACATAAGTAAGTACATATGTGTGGAGAAGTCAGGAGGTAAGTGTTGGTCCCCATGCGAAAAACAAAGTTATAAAAGTCCGCCCCTAAATTTTAAGCTAATGTTGAGAGGGTTAAGGAACAAAAAATTTTTTTTTTGATTCCGCGAAATGTCGCCAAATTTTTTTTTTTATTGTAGCTTTGTTATTTGACATCCGATTTTTAAAATTGATACGTCATTATTTTGGTATTTTGAAGCTCTATATTTCCTTCGAATGTCCTTTTGAACTCTGAAGATGTTTTCTCATAGTTGGGTGTCAAATAACAATGTTACAATAAAAAAAAAACAATTTTGGCGGCATTTCGCGGAATCAAAAAAAAAATTTTTTGTTCCTTAACGATGCGCGCACTACAGATACACTTTCAACATTAAACCATGGTTCGGATATTCTCATTTAAGATTACTCATTTTCATTCATTTGTGAGAATTTTCACGAATATTTCTTCGTTCTTTTATCACGAGAGAGAAATGCAAAAAAATATGCTCCTCTCTCGCAAGAAGCGATCAAACAAAAAAATCCAGTTATTCCACTTGTGCGCGAAAAATAACAAAACAATATTTCTCCTTCCTTCCTTCCTTCCTTAATTGGCACGTAACCGTCTAGACGATTCTGGCGGAATCCAGTAGAGTGCGGCAATTGTTTCTGTTTCGTGCAGCATGGCGCCACTCACATGTGAGACAAACTGATCGCGAAAACTAACAAAGCATTCGCGAAAACAATTTATCACGAACATTTTTCAGCTACGTTGTAGGGAAGGATATGCATACATACAAGCAGATTTTCGCAGTTGCCTTAGCCAGCCATTTGCGCGTACATATGTATGTATATTCCCACCAAAAAATCTAAGCCTTTTTAAGAATTAAAACCGCAGATTTTAAGGCTTCCGAAATCAGGCCTGAAAATTATAAAGGTAGCAAATTTGTATGGCGTAAGGCTTAAAATAAGGCTGATTTTCCTGTGTTGATGTCATCACGCCATAAGGAGTACTCTCTCTCTGAGAGCACACCTTATTCCTAATGCTTATCCGCCATGCGAAATAAGGCCTAGATAATAAATAATGCCATGTTAAATGGACCATATTTTTTATATGAAATGTGGCAGGTTGAGGAGTACTCGGTTGGTCCATAGCGAGTACTCTATACACGCGTGCATGGAGTACTCGGCTTTTTTGCAGGGATTCTTTTGTATGCATACACCCAACCATAATTCATTCATCCTTTCATTCATTTATTCGTTATATATATGTATGTAAGTATATACATACATATGTATGCGCAAGTGCTTGGCTAAAGCAACTGCGAAAATCTGCTTGCATTTCCTCCCATACAACGCAGACGTTTGTTGAAATTTTAGATTTTTTGCATTTCAACTCGCGGGGGTGGTGGGATCACGTACTAAAGTATTTTTTATATGAAATAAAGTTTTGATTCAAAATAATTTTTTGATTCGAATCAAAAGTTTTATTCGAATCAAAAATTTTATTCGAATCAAAAATTTGATTCGAATCAAAAATTTATTAAGAATCTTGATTCGAAATCAAGTTTGAATCAAGAATCAAAAAAGATTTTTGATTCTTTTGAGAAATGAATCACAAATCAATTTTATCTTTGATTTGAAAATAGTTTGAATCACGAATCAAAGGGTATTTCTGATTCTTTTGTGAAACGAATCACAAATAAAATTTATCTTTGATTTGAAAATAGTTTGAATCACGAATCAAAGGGTATTTCTGATTCTTTTTTGAAACGAATCACAAATAAAAATTATCTTTGATTTGAAAATATTTTAAATCAAGAATCAGAAAATATTTTTGATTAGTGATTCAGTCAAATCAAAATCACGCAACCCTGTAATAGAGACTCGTAGGAGGAATATGATTTGTGGTTAGATACCTATAACCGAAAATTTTAAAATACTTATGAAATGAAAATGAAAGACAGCTAAGCGGAGCAAGCTCATTAAGACTTAACAGCACCAGATTAAAGGTTTTCACTCTAGCGTGGTAATGATAACGTTCAGATGAATATTATACCCACAATTTTTTGAAGTATAGAGTCCTTGCAGACATCGACATATTTGATCAAATCAAAATCCAGCGGCTATGTTGGTCAGGTCATGTCGTGAGACTGCGTGAAGGTGCTCCTGTCCAGAAAGTATTTCTATCCAAACTCGCTAAAGACTATAGAGAAAATGGGCCACCTTCACTTGGAGGAACCGGGCGGAGAATGACTTGGCCTCCCTTGGTATTCCAAATTGGCGCCAATTAACACAAAACTGAAACAAGTGGCGCGCTTTATTATACTCGGCCAAAATTGTTTAGCCGCTTAAGCGCCAATTAAGTAAGTATGTTAGTTCTGGACAAAAGCGTAGGATGTGATAAGAACCTCTACTGCAGGAGTTCAGTTCATACAACTGTATACTTGCTGTAAGTCTCGCTCATGCTTTGCATCGTGATGATTTAGTGAAACACTCTTACATTGTATGCATTCAATACCTACACTTCTCGCTATCGGGTATAAAAAGATATGCCATCATAGCCATAAAAATGGGTGGTTGACATTTATTAAATACAAATCTGCCGTGGTGAATTGATTTTACAAATGAGCAAGCGAAAGCGAAACTATAAAGGCAGTCGAGGAAATATATTTTTCTTTGCTGTCTTTCTTTTCATTTCATAGCCATAAGTATGTATCATTTTCTGTTAACCCATTTTCTAGTGCTTTAGTTGAGAGTGAATGTAGTCAACATTCCCAATATAAATAAATGCATGTATGTGTGTTTATATTTCCTTTGCCGTCTCTGAAATTTCAATTCAGCCTATGAGATATTTTTTCGAGTTGGTATGTTTGTTTGGCCTTTGATACAAATGTATTTGACCTTTTCACTCTCGCACTTTGTGGTATTATAATTTTGTATACCTTTTATGTGTGTGAAATGTTTATATAGCATTTTTAGGTCAAGTGAAACTTTTTTCATTTCGAGTTTAACTTTTTTCAACTCAAGTGAAACTTTTTTCAAGACAAGTGAAACCTTTTTCAATTGAATTGAATTGAATTGAAATTGAATTTTCAATTGAAATTAAACCTTTTTTAATGGAATTGAAAAAAGTTTAATTTCAATTGAAAAAGTTTTCACTTGACTTGAAAAAAGCTTCACTTAAGTTGAAAAAGTTTCACTTGAGTTGAAAAAAGTTTCACTTGAGTTGAAAAAAGTTTCACTCGACTTGAAAAAAGTTTCACTCGACTTGAAAAAAGTTTCACTTGACCTGAAAATTCTATATAACTTTGAACTGATTGTTGTCAAATAAACTCGCTTTGATAAAAGCGTTGACCTGATTTTATTTGGACAAGTTTTCAGCCGAGTAATTTGTACTTTGCACAGTTGGAGTAAGGAGTTAAGACTTTCAAGGTTTTACCGCTTTCTCTCAGGAAGGATCAGCAAGATCGGATCACATACATCACACAGCGAGCTAAAGATTCAAATACAGAAGTTTTTTTCCTTTTGTTAAAATTCACTTAAAGCACTTGAACAATTCTGAAAAGTTTCATAAACTAGTAATATTTTACATTCATGAAAGCTATATTATCCTTTGTAACAGCCGCAGACAGCGCTCCCCTTAGCTACTTTTCTGATTCATACATTTACATGCATATGCAAATGATGTACTATTCGTTCTATGTTTATTTTGTATTGTTGTTGTTGTCTTTGTCATATTTGGCGTGCTAGCAATTTTTGTTTTAGTTACACGCGATGCCTGAAATTGCAACCATAGCCTGGCATCGCAACGCTTTGCCGTTCGTTGGGTCGATTCAATGTTCAAAGTTAAATAAGGCGCGCAATCGTTAACACCACCGCAAATGCGACAGCAGCAGCAGCGGAAGGACCGACAAGGACTTTCACTTGCCGCGTGTGAAAAACTCGTGTGAGCCTAACGCCCGTTGTATGTAGTACGTTGAAACAAGTGCGTAAATTTGGAAGTGATAATGATGATGATGAAGTGAAAACAAGTGGGCTTGAAGTGAAAAGCGAATCTTGCTGTTGTTGTTGTTGTTGCTTTTTTTCATCGACAGTGTGTGTTCACATAAAGCAAAAAGTACTCCAAAAAGCCGTGGAATTCCACAGCGGCAATTTTTCTTTATACATACATAGTAGATAAGTATCAGATGAGAAAAAATGTGTGGAAATTTGGTTATTGGTTTGGCTGAATTGAATGTTGAATGCGCCTTTTTTTTACAAAATAACTAAAACTTTTACTGTGTTCCATGGTATAAGTATACCAGGTAAAACAAACGTCAAGTTTTCGTCGCCATATTAACCACCTGACAATTAAGCAGATTATGACATTTCGTGCTGCCATACTCAATGATAAAAATCCTCCATTAATGGTATTTTTCACTGCTTTGTTTTAAAAATAAATTGTAACCATGGTATTCATAGTAACGATTTTTTTCAATTTGAATTGAAAGAAATTTTTTCAATTTGAAAAAATTACACATCCTGCAGTAAATTTGTTTCACTGCTGAATGATCATTAATGTTTCTTCTGAGTACAATTTTTATTATTATTATTATTATTATTATTATTATTATTATTTTTTTTTTTGAAAAAAGCAAACCATTTATATGAAAAATTCAGCAGTCTTTATTTGAAAATACTCACTGATGCCTCCTCAGTCATAGATGAATTTCATCAGTGATTCATAAAAGATTCATTTCGCATTTTTACTTCGCGGAATATCAGTTTAGCCGTACTACAAAGTAGCCCCTTTCCGGTATTCTCGGTGAGTTTTTAATTTAGTTTAGTAGTTACGATCACTTAATTTAGGCTTTGTGATCACTCTGGTATATAGTTTGGGGAGGTTTTGGAGATTGATCTATTATAACTCCATATCGTCGCATAAAGTGTAATACCGCGTATCCGCTACCACCCAAATTTTACAGGAGACAGTAAAAACTGTTTTAATTCAAAACGGTTCGGAATTTTGCAAACCCACATCCAAACCAAGGTAGATTTTTGGATTATATTCTTAATCCAAATATCATTTTGGCGAAAAACAGTTAAATGTGCAGTTATTGGTTTACTTATGTATTTATAAGCGGTTTTGCGTCTTTTATTTTGTTCAATAGTGACGTATAGGCGGGATTGCGGGCGTATTTAAAAACTTTTCTTCAATAAAGCAAAGTTATAATCCATTTCGTGTTTATGAAAGTATAATCAACTTTAGTACATTACAGTACAGTTATAAAGCAATAACACCTATTATTCGCGGTATTGGTTCGAAAAATTTCCTTAAAAAAGCGGTTTTGAAACTGTGTCATTATTTGGAATTGCGTTGTGTGAATCTCAAAATTGTTGCATGAATGGATGGGGACGGACGCCAAGAATGTATTTTTGATGAAATCTCATTTTTGGCAAAAATGTCACGCGGTTTTGCACTTTAAACGACGATATGTATGTACACCACCATACCGAGTGAGCATTTCAGTCTATATATGTATGTATGTACATATGTCCAATCCAATTAAAAAAATATATGTACCCTAGATTTTAACAATATGAGTTGCTTATTTCCGCGGTGCAATAATACCAAATATGGCGACGATACCCTTTATTTGCGGAGAGTGGATGAAGATTTGTGGAGTGAGCGAAGAGGAGCTACCGGAAGTTCCATAAATCTGCTCACTAGTGCCCTTTCTATTTCTGTCCTTTGATTCCTGAAATACCCAAACTTTCACACAAAAATCTACGCATTCAAAAAATAAAAGTCTGGCATCGCTATACTCCAAAACTGACATAAGATCAAACTTCAAAAATCTGCTTTTTAATCAAAAAGACAGCGTCAAAATGACAATGCACATACCTGTATTTTTTATACCATGCTGTGTTCACAGTTTTGATTGTTTGGGCAGGCAATTACTTCGATGATGATAATCATAATTAAAATGAACAAATTGCTGCGAAACATCGGGTGAGATTAATGTGCAACATTAGTTTTGATATTTATATGGTTTAAAACAGGGACCGTAATCATTATGAATTTTATAATAAAATCGCCATTTAATCATTATATCGCCCGTTTTATGCAATAGGGATTTAACTCGAAATTTTCGATTTCTGGGATTTTGCTATATATGTATTTCAATAACTGGGTCGTGCCTTTGAGCCTAGTCTTATAAAATACGCAAAAAGATAAAAATGGCGGAAATAAAAGTGATTTTGTAGTTAGCCATAGAAGGAAACTATTTGAAATTATAAAAGTTTATTTGCGTTTTCCTAAAAAAATTTTTTTGAGTTGAATCCCTATTGCATAAAACGTGCGATATGTTGAGTTTTTTTATATTTCATCAAAAATAATATTATTTTTGAGTTTTATTTTTTTTTTTGATCAAAAATAAAACTTATTCATTGAGTGATATAATCATCGTTCAGAAATAATCATTATTTTTTGAGTTTTATTTTTTTGATCAGAAATAACACTTATTCCTTGAGTGATATATTTATCGTTCAGAAATAATCATTATTGTGTGTTTTATTTTTTTCGATCAAAAATATCACTCATTCACGAAGTTATATCGATGGGAATTTTTTAGTTATTATGTTCCAGAGCACTTCAGAGACGATTTGAGTTTTTCGACCTAAGCAAAAAAATAAAACTCAAAGAATAATGATTATTTCTGAGCGATAAATATATCACTTAAGGAATAAGTGTTATTTTTGATCAAAAAAATAAAACTCAAAAAATTATGATTATTTTTGATTTTTATGGATATCGCTTAAAATTTTTCGATCATAGTGGATTCGGATAGTGCTCTTTCAGACATGCACACACACAAACTGAATACTCTTCTACGATGTTTGCAAGCGTTTGATTTTTTTCACTGAAAATATAACGAATAATGATTATTATGGGTCCCTGGTTTAAAATACTTCCACAGATCGTATGATTAAAAATCTATTATGTTTTTATAAATACTTTTTTGTGGGCGGAATGATACCAAATTGGTATAAAAGACCTAGACCCACATATGTACATATGTAACTCTTTTGAAGGGGATTTGCATGATGAAGAATTTCAAGTCTTTAAAATGTTCCTCCACAAAGTTTCGACAGCGTGACAATAACAAAATATGCGGAGTTTGTTTAGTTGTGTGTCTTGAGCTCACCTTCTTCAATTCGCCTTGCTTTGTTTTTAGTGCGGAATGAGCTCCAGCGGTTTACGACCTAGCTAGTTTTAATCTATTTTGGCGTTCACTTGTTTGTGTTTCTTTATTTATTCACATGCGTAATTTTTCTTTGACGACAAGTGGGAAAGAGATAGCGAGCAATATTTAAACGACTTGCCTGTACCCATTAACTCATTCTTTTATATGTAAGTACAGACACTCAGAGAAAAACTTCAGAATTTTGTGCTTAAATCAGGCCCAAATGCAGAATGTTGGTCGCAAAATTACGATAATACCGAGTATTCTTATGCTGAGTAGAAAATTATCAGTGAAATTAACATAGATAGCACAACTTTAACATCTTTTTAAGTAAATATAAGAACAAAACAGTATTAACGTTGATTTTGCTTAGGTTATTACGTATGATGGCAGGAACAGAGTTCCATATACATACGTAGTATAGCGTTGACGAAGAATAGTCTGAACGAGGGGAGTAAATTATATTGTGGAACTACAAGATCAGTTACACGGGCAGATTTAGTAAAATTTAGTTTCTCATAAAGGTAGCTTGGTGTCTTAGCACTCATGACATGGAAGAGGAAGGTACAATTTCTAACTTTAAGATAATCGTCAAGTTCACAGCCTAACAGACTACTCCTCCACGCTGCGATAAGCCGGAATTACAATAGCGCTGTGGCAGTAGCAGCGATCGTTTTTCGAAATCAGCTGATTTTTAGAAACTACGGTTTGCAATGAAGCGGCACATAATACAGCAGAGGCAGCTGGCAGCACCGCTCCGTTTAGCCCAAATTCTAAATTCGCTGCCGCTGCCTTCAATCGCAGCCAACTTCAAAGTGTTGATGTGAACTTATGTCTGTTTCCGTACTATCCAATGTAATATATCTTTTACTAATTTTGTGTTTCCGTACTTTGATGCCAGCAAGCGGGAGAGAATTTAATTTTTACTTAATTAATTTCCACTAGCAAATATTGCTGGCGGGATGCAAAAGCAAAGAAGAAAGAGCAGAGGAAAAAAGTGAAACAAGATTGATTATTTTAATTGAAAAAAGTGGACATGAAAATGGTAAGTAAATTTATGTCACCACGTGTCCAAGGTAAAAGGAAACAGACCTAATATATAAAGAAGTCACTGCCAAATACTGCGAACGCTCTATTGTGTTTGGTCTGGCAGTCACTGCTCACATTAGACGCATCAGCTGATTCCGAAAACCGTCGCTGCCCGCTGTCACATCGCTGATGTAATTTGGGCTATATGCTCCAATATTGTTAATCCGAATACATAACGCGTAACGTGGTTGAAAGCTACAATGAGCATTTACACAACAACATTATTACCCCGAAACATCGGCATGCTGGGTGCTTGTTTCATCCAGTAAATTTGATCGATGTGAGAGTCCCAAAATTCTCGCACTCGACGGAGTGCACAACAACATTTGTACGTTGCTGGACGAGTATTGTCGTAAGCATACCCACGGCATAATATGACTTAAAAATAACTTTTTTTCCAACTACAAATAATAAGCTTCACCTCCGCTTGTTCTCTTCCTCTCTTATTTTGACATCTTCTTCGCCTTCACTGCTTGCTATGTTGTCCATTTTATATTCTCCTCCGGATTCGATTCAATAAAACTTCATCATATAGTGGGACATTCAACATTATATTGGACTTTAGTGATGCTTTTATACGTCCGTTTTTTTCGAAAAAGAATCTGTGAATTGTTGTCACCATTGTAAAAAGCAAAACTAAAAAATTTTAACTTTAAGAATTTTTATTCTTGTTTAAAGAATTTAGAATATTCTTGATTTGAGCACAAATTGGGTTTGTTTTAAGAAAGTTTTCTTCTTCTTTGAATATTTAAGAACGACAAAGGATAAATTTATTACCAGTCGGACTTAATTTTAGAACACTATTTTTCTCTGAGTGTACATATGTACATATACATATGGTCAAGATTTTTTACTGCCACGTTACAATCGTACACTGTTTAACCTCATATCTCCGGAACCATATTTTTAAAATGAGATCTTGTAAGCGCATATCGTGAGTTTCCCTAGAGGCATCATATTGAATATTACCATTTCTTTGTAACTTTCGTAACTAAAATGTTAAGCCAAATTTCATCGGACTGGAACGTTACATAATTTTGGAAGTGTATTCCGATGTTACTGTACATTTTGCGAAAAATCTGCGAATATAACCAACAGATTTTTTTGCTTTTCTTTTATGTCCCATATAAGAGGTAAACCCATAGAGAGAGTGGTTCAGTGTACCTAAAAAATACATTTTAAGATGATTTATGAGCAATAAGGTGCGGACTGCCACGTTACAAGAATTTGTCTGCCACGTTACACGTACGAATTTTCGATACATTGTATGAACAAAGCAGTAAATAAAAATTCAATTTATTAGAAAAGAACATTTTTAAGTCTTCATTTTAAGTTTACAAATATCCTTGTTTGGATTTAGGAAAAGTAATGATATTTTTGCTAATCGTTTGTATTTGGTGAGCACTGGATATATTTCTTATTGACGTTGAGAAAAGCTCAACAACTTTCAACTCATCATTAACACAGTCAATTTGTTTTTCCGTAATTTCCTCAACAGAAATTTTGGATGCAGTCATATGAAATGCAAGTACAATATCACATGCATTATTTACAACAACAGTAATGTGTTTTGAATCAATATTTTTTACGGTGGCACCTATTCCATCCACACATCCTTTTCCATGTGATGTTGCAAAATAGTTTCACACAATTTTAATTGCGAATATTTCTTCAAAGTGAATGATTAAACTTGCTATAAATTTGTTTTAAATTGCGAGGATGGGTAAAATTTTTAACAGATGATACAAATATGTTACAATAGTTTCTTTTGTATGCGATAAGTTGTTTGATACGAATACTTTTGCTTTAAAAGTTTCGTTGTGAAAAGGGAAAGTTGTCGCTGATTCCAATGGGCTTTCTACACCTCGTCTTTGGGCAAACGTACAAGTTAAATACTTGAGACTGCTCACTTTTATTAAAGCTATGTACCAAAAATTGCGGTGCCAACGTAGATATGTGAAAAATTAAATCCGTCAATAGTCCGTTTCGCTCTCGTCTTTCAGTTCGACTCACACAACAATTTTTTTCCATTTCATCCACGATACTTGCATATCGAGACTAACGTCACCCACCAAATCAGTCACCTTCGAAACAGTTATTCCAGCGCATGTATTACACTCCCCATACCAACAGCTCATTGAAGATGCATCACATAAAAATTGCATTACAAAACCGTTTTCATAATCTGGCACTTTGGGAACAATTTTATAATTTAGTTATTTATTAAAATATAAACTTTCCTAATCAAAGTAAAATAAATACGAAATTATAACATAATTTACCATTTTACCCGGAGTCGATTTTTTGACCATATATTTTCAGTTCTGAATCGAATTTCTTAAAATGGACAATAAATATGTCAACTACCAATATTTGTCACCCCTTGCCATGAGAGATGCCGGGTGCTTCGCGAAACAATGTTGTATATTCAACAACATTTAAATTTAGTTAATAAAATTTTAAATTTTTCCTGTAAAAAGACTGCCACGTTACACATGTTTGGTCATTTTTTATTCCATATTACCGGCCTTTTTCCAGACTTTTTTTTCTACCGGCACCAATACGGGAAGCAGCCTGTTTAAGAAATATATAGTACATTGCATTATATAAATGCATTCCGCTAAAAAAAAAAGAAAAATATGTATTTTTGACTGGAACGTTACACAAAATTTGCTACCCTAATCTTTTCAGCCAAACATGCAAACCAAAGACATTTCGCTCGTTATCTGGTTGGATTTAAATAATAACAATCATTTCCTAGGCCTCAAAGTGGATATAATACGAAATAAACCAACAGGACAGAATTTTATTGCCATTTTCTCTGATGATGCACTTCTTAAAAATTTTAAAATTCTGAGATAAGTTTGCAAAGATGAAGAAATATCATATAAAAACATAACTTTTTGGTTGCTTGTTTTTCCGACAGGGTAGGAATATGATGTATTGTGGAACGATTTTCCGTCATCCCTTGTCAAGTTTGGTTTGGAGACAAACCGGTTTCGGCTAATATGCGCCATCTTCAGTGTCTTCTTTCGTTCTGAGTTATTTTGTGTAAGTTCGATAGTATTTATAGTAAATAACTTCCGTCGTTTTGTTCAGGTACTTCGTGTTCATGTGATGTGTTCGCGCATTCGTGCGTTCGGGTGACGTGTGTGTGTGTGAGTCTGTGTTGTGTGTTTAGGTATGCAAATCTATTTTTATACTCAGCTGTACTAGTACACAGAGTATTATAGTTTTAATCCAGACCTGTTATTTAATGATTAAAAATTTTAATGATTATTAATTAAAGCATGTTTTGTTGTTGTAACTATTTAATGATTTATTACGATTATTTTCACCTTTTTAATGATTAAAAGTTAATTAAATTATATAAAAAAAATAATTAATCGATTAATTATTTTTAATTGCACAATTATTTAGATTATTTTCAATTATTTTTAATTGCATGATTAACGCAATTACTTGATTATTTTCGATTATTTTTGATTTTTTTTAATTGCATGATTAATACAATTATATGATTATTTCAAATTATCTATGATTTTTTTAATTGCATGATTAATTAATTAATCGATTAATTATTTTTAATTTTTTGTTTCTTTTCAAATTTGTTTGTGAACAAAACAAACATACATATATTCATACATACATATGCACGTGCATACATACATGTGCTGAGAGTATGATGTGCGTTTAAACCCGTATCGGATGAGGCCGCACTAGTAATTGCCAGTCTATACTGCTGACGCAGTTCCTATCTCTACACGGTTGTTTCAAGGCCCATCTCTTTCGCTTTAAGCACGAGTCGAACCTAACGTGCGATCACTGCGGGAGGCAAGCAATAGACGATGCACACCACGTATTCTTTGAGTGTGCAAGATTTTACGAATCTAGAAACAAGTTCCGTAGAATATTTGGAGGAGACTATACACCTGAGTCGTTCGTGAAGCATAGCCAAAATGGACTGCAGCGAGTGATGTAATAGCACACACCATGAAAACACTAAGAAGCCTAGAGAGAATACAGCGAGGCAGTGGCGACTAAATTAGCACTAATTGTATCCCTCTAATCATAGGCACCTCAAGTGGAACGGATACGTAAGTAAAGGAGCTCGGCCTCCTGTATCCGTCATTGCGCGTGGTACGGAGCTTTGGCCTCCGCAGACCACGTAACAGTGACCACTTTTGTAAAAAATAAATGGGTGAAGCCTTTTAAGGCAGACTGAGGGCAATAACGCGACCATTACGGACTTTCGAGCCTGGTGCTCAACCCACCACCCGATGGTAGCCTGACGGCAGTACCGGGGCGTTCGGTACGATGACAGTAGAACGTTTAGTGCGGTTAGAGTCCCGCACTGAAAGGGTAAAGGCTTTCGATGCTTCCTCCTCGTTAAAAAAAAAATATATATATATGTATACACATACATACATGTGCACATGCATACATACATACACACATTCATGCACACATCCAAACACACATACATGTATATATGTACATACCTACACATACCTATTTTCAAAAATAATTTAAAATAATCATATTAAAGAAAATAATCGCACAATTGAAAATAATCGAGCAATTAAAAATAATCATACAATTAAAAAAATTTTGGCAATTAAAAATAATCAAACAATTAAAAATAATTGGGCAATTAAAAATAATCATGCGATTAAAAAAAATATGTGATTATATGATTATTTCCGATTATTTTTTTAATGGTTAGTAATCATGATTTTTTTTACAATTTTTTTAATTTAATCGATTATTAATTGTCCGCTTAATGTAAGACAATTAAAATAATCATTAAAATTAAAAAATCCAAAAAAATTAATCATTATTAATTTTAATCGGAATTTAACAGGTCTGTTTTAATCACATAACGGTGGATTGTAACAGAGTGAAATAATCGAGATAGATATAGACTTATATATATCAAAATGATCAGGGTGAAAAGAGAAATCGATTGAGCCATGCCCGTCCGTCCGTCCGTCTGTCCGTCCGTCTGTAAACACTCTAACTCGCGCAAAAATAGAGATATTTTGATGAAATTTGAAATGCAAGTTGGTATCGAGACTGGACGGTTGGTATTGAAAATGGGCGAAATCGGACCATGACCACGCCCACTTTTCCTATATAGAAAATATCGGAAATTTGGTATCTCAGTCACTAATATAGCTGGAGCGATGAAATTTTACCCACGTGTTGAGCTCAGGCCCCTAGGAAGAAATTTGATGACATTTTGGAAAATGGGCGGTGCCACGCCCACTTATTAAGGGTCAAACCTTGAAAGTTTTATATGTCATAACTCAGAAACCATTGAAGATATATCGACAAAATTTGGTACGCGTGATATACTTACTTAGTCAAATATTTGGACGAAAAATTTCCGAAATCGGTTGAGGGCCACGCCCACTTTTATATATGGGTCTTATAAAGTGACCTAATAAAAACATTTTGTGGCCGCTGTGGTGCAGTGGGTAGAGTGCTCGCCTGCTATGCCAGAGGTCTCGGGTTCAAACCACGGTCCGAGCAAAACACCAAAACAATTTTTCTAATTAGTAAAAATCCAATTATTGGGTTTTTTAAGAGCAGCGGTCACCTCTCGGCAGTGGGCGGCATACCCTCCGAGTGTATTTCTGCCATGAAAAAGCTTCTCACAAAAAATGCATTCGCCGTTCGGAGCCGGCATAAAACTGTAGGTCCACCCAATTAGTAGGAAAAACAAAAAGGAGCACACCTCGAATTGGGAGAGAAGCTCGGCCATAAAACTCGTCAGAGTTATAATAGCGCCATTGTATTATATTATTAATAAAAACATTTTAAGCGATATCTCTGTCAAATATAAAGATATATCATTGAAATTTTATAGCAGGAGTCCAACTGCGGACATAAAACGAAAAACACAAAAATTTTGGAAAATGGGCGTGGCACCGCCTCTTTTTATAAACAGGAATATACGAGATTTCTGAGCCCATAACTCGACAAATGATTTATATATAATGACTAAACTTGGTGTGTACACTTTTATTACTTGTGGTAATACATGTTGAAAATTTTAGCGAAATCGGTTGACGACCACGCCCACTTTTATATATGGGAACTATAAAGTGACCTAATAAAAACATTTTAAGCGATATCTTTGTCAAATGTAAAGATAATTCATTGAAATTTTGTGGTATGATTTCTACAATAGACCGGAAACAACGAATAGAAAAATTTTGGAAAATGGGCGTGGCACCGCCTCTTTTTACACAAAGGGATATACGAGATTTCTTAGCCTATAACTCGACAAATAATTGAGATATTATGACGAAACTTGGTTTATACACTTTTATAACATGTGTTAATAGCCACGCAAAAATTTATTGAAATCGGTTTATGACCACGCCTACTTTTTAAGAAAGATATATCTGGAACACTCTTTGGGAATTTGTAACGTGACATCTTTATAACTAGAAGTCATAAAGGAATGAAATTTTGCACAAAGAATAATATTCATATGCTTAGTTGGATGACTGATAAAAATTTAGAAAATGGGCGTGGCTACGCCCATTTTATGCAGCACTCGCTTTATATTAAGTGCACCGTGTTTCCATCAAACGCAAACAAACAATGAAAGCATACAGCTGAGTATCTAATGTTCGATTCCACTCGAACTTAGGCTTCCTTACTTGTTTTGTCATATTTTCATTATTGTACCCTCATTAACGAGGTAGGTAAAAGTCCGTTATTGTCCGTTTGTGTGTTGTTTTGTTTATGTCGGTTTTAAGTATTTTGTCCTCTTTCGGGTATAGTAGCTTAAGCGGTTCAAATAATGTATCCGATGCGGTGTTTATTTGTTCATTTATTATTTTACCTACGAATGTTTTTTTTTTTGTTGTTTTTTGTTTTTTGTTTGTATATAAATCCATAATGGAAGCACGGCAAACAATAACAATTATTTTATGTCTACGCAGGTGAAAGATAATTTTGGGTCTACCAGAACCACAGAAAAACTCTTGTTGATATTGTTTGTTTAGCTGGTTTTGATATAAATGGAACTGCAAATTACCCAGTTTGCTATCAGTACTTACTTCTTATGCAGAAAATTCGTGCATTAGTAATATCGTGTTTCATATTTTTGATTTTTGCTGCTCCTAACGCTTCTGCCGTTATTTGTGTGCACGAATTCAAGTTGTAAATGGCGATAAAATCAAATTAGACGAAGTCAATTGCATATGTATATTGTCTCAGAAAAAACTCATTGTACGGGCGCGCTTTAAAATATCTAATACACGGGCGCGGATATATGTAACTATAACGAGTTTTAGACCGAGCTTCTCTGCCAATTCGAGACGTGCTGCTTAATTTTTACTTTTATCCTACTAATTGGGTGGACCTACAGTTTTAAAACAGCTTCGAACGGCAAAAGTTTTCTCATGGCAGAAATACCTTCGGAAGAGATGCCGGTGAGGGCACAAATATCGTCAGAGGGCATGCCGGTCAAGGCAGAAATAACCTCGAAGGATATGCCGCCCACTACCGAGGGGTAACCGCTATTTTCTGTAAAACTAAACTAACTTCCTGACTACTGTTAAGAACAAAAATAAAAAGAAGTGATTAAAAAGCAAAGTAGAAGAGCAGGAAAACGCATTTGTTCTCACGTGTATATGCTTACTTAATTTTAAAAATACATGTTCTTTAAATATACATACTTACGTATATGCAAGGCTACGATATTAAGAACATGTGTTAAATTGCCAAGGGGAAGCAATTTATCGAACTCTATTGATTATACATACTAATAAGTATGTAATGCAAATGTTTATTAAACCCTACAATTTTATAGATGAAGAAAATAAATAATGAATAAAACAAAAAATAAATAATAACTGCGTTGTACGAAATCGCGCAAAAAAATTAACTGAAAAGAAAAAAGCCTCTGCAACTTTTATTTCTGGTACGATCTAATGTTTATGATGATGACAGTAATTTGCCTTCAAATGTTGCATTGTTTCAAGTTGATAGCTAATAAAATAGCCATATAAGGCATACCTTGCCTGAAGGTTTACTGCATATTCTAATTGCTCTCAATAAAAAGATTATTAACGCATTTACTTTAATTGTTTTCATTCGAAATATTCTATAAACAGGTTGAATCCTTACATATGTCCCATCATATCCGCGAAGAGAGAGCAATAGGCGTGTTGAGAGAGCAGAAAAGTTACTCTCACGGTAGATGAAGGTATAGGCTATAGGTGGACACTTAGAACTGTCATTTTGGGAATTAAGTCCAATCGAAGTTTTACGCTTTTTCGGATTCTGGTCCTTGGCTTGAGCAACGAATATAAAATACCAGGTCTTATATAAAACTAGCTGACCCGCCAGACGTTGTTCTGCTTAAAATTTATTCCTATAAAGCCTAAAGAAAAAGTCCTAGATTACCGTGTTGCTCACAATTATATCCCCATCCCTATCCTTTCCCTCCAAGTTTTGATATCCTACGGAAAACACTTTCAGAGATATTCAGCATGAAATATTAAGTTTGTATTAAAAGCCTGGACTCAAAATATATAACAACCCCATACTTCTGGCAAATGCCAAGAGTTTCTTTATCCCTGTTTTGGATACCGATTCGTGATCGCTGATTCAAATTCCCCGAGTAGCTGAAAAGTAGGACAGGAGCAGAGAACATCCTAAACTATTATTCAACCATATGTAAAATTAATTATTTTATTCGCCTACAGCACAATCCTTTTTTTGTTTTGATCTCTTTTAGGTTTCGTCACATGCTTAAAATGGCCTTAACGGTGTCATTGCGTCGCGTATTGCTCATGCTGCTGACGGCAACGATATTTGTTGTAATGGTTTTATATTGGAATCAGGATGGCATAAAGCCGCAATCATTTATAGTTGAAAAATCAATGAAACGACGCGTCGATGTGAATACGCGACCGCCAATGTAAGTGGATTTTCGTTTTCGAATATTGCTTAAACCACTTTTTTTATTACTCTTGTCCCACTGTATACACATACACACATACATAATGTTTCCCTTTTCCCTCTTTCCATTCTCTCATTTTTCTCTCAATACAGTCCCGACGAAAAACTCTGGACATATAAGTGCGAAAACGAGCGTTGCGTTCGTCATTCGTATCTCATTCACGAGGGTGGCGGTAGCGTTGACGGCGCGCCCACTACTGAACGGCGTATACCCTTCATGACATGCGCCATGACATGCGGTGAAGTGAATATTTGGCCGCATCCCACAATTAAAACTGCCATTAGTTCGGTATCATTAAAATTCACAATGGAAGACGTTGAGCTGCGCATGGATACGCCACACAGCGCCGTCGAATCGCAATTCAAGCAGGCATTTGCTTACTTTCTAAGCGATTTGCGTCGCATACAACGATTACCGAGCAGCGACGATGAATGTGCGGATGATGCAGTTGGCGGTGGTAGCGGCGGTGGCGTTGGGGGTGGTGGTGGTCTGGATCGGGCTGCTACAGTCGGTATCAAGGCTGGTGGTATGCCGCAGTCACAATTCACTGAACACCAGCAGCAGCAGCAACAGCCACAACCGTCGCACAATCGAAAGCGCAGAGATACCGCGCACATGGCGCATTACTCTGCCGACACCGCGGCAGGCGGTGCTGGCTCGGCTTCGCAGGACGTTAGTGAAAAAGATGTATCAGCTGGTTCGTTTCATCGTCATAAACGTAGACACATTGATATTGGCAAGGTTGTGGGCAACACTTTAACTGAGAATGTTGCGCCGGCCAAGTCGTTCAATACGCGGCAACATGTGGACGTGGACAAGCTGTTGGTGCAGGTGGAGGTACACAAGTCTGGCGATATCAATCTGAATTTGGACACCGACGAGAGCTATAAACTGTCCGTAACACGTAAGTCGCTTAGTTTATGTAAATATTGAAAGCTTTTTGGTTTAGTTTATACGTTCTATTGACATATTTCTTATTCCTTTATTACCTACATATGTATGTATAAAAACAAAAATTATTTCCAGATGAGCGCCGCACCATCAAAATCCACATAACAGCAAATTCCTTCTTTGGCGCCCGCCATGCCCTATCCACCTTACAACAGCTGATTTGGTTTGACGATGCCGACAATCTGCTACGCATACTCTCCAAAGCCATCATAATCGATACGCCAAGATTCCGTTACCGTGGCCTTATGTTGGACACCTCACGTCACTACTTCTCAGTGGAGGCTATCAAACGCACTCTAATCGGCATGTCACATTCGAAACTCAATCGTTTCCATTGGCACATAACCGATTCCCAAAGTTTCCCCTTCGTCTCAAAATATTTCCCCGAAATGGCCATGCATGGCGCCTATTCGGAACGTGAAACTTACACTTTGGATGATGTGCGTGATGTGACCGCTTTTGCGCGCATTCATGGCGTCCAAGTAATACCGGAGATTGATGCGCCTGCGCATTCGGGCAATGGCTGGGAATGGGGACCCAAACACGGACTGGGCGAATTGGCTTTGTGCGTGAATCAGCAGCCGTGGAGTTTCTATTGTGGCGAACCGCCTTGTGGGCAATTGAATCCTAAAAACAACAATACCTACCTTATACTGCAGCGTCTCTATGAGGAGCTGCTAAATGCGACTGGTCCAACCGATTATTTTCACCTTGGCGGCGATGAGGTGAATTTAGAGTGTTGGGGACAGTATTTTAATGATACGGATATGCGTAGTTTGTGGTGTGATTTTATGCACAATGCATTGGCAAGGTAAGCGGCAGATGAAGAGGAAAAAAAAAAAGAAAACAAGAGCGAGAATTTAATTTACATTCCTTTTCTTAAATAGACTGAAAATTGCCAATAAGAATGTGGAACCGCGCGTGGTGAGTGTTTGGTCAAGCGGTTTGACCAACACAAAATGTCTTCCAAACAGCCGTTTCGCTGTGCAAGTGTGGGGCGGCAGTACGTGGCAGGAGAATTACGATCTCATTGATAATGGTTTTAATGTGATTTTTTCGCATGTGGATGCCTGGTATTTGGATTGTGGTTTTGGCAATTGGCGTTCAACAGGTGGGCTCATCAATTCATACAGACATACATACAACTACTGAGCATTTTGCTTGCAGACCAAAGACAACACATAACGTTTTCATTTTTTTTTTTACAGGGGAAGGCGCATGTTCACCATATCGCACTTGGCAGAATGTCTACAAGCATAGACCGTGGGAGCGTATGCGGCTGACTAAAGTGCAGCGAAAGCAGGTGGGTGTGATATTGCTTTGTATGTATGTATGAATGTTTGTGCATCTCATTCGGGAAAACAACAATCGAGATGATATATATTTGGAGATTGTTTTTAAATGTGATGGCATTCAGCAAATTCAGTCTGAGTTACCCAGATACAGGCTGTTGTTGTTATTGTTGTTGTACTCAACTCTGCTTAACCGGCGCGTTTATTTCAAATATTGTTGTTTTTGTTGTTGTTGTAGCCACCAAGACACCCCGAAGGTTTTGGGGAGTGTAGGGGAAGTGACAATACTTTGCCGGATAAATCCGGTACGCTAGTCCCCTCTGACACTAGCCCGACTGTCGTGCGATTTTTTTGGCCATTATCAACCTTCTAGGCCGTTGGATTTTAGTCGCCTCTTACGACAGGCATTCCTTACCGCGGGTATATTCTAAGCCCCCTAACCCGTCGTCAGGTTCGCTTAACGAGAGGCCCAGGTATTCGGCAGCAATTTTTGGGCAAGTCCAGAGGGACAGTGGGTTAACTGAGTTGGTTTAAGCGGGCATGTGAAGAGATGCTGTGTGTCATGCCGGGCATATATTTGGTATGTCCGGGTCTACTCTGGCCCTATATGAGTTGTGGGGGCTGCAGTAGGCTGACCGTAGTCGCGCAAGGCGTACGCGGGTTTCCCCCGGCTGTTCCAATTCCTCTTCTACTATGGGAGGTGGTTGGTCCTTCGATATTATGTTTGACGAACGGATTGAAACGAAGTTGGTGATAGTGCCGGCGTGCATCTCCTTTAGGGCCTGCCTATACGCCGCTGGTTGTAATGGTTGTTTTATATATTTTTCAACTTCTGGAAAAAGGTCGAATAGTTGGTTCCTGACGTGTCGGGGAAAGGTGCTGGTTGTAGTAGGTTGTTTTATATACTTTTCTACTTCTGGGAAGAGGTCGAATAGTTGGACCTGACGTGCCGGGGAAAGCTTCTGGTTGTAGCAGGTGGCTATCGGGATGATCCATGCGGTGGCATCCGAGCAGGAACTGCTTGTTTAGCATGATATTATGTTCCCTGACTGGGAGTATCTGTAGGTGGTGTTCCGGCACCAGCAGGAGCTTACCAATGGCCTTTCTGAGGACTGAGTTTTGGCAGGTCTGCAGTTTCTGCCATTGGGTTCTGGAAGTGCTCGGCCAACCATACTGCCGATGCATGGTTAAGCGCCCACCGACCGATTGCTTTGTATGTTGGAATGATGGTTTCTTTGTATTTTCCACAAGTTCTGCCAGCTAGCGATATGATTTTGTTATGGCTTTCGTCTGAGTCTGTTGTTGCTTTAGTTCCGACATAGGCAGCCCATACCACAATTGTGGGAAGTCAATTCACACGTATTCTTACTCTCTTCATCAGTCGTTTGCCAACAATCCATAGATAACTAGATACGAAACTCTTCATTTCGTGAGAGCGCTGTCAAAATGCGCATTTTTTATAACATTTTTCATTGGTGCCACTCTGTTCGAAAACTGAAAATGGGTATTTTACATATTATTTCTGGGAATTTTCGGCTTCCTTATGTTATTGAAGACTATAGCAATAATAAAATTTTGTTTATACCAAATTAAGATAAGGATATAACCACAAAAGTGATACACAGGATAGTATGATTTTCCCACATTCCGAATATTCGTGTTCGAACCCCAATCTCAGAAAAATTAAGAATAACGCACAAAAAGTGGTGAACGATAATACATGTAGTTGGATGGTATTTTTTAAGAAATATTTTACTCTATTTTGCAATTCTATTACAATGTGAATATATTAGAATTGAAATATAATAATTTTTAACAGGATATATATATAAATCTACTGAAGAACGCTGCCCGCGTTCCATCTCATTAACATATTTTTTATAATTTTAACTGAAACACAATTTTTTCCACTTAAAACAATAAAATTCACTGAATATTACACACAAGAAATATAATTACCTCTGTATTTTTTATAATTCTTTATTATTTCAACAAAATTGGGCGCATAAAACAAAACATTAAAATCCACCGAAAGTGACAATTTATTTTGGCGCGTTTTCCTTTCTGGCACCAGCAATTTGCACAAACAGCTGATCGGCCGGGTTTTATGTTGTGTTGATGCTGGCAACAAAGCCACATTAGACCCGTGGGAAAATCGTAAAAGTGAGAGAGTAAAAAAGAGTTTCGTATCAAGTCATCTTTGCAACAATCGAACGATAAACATTGCGCCTGACTATGTCGCTTCTTTGTTGAACGCAAGCATTGACTTTATACGGGTAATGTATGTATGTATGTCCACAAATAAAATGCCCGGCGAGAAATTTTATATGATGGAAATGCCTTCGGCGATATGCAATGCCTTTTTTGCTATGAAGTATTTAAAAATAATACAAATTATTATGCACTACAAAAGCATTGCGAAGTATTTCTCAAGGAGTTTTTGTACTCTTATTTGGATGACTTTTGTATTCCAAACACTCTTTAATTTTTTTCAGAAGAGATAATTTTTTTCCATTAAAAAGTTCTTTTGCTTTCAAAAGCAAAAAACAAGAACAACAAAAAACAAAAACAACAAAAAGTTAAAAATGTCTGTTCTACATATACGTATGTATATTCCACTTGAAGCGGATCAATTTCCTACTGGGGTGCGCATGCGGAGAACTGGTTTTGTTCTCACCAACACAACCTCATTTCAGATTTCGCCGACCACTGCTTTAGTTGATGATGTTGATGATGATTATGTTTTTGTTGTGATTGTGGTTGTACCGTCAAAATACTTCCCGTAAGGCAAAGAAATACAGCCGAATGCGAAGTCCGTGATGGAATATATTTAAAACCGCATCTATTAGGTAATTAGACTCGTTTTCATTACTAACGTGTGTAGATCCGATATTCTCTCACGTTTGCTCTGTATGAATAAAATAATCAGAGGAAGTGAAACTTCCTTGGAACTTGCCAATTAATAACTCTTTACCAGCAAATATGTATAGTTTTGGTTAGAACTGCCAAAGCAACTTTGCGGCTTGTCTGTTCGTCTTTCCCTTATTAACTGCTTAAAAGTTGAATTTCCTTGAGAGCTTTTTGGTTAATCATTCCCCTAGTAATACCTACATATATGTATTATATATACATACATAAATCCATTCATTCGTAAATTTGTACATATGTTTATTTATTTCTATTATCTTAGGTTCTCGGCGGCGAGGCGTGCATGTGGACCGAACAAACCGATGAATATCAATTGGATAATCGATTATGGCCGCGTGCAGCGGCGCTGGGTGAAAGGTACCTAACTTCTTTATATCTTTTACAATTTAAATATATTTTTTTAAACTTTTTCTCTTTCTTTTAACTTTAACTCACTTGCTTAGGCTTTGGAGCGATTTGGACGATGATCGCGAATTCGATGTAGTGCCACGTGATGTTTTCAAACGTATGTCCGTATTTCGTAATCGTCTCGTTGAATTGGGCTTAGAGGCCGAACCAATATTTCCCAAATATTGTGCTCAACATCCAGGCGAATGTATTTGATATTATTTTTAAGAGAATATGCAAACCAAAAGTAGTTTATTTTGCATTTGTATATATATATTTATGTATGTGTAGGTATGTGTGCGTGAGCGTGTGGAGCGAAACAAGCATTAGAATAACTCTAATCTATTTAATTACTCAGTTTAGATCGATTTGTGCCTAAACAGTGTGTGGTTTGTATTGTATGTACGAGGGTCACTGCAAAAGTTCGCTGAAAATAAAAAAAAAACGCAAACTACGTTATGTAAAGGCTTTATTGCTTCTCCAAATATTCGCCTTTAAAATCTACAATTTGGCATGCGATAAAAACAATCTTCAAAGCTATTTTGCCACTCTTAGCGTGGTACCTCCAAAACAAGTGATTTAAATGCTTTGCAGCCGCTTCAGGCGATGAAAATCGCTCGCCATGCGTTTTATTTTTGATATATGACAAAAAGAAGAGGCGATTGAGTGATAAACAGGCAATTATGGGCAATGAGTCATTAATTGTATGCTATTACTGGTCAAAAACTTTACAGTTAATCGTGTTGTGTGAGCGCTTGCATTGCCGTGATGAAAAATGATTCGCCGATTTCTTGTTGCTCCCTCTGATTTCAGCGACAACTTCCGGCAAAAAAATTGAAGTGAACCTATCAACATTAACGGTCATTCGATCGTCTAATGCAACAGCTGCAACATGACCCATTTTTCCGAAGAAACGAGCAATCATTCTTTTTGTAACGTTTTGTCAACGCACCACTTTGTGGGTTTAGGTTAATTTTGGAACACCCATACTGCCGATTGCTGTTTAGTTTCAGGCTCACATGAATATATCAAAGATTCGTCACCTCTTGCAATGATATATATAGCGAATTTGAACGACCCTCTACGAATTTATCTAGCATTTTCTTGCAGCAATTGTCACTTGCCTGTTTTTGTCGTTCTTTCAAATTGTGTGGAATGCAACTACTGCAAAGCTGCAAATCTCTGTTTATCACGCACTACTCTCGTTATATGTTTTTGAAACGAAACCAAGCAGTTTAAAATCGAACTGTTAACTGAATTATGGGGAAAAAACGTCAAATTTTACGAATATGACAATAGCAGAGCTATGCCGATGCAGGAAGTGCTTGGTTGCGCGAACTTTTGCAGTGACCCGCGTATAGCAGGTATATGTATATATGTATGTCCAAGTTGTTTAAATTTTAAACTTTTTTTTTTAAACTTTAAAATAAAAAAAAATATATGTCTCTAGTGGAAACTTAGTCGAACAAATTAAAATGTAAGGTTTATAAAATTGTTTAATATTCGTATGCTATACACTGATTAATTTTCAATAAGCTACACAAATAGGTGATTGCCAATGATGAAAAAAAGAAGCGTATGACATTAAAGAAAAAAGCAAAACCAATGGTTTACAAGTGTAGAAAATTCGCATGTTAGGCTCGAATGCATTACTTAATATTACAAAATTTTTGTTAGTGCAATTGTTTTTATTCAACTCAGCCGATCTTATAAAACGAGCAAAATTCAGTTACGTTTATGCATGTAAATTTTTTAAGTTTTGTTATATCTTTCTGAACACTGTTAACATGTGCAAATAATTTAGAGCCTTAATATTTATATTCATATTTTATAAAACATTTATAAGTACGCGCACATCTCACAATTATGTATGTATGTATATTTTTCTGTTAATTGTACGTGTATGTATTATGACAGCTAACAAATTAGTTAAATTTTCATGTTTAGATCTATTGGCCAGTTTTTAAGAAAAAAATTGATTTAAAAATATTTTTTTTTTGCTTAAAAACTGGCCAATAAATCCAAACATTTTGAAATAAAAATTTTCCTTAATTAACTGCCCAATAGCTCTAAATAAAATAAATTATTAGAACAAAAAAAAAAAGAATAAACGGCCAAGCAACAAAAAAAATATTAAGTTTAAAGTTATGTTTAAAAAAAAAAAGCAAAAAGTAAAACTAAAAACCAATTTTGGCATAAATACTTCGTTGAGCTAATAACAATTTTTAATAGTATGTACTTTGTATTTAAATATGTGTAATAGCATTTAACTGCGTTAATGATCATGATCAAAAATTTATTGTATGCGATATTTCTTCTGTTTATTTGTTTAAAATTTTATTTTATAATATTTTAATTTGTATTTGTCTGTATATTTACAGCGAGGCCTGTGCGCATGTGCATTGTATTGTAGAAACCTCTTAGATAAATATACTTTCTTATTATGGAAAAGAACAAATGTAAAAACATTTTCAACAGGCTCTTTTCGATAATCGTTTAGCTAAAAGACAATTTATTCACACACACGTTTCTTAAACGCCAAGGAAAATCTGATATGAATTTTTAACACGCTTTTATTAGCTTCAGCTGTATGATTGCAGATATGTAAACATTGCATACTTTTAGGCGGAGGCGTGTGCATTCATGCACTGTATGGCAGTTTTACAGTGTGAGATCTGCTTATTGTCTTTAGAATTTTAGCTTTAGCGATTATCAAAGTGCGTACAAGTGTTGAACTGATAAACTTTTTTTGTGTTTAACTGGGAAAAAAACACTAGTTTTAAGTAATTTTTAGTGATACAATGTGACCTTATTTGAATATGTATTCGAAAACAAGCAGCATGAACAAAAATTATGGGAAGAATAGAAGCGATAACTTTAGATAATAGCTGTGTAATAAATAATAAGGCACAAGCGCAGAGTTGCAATGAAAAAATTTATGTATTCTGATAAACATTTCTTTTTTTTTTAATGATGTATTGTGGAACGAATTTCCGTCATCAATTTGTCAAATTTGAGTTGTTTATAAAACGTTCGAGAACGAAACATAATATGGCACATCGCCGAAAACGGTTTATAACCAAATCAAACTTGACAAGGAAGGAAGGAAGGAGGATGACGGAAATTCGTTCCACAATACATCGCAATGCTACCCTGTCGGAAAAACAAACAACAAAATAGAAATTTCTTTTTTGTTTTTTGTTTTTTCTTATCGTCCATATTGTAATATATTTAAAAGAAAATCTGTAGGTTTCCAGATAACAAATTATACGAAAGTTAAAATAAATTATGTAACAAAAACAAACTATAGCAAAAATATTTTTTTTATTTATAAACAACATGTTCTTTCTAATAAAACGTTGGTATTCAAATAAAACATAAAAATTAATTAAAAAAAAGTATGTCTAAGTAAGTTATACATAGAGATCATACATATAAATAAATAATTATTATTAAGTATTCTGTATACAAAATTGACTTAAGTAGAATTTGTACGTATACGTAGCAATATTTGTGCGAATAGTATACATGTAAGCAGTTATTTATATTTAGAGTGATGTCCAGTGTTCCGTTCTTTCCTATTTCCTTTTTTTTTTTTTAACAAGAATGTCATTATTGTATCATTAGAGCAAATTAATAAAGTACTTATCATTGAGAATTAATGCGTTGTTGATTTGAGCTTTAAAAGCTAAACCAATACCAAGAGATCATTGCCAAGGTGATCGGGTCTAAATATCAGAACGAACCGGATTTGTATGCATCACGATACAAACAAAAAAGTCAGCAGCACTTGGCAACACTGAAAAACTCAAGTATTTTCATAAATTTGTTTGTCTTTCGAAAAATATAAAAAGAAAATTGTTTGAAAATGAAAATTGCTTGAAAATGAAAATTGAATTTCTGTTAATGCATATAATTTTGTTGCTGGTAAGTGTAAAAATTAGCACGTGATGATAAGTACCTACTATGTATAAGATACAATAACTCATGAATCTCCATATATGTAGCATTGTTTTGCATTTCTTTGTTTGCTTTATTAGCCTTTGATGGCAGTGTGCGCTGCAAAAGCGGAATCGTTCGTATGCAATTTAGATCTTGTCGTGCCAGACGCTAATACTACCGATTATTATAAGCCATGGGAAAAATCTTATCTATCAGAAGAATGCCAAGCTATTTATACGAAACGCAAAACCGATCCAAGCGGCTATAAATCGTATGAAGATGAGGCGTATGCATTTAGGGAATTTGTTGTTGCAATTGAACAGTACGAGACGAAAAAATTAGGCAAAGCCTTATGTGCAGATGAAAAGGTGGGCATATGGGCTTTGTTCAGAAACTCAGTTTGAAGCGCAAGCTGCTTTTGTAGTTCAAGCAGAGCGTTTATAACCATAAATTTTTCATCAAGCGTCGCTCATCATATTCATCAAAAATGTATGTACTGCCGCTGTTGCGTTTTATGCTGCGTTTCTGAACATAACCCATACATACATATCTCGGCTTTTTCAAAAAACATGGGGATGCTGAGATATTATTAAAATGCTTTCAGATAATATATGTAATTAATTTATTCATTTTATTTAAGTATGCCTTCTCCGCAAAAGATCGTATGGACTTTTACAAGCAAGTTGATATGTGCTCCTGTTATGTAATTAGCAACAAAGAGCAGTTCCTAAAATGTGCTGTAAAAAAGCGAAAGGAAATGGTGAATTTAATAAATAATGCACGTGATAAACTTTAGTATTTACTGCGTGTTTTATACCTATTCGTGTATGTGTGTATTACATATTCTTCTTTATTATATTATAAATGTGCTAATAGTATAATTTTCATCCGGTAATGCTATAGGCATATTTTCAAACTTATTTAAAAGCAGGGATGGGAACCTCCCATTCAAAATTTTCCTTTATTTCATAATATCGCTTGAGGTATTTGTAGTAGGGTAATGAAAATTTGTGTGAGAGAATATGAGATTATTATATACTCAACGGTCAAACAATCTAATACTGATTTCACACAGACGGTTAATGGAGTAATTATCCAAATTTTCTTCATTAAGTTGATAATGAAGCTCGATTTTCCATATAGAAGTTCAATTATTAATTGATCCATTACTAATTAATTGAATTTTTAATCGAATAAAAATCCAATGCAACACTGGGAGGTAAGTTCGTTTTTTTAATTTTGAAGTTTTCAGTGTCAACCGTCAATTAGTTTCCCAACAAAACCCGTGTGATGGAAACTAACACATGAAAAAGTTCCACACTAATACATTGACACATTTTTTATCATATGTGAGAGGACAGGGTGGATTTTTTCATAATTCGTTTACAAAAAAATCAAATTCGTGGAAGCTAGGTGAACGCGTTCTTTCGTGTGCTAAAAATATAATTTAATAGTGAATAAAGATAATAAAAAATAATAATTAATTATCGTTTTTTAAAGAATAAAGATAAGTACATACAGCTTTATTATGTAAATTTACATATATATATATATTTTTTTCACTTCAATTTCAGATGTCTTCCAAGAAGTTGACTCCATAGAATTCGAGAGAGGCGTACTCAAGACTGTCGAGCTTAGCCATCACCGCGAGCAGTAAAAATTATATTTTTGGTGTTTTCCGTAAATTAACCCTTTGTTTTCAATTTATTTACCCGTGGAGGAAAAAAATCGATTGGCACATATTTCATTCATTTAGTCCTAAATAAGCATAATTTGTAAGAAAATTAAAAAAAAATTAATTAGTTTACGTTTTACAGCCCTTTGAAATTTGTACGATATATCGTACAAAGTTCGTGAAATGAGCCAAAATCTTGCAAATTTTGCTTTTATAATTTGTTTAGACTTTTTTAAACAAACATTTTTTAAAGCAACGAAATAAAGATATTTTTAATATTAAGCTTAAACATTGTGACTTCTATCCAGATTTAATAAAATTCATACTTAAATACATAATTATTATATATAAAAAATACATATATACATTAAAAAAAATTTAGTAAAGACAAAATAAAAAAATATAATTTTAAACTTAAAAGCTGTAACCTCAATACAAAATTCATTGCGACACATATTTTTAAATTGTAATTTAAGATAAGGATATAAAAATATGTATGCACTGAGAGAAAAACGTTATATTTAGCGTTCAAAGGAATTACTTCCCTGTATTGAACACTTTCTTTGTTTTGAGCAAATTTTCCTTAAAACATGTTAAAAGGATTATGAAATAAAGTTACTTACATGGTTTCATATACTTGTTTTAAAGAAATTCATACATCAAAATAAGGAAAAATTTCTTAAGCGTCATTCCATTCCCAACTTGTCCTTGTTTTGAATATTTGATTTTCTTAATTTGATAAGTTGAATTTTCAAACAAATCACCATTGCAACGAATATGTTTGAATATTTTTAAGATAATTTACTGAAAACAAAGAAAAATAATGTATTGGAACGCGTGTTCAAAATAATATAAAAAATATATCTTAGATCGCGAGAAGTTTTTTTAGTGTATGCATATGCATGTATTTATTCGATAGGAAAGAAAAAAGATTTTATTTCTAGTGTTTTTTTTTTAAATACATAAGTGAATATTGAACGGTTTTGTACTGATTCGACTAACGGAGGAACTTTATAGAATTTGTCAATAAAATGTACACTGAAAAAAAAATTACTCAGATTGTGGAAAAGTGGGAATGATTCGGCGCTAAAGAAAATTTTCATTGTTTTGATGTACAATTTTCTTTAAAACGATGGTTTTATTCCTTGATTTGAAGAAAATTGTACATCAAAACAATGAAAATTCCCACTTTTCCACAATCTGAGTAATTTTTTTTTTTTGAGTGTAGATCCTGTCGTAACAGTATGAAGCTTTTTAGTGACATCGTATCCTTAAAAATCTGTATTGAAATCGTAGGATACCAAAATGTAGTCATTCTACCACGTCGCATGCAACCTATGGCTATTTGTAATTCAATTAACATTTTAGTTTAAAAATTTTGAGTTTGTTCAAATTCTGAAACTTCATTTTGCGCTGTGTATAACTATCTAAAGCAGCTACGTGCCACGCAACGTCGAAAAATTTGCGTTTGAATTTAACGTAACAAGCAGCACTGAGCAGCAACTTTCGCGGATTTTGTACGATATATCGACCAAATTAATTATGTACGATATATCGTACATTTGAGTTACCTAATTTTGTACGATAAATCCTACACTTTTTTTGCGCAGGTCTCAAATTAATTTTTACGTATATTTATTTTATTTAATATTTTTATTATATTCGGTAGGGCATTGTATACACAAAACTTCATAAATTTGCTTTTATTAAATTTATAAAAATCGATTTTTATGGTGACTCCTAGAACAATTGCATTCCTGAAAGGGAGCATGTGAAGAATATGTTTTTTTCTGAGAAACTTTTTACAAAAATTATATAATTTCTGGCTGTATTAGATAGGGAAGAGTTCAAATTAATATAATATTGCTTTCTTTGGCAAAAATAGTGCTTAGTTTTAACTAAAAAATCATGTAAAGGGACACGAAAAATTTGGTCGATATATCGTACAAAATTAAGCAAAGGGTTAAAAATCTAATTTTATTTCATATATGTTAATAATACCTGTGTAATGAATATAATAAATATAGACTATGATAGATTTGTTTGTGGCTCATTTGTGAAGGGTTCATGCATCTAATGTGATGGCTCAGCTGTGATAGATTCGTATATCAAGTGTGATGGATCATATTTGACGAATTAATATATCACGCTTGATGGATCATATGTGACTGGTATTTAAATCAACATTGATGGGTATAAAGTGAGAGAGGAAAGAGTTCAGCTATATATAGAAAATCATATGATTACGCATAAGTGGGAGCGAGATGCAAACTCACACGTATACACTTCACTCCATCACATTTTTCATATTGCCCTTAATAATGTGATAGGAATTCTTGATGGAGAGTGATTGATCACATGTGATCATCAATTGATTGGTCAAATGATTATCACGGCGCTTGCAGGGTTTGGCATGAATTTATTATCCCAGCAAACATTCTCAGAGCACTCATAATTTGGAGTCGGATATGAATCACAAACATATGTGAAATATGTATGGGCTTAGGAAATGTTTTAATAATTTTTTTCTTTTTTTTTTTTAAATGATAATTGTAATTCGAAAAATGGGAAGTAGGTATAAAAGTATTTGGATTGAATTTCAGGTTCGAATCCGGAGGAAAATACAAATAGACAACACTATAAAGCAAGCAATGAAAGTTCCACAATCGTTGCGTTCATAATCTCAAAGGATACGCAACAGTTGTGATTTTATCTTCTGAATGCAAATTTGAGTATTTCTGATCAACGCAATAATGTGATGTGAGTTTGGACACTTTTCCATCATAAATTGTTTATGCTCACTTCCGACATGTTGTTCTTACGATTTTGACATATGTACAAATATATAAATACCTATATTTATGAATTTTTCAGTGTAATAAAAATGTTTCAAAGCAGCGAAATTATTGCCGATTATGTTGGGGATAGGTAATTATTAGGGAAGCTAAAAATATGCAAATGCATATTGCATATGCAAATGCATATTTAGACCTAAAATGCATATTTATGGTCAAAATGCATTTCGTGCTTATTTTGGCACTTAATCGAACAATATCGAAAAATATTAAGCTGGAAACATCTTATCTGTGGTTGATTCAGATAGTTGCGTATACATACAAACAAGGCTATTTAACTATTGATCTGGGCCCCGGAGCGGAGCACTTTCCCTTATAAAAATACACCACGACAAACACTAAGTTCTTGTATGCTGATCAGAGCCTCGAAGCAAACCCAGAGAAAAAAAAACTTTTCTCCGATGCCCTGTTATTGATAGAAAACAGGTGTAGTCAAGGCAGATCTATATAGGTAATATAAACTCAGCAGCTGATTCATTTTCATTTTGGCTAAATTGTCAAATCGTATTGATTATAGTTTGTTTACTTCCGTCTTGTTTACATTTTCATACGTGCTTTTGGCGTTTTAGACGAGAGATTTTTAACATGGCCGCCGTGCTATTATCTTCCTAGATCTGCCTTGGGTGTAGTGTGAAAATTCGAAGGGAACAATGGCTACGTTCAGAAGGCGCAACAGTTGCGCAACTGTTGTGTTTTATCTTCTGACCGCAACGTTGAGTATTTCTGATCAACACAACATGTTGTGATTTTGGAGACTTTTTTCCATCATAAATTTTTTACGCTCACTTTACACAACATGTTGAGCTTACGATTTTGACATATGTACAAAAATATAAATAGTGTTTATGAATTTTGGAATGTAATAAAAATGTTTCAAAGCCGCAAAATTATTGGCAATTACGTTGGGGATAATTAAAATACTAATTTGTTTATTTAATGTATCAGCTCGTTCAGAAGGCGAAAATTGTATCACTTTCCGATTACTGATATCTACACAACAGTTGTGCTCCACCGTTGCGCCTTCTGAATGTACCCAATAATATGCAATATGTATCTACATACATAGGCATACGCAACACTGACGAATCGCAGACTAGTGCTACACGTTCAATATGAATATTGCGATATTTTTCTCGCTCTGAGGTTTAAAATATTTTACTTCCGTCCTTTTCGCACCTTTACTTTCAATTCGTTTATTGCCAATATTGCGATCCGGATCGCGGATTTCAAAATTTCTAAATATTTTGCGATCCAGAACCGCGATCCATCAATACTCGATGCTACACGGTCAATATTAATTACATTTTGGTTGCTTGTTTTTCCGACAGGGTAGGAATATGATGTATTGTGGAACGATCCTCCGTCATCCCTTGTCAAGTTTGGTTTGGAGACAAACCGGTTTCGGCTAATATGCGCCATCTTCAGTGTCTTTTTTCGTTCTTTTCGTTCGTTCGTGAGAACGAAAAAAGACACTGAAGATGGCGCATATTAGCCGAAACCGGTTTGTCTCCAAACCAAACTTGACAAGGGATGACGGAGGATCGTTCCACAATACGTCAATATTAATCGTTTTCCGCATACAAGCGCTTTTTTCGGAAAACCGCCAAAAATTCACACTGGAAAATATAGTAAAACATATGATAGTTCAATGTAAACCTGCGCAATATTAATGGAATGGTATCATTTGCTTTGTAAAAAGATCTCATGTATATACATAAATACACATCTAAAATTAATTTAAAGTATTTTATAGTAATTAAAAACAAATTTTTTGAATGGGAAAATGTGAATTGTACGTTTCAGTTCTTATATTATTATTACTTTGCAAAGTTCGTTAAATAAAAATGTAAGCTTGAAATGAAATACATACATTTTTTGAGCATAAGTATTTCAGGTATTTTTTAGGCATATATGCATATTATGAGATTTTTTCGTGCATATTTACGAGCATATTTCAGTTATTTTTCGGGCATACTAGCATGCATATTTTGAAATTTTTCGTGCATATTTTTAGCTTCCCTAGTAATTATAATAAGGGTATTCATCTAAAGTTGTAAACTGCTGGTAAATGGGGTAAAGTGATAAAATAATAATTGTGATAAATTATCTGTCAAAATTTGTATGAAAATATATTTAAGCAAAGTTTATCAATTTACCGAACGATTTTGTTGCGTAAATTTATAAATTTCGGTAAAATTCAAGTCTGACACATTGTCAGTTTTACTTTTTCAATTTAAAAGAAGAAATTGTGCTTTCCTTCGGCATTTTAGCCCGATTTATTAAAATAATTTCTACAAAAATGTTATATGCATTGTTTGTTTATTTTATTGGGTTTTTTATTTATTAATCAAGTTGACACTGACAGCTGACAAGAGTTTAAACAATTATTTACCAAAGTGCGTTCATGTAAAAATGCGGATAAATTGATAAACTTTAAAAATTTATTACTTTATCACTTTAGATGAAGACCACTAATAATAATTTGTTTATTTTCTGCATAAGCTCGGTGATATCTACACAACTGTTTTGCTCGACAGGTGCGACTTCTGGACGCAACCAATAAAGGAAGAGGAGAATAAGCTGGCGGGAATGGAGAATGAGAGAATGAAGAGAATTGGGGCAGGGGAAGGAAAATGCTAAACAAAAGAAATTTTTTTGGTTTTACTACATATTCAGGCTCATAAAATGTATTAAATTAGGCTCATATCAGGGGACCACCTTAATAACAGAAATACATTAATTTCGGACTCCAAAATGAGCTCATAATGAGTGTGAATGCTCCAGTTCAGGATTCGTTTCTGGCTCTTTTATGACTCCGAATGTTTACTGGGATTATTTATTCAAAAATTCTTGTCAATAACAAAAAATTATTTGTGTGTGTGAAACAAAAAAATTTCCCAGCAGTATTTGAGGTAAGGAGGTGCATATTCAATAGAATATTCATTATGAAAAATAACCTGAAAGTAAGTTCAAAATTCATTGCTGAAAAAATAACTGAACACGCAGTGAAGACATCAGGTGTACTGAAATACATGCTATGGAAGTTCTCCCTGCGTATTCAGGCCTTTTTTCCTACAGAAACTCTCCCTTCTCGTTCGGCAGTTTTTAGGTAGTTGATTTTCGACGCCACCTCTATATAAAAACGAAAGGGAAAGTTCAGATATTAGAACTACATCTCTACTGAATATTCAGTAGGAAATATGTGCTGTTTTCCAGCTGATAAATACTGCTGGGTTATTGTTAAATTATAAATGCAATGTACTACATTAATTTTCTGTCTGAAATCAGTAGAAGTCTTGGTAAAGCAGGAATAGGCACCTCCTATACAAACTGAAACTTTCACATCGAAAATCTCTTGAAATATTTATAGTAGAGTACTGAAAATTGGTATGGGGGCATATGAGATAATTTCGTACTCAATGGTACTTTCGTCATTGTTTTTATCGATAACTAGTCGACGTCGTCTCAACACGCTTAGCTAATACCGACTTTGCATCGATGTGACAATGACGTCGTGACGATGCACAGTGTTGCGAATCTATAGTGAGGAAATACCTACATAAATAGTTAGAATGCTTCAATTTCACTAAAATTCATTACAGGCTCTTGTTTCATTGTTGAAAGAAGACAAATTGAATATGGTGTCAATTAGACAGGCTACACGCCTCCTACGCTAGTGGGCGGAAGAAATAAAATTGCTCCGATTTTAACGGAATATGATTTGTGACATTTCGGTAACCTATGTATCGCAAAAACAAAAAAATGTCGCCGTATGCCCCATCTCTAAGTTTAATACACCAATGTCTTTGGCTTTAAAGAACGGTTTTTATTATATAATAGGGGTCATTACCATCCTAAGGGATGGACACCTCCCTCTCATACAAACTGAAACTTTCACAGCGAATATCTCTTAAAATATTTTTCATTTTACCAGTAATGCATTAGATATAATTAATTGAAAATTAGCTAATACCGATTTTTCGCCCGATCTCTAAGTTTAATACACCAATGTCTTTGGCTTTAAAGAACGGTTTTTATTATAACTATAATAGTATTAACGTTACGTGTACCGGTGGGGTCATTACCACCCTAATGTGAATTTTTATGCCTCCATGTGGGTTGGATATCCCTTTTTTGTGCCTTTAGCGGGTCTCACTACAAATAGTTTCTGTGCCCGAGCACCATCATCCATTCTCACGACATGACCTGCCCAGCGGATTCGCTGAACAATGTCGATGTCTACTTAAAGCTCGTACAGCTCATCATTAAATCTCCGTCTGAGCTCGTCCTCGCTAACGCGTAAAGCTCCATAAAGTTTTAGACATCAATGAATAAGTTTTCATAAATATTAAGTTAGATATAACTTAATTGACTTAGTGGCATACCTTTATTCCGAAATTTATACTGATATTAACTTACATAATTCGTTGCAAGAGGGTTTATGAAAGCAGATTATTTATAAATTTTTATGCCGCGATACTCCGTCATCAAAAAAATTAAAATTATCAGGTTTAGTTTTAAATGTTTATAAACATTAATGCTCCTTTCTGTATTTATGTATGTATGTATTTACATATATGTATGTATGTGGGTACATAAATATTTTTATTAACCGTGCTGTGCCTTGTCCTTGATTTTTTTCCGTAAATCAGCGCAAACATTTTTAGCTAAAAGACATTGTAGAAACTTATATGCCCTAACATCAGCTGGGTTGGGTCCATTGCCCAGTGCCTCGCAATGCTCCATACCCTCCACTTTAGGCTTGCAGTTTTCGCTGAAAAATTTGGTATGAAAACCGGTTGTTGGAGAGTAGATGCCCAATATCTGATATTCACAAAGTACAAATTTGCGCGCTGGTTCCTTATCGGGATATTCAAAATTTTTGAGCTGTTTCAGTAGATCTGGGGGAATTTGCACTTCCCCGAAGCATTGCTTTCGTGCATTTAGAACTCTTTGAATAACTTGCTCTTCAGTTTCTTTGGCATGCACCTGAAATATGTACATACATATATACATATGTAGATGTGGATATACATATGTGTCATGTTATATTTATTGAATAACTCCAAAGGAACTTACCAGTGCAAAAACTGCAAGGATGACAATTAAGAATTTCATTTTTGCTCGTAAATGTAACGATTTAGTGTAACAAAGACTGTACTTTGTTAGACAACTGAAGTAACGAAGTGTTTTAGTTTGGTTTTTATACCTTCTGTGCAAGCTTAGCCACTTTTGCAAAGTGTTGTTAAAAATGCAATTTATGTAAACACGTTTACCTAAGTTTTTCTTTATCAACTTACACGATTTTGAAAACTAATTAAATATGTACATAATATAAAAATTACATAAAATTGCATTTGCTTTCATAGTTAAATCGTGTTATTGCTTGAATACTTTGTCTAAATTGACATTGCCTAATGGCGCCAGTCGTGTCTGTTTCTTGGTGCTTGGCGCCAATTGGAAATACCAAGGGAGGACGAACCAGTCTCCACATGATCATCCCAACAAAGGGGTGGGGGAGGGGTCTTCATTTCCTTTTGCCTTTATCGGGTCTCAATAGAAATACCATCTGGACCGGAGCATCTTCATCTAGTCCCACGACATGACCTGCCCAACGCAGCCGCTGGATTTTTATGCGCTGAACAATGTCGTTGTCTGCGTAAAGCTCGAACAGCTCATCATTAAATCTCGCCGATACTCACCCTCGCTAACGCGCAAAGTTCCATAAATTTTTCGAAGAACTTTTCTCTTTCAAATACTCCAAGTGCCATCTCATCTGATTTTGAACTCGTCCGTACTTCCGCGCCATACATGAGGACTGAAACGATGAGCGTCCTGTAGAGCGTGATTTTCGGTCGTCGAGAGAGAACTTTAGTTTTCAATTGCCTACTTAGTCCAAAGTAGCAATTTATGGCAAGACTAATTCTTCGTTGTATTTCCGTGCTGACATTTTTTGGTGTTAATACTGGTTTCCAAAGAGGCGATTTCTTTGTGTAATGACAGCAGGCACTTCGTCTGGTCCTCCTTAACCGTCAAACCCATCACCCCCCCCCCCCCCCCTCCCCCCCCCTCCCTAATGCTGTTAAAAAAGCAAATCGCTCTGTGCCATTGGCGAATGATTTTCGGCTACAGTTCTCTTTAATTTTTCAGTAGCTAAACCATACTTTTTTCTAATAAAATTTTTTTATTTTCTTTTTATTAATTAACACGCTTTTATTAGCTTCACCTGTATGTATGTATGTATGTATGTATGTATGTATGTATGTATGTATGTATGTATGTAACTTCATCCCTTCCTAAAAGTTGCAACATTTAACTAAATTATTATATCTTTCAAACATTCACTTTTTTGTGTTCTCTCTATTATTTCTATTCTCCTCCTTATTCGTAACATGACATCAACAGCCCAACGGCATCATATAGTAGGACATTCAACATTATATTTTATGCTTCAATGCGGCTTTTATGTTACCTTTCTTAAAAATAGCCTCTATGAATTTCAATTCACTCCCGTATACAAGCCAATAAGTAACAAGCTTGCAGGGTACGGAAAAACTCACGAACGCTCAAAAATACATTCTTCTCAAATCACAAACAAATGTTCAAAGAAAAACGTATAACCACTCAAATAGCTAGCGAACTAACGCACAACAGCCAGCGACCGCTCATAGCGTTGGCGATAAACTCAATGCATAAATTCACTCAAAAATAAAGCTTGAAGCTTCTGTTTTGGGTTTGTTGTATTTGCAATGAAATCAACCGCATGTACAATGTACATACATACATACGTATGCAGAGCAAGAACTGGTTTTTTGTTTTGTGTAACAAGCTTTCTGTTGTGTTTGCAATAAAAACAATCGGATGTACATACATATGTATGTATGCAAAGCAAGAACTGGTTTTGTTTGTAATTCATTTAATAGTAAGTGCTGAATCAACGAAAAGGAACCCTAATTACATTTTTATACAATGTTTTGTAAACGTGAGGTGAAAAAAATTTCTCTAAAAAAAAAAAATAAAAAATAAAAATAAAAAAAAAATGCGCCACTCGGGACTCGAACCTGAGCTCCTTGGTCCGTAGACAGCATACCTCACCATTACGCTACAAACGTATTCAGAGCTTTAGTGTCTAAATTCGAATTTATTCAATCAGGTTTCTTTTTTTTTTGTTCTTTTCAAATGCTTCACCTCAACTTCTCTTCACTTTCTGATTGTAAAATATAACAAAACGTTTGGGAAATTTTGTATTTCCAAACTAGTTTGGAAAACCTTGAATAAAAGGGTTTGGAAAATATTGCATAATAAGCTAGTTTACTTCACTGCATATTGGGATTTTTGGTAGAAGTTATAAATACATAAGTATGTAGATCTATTTCGGAGAACACCACATCCCATCAGACTTCTTTTTACTTTTATTCTTGCGTCCGCATAAAACATCCTTTAATGAAAAATTTCACTAAAAAGTCAAAAATAAATAATAGCTTAAAAAACTAAAAAACACGCTTTAATCTTAAAAATCGTACTAAAAATTGAGAAATAATTTAATTAGAAACAAAATGATGAACGAAAATATAAGTATTTAAGGAAAAGCGTGGGGGTGCTCAATAATATTTGAACACGAAAATATTCGATTCGTACAACTAGTACAAAAATATACCTAGTTGCGAAATTAAAGAGTACGATATATGAAATCTCAAAAAAGTCAAAATAAAATTATTAGTAAAAAAACACCGATTTTAAATATTTTTTGACATACTGAGCACCCCACGCTTTTCCTTAAATACTTATATTTTCGTTCATCATTTTGTTTCTAATTAAATTATTTCTCAATTTTTAGTACGATTTTTAAGATTAAAGCGTGTTTTTTAGTTTTTTAAGCTATTATTTATTTTTATGTTTATTTTTTTAATTACACAGCTTAAGGTACATTTTTCTAATATATACATTAGGTTCTGCTACACAGTGATGTTTTTGTTTTTAATTTTTTTTCTTTTGATTCTTTCGAATTGTTGTAACCCATTCCTTGTAATAGATACATACATATATCTAAGAATTTTTTAAACATATTCATTACGTGTTCGTAAGTTGTTACGCCGCATAGAAGTGTTACTGCTGTTGCTTTGCTAAGGACGCAAACAGATCATATATTCCTCAGTTCTATCGGAAGAAAAAATCGAGTAAATTAAGTAAATATATATATATATATATATCTATATATATAGTACATATCGTCATTTAAAGTGCAAGCCGCGTATTGAACAAATACAACACCGCGTAAGTGACATTCGATTAACGCGTCAAAATTTTTGTATGAATGGATTGGAACTCATTTTTGGCAAACTTATGCGGTATTTTACTTGGTCACTTATGCGGTATTTTACTTGGTCGATGCACAGTTTTGCGTTTTTTGGTTTTGGTTTTTAAACGACGATATGCCAAATAAGAGGATTGAAGAGAAAGTTTTCAAGTTTAGTACATAATTTGTTTGCTCTAGGCACTTATCATGCTTATCGTAGAAAATACTAGGTCACATTTACTATTACCGCACAAAGTACAAACTTCAGTTCCTCAGCTGATGTAGAGAACTTTAAGAAGACAGTATATTGCAACAAATCCATAATCAATGTTTGGAAGTCAACACTACACAGCTTTAACTCTTAATAAATCCGAATATTAGCAAAAAATTATCAAAATAAATTAGAAAAAAGTAAGTTACATAAATCATAAATGCAAACATTTATAATAAAAAAGTCTATTAGTCTAAGATACGGCAGAACAAATATATCCCCTCATCTGTTATTTACCAATGGACAGTAAGCCGTATCACGTTATATGGACAAAAAAAAAGTTTAGTGTGTGTCAGTTTTATTTGAACACTTATGTCGAAAAAACATTTTTGGTGTAAAAAAATTTTTTTTAGGCCCGCGTTAAAAACAGCTAAATCGCGTTTTTTGTAATAACTTCCTTATTTGACGTCGGATCTCTATCATCTTAATGTCGCTGAAAAGGTCTCGCCCAGCACTATATTTGGCCCATATGAAGTTTCGACCTCAAAGGTTGTTCTGATTTTTACCTTTAAAAATTTTGAATTTACTATCCCTAGATTTTTTTATTTTTATCACTAATACAAAGCTCTCAAAAAACCAGGAGGATACCGCTAAAAAAGTTGTAGCCTTTATTCACAAACAAAAAAGTTATAACATTGTAAAATGAAACACTTGTTTTTTTATAAAAAATTACACAGTAGGGAGGCAAAAATACCACAGAGAAACGGTGAAACACGTCAGCTTAATTTTTGGCTCCAGATTACGATCGCGTTTTTAGAAAATCCGGATTAGCTCCCATTTATCGTCATTTTCGGTCTCGGTTATCATAGGCAAGAAGATGTTTTCGGGATTTAAGTAAAATGCGTTGTTTTCAATTGTAGGCTGAATAATTAACTGCATTGGATGCGTCGTGTGCCCCAGCGCAAGTATTGATAATACATTTAGACTTCCGTTGTCTCTTTAGGCGCGTATAATTTTACAACGAACTCTAGAAGTTTTCTAAATAACTTGGATGATTTTACGATATGCACGGATGCAGAAATCGTGAAGCCGTTGTAAACCAGCGCGCCGTGCTTAGAGGTCCCTTGAATACTTGCCAAATCTTCACTACAACCATTATCATTCAATATAAATAACGTTGATCAGCACGAATAGTCCAATCATCAATAATTTATTGCATATTATGTGTTAAGTATTGGTATCAGTTCCATCGTTGTTACATCGGGGACTTAGAATGCTTTTTAATCAAAAACTCATACTATATGGCGTTACTGCCTCATATAAATAAGAACTTGGGATAATTTTTCAAAAAACACAGGTTCCCTGATTTTAAAACGGTATAACTTTTTTGTTTGTGAATAAAGGCTACAACTTTTTTAGCGGTATCCTCATGGTTTTTTGAGAGCTTTGTATTAGTGATAAAAATAAAAAAATCTAGGGATAGTAACTCCAAAATTTTTAAAGGTACAACTCAGAACAACCTTTGAGGTCGAACCTTTATATGGGCCAAATATAGTGCTGGGCGAGACCTTTTCAGCGACATTAAGATGATAGAGATCCGACATCAAATAAGGAAGTTATTACAAAAAACGCGATTTAGCTGTTTTTAACGCGGGCCTAAAAAAAAAATTTGTACACCAAAAATATTTTTTCGACATAAGTGTTCAAATAAAACTGACACACGCAAACTTTATTTTCGTGATACGGCTTAATGGACAGTGGTAACTGACAGATCATAAGCATACTAACACATCGCACATGGGTTGCCTAGCTAATACGCGTACGAAAGGTACTAAATATTTAAAACAAAAACTAAAATTTTTAGGTATACTCCCCTTTTCTGTTATTTAAAAAAACGATACACCAGACGATAGAGGGCAATTAGGAGAGTCCAAAAAACATGGGTTGCCTATCAAAATCTGGGGCAAACTGGAGGGTTGCCACCTTTGAAAAGTGCAAAAAAATAGGTATACTCCCCTTTTATGTTATTTAAAAAAACGATACACCAGACGATAGAGGGCAATTAGGAGAGTCCAAAAAACATGGGTTGCCTATCAAAATCTGGGGCGAACTGGAGGGTTGCCACCTTTGAAAAGTGCAAAAAAATAGGTATACTCCCCTTTTATGTTATTTAAAAAAACGATACACCAGACGATAGAGGGCAATTAGGAGAGTCCAAAAAACATGGGTTGCCTATCAAAATCTGGGGCAAAATGGAGGGTTGCCACCTTTGAAAAGTGCAAAAAAATAGGTTATCTCCCCTTTTATGTTATTTAAAAAAACGATACACCAGACGATAGAGGGCTATTAGGAGAGTCCAAAAAACATGGGTTGCCTATCGAAATCTGGGGCAAACTGGAGGGTTGCCACCTTTGAAAAGTGCAAAAAAATAGGTATACTCCCCTTTTATGTTATTTAAAAAAACGATACACCAGACGATAGAGGGCTATTAGGAGAGTCCAAAAAACATGGGTTGCCTATCAAAATCTGGGGCAAACTGGAGGGTTGCCACCTTTGAAAAGTGCAAAAAAATAGGTACACTCCCCTTTTATGTTATTTAAAAAAACGATACACCAGACGAAAGAGGGCCATGAGCAGAGTCCAAAAAACATGGGTTGCCTATCAAAATCTGGGGCAAACTGGAGGGTTGCCAGCTTTGAAAAGTGCGTGAGTGATTTCTAAATAAAGGAAAAAAACGGTTAAATACATGTCGTATAGAAATATGTTGTTAGGAAACATATAGTAAAATTTCACGAACTTTAATTTTGTGGAATACTTTAACCCGCTAACACCTCCACGAAAGTGTCCTTTTGACCCCCTTTTTTTAAAGTCCGAAAAAATAGTATTTTGAAGGTCGATAGAGGATGGAAATATTCCAGAAAATTATTCGCCATAAAATTTCACTAGGGGTCCCCTCAGACAAAATCTTTGTATAAACAACCCAAAAGACCACAGAAAGCAAAAAACATATTCCTTTGTATTATTTGTAACAGAAATAAATTCACGCCATGAAATATGCAACAACTTTTGTATGACTGTATCTACATTAGATAGGGTCGAAAAAAAGTTGTAAAAGTCCGCACCTAAATTTGAAGCATATGTTGAGAGAGTTAATGTACACAAAAAAAAAATTTTTTACCCCGCGAAATACCGCCGTAGTCGCTTTTTTATTGTAACTTTGTTATTTGAAATCCGATTTTTTAAGTTGATATGTTATTATTTTCGTATTTTAAGAGCTATATATTTTCTTTCTAATTCAATTCCATACAATTAATATATGTATTTACTTTATTATTATTTATATTTATTTATTTATCTTTATATTTATTTATTTTTAACATTTAAGTTTTTCCTCATTCTGCTTTTTTACACGGATTTGCCCATATTGAATTTTATTGATGTACTTGATACTTCCCTTTTCCGAAAAATAATCTATGAATTACTTATATGAATCATTGTGAAGCCAAAATTTAATAAAATTTTACAGCAAGCTTAGAACAATGTTATTATTAATAGTTTTTCAAGCTTTCATTTCAAGTGGAAATTAAGCTTATTGTAATATTGTTTTCAAGCTTTTTAACATAAGGAGTATTGAGAAAGTAAGTGTTCCTCAATTATTACAATCATGCTTATGAATAAGCTTACAATTAAGCTTATAGAAACTGTATTGAAATAAGCTTACAATGGACAATTGTTGTAAGCTTGTTCTCGAGTCCTATTAAATGTCGCTTACTTCCTGGTCTGTCGGGTAATTTATGGACATAGAAATAAGTTAGCTGGTCCAACTATGTGAAAACGACTTCAGAGTTCAAAAGGACATTAGAAGAAAATATATAGCTCTTAAAATACGAAAATAATAACATATCAACTTAAAAAATCGGATGTCAAATAACAAAGTTACAATAAAAAATCGACTACGGCGGTATTTCGCGGGGTAAAAAATTTTTTTTTTGTGTACATTAACTCTCTCAACATATGCTTCAAATTTAGGTGCGGACTTTTACAACTTTTTTTCGACCCTATCTAATGTAGATACAGTCATACAAAAGTTGTTGCATATTTCATGGCGTGAATTTATTTCTGTTACAAATAATACAAAGGAATATGTTTTTTGCTTTCTGTGGTCTTTTGGGTTGTTTATACAAAGATTTTGTCTGAGGGGACCCCTAGTGAAATTTTATGGCGAATAATTTTCTAGAATATTTCCATCCTCTATCGACCTTCAAAATACTATTTTTTCGGACTTTAAAAAAAGGGGGTCAAAAGGACACTTTCGTGGAGGTGTTAGCGGGTTAAAGTATTCCACAAAATTAAAGTTCGTGAAATTTTACTATATGTTTCCTAACAACATATTTCTATACGACATGTATTTAACCGTTTTTTTCCTTTATTTAGAAATCACTCACGCACTTTTCAAAGCTGGCAACCCTCCAGTTTGCCCCAGATTTTGATAGGCAACCCATGTTTTTTGGACTCTGCTCATGGCCCTCTTTCGTCTGGTGTATCGTTTTTTTAAATAACATAAAAGGGGAGTGTACCTATTTTTTTGCACTTTTCAAAGGTGGCAACCCTCCAGTTTGCCCCAGATTTTGATAGGCAACCCATGTTTTTTGGACTCTCCTAATAGCCCTCTATCGTCTGGTGTATCGTTTTTTTAAATAACATAAAAGGGGAGTATACCTATTTTTTTGCACTTTTCAAAGGTGGCAACCCTCCAGTTTGCCCCAGATTTCGATAGGCAACCCATGTTTTTTGGACTCTCCTAATAGCCCTCTATCGTCTGGTGTATCGTTTTTTTAAATAACATAAAAGGGGAGATAACCTATTTTTTTGCACTTTTCAAAGGTGGCAACCCTCCATTTTGCCCCAGATTTTGATAGGCAACCCATGTTTTTTGGACTCTCCTAATTGCCCTCTATCGTCTGGTGTATCGTTTTTTTAAATAACATAAAAGGGGAGTATACCTATTTTTTTGCACTTTTCAAAGGTGGCAACCCTCCAGTTCGCCCCAGATTTTGATAGGCAACCCATGTTTTTTGGACTCTCCTAATTGCCCTCTATCGTCTGGTGTATCGTTTTTTTAAATAACATAAAAGGGGAGTATACCTATTTTTTTGCACTTTTCAAAGGTGGCAACCCTCCAGTTTGCCCCAGATTTTGATAGGCAACCCATGTTTTTTGGACTCTCCTAATTGCCCTCTATCGTCTGGTGTATCGTTTTTTTAAATAACAGAAAAGGGGAGTATACCTAAAAATTTTAGTTTTTGTTTTAAATATTTAGTACCTTTCGTACGCGTTTTAGCTAGGCAACCCATGTGCGATGTGTTAGTATGCTTATGATCTGTCAGTTACCACTGTCCATTGGTAAATAACAGATGAGGGGATATATTTGTTCTGCCGTATCTCGGACTATATATACAAATACAAATTATAATAATTCAAATACAAAGCAAAGTATTTAAAAATATGCACCCTTATTACGGTTGTCGTCGTCGACGTCGTTGTCACTTTTCAGTCGACATCACGTCGTCTCGACGTCGTCGTCACATCGACGCAAAATCGGTATTAGCTAAACGTATTGAGACGACGTCGACTGTTTTTCGGTAAACCGAATGACGAAAGTACCATCCCTATAATTTCTGCACTAGCTGTTTGATTTTATTTACAATCTGTGCGCAATTTTTTCCGTATTTTTTATTTGTGCTATTTTCATAATTTATTTCTTTATTATAAAGTTTTAGCGATGAACATAGAAATGAAGTGCTCGAGTCATTAAGAAATAAAAGAAAAATTTAGTGGAAATATATACATATGAATGTACGTACATATGTACATAAATATTTAATAAATTAGTTTTCTCCTCAATCTCTCGTAAAAGAAGGTGCCAAGGCATTCAATTTAACGGTGATTGCATCTCAATGTTGTAAAAAATTAGTTGGTATCGTACCCCATTGAAAAGCTTTTTGTCGGCTTCGGTATGTGCGCTCACCGAATTTATTTTTATAAACTAGTGGGAATTTTTCAATGAAATAACCAGGAAATATTCTGCGAATGTTAGTTCTACTAATTTTAACACTCCCGTAATAAAATTTTAAAAACAAAAATGCGTACATACTAAATTTTCTTCGTGTCACCATTAAACGCAGCGTCGACGAAAATGGCAACGAGTGACCGTCGACGTCGACTTAGCTGATACCAAATATGTTTCGATAGTTGTCACAAGTTATCGACTTTACCACACGTAATACCGATTTTGATAAGTCGTCGCCGACACCGTCGAGTGAGTGTCGAAGACGACAACCGTAATAAGGGTGATGATTAACTAAAACTAATCGAATACAGAATTAATACTTAAACATAATAAATAAAGTTAACACTAAAAGAATCTCAGATAACGAGTTTCATAATTTTAAAATTGTTTTCCAACTAAAAGAATCTCAGATAACGAGTTTGATAATTTTAAAATTGTTTCCAACTAAAAGAATCTCAGATAACGAGTTTCATAATTTAAAGAAATTGTTTTCCAACTATACGCTAATTGCTTAACTAAATTTATACGATTGACGACTTTTTCCTCGTATGCGGAGTTTGCGAACAATTTTCTCTGTCTCTTCGGCGTCATTCGTGGCTGTGTCCATTTGGTACCGGACTGGATGAAGTAAGTCTAAATAGAAGTAGAAAAACATAATAATAAATAAGTAAACTAAAAAAAAATCATAGATATGTATTAAAATAATAAAAAGAATGCAAATTAAATATGTATACTCTTTCGCAAGTGTAAAGTAAAAAATTAAGCTGAACTCGTTTGTCAGATCTGGCTACATAATCAGTTAAGCATGCTGTTGCGACAAATGAGGTGCATAATCATGTCCGCAAAATTTTGAAAACAAGTTAATGGAGATGCGCTTCATTGGAATTGAAGAGATATGAATTTGTTTCTTTATCTTCAATAGCTGGCGATCTGATAAGAATGAATCTAGATATACTCTCTATTCGCTGCTTAAATTTTCTGCCACTGCTACTTACCGTAAGCTTTCAGTTCTTGATCGGTGTGAATAATCTTTGGAAAGGCGATATCTGCAATGTACCAAAAAAAAAGGCGGGCTAATTACTATATGTGCCTATTTGATATTTTATATTTACCTGCGATTACGTTGAACGTTGCCATTACGCAAATTTCGATTATCACGCCAACGTTGACAGCGATGACGCAAAGCTTGACGCACCTCCGAATTCAGGAAGCAAAAGAATAAGGAGACGAAGAAGCCCTGCGTTGGAGTTGAAAAGGTATGATTCAATATTAATAAAGGTATAAATGCTTATAGTTTGATATATAAATTTACATAACAACTATCGATAACTTTGATATACTTTTATCGCTAACTTTTTATACTTTTATCGGTAACAACTTTGATATGCATTGCTTTTTATTCGATATCCGCTGCACTTACTTGTGTGCTTATTAGGAAAACGCGCAGATTTTCAAATATATTTTGCGTAATACCTTCACCACCCGGACAAAATAAGACAATGAGATAAGTAACACCAAATAATGGTATGAGTACAAGTAATGCCTTTGATGCTTTGCGATATTGACGCGTTTCCAATGTGTTTGCTGAGCGTAATTTGGTGATGAGCACCTGAAAAGATAAAGGAACAATTATTATTCCCAAAATATATCTAGTATTTAAAGAGTGGCAAAAATACTACAGTATTTGGTTATTAAACACTTACCCACATTATGCGTATTAGAAATATTAAATTGAGTATTAATACTAGGCAGGTAGGAGCTTGGAATATCCAATCTATGGGAGATTCGCGCAGCCATGAACATTGTATGAATAACTGAAAATAAATAATGATAAACGAAGGAATTATAAAGTGTAATAATTCAAAGTAGTTGGTATGAGTAGTATATCAACTTTTTAGAATGCAAATTAGTGATGGGCGAGTCCGAGATGTTTTATTCGATTCTCCCGATTGCTGAAACATTTCGAATGCTCTCGATGGTTTTCATTCGTATTCGAGTCAAGTCGTAAATGGCTCTCAGTCGAAACAATCGCTAAAACATCTCGGACTCACCAACGATTCCTCTCGTTTTCAAAGCAACCCTACAACATCTCGGTTGCGGCTTGAATATTAAAATTGCTTTAAAAAAACATACAGAGTGGTACAAATCTATTGCCGTTGTTGCTGGTCGTAAAATTCATTTGTTTCGTAAGCGTCTTACTTCAGAAAATTTATTAATGTTTAAATAATTAATAATGTATTATTATTATGCACGACACTCTTTAGTGGTAATTGCCAAAAATTCAGCGTTTATATAGCATATTTTTCAATTGGGTTCATTTATTTATGTATTTGCCTCTTTTCCTTTCAAAATCCTACTTTCTTCATCAACAACACTCATTCAGTTTGTTTTATCAAACAAAACATATCATCAAAACAACAGTCGGCTCGCCGACTCGGAACAATCGCAAAAACATCTCGCTTGTGTACTCGAATTTTCATCGAAACAACCTCCGACTCGGCGACTCGGAACAATCGCAAAAACGTCTCGATTGTGTAGTCGAAGAGCGAGTCAACTTTTGACTCGATTGCGATTTTGCAACGATGGCGATTCTCTCGATTGTCTAAACATCTCGGACTCGCCCATCACTAATGCAAATTAACTGCCGAGCTCAAGATTAATTTTAAGTCGCTGAGAACATTTGTGACGCAGAAGTTTTCAGTTAAAATTTACTAACAGAAGCATATTGCAACCTAAATCATAAAGTGACACAACTTAAAATTTTTCGAAATCGGGTTTTTATCATAAACCGGTTCACAGATATAGCGATTGCCAAAAAAAAACTTTTCAATCGGTGTCTCTTGTGATTGAAAAATAGCCATTATATGTGGTCCTTTGCCATATCATTGCTTGTAAAGAAAAAAGGTTTTGGTTGCTTGTTTTTCCGACAGGGTAGGAATATGATGTATTGTGGAACGATCCTCCGTCATCCCTTGTCAAGTTTGGTTTGGAGACAAACCGGTTTCGGCTAATATGCGCCATCTTCAGTGTCTTTTTTCGTTCTCCAAACCAAACTTGACAAGGGATGACGGAGGATCGTTCGGTGCAGTGAAATAACGCCCGTGGAATTAACGCCCGCGGGCGTTATTTCCCAAAAAAAAGGAAATAACAACCGCGGGCGTTTTTTCCTTTCTTGAAAAAGAAATAATTCCTGCGGGCGTTATTTCGTTTGATCCACGGGCTTTATTTCTCTTTCGGAAGGGCAATTAAGCCCGCAGACGGGCTTTTTTTAAATTGGTGTATTAGGGAAAAAAGCGCCGCAGACGAAAAATTGGAATAAAAAATCGCGCGATTTTTAATTCCAATTTTTGGTTTTTTTTTTTTAAATATGGAGTATTATTATTGGAAAAAGCGCCGCAGGGGAAAATTGGAATAAAAAATCGCGCGATTTTTAATTCCAATTTTTCGTTTTTTTTTTTAAATATGGTGTATTATTATTGGAAAAAGCGCCGCAGGCGAAAAATTGGAATAAAAAAAATCGCGCGATTTTTAATTCCAATTTTTGGTTTTTTTTTTTTTTAAATATGGTGTATTATTATTGGAAAAAGCGCCGCAGGCGAAAAATTGGAATTAAAAATCGCGCGATTTTTAATTCCAATTTTTCGATTCTTTAAATTTTTTTTAAATCCTCTTCTAAATATTCAAATAATAATAATATAATACAATGGCGCTATTATAACTCTGACGAGTTTTATGGCCGAGCTTCTCTCCCAATTCGAGGTGTGCTCCTTTTTTTTTGTTTTTCCTACTAATTGGGTGGACCTACAGTTTTATGCCGGCTCCGAACGGCGAATGCATTTTTTTGTGAGAAGCTTTTTCATGGCAGAAATACTCTCGGAGGGTATGCCGCCCACTGCCGAGAGGTGACCGCTGCTCTTAAAAAACCCAATAATTGGATTTTTACTAATTAGAAAAATTGTTTTGGTGTTTGGCTCAGACCGTGGTTTGAACCGGAGACCTCTGGCATAGCAGGCGAGCACTCTACCCACTGCACCACAGCGGCCAATATTCAAATACTCAATCAAAATAAACAAAGCTTCAGTAAATTTCTATAATCATTTATTAGTAACAATTTTCAAGGTCTCTAAGTAAGTAAATATTTAAATACGCAATCAAAATAAACAAAACTTCATTACATACATATTGGCACTTTCAGACCACAATCTAAACAAATACTCATATAGAGTTTTCAACAATTTGACGATAAACCGGGCACAAAATATTTCTATTGCCATTTACGATTGCAACCTTACTGTGCTCTCCAAAGCAATCCGCACACAATTTAAAGTGATTGCATGGGCTTAAGTGAACATCGCGTGGCTTGGTAAAACAAATAACACACAACAACATGCTTTGACTCTCGCAAAAATTGTCCGCCGTTTCTTCATAGTCAGAACAATCCATTTCGGATACATCAATGTCTTCTGTGTCACATGTCTTATTTTCGGGATTACTCATTTGATTCGCCTGCGGCGCTTTTTCCAATACTAATACACCATATTAAAAAAAAAAAAACGAAAAATTGGAATTAAAAATCGCGCGATTTTTTATTCCAATTTTTCGCCTGCGGCGCTTTTTCCAATAATAATACCCCATATTTAAAAAAAAAACCAAAAATTGGAATTAAAAATCGCGCCATTTTTTATTCCAATTTTTCGCCTGCGGCGCTTTTTCCAATAATAATACACCATATTTAAAAAAAAAAATACAAAAATTGGAATTAAAAATCGCGCGATTTTTTATTCCAATTTTTCGCCTGCGGCGCTTTTTCCAATAATAGTACACCATATTTAAAAAAAAAAAACGAAAAATTGGAATTAAAAATCGCGCGATTTTTTATTCCAATTTTTCGCCTGCGGCGCTTTTCCCACTAATACACCATATTTAAAAAAAACACCCCGTCTGCGGGCTTAATTGCCCTTTCGAAAGGGAAATAAAGCCCACATCGCCGAATAGGGCGCGCGGGCGTCCTTTCCCTTTCTGAATGGAAATAAAACCCACGGGTTTAATTTCGTTTTATTCGTAGGCGATATTTCTTTTTCAAGAAAGGAAAAAACGCCCGCGGGCGTTATTTCCTTCTTTTTGGGAAATAACGCCCGCGGGCGTTAATTCCACGGGCGTTATTTCACTGCACCGGATCGTTCCACAATACATTAAAAAAGGTTTTGGCTCTCCTGAAAATTTTGGAATTTTGAGTTGTGTCACTTTATGATTTATGGTGCGATATGTAAATTGGAGTGCTTATAAGGAAAGAGATGAATTCTGGAAACATTTCTGGAGCCTTGATGTTAACAAAAATTGGACCAGAAAATGTTGGAGACGATCTCCACGTAAGTACATATGTGGAAAGCAATTTTTTCGAAGCGCGCCAAACTGTGCTGATTCTAACAGCCAGTTTCACGAAAGAATTTAAGTAAAAAAAAAATATTATCCCTGTCAGATTTCATATAAAATTCTAGCTAAAATAATTAAATTAAACTTAAATTCGTTCGTGCAACTGTCTGTTAGACGTTTTTATTTAAACATTTCATACAAGAAAAAAATAATTTGCATATCCGGTATATAACAGGCCGGAATGTGTATCTAGCTCAATTTTCTAAACCGGCACTTTTTCAAATACATATTTTAATAAAATAACAAAAAAAAGCCTGCTAAAACAAATATTTGGCAAATCGCTGCAATGACGTAAATCATAGCACTTTGCTTGTTGCATGCGGATATTTCTACAAGCGGAAGCATGGAATAAAATTGACAACAATAACAAATAATGTATGTATATGTATTTATATTGTTTTGTATGTAGGAATGCATGTCTATAAAATGCCATTGATACACTTTGTACTAATATATATTACTATTTACGGCAATAAAATGAAAAACAGTCTTTGTACTTACACCATTAAAATGCTCCGTGTCCGTGGATGTGGCGAAAATCTTTGCAATTGACCAAATGAATGTAACAACAGCGGGACAGCCTATAAATAAAATTAAGTACGAAAATTTTTTGGTAGTTGGAGTGCATTTTTCGAGTACATTTGTATGTATGTATGTGTGAATATAAACAAATCTTAATTGCATAATATAACATTACTGAGAGCAAATATGGTACAAGAAAATAAAACTAATTACAAAGACAAGAAAAAAGTAAATGAAAATTAGACAAAGCAGTAAAATAAATTACATAAGATGAAGTAAAACACCAAATAAAATTAGGAAAACAAATACGAAAGGTGAACAAATGAAAGCAATAAGGACAACAGGCCGTATACGCAACATTTTAGCGCGTATGCGCTATGTGCGAGTATAAGTTTTTCTTCGTAGTATAATAAAATTTATTATATGAATATTTAACATAATTAAAAAATATTTAAACCAAAATGAGCGCAACTTACCCCAGGCAAGACAGGCGTAAACGATAAATCTGATATTTTCACTGGAGAATGTTTGCACCACCAAAGTGTAGAGATAGAGACCTGTATGAAGAAAAGTTTAGCATGTTAGCACATGTCTGTATATATATATATGTATATATGTATCTAGATGACGCTAAGAGGAAGTTCTGCTGCGACTTACCCTCAACAAACATCCAAAAAAAGTTTGTTAAATTAAAATAATGAAACATCATAACGAGCGTAATGCAGCCAGCCTCGCTGGGATGCTCGGTCATCTAGGAAACAATGAATATTAATTAGGCGCTAAATTGCTACCATTATATGCACATATGTACATATGTATGTAGAACAATATAAGGCAAAAGATAAATATAAATGGGCAACAAAGAAAATTTCTTTTTAAATTATACATATGTACGTATATTTCTTTTTTTTTTAATTTCAATGTTTAGTTGGCTATTTGCTGGCTGCTTGTCTTACCACATGTAGGCACATAGTTAATATCCATAATAGCGCCGACAGTATATAAGTAAGGAATAAATTCGCATGTATTGTATTGCGTAGGCAACGCAAGTCTCTATTGTTGTTGAGGTTGATTGTATATTAATATTGTTGATTGTAGATTGTTGTTGATTGTTATTGTTGCGATTGTTATTGTTGAAATTGTTATTGTGCATTCAGAAAAATTAAAGAAGAAATATTTTCTGATTAATAAATAAGCAAATAAATTCATTGCATATTTGCATATTAATATGAGTGTCCACTTTCAAAAGTGGCTATGTGAAATTTGTTCGATATTTACTGTTTGATGGATTGAGTACCAGTATTTAAAGGTGTATAATGTCCATTAAGAATTTATTGAACAAGTAAGGAAGCCTAAGTTCGAGTGGAATCGAACATTAGATACTCAGCTGTATGTTTTCATTGTTTGGTTGCGTTTGATGGATTTTATATAAACCGAGTGCCACGCCCATTTTCAAAATTTTTATCAGTCATCCAACTAAGCATATGAATATTATTCTTTGTGCAAAATTTCATTCCTTTATGACTTCCAGTTACAAAGATGTCACGTTACAAATTTCCAAAGCGTGTTAAAGAAATATCTTTGCTAAAAAGTAGGCGTGGTCATAAACCGATTTCAATAAATTTTTTCGTGTCTATTAATACTAGTTATAAAAGTGTATAAACCAAGTTTCCTCATAATATCTCAATTATTTGTCGAGTTATGGGCTCCGAAATCTCGTAGATTCCTTTGTCTAAAAGGAGGCGGTGCCACACCCATTTTCCAAAATTTTTCTATTTTTTGTTTCCGGTCTATTGCAGAAATCATACCACAAAATTTCAATGAATTATCTTTAAATTTGACAAAGATATCGCTTAAAATGTTTTTATTAGGTCACTTTATAATATATAAGTGGGCGTGGCCGTCAACCGGTTTCTCTAAAATTTTGAACATGTATTACCACAAGTAATAAAAGCGTACACACCAAGTTTCGTCATTATATATAAATTATTTGTCGAGTTATACACAGAGCCAAAATACCACCTAAAATGCCCTATAAATTAGAACAAAGTTTAGCGGATTTCTCTATGCTTTCTCTCCAATAAGATGTCCGTCTTATTATTACTGGATATTTCATTTTAATAAAACTAAGTAGATAATCTGTAAAACTAATATGAATACCTTTTCAATATAATTAAGAAGATGACCCGTGCATTTTAGATGAAATCATTTTCAGTAAAATTTAAGAGATAACCTTTAAAACTAAGATGAAAACCTATTAAATAAAATTTAGAAGATGACTCCTAGAATAAATATGGAAACCTTTTCACATAAATTTAGCAGATAACCTGTAAAATTAAGAAGAAACCCTGTTTAATATTATTAAGAAGAGAATCTTGATTTTCATCGGAAAACATAATTAGTCAACTAGTATTTTCCTAGGACTTATTCAGACAAAGGGCAACATTTCATTTAATATAAGTGCAGATGGACATAATAAACTCTTTATACCAAGTGCTTCATTAATCGTTTGAGAATTGTAGAAATGTGCAAAGCCGTAGTGAAATTGACGAACGGAGGAAATACATAAGAGCTCTTTTAAAAATAAAAAGTTCTCCCTTTTAATTTCTTGAACATGTAATTGCACGCATAAAACGTGGCTGATGCAATAACTGTTATGCATACTTCTAGTATGTACGAGTATATATGTACATATGTATGTATGTACGTATGTTAAGACGTTTAAAGCAAAATTTGAATTAATAAGGGCTCTTTTAAAAATAAAAAGTTTTCCTTTTTAATAAATTCAAAAAGGTTCAAGTAAAAATTAGAGGATGTCCTTATTGATTTGCTTTATAAAAATTTTCTCCTAAAAACAAGCAGATTTCTTCTAACAATTTAATTTTTTTTACAAAATGACGTAAAAAATTAATAAACAAGAAGTTATCTCCTCGTTTTCATTCGATATCCTTTTAAATAAATTTAAGAAGAAATTCAAGCTGAAATCCAGAAGAATTTCTAGCAAAAATTTCTTCAATTTTGTCCCCTCTCCCTCTCCTCGGCCAAATAGCTTTTTTAGGTGGCAGTCTCTTTGATTGTAGGTGAACTTTTTGGCTCTGTGTAGGATAAGAAATCTCGTATATTGCTGCTTCTAAAAAGAGGCGGTGCCACGCCCATTTTCCAAAATTTTTAAGGTTTTTGTCTTATGTTCGTTGTTAGACTCCTGCCATAAAATTTTAATGATATATCTTTATATTTTACAGAGATATCGCTTAAAATGTTTTTATTAGGTCACTTTATTAGACCCATATATAAAAGTGGGCGTGGCCGTCAACCGATTTTAACAATTTTTCGTCCAAACATTAACCTAAGTTAGTATATCACGCGTACCAAATTTCATCGATATATCTTCAATGGTTTCTGAGTTATGGCTTATAAAACCCTCAATGTTTGAACCTTAATAAGTGGGCGTCGCACCGCCCATTTTCCAAAATTTCACCAAATTTCTTCATAGGGGAATGAGCTCAACACGTGGATAAAATTTCATTGCTCTAGCTATATTAGTGGCTGAGATACCAAATTTCCGATTTTTTCTATATAGGAAAAGTGGGCGTGGTCATGGTCCGATTTCGCCCATTTTCAATACCAACCGTCTCAGTCTCGATACCAACTTGCATTCCAAATTTCATCAAAATATCTCAATTTTTGCGCGAGTTAGAGTGTTTACAGACGGACAGACGGACGGACGGACATGGCTCAATCGATTTATCTTTTCACCCTGATCATTTTGATATATATAAGTCTATATCTATCTCGATTATTCCATTCTGTTACAATCCACCGTTATGTGATTAAAACTATAATACTCTGTGTACTAGTACAGCTGAGTATAAAAATGCTTCCGTATTCTGAAAAAATAGCATTAAATACGACTAAATATTAGAAATACTCTTCCTGTTTCTTTCTAATTTGTGGCTTAATATAAAAAAATTAAAGCGTGAATAACGGGTATTCATGAATATTGATGTGTAAACTGTTTCGAAATCGGATATTTATTCCCTTTTCCTTATTCCTTTTTTCCTGGTTTTCTATGGATTAAAAGGCGACTATCGCTTTTGTAATTTTTTGTTGTCATTGTGACTGCTACTATTTTGTTGTTTTTGTTTAGGTTTTTGGTTTTTGACTTTTGATTTTTTATGTTGTTTTGTTTTGTATTGCTCAGAAACATGCAAGATCATCCGAGTCCACGTTTGACCAATATCTGGAGACCCGGCCTAGGGGTCACAATGAAAAGAGCTTCATATCGAAGTCCTGCTCAAAACCTTTCATTCGATACCAATATTGCATAGAAAATTAGATAGGTAGATGTAGGTGTGCATATCCATACATTTGCATACATGTTCAAACAGGTTGGTCCTTTTTATTTTGCCTATTTGTCGCATTGTTGCAGAAAACCACAACAACAACTTCACTTCGCTTCGTTGATGTTGTTGTTGATATTTGCATTTGCACGGCTATGCATGCAAGCATTCGTAAGTACATGTCTATCTACCTACCTACCACTGACAATGCCAAGCGATTCACACGGACGCAGCAGTGCACTAACACAAAGGTCATTTACGTTTACGCGTAAACTTTATCACTCGTAGCTACAGCAAAGATGTTTACACATCAAAAATTCACATAGCCACTTTCGAAAGTGGACTACTACTCATATGTAGAACTTGCAATGTACGTTGCGAAAAGCAATTCCACAAATGAAATTACATTTAAAATTAAATAAAAGAATATATTAAAATATTATTAAAAAACAACTCTTAGTACAACTGCACTTACTTGAATATATATAAAACGAATAACGCTATCACCAGCGATATCAAGCTGAGAAAGTAGCCAGCAAAATATAAGTATGACGACAATTCGACGGTGGGCGAGAGATCGCCTAAATTTGGTGGTAACATAGATGCCGGCTGACAACGCATATAATCGGAATATATATCCCAGGAACCATTCGTATAGCAGTGACGTGTTACGTTCTCTGTGAGAAAGAAAACAAAAAACAAAAGAGAAGAAACAAAGCATGAAACAATTGACAAATTACTTTACATTAAAGCCATTCCAGGAAATACCAGTTGGCTGCTGGCTGCGCTCCAGAAAGCGCTTGATCTACTAAAGTCACATAATTGCCAATTAAGCATGCAAATAGCGTAGTCACTCAATACGATTTATGTATGTACAATGTACATTGTACATATATATTTACATACTTATTATATACAAACATACATACAATTCATTACTCACGCACCGGTTGTATTGTATTGTACACCTTTGAATTCCGCAAAACATGGTTGAACGGCCGTTGTGCCGACCGGCGTGGCTGGCCAACAGAGCAGCGTGTCAAAGGACGGTGGGCAGGTGGCGGTGGAGGTGATGCTGAGATTGGCGGTTGCGATTGCAGACAGATGAATTTGGTTGTCTGGCTATGTGGGAATAAAATATAAATTAAATAAGAGAGATTTTTATCTGGAATGAATGAATGCGAAGATTTGTGGCTTTTTTTGTGCAGGTATGTAGGTATGGATGTGTAAGTTGCTTTTGTATGTAATCTAAGTAATTGTTTTGTACCTTGGTAGGCACTTGAGGTCTTGCTTTTCAAAATTAAAATGTTTTTTAACCTTACGATTACCAGAGATTTTTATGTACGAGTTTTACCAATACCCACCCGGGTGACCCATATACATTTTCTTGCATTACGATCGCTTTCGCGTGCTTTAACTTTTTATTGCCCAAACATATTTATTACTATTGTAAAATATAAGCCTGTTAATGATTAAAAATATTTAATTTAACTATATTTGGTGAAATTAAGCCAACAAAAACCACAAACATCGCATAATGGGTGTATATAAAGTAAAAAATTCAAAATTTTGAATCCTAAGGCAGAGGTTGAGTGAATAATACGATTACGACACATTAATTATAATTAGATAATTATCTACTTGAATTTGGCGTTGAAGTATTAAAATCCAAAATACCATTATTCAAAAAAAAAAAAAAGATGAAAACAAGGCGAGCGAGTTCTGAAGGACTTTGTTGACCCGTAAAAGGACTCCTGTAGAAATATCGCCATATATACCTTTTTTTTTTACTAAATTATCATTAACCAAAGATTAGTGGGATGATGTTTATGGTGACAAGAATAAACAAAAATAAAATATATGTATGTGTGTATGTACATATTATATTCTAAATGAATTCAACCCGTCAGGAGCATGAAATTGTAAGACAACGACAGCATTAGCTCAACACATGACGAATACTGGACATACAGCAGACTTCGATCAGGCGAAAATATTAGACATAGAGAAACGAACAAAAGTTAGAATGACACTGGAAGGTCTGCGAATACAAGAAAAAATTAGAGATGCAATGAAATTCAAAGAGGACGTTGACAACATAAATTGTGCGTATAGAGCAACAATAACAAAGAACAGAAAAGAATAGAGCACGAATGACAGTATAAAGTAGAAGAATATTGTTTCTATATGTATGTAGAGATGTTTGTACCTATGTATATCTGTTTGAATGTTGGTAGGAGTAGGATAATTTAAATTAGTCAAAAAGTGAGTCAAAAATAGTTTTATTATTTTTATTATTTCTTGTACAATTTTTAGTGATTTATTTATATTGTCGTGTATAATAATGTATTGTTTTATTTTGTTAAATAAACAGTCTCCCTGAGGAAGGCGGAAAAATTCGCCGAAACGCGTAGGAGAGTAAAAGGAAACGTTGTTTCGCTTTCTAATTCCACCGGCCAAAAAGCTCGAAAAAGCATCGCATGAAAGGAGATTTACTATGGCTTTGGCATTATATTTTAATGCTCTAGATCAGGCATCGGCACTTTCATCCATATGAGTAAATAAAAAACATCACACAAATTTTAACCAATGTAGCGGAAACCGCTCTGTGCTCCCTAACACAATATCTTTCACAATTTTGCCGACCTTGCTTCTAGAAGTAGCAACACATGATGCATTTAAAATATACGGAGGAAATCAACCAGGAAATCAAATCGTTCAGTCACAGGCTTTCTCGGAAAGCTCTGTCATATCTAAATTATGCTGAAGTCCATTAGGCATAATATTACTTGAAGATTCTACATAAAATCGGCAATCGTATGTATCTTAGGAACTATTTGCTAGAAAGAATGAATTTATCAATGTCCTTCCTTATTTCTAATAAAAAGGACAACCTTCCAGCAGGCTGATGAGAGTAAAGATGAAAGGAAAATGTTATAAGTGTTTTGATATGAAAATTAAACCAAACACTAGTCAATTATGCATAAAATGCAATAAACCCATTTGCGATGAACAAAGTATCAGCCAAATAAAATGCATAAATTGGGCCATATTAATAAAATCCAAGCAAATGCTTTTGCTCAAAATTTAAGAAATTTGACATTAATTTGTATGAACCAAATTTCAAAATTTGAGTAAAAGGTCTTAAATCTTAAGCAAAAGCAAATGCTTGGCTTTTATTAATATGACCCATTGTTGTATAGATCCTTCGGCACTTCGCTTGGCTTGAAATAAATTTTTATTCTATAAATTTTCTATAAACTTTATAAAAGCAATCAAAATATAGTTGAACAATAAATTTATAAAGTTATAGCAACAAAAATATGTGCATATACACGTATTTTCATAGGAAAGTGTTCTGGTTCACCCGGGTGGGTATTGGTAAACTACGTACACAAAATGTCAAAATCGCAAAAAAAGCATATTCCAGATGAACAAAAAGTTCAAACTTGTTATTATCTGAAAGAACTCGAAAAATTGATCAGTGAGTAAAAAGCTTTTTAAAATTCGTCCAATAGTTGCTGAGTAATTGCAAAAAGAAAACGCAAAAGGTCACCCGGGTGGGTATTGGTAAACCTAAGGTTAAATAAAATAAAAAAAATAATTTATGTACATACTTACTTTACATACATATATACAACATATTTTATGAGCTCAATGGCCTACGCTAAATGGTGTACTTCCTACTTAGACTTGCGTAATTTTTGTTTTAAAAATTTAATTTGCAAACAGAAAAAATTAATTTGCCTGAGGAATTGAAAAACAAAATTGCTATAATTTTATTATTTTGTTGGCAACTTAGCATTGTTTACGCACGCCTTTTGCTATAATGAGCACAAGAGAATCTATATATATATAAAAATCAAGCCCATTTCTTTGTCGCCGGCTTTCGCCCAAACGCGTGTAGGGATTTTGACCAAATTTACACACAAACTTAGTACCTTGCCCTAGATGGTTTATATACATATTTTTTTCAAATCCGGAAGTCGGTTCCCGAGATATAGGTCAAAAGGTCAAAACGTGGATCCGGCTTTCCCCTGAATATTTTTGGACGATATTGGTATCAAATTAAAGGTATTGAGCTGAGAATTTACATAGAATAGTACTCATTGTGATTCCTAGGTCGGATCTCCAGATATGGGTCAAAACGTGGACCCGGATGACCCTCGAATGTTTCTGAGCGATATTAGTATCAAATGAAAGGTGTTGAGCAGAGAATTTACATAGAATAGTACTCATTGTTATTCCTAGGTCGGGTCTCCAGATATGGGTCAAAACAAGGACCCGGATGACCCTCGAATATTTTTGGACGATATTGGTATCAATGGAAGGTCTTGATGAGGACTTCAACATAGAACTATTTTATTTTTGATGCCTAGGCGGGTCCACAAATATGGGTCAAAACGTGGACCCGAATGACCCCGGAAAATTTCTCAGTGATATTGGTATCAAATGAAGGGTTTTGAGCAGGGATTTTACATAGAACTGAACTCATTACGATCCCTAGGTCGGGTCTTAAGGTGTGGGTCAACACGCGGACCCGGATATCACCGGGATATTTCTCAGGGATATTGTTACCAAATGAAAAGTGCTGAGCAGGGCCTTTACACAGAGATGAACTGATTATGATTCCTAGGTCTGGTCCCTAAGGGTCAAAACGTGGACCGGGATGGCCCCGGAAAATTTGTGTACGATATTGGTGTCAACTGAAAGGCAGGGCTTTTACATAGAGATGAACTCATTATGATTCCTAGGTCAGGTCCCCAGATGTGGGTCAAAATGTGGATCCGGATGGCCCCGGATAATTTCTCAGCGATATTGTTATTTAATCACGGCGCATGACGAGTCCTAGGTGGGATCCCTAGGTATGGGTCAATATGTGGACCCGGATAACACCGGGATATATCTTGGGGATATTGGTACCAAATGAAAGGTGTTGCGCGGACTCTCATGTAGGGCCGTACCCATTACGATCTCTTGGTCAAGTCTTCAGATACCGTACCCATTATGGTTCGTAGGTCAAGTTGCCAGATGTGGGTCAATAAGTGGACCCGGATTAGCCCGGGATGCTTCTGAGCAATACTGATATAAAATGAAAGTGTTGACCGGGTCTGCTATATAGAGATATTTTCATAGTGATTCTTAGTCCCGATACCCAATTATGGGTAAAAGAGACGATTCGGACGCCACGGAATGTTTTTAAGCAATGATGGTATCAAATGAGAAGTGGAGTGCAGGGTATGTTATGCTAAACCCAGTTCCCTAGGGAAAGGGGAAGGGTAATGAGACTGGGAAAGGCAAAGGCAATGGCAAAGGGTCGGAAAAGGAGAGGGAGAATATAATAAAAATGGAATGAAGAGGATGGGAGAGAGACAGTAAGACGAGGAATTAGAAAAGGAATAAGAGGGGGGAATAAAAAGGAGATAGACAGAAAAGGAGAGGTAAGGAAGAGCGGTAGAGAAAGGGAAGTGGAAATGTGATAATAATAATAATAATACAATGGCGCTATTATAACTCTGACGAGTTTTATGGCCGAGCTTCTCTCCCAATTCGAGGTGTGCTCCTTTTGTTTTTTCCTACTAATTGGGTGGACCTATAGTTTTATGCCGGCTCCGAACGGCGAATGTATTTTTTGTGAGAAGCTTTTTCATGGCAGAAATACTCTCGGAGGGTATGCCGCCCACTGCCGAGAGGTGACCGCTGCTCTTAAAAAAACCCAATAATTGGATTTTTACTAATTACCCAATAAACACAAAAGCGAGGATGATATCGTGGCGAATTCGAGAAGAATTCGCGGAGGTGAATGTAATTTTTCGGACTCGTATCGAGTTCGAGATGGACTCGAGAAAAATCAACTATCGCAATAGCATTTATTAATTTTATTAAATCTTGCTTTACACGAAGAAATTACCTGTTGGGCTTTAATTTACCATTTAAAACTCTACTCAAGAGATTGAAAATCTCAGATGATATCGTGGCGAATTCGAGGTGGATTCGCAGAAGAAGATTTTCTAGAATGTATTCGCCAATGGGCATAAATCTCGAATCGCCAACGATCCGAGAATATAAAAATGCGCGAATCGCTAATGAGGGGTGACTCGCCTGGGAATTCGGATTCGCCGATCTATCGTCGCGAACTATCGCCGCGATAATATAATCAGAGAAGCGAATTCGTCTCGAATTCGAGGCGAATCCGTTGTGTTTATTGGGTAGAAAAATTGTTTTGGTGTTTTGCTCGAACCGTGGTTTGAACCCGAGACATCTGGCATAGCAGGCGAGCACTCTACCCACTGCACCACAGCGGCCACGGAAGCGGAAATGTGATGGGAAAGGAAAAAGGAAACGGAAATGAAAGGAAAGATAAATGAAAAGGGAAAAAGAAATAGAAAAGTAGAGGGAAGGCAGTTGGAGACTAATACGAAGAAAAATGGGATAAGAACATGAAGAGGGCAAACTTTTGAAAATATCAATTTTTTCCTTCACTTTTTTTAAACTTATATGAATTGTTCTGAGCTCTGCAGCCCGAGCTAATTACGGTTTCTAAATACTTCCAACATATTTTAAAGTGTGCCGTTTTTCGCTTCAAGTACCTATAATAGGAAGTGTGCCAAAGCAAAGCTTGGCCGGGTACAGCTAGTAACGACATAAAAAAATTGCAAACTTTCGTTTGAAAGAAGAACGCATTCTTTTCCAAAATAAATATACCTACACACGAACAAATACCTACGTAAATATTTTTAATACGTATAAAGTGAGAAGCAGGTACTTTAATACACTTTAGTGTTTTAGCTAAAGGTTTAATGCATAAAGTTGCGTGCCATAAATGGGCATTCATCTGAGCGTCGCCTGATCATGGTTTTGTTTGTGTGTCCTTTTTGAAAATGGTAAAAAGTCATTAGAATGTCTTTCTTTAGGTGGAAAAACAGGTTGCTCATCGAAATCGTAGACCAGATGACACAGAGCTGAACTGAATACGAGTATATGTGAGAGCATTTCGTCGCTATAGAAGAAAAAAGACGCAAACTGTTTTGTTGAGGAAGAAAGACGCATTAAAAATATTTTTCGAAAGAAAGACACTTTATTTTTTTTTGATAACGAAGAAACACGCTTTATTTTTTTTTTTACTATAAAGACGCATTTAAATATTTTTTAGGAAAGAAAGACGTATTCGATTTTTTATATTTCTTTGTCAATATTAATGCTAATGCGTCTTTCTTCGCAGTTAAAAATGCTAATGCGTCTTTCTTCGTCGAAATATTTTATAATGCGTCTCTGTTCGTCGAAATATTTTCTAATGCGTCTACCTTCGTCGACATGTTTTGTAAAGCGTCTTTCTTCCCCGACATATTTTTAATGCGCCTTTTTTCGTCGACAAATTACTGACATACGACGATTTATTGAGCAGAGAAAGGATTAGAGTTTTAATGAAATAATTTACAAGCTTTTTAGTGGATAGATGATGCCTCTAAAGGTAGGATTTTTTACATACATACATACATACATATTTAAATAACGCTCAAAATGTCTTTCACTGAATAATACGAGGGTTGTGTTTGATAAGTACGTGACATTTTGAATAAAAAATAATTTTTTCGGCAAAAATGCATTTAATTTTCTAGCATAATCTCCTTGTGGCTCGATACACTTCGTAGATACAGCGTTTTTAAAATTTTTGTATTCCTTCCAAAAATAAAATTTTTCAATGCTCCAAAAATAGAGACATTTGTTACTGTGATGAGCTCTTCATTTTTCACTTTTTCCAATTTTTGTTAAAACCCACGAGGTTTTCGTATTTACATACTGGTCGACTTATCAAACAACCCTCGTGCATGTCTTTCTTTAGACACTCAGTAGCTTTATTTGTGATTTCCCAAAGAGATGGTAAATCCTAAAAAGTAGCACGTTTTTATTTTCCATTCTCAAAATCTTCAATGGTCACCCACGTACATAATTACTGTCAACAAATAAGACAAAGCTAAGCGCAGCTATCTTTTACGTTTGTGTATTTACATTTACAAAAAATAAAAAATAAACACTGCAATACCTGCACCCAAAAAGTAAGCAATACCATAAAAAAAATCAAACAAAAGAAAAACGAATTATAATGCTACTTAATTATTTCTCTGCAAAATATGTATTATAGTAATAAATTAAAGCAGCGCCATAAAAAATGTCAACTTTGCACAGCGCATTATTCCCTGCAGCTAATATAAGTCGCGAAAGAAAAACGACAGTCTAGAACTAGAGGGTTCACAACTAGCTCAGAACTGGTTCTAAAGGGATGCTGAGCGGGACAGTTAATAATTGTGACTTCATAGATAGTTAAGCAGCAACAAATGTTGCACTTTACAATAACGTCCCTCTTTGCCATATTTTGCTGGGTAGTACCAAATTGAAATTGGTGAAAGGACATACGTATAACCAAAGTAAAGTAATATTACTTGGAATTTGTTGATGAATCGGGATAATTTCATCTTTTTTATGGTTGTTTCAAAGACTGGGTATTTTATAATAAAATGCCGCATTTATTTTCAGTATGGTATGTTAAGAGTTCTGCCGGCTGAGAAATATTTTCATAAAGCGCGCCCAAAGACCGACCATTTTTGGACTAGTTCTGAAGTGCTTTCATTTGAAATATACATATGTATATGCGAACTATTGAATTTTGAACTATCGCAGCACTGTCCATTAGTGCTGGAAAAACATCGATGTTTACGAGTATCGATATTTTCGATATTTTTGAGAAAAAACATCGATATTATCGATATATCGACCTTTAAGGGGCTTATGAAATTTGCAGGCTTGTACATGTACGACAGCCGATAATTCAAAATAAAACAAATGCTGCAAAAACTCATGTACACTCACACAATGCGAATGTAATAGAAACTCATAAAAATAATAAATTTTTTATTATTATTCATATAAAACTATTAAAAGACGAATTACCCAAATTTTAAAAAAATCTCCAAATTTGGGGAATTACCCACAAAACGGCAATGCTGCCTTTTACCAGCTTCTTTCCGCGTTTATCAGTGATGGTCATGGATTAAAATATAGAATATCGAAAAAAAAAATATCGATATATCGAAAAAGTTCAAAAACATCGATGAATCGATATTATATCGATATCGCTTCCAGCACTACTGTCCATATAAGAAGCAGTTTTGAACGCATTCCAAAGTTCTGCAGAGGGGGATAATTACCACTTCGTAGAACATCGCCGTATTAAAATAGACAATTTAAAACGAAACAAGATACCGAAGATGGCACATTGCCGAAACCGGTTTATAACCAAATCAAACTTAACAAGGGATGACGGAAATTCGTTCCACAATGCATCACAGTTGAAAACATTGGTTTCTGATAGAAAGAGAACCAATCGTGTTTCTTTTTTAACTAGTTCTGCACTAGCCTGGAACTAGCGCTATTTGCTGCAGGAATTTATTTTGTGCTTGATTGTCAGTGTGTGTGTGCATGTGTTATTTGCCCACTAAGTGCTACTGCACTTGAAAAAACAAAAATGCTATAGCAATTTCACTTACCAAAAAATAATTGTCCACAATGTCGGGCGTCAATCGTTGCATTTGCGCTTCTTCTTGCCGCTTGCTTTGTTGCTGTTTGTAGTAATCCTCCTGCTGTCGCATGCATTCCTCCTTCATTGTGTGATTGATGTAGACGGCATAAGTCTCATCGGTGAGTATATCATTTGCTCTGCGTAACATTTCCGTTGAGAAATTGGCAATATTTTCCAAATCGAATGTTGCCAAATTGTTGAAGTTTATTAAATCGTCAGTGGACATCCTTCTATTTGTTGTTGTTGTGATTGTTGTTGTTGTTGTTGGTTTCTTTTTTGAGTTGCTTAATTAATTGTTATTAAATTGTGTCGCTGGTTTAATTGATGATTGTGGATTGTTGTTGCTGTTGCTGTTTCTTCAGTGTTGACTGCCTGTGGTTTTGGCTGTCGTTATTAATTGTTTGCTGTCCAGCTGGGCATAGAGCATTAGCGGAGCGGGGGCCTTTAGACGTCGCAACGCCAATGATTGACCGGCTTGTCGATTGTCTGTTGTCGTTGACTTTAGCGTTATTTGCGCTTTCTGAATTTTGATTACCGTTATAGTGCTTGTAATTTTATAGGCTTTGTTTTTGTTGCTGTGGCTGTTGTTGTTATGGTTCTTGTTGTTATGGTTCTTGTTGTTATGAAAGTGCTGCTGTTGCGCTGAAATTAATTAAAAGTCGCTTTTAAGGCGAGTAAGCCATTTGACCTGTCAATTAAGGGAATTATCATCGTTGACAGTTTCGTCGCTTTCTCTCCTTATTACTTTTCCTTTACTTATTTTGCGTTTTGCTTCTTCTTTGCTATACCCTTTGCTTTTATATGAAACTTAATTGACTAGAAGGTGTGGTCTACGTAATTAACATGATATTTTTGTGTTGTACATATGTACATATGTATGTATTTATGCATTTATGTGCAGGTATGCGTTTATATGTACATAAAGATGCCTCCTTATATTTGCACTATCCCATTATAAGTTCATGCAAACAAATTTTCTTTTATTTTTAGTTTCACTTTATATTGCACTATGACGGCTTTAATTTGTTTCAGCCATGTTCACCAGCACCGGCAATGGCGTAAGTAAGTTGCGCGTACGAAAATGAAATTATGTTAATAAAAATTTCACTTTCGTTGTAGATACAATGCATATTAAACCCATTCGCTGACTGTCTTATCTGCAAGTAAAGAAAAAAAAAAACTGTAAATAAAACGTAAACAAAAGTAATCACCACATGGAAAAAAGTTGTTTGTGCTTTTGTGTTGGCGAATCGCAACAAAAAAAAAACAAAAGACACAAAAATAATCAAAAAATAATCACGAGGTAAGTAAGCAGCAGCAAACAAAAAAAAATACAAAAAAAGAACAAACAATCAAATTAAATAAAACAACATGAAAGTAATAGCACAAGTAGATTAACTCAGTCATAATAACCGATAATATCTGCCAAAGATAAATGCGGGCAAAATACCTAGTTTATAGACAGACAAAAATGTACTTATGTGATAAAAAAAAAAATGAAAGCGTGAATAACGAGTATTCATGAACATTGATGTGTAAACAGTTTCGAAATCGGATATTTATTCCCTTTTCCTTATTCCTTTTTTCCTGGTTTTTTATGGATTAAAATGCGACTATCGTTTTGTAATTTTTTGTTGTCATTGTGACTGCTACTATTTTGTTGTTTTTGTTTGTTTTGGTTTTTGGTTTTTAAATTTTGATTTTTTATTTTCTTTTGTTTTGTATTACTAAAAACATGCAAGATCATCAGAGTCCACGTTTGACCCATATCTGGAGACCCGGCCTAGGAATCATAAAGAGTAGAGCTCCGTGTAGAAGTCCTGCTCAACACTTTTCATTTGATACCAATATTGCTCAGAAACATTCCGGGTTAATCCGGGGACATATTTTGACCCATATTTGGGGACCCAACCTAGGACTCATAAGTAGAATAGAGCTCTATGTGAAAGCCCTGCTCAACACCTTTTATTTGATACCAATATTGCTCAGAAACATTCAAGGATCATCCAGGTCCTCGTATTTTTCCATATCTCGGGACCCGACATAGGAATCATAAAGAGTAGAGCTCCGTGTAAAAGATCTGCTCAAAGCCTTTCATTTGATACCAATATTGCTCAGAAATATTCCAGAATCATCAGGATCATCGTTTCGACCCATATCTCGGGACCCGACATAGGAATCATAAAGAGTAGAGCTCCGTATAGAATATCTGCTCATAACCTTTCATTTGATACCAATTTTACTCAGAAACATTCAAGGATCATCCGCGTCCTTGTTTTGACCCATATCTGGAGAACCGGCCTAGGAGTCACAATGAAAAGAGCTTCATATCGAAGATCTGCTCAAAACCTTTCATTTGATACCAATATTGCTCAGAAAATTAGATAGGTAGATGTAGGTATGCATATCCATACATTTGCATACATGTTCAAACAGGTTGGCCCTTTTTATTTTGCATATTTGTCGCATTGTTGCAGAAAACAACAACAACTTGGCTTCGCTTCGTTGCTGTTGTTGCTGATATTTGCATTTGCACGACTATGCATGCAAGCATTTGTAAGTACATGCCTAGCTACCTACCTACCACTGACAATGCAAAGGTCATTTACGGTTTACGCATTTACGCATTTACATGTTTACTCGTTTACGCATTTACATGTTTACGCGTAAACTTTACCTGTTTTTCGAAATTACTCGTAGCTACAGCAAAGATGTTTACACATCAAAAAACTGCAAATAACGTTCGAATAATTAGGATTTTGAAAAATGCATACATATACATATCCATGCAGCATGCATTTGCTCAACATGGCGTATGAGTAACTAATTTTTAATTTAAGCCATTTTGTTTTTCTTATTTTTCGCTTCCTCTGGTCTTTTAGGTTCATTTAAAAAAGATTTATTCAGAGGAGACCCCTACTGAAATTGTAAGGCGAATAATTTTCTAGAACATTTTAACCCTATAGCACCCCCATGAAAGGGTTGTTTTGACCCACTTTTTTTTTATAAAGTTAGGAAAAATAGTATATTTAAGTTCGCGATAGGGTTAAAATGTTCAACAAATACATATGCACTAAAAACCTATTCGCCGTAAAATTTCACTATAGTTCTCCTCAGAAAATATCGCTGTAAAATGATCCTAAAATAGCACAGGAGGCGAAAAGCACATACTCCTCGGAATGTTGAATGTGTTTAATTTCGGGTTCTGCAGAAGTGAATGAAACATTTATTTTACAAAAGATTAGTGATTTTTAAAAACGTCTAACATGCAGGCAATAAAATATACATTAGGGTGGTATAAACTAAGTATTGGTTGGTAGTGACCCCACATAGGATTAACACGATTACATAGTAAGAATCGTCCTCTCAAGATAAAGACAAAGAGATCAGAGAATAAATACCGAGGATGCCAAAAGAATTTATTTTAGCGGAATTTAGCGACGAACTTCTTTTTGGCGATACGGTCTAATGTACATATCGTCGTTTAAAATTCATAACCGCCTATGCCAAAATTGAGATTTACCAAGCTTTAACTTCTGGCGCTCCATATAATAAATTTGGTTTTTGGGAAACTCAGGAAGGTCTATATTTCTTTCTAATGTCCTTTTCAGCTCTAACGTCATAGACTTGGGCGTCAGAAAATCAATTTTAATTTTTGGCACAAATGTCGGTTAGGCGATTATGAAAATCTCACTTAGGCGGTTATGAAGTTTAAACGGTGATTTGTAGCCATCTCGACATATATATGTATGTATGTATGTATATTAGATGAGTTTTTTTTTTTAGATATTCCCTCCGACACCGGAATATGAAAATAGGATGTTTTAGAGTAAGTAAAATGAAAAAAGAATTTCACTTTTCCAAAAACTGGATGGAGCTACACCGAAAACCGCGCAAATTCCCAGAATTCCAAGGTATGTTTAGATTTATGTATGAAAAAAGTTAGGATTTTGCACGAGAAAAAAAATGTATATCCATCCATACGTAGAATTAACCGCTAAATCGAATGGCGTATTCCGTTTTTTGGTACACTACCCAGGGAAGGTAATAACGCGGCCTAAAGTGAACATTTTCTTTTTTTCTCATGAATCTTATTTTTAACTAAATCACACGGTAGGCTGCGTTATTTTATGCGCTTTCCAGAAATGTACAGCTATTAAAAATCGAATTAAATTTTGGATGAGTTCATCAAGTTTAAGTAAAGTAAAGTCGGGTATAAAAGGGTAACATATCTTAAAATTTCTTAAATTTTTTAACAATTTTGCACTTGAAAGCGGGTTTTTGGGTTATTCGTGATTTTTTTATATGGGTGGGTAACTCTACAATTGTAAAAAAAAATACAAAGGTCGAGACCGGGGATAACGGACAAAAAATGGAGCCGGATAGCGCCAAGACATTTGTGGGCAATCAAAAAAAATCAATTGTGGGTATCAAAATAAAGATTTTACCTAGGACTTCAATGTAAAGCCAATCCATTTTGCTGTGTCCACCGTTTCGACACATATAAGTCAAAAATTAGACTCAAATGTCGCCGATATCCTTTAAAATATTCTGTAGTCATTCTGGACCACTTATTCGCCAGTATATCGCAAATTGGCTAAGAAATTGTCATGTAATGAGTTCCATATTAAAGCCCTAGTTAAGACCTTTAATTTGATAGCAATATTGCCCAATAATATTTTGGGGCCATCCGGGTCCACGGTTTTTTGTGCTATCTACGGTCGCGATCTTCCGAATTTTTTTTTACACTTGTGGAGTTATCCAACCAAATAAAACAATCACTAATAACCCAAAAAACCGTCTTCAAGAGCAAATTTTTTTTTTAAATTTAGAAATTTTAAGGTACGTTACCCTTTTATACCCGACTTTACTTCACTTAAACTTGATGAACTCATCCAAATATTATTCGATTTTTAATAGCTATACATTTCTGGAAAGCGCATTAAATAACACAGCCTACCGTGTGACTTAATAATTTCCAATTTCGGGAAGAGTATAGGGCAAGAAGTTGAAGATTCATGAGAAAAAAAAGAAAATGATCACTTTGGGCCGCGATATTACCTTCACTGGGTAGTGTAGCAAAAAACGGAATACGCCATTCGATTTAGCGGTTAATTCTACGTATAGATGGATATACATTTTTTTTCTCGTGCAAAATCCTAACTTTTTTCATACATAAATCTAAACATACCTTGAAATTCTAGGAATTTGCGCGGTTTTCGGTGTAGCTCCATCCAGTTTTTGGAAAAGTGAAATTTTTTTTTCATTTTACTTACTCTAAAACATCCTATTTTCATATTCCGGTGCCGGAGGGAGGATCTGAGAAGGTTTAAAGAATCCCATACAAAAAAAAAACTCATCTAATATATATATGTATGTTGGACTGAAATTATTCAACTCCCTAATTTTTATTATATTTTATTATCTCTGTATAGTGATTTAAACACTGTATAAATTAAAACATAAGCCATAATACACATGCTCTTATTATCATAATCTATTGTGTTTTTTTTTGTTTTTGTGGTATTACGCTATCATCTGTGTGGTTACACAGCTATGCACGTTCATATGCATGAAAAATGTATATAAATTATGCAAACGCTAGAAAAAGCTTGTGTTTACATTAAAATTATGTGGCTGTGGTTATGTAAATAAGAGAAATTACCAAAAAAAAGGCGAAAATATTACGTAAGCAGCGTAAATGACACACAATTGCATACAAAAATACCTATGCGCGAAATAAAACGTTTTTATGCACATACATATGTATGTATATATGTATTTGGGTTATTTATTTAAGCGTAAACAGTTTAACTCCCGGTAAATAAGGTAGACTTGCGAAGGCTTTTAAATGTTATTAGAATTAGTGCGTTGGCATGTTGGTGTAAATGGAATGGAATTTGTTATTGTCTTTTAATGGCAAAATAGTCAAACAAACAAGAAGTACAGCAACAACAAAGGCAATAAAAACAAGTAAGGAAGCCTAAGTTCGAGTGGAATCGAACATTAGATACTCAGCTGTTTGCTTTCATTGTTTGTTTGCGTTTGATGGAAACATGGCGTATTTTATATAAAGCTAGTGCTGCATAAAGTGGGCGTAGCCACGCCCATTTTCAATATTTTTATCAGTCATCCAACTAAGCATATGAATATTATTCTTTGTGCAACATTTCATTCCTTTACGACTTCTAGTTACAAAGATGTCACGTTACAAATTCCCAAAGGGTGTTCCAGAAATATCTTTGTTAAAAAGTAGGCGTGGTCACAAACCGATTTGAATAAATTTTTGCATCTCTATTAACACAAGTTCTAAAAGTGTATAAACTAAGTTTCGTCACAATATCTGAATTATTTGACGAGTTATGGGCTCCGAAATTTCGTATATTCCTGCTTGTAAAAAGAGGCGGGGCCACGCCCATTTTCCAAAAATTTTCTACTTTTTGTTTCCGGTCTATTGTAGAAATCATACCACAAAATTTCAATGAATTATCTTTAAATTTGACAAAGATATCGCTTAAAATGTTTTTATTAGGCCCCTTTATAGTTCCCATATATAAAAGTGGGCGTGGTCGTCAACCGATTTTGCTAAAATTTTGAACATGTATTACCACAAGTAATAAAAGTGTACACGTCATTTCATCAAATTTCTTCTTAGGGGCCTGAGCTCAACACGTGGGTAAAATTTGATCACTCTAGCTTTAATAGTGACTGAGATACCAAATTTCCGATTTTTTCTATATAGGAAAAGTGGGCGTGGTCATGGTCCGATTTCGCCCATTTTCAATACCAACCGTCCCAGTCTCGATACCAACTTGCATTTCAAATTTCATCAAAATATCTCAATTTTTGCGCGAGTTAGAGTGTTTACAGACGGACGGACAGACGGACGGACGGACGGACGGACATGGCTCAATCGATTTCTCTTTTCACCCTGATCATTTTGATATATATAAGTCTATATCTATCTCGATTATTTCATTCTGTTACAATCCACCGTTATGTGATTAAAACTATAATACTCTGTGTACTAGTACAGCTGAGTATAATAACACTAAGTAAACAGAAGTAACATAAGAAAAACTAGAAAAAGGAAAATTAATATGGGTAAGAGAAAGAGTGGAGAAAAAGAAGAGAAGTTTGCGAAGAAAAAGCAGAAGAAAAACATAATTATGAAAGAAACGAAGAAGGAGACGGTGAGGTAGGTAGTTGATGAAGAATGATGAACATGATTATGGTGATGAATTTGAAGCAGAAAATTCGGCAATTCAAGCTGCGTATTTTAATATTTTTTTTCCTTTGGTACTCTTGTGTACTTATACATACATACATGCATATACATAAATATCGTCGGTTAAGCGACTAACAAAATTAAATTTTTGACGCCCAACTGTAGGACTTGAGCGTTGAAAAAGAATATAAGAAGAAAATATGGAACTTCCCAAAAACCAAATTTATGGCATGGACTGATAGAGCTGTGCGTGGCGAGTTAAATTTTGGAAAATCTCAATTTCTGATTAGGCGGTTTTGAAAGTTTCACTTAGGCGGTTATGGAGCTTAAACAACGATATGTATGTTTCCAAAAAATTTTTGTACAACAAATTTCATGACTGCTTATTTTATAATTTTTTTTTTGCTAGTCATAGCTGTCACTTAGCCCGATTGTTTGACTTTAAACTTTAAACATTAAACAATTTTGCATATAGTAAATATACGTACATATACATACATACATATGCATGTGTGTAAAAACCCTGCAGGCAAAACAACTAGTTGCATACTACAAATCTACCAGTTTGAAAATGTCGGCATCTAGTTGCCCAACTATCCATTTTACTTGAAAGCAACTGGTAGTTTTAACGTGGCGATGGCCTACGAGATGGCAATTGTCTTCTCTTGCATAAGCTTCATACTAGAAAAATACCACTCAGTTTCATACCAGTAGACAACACATCAGCTTCGTACTAGAAAAATAGCAGTTAAGGGTATACTAGAAGAATACCAGTCAGAATAATACTAGAAAAATGCCAGTTCATCTAGGTGAAAAAATAGCACTTTAGTTCATTTAATAAAGCTCACTTTAATTAGCTCAGTACTTTTTAAAGTTACATTTACTACGCAAAGATGGTAGAATAATGGCTTCGTGCTACTGCGGCAGTTGGCTGATAGAATCTCATATTTGGATGAAACCAAATCAATTATCTAAACTCTCTTAAACTCTTCTTGCACCTGCTGCAAAGATATATGTATGTATGTAATTGCTCTTGTGTACCCTTGCACAAAAATAAATGAAAAGCCTTAAAAATATTTATTTTCTGAGAAATGGTTGTTTCTTTTTGGCAAATTGGTAAAAACTATTCTTACCCTTTTGTTAAAAAATAGCGTAAATTTACTTCAAAATCGCCAATAAAGCTTAGTTTGTGATAGAATTGCACAAACTGCTATATTCAGTTAATAAATAAGTGAATATCTTAAAAATATAAATACACGCGCGCCATCTGTTGGAACATAGCGGTGGTTATAACCTAATCTCATTAGTAAATGTGTTGCATATATTTAGACAGCAGCTAGAAATTACATACATACATACATACATACAGGTGAAACTAATAAAAGCGTGTTAATAAATTGGTATATTACTAGTAGAATACCAACTACACCATTTCCAATTTAAAATGAGAAAATTTCAATTTAAAATAAGAAACCTTCATTTGAAAATCAGATTAGTCAATTTTAAACGAGAAAGCGCCACTTCGAAATGAGAAACCTTCATTTGAAAATCAGATTAGTCAATTTTAAATGAGAAACCGTCACTTCGAAATGGGAAAACTTCATTTGAAAATGAGAAATTTTCATTTTAATATGAGAAATCATCAATTGAAAATGAGAAACATGTTTTTATTAAAAGTTAAGTTTATTTAGGTACCAACAGGCATGTTTTCTAAAGCTGCACACTCGTATGAAAAGAGGAGGCATGTTGAAAAGCCCGTGCACAACCCACCGAGTTATTGTTATTTTGGATTCGTCCACCAAGTTTTCCAGGTATTCTACATAGTCATTGTTCTATTAAATGTGGTCCTTCTACAAAAAAAATATTATTCAGCTTATACATTTGATGAACTATTCTCAATTTAAAATGATAATTTCTCAATTTCAAAGGAAATTTTCTCATTTTGAAGTGACGCTTTCTCATTTAAAATTGACTAATCTGATTTTCAAATGAAGGTTTCTCATTTTGAAGTGAAATATTCTCATTTTAAAGTGACTATTCTGATTTTCAAATGAAAGTTTCTCATTTCAAACTGACTAATCTGATTTTAATGTGAAGGTTTCTCATTTTAAAGTGGAAATGGTGTAGTATGATTTTTTCTTTTTAAAAGCGGTTGATCTACTAGGAGATAGCTAACTAGTATAATTTTGTCTGTTTAATACCAGTTGATCAAGTAGTAGAAAACCAACTACACCTTTTCCACAAGTACTTCAGAAAGTGTAAAATTAACTTCAGAAACCGTAAAATGTACTTCAGAATAGTCAATTGTACTTCAGAAATCGTAAAATGTATTTCAGAATAGTCAATTGTACTTCAGAAATCGTAAAATGAATTTCAGAATAGTCAATTGTACTTCAGAAACCGTAAAATTAATTTCAGAATAGTCAATTGTACTTCAGAAAGCGTAAAATGTTCTTCGGGAACCGTAAATTGTACTTCAGAAACAGTAAATTGTACTTCAGAAAGAGTAAATTGCACTTCAGAAGCTGTAAAATGTACTTCAGAAGCTGTAAAATGTACTTCAGAAGCTGTAAAATGTACTTCAGAATAATAAATTGTACTTCAGAAACCTAAAATTGTTCTTCAGAATCATAAAGAACAGTCCAGCCCACGAATTCCAAAATTTTGTAGGTAATTTCGAAAAATTTGGATTACTTTGCACCACCTATCCCTATCCCTACGTATAACACTGAGAACTTTTAATTTCACACAAAATTTCATACAAAAACTCGATTTTCGATTTTTCCAATTTTCCGACTTTTCCGAAGGGATTTTCCAAAATTGTATACCGCAAGAACCTTCTCCTCGATAATACGGACAACTGATAAAAAATTTTACAGAAATCGACCCAGCCGTTCTCATTTTATGAAGTACTACATATACATTTTTTACACCTTTTTTTATATATACATAGATTCCTATTACTTCTGAATTACAATTTACGGTTTCTGAAGTACAACTTATTATTCTGAAGTACATTTTACAGCTTCTGAAGTACAATTTACTGTTTCTGAAGTACAAGTTACGGTTCCTGAAGAACATTTTACGCTTTCTGAAGTAGAATTGCCTATTCTGAAATTCATTTTACGGTTTCTGAAGTACAATTGACTATTCTGAAATACATTTTACGATTTCTTAAGTACAACTGACTATTCTGAAGTACATTTTACGCTTTCTGAAGTACTTGTGGAAAAGGTGTAGTATAACTTTGTCCGTTTCATACCAGTTGATCACCGAGTAGAAACCCAACTAGTTGATTTTTTTCCTTTACGTACCAGTTGATCAACTAGTTTAATTTCATACTACACCTTTTCCAACTGTATTTCGGACTTGGATATTTTCTGAAATATATTTGGGTGTTCTGAAAAACATTTGAGTTTTTCGGAAAACATTTGATTTCTTCTGAAATACATTTGCGTTATTCTGAAATACATTTGTGGTTTTCTGAAATAGATTTGTAGTTTTCTGAAATATATTTGGAAAATCTGAAATACATTTGATCTATTCGGAAATGAAATTGAGGTTTTCTGAAATACAATTGGAACTTCTTAAATACATTTGAGGTTTTCTGAAAATCATTTCGTGTTTTCTGATATTAATTTGAGCTTTTCTGAAATACATTTTCACTTTTCCGAAATACAGTTGGAAAAGGCGTAGTTTAATTGCCTGCAGGGAACATAGATACACAAGTTGAAAATATTTTGCATACCTATTTATTTTATTTTCAATTTGTTTATTTTTAGGCGCGTGCCTTTTATATTTTTGCTAAATTTTTTATTCGCAACTTTCTTTGCACTTTTAATTATAACATTTCATTTTCAGCGCCAGTGACAGCTTTTAGCATGTTGCGGCGTTTTTAGCACTTTGACATACATACATATATACATAAGTACATATGTACATAAGCAGATGCATATACATATGTACGTACATATGTCTGTAAACATACATACGGCGCCATATTTTTTCGCTATTGTGCTATAAAATGGATTTACCCATAAGCATAAGCGTGTCAGTGCGTAATTCAACAAAAATATATATGCATAATTACATACAATATATAGTGGTATGTATATGTTTACAATACTACCCTGCAAAAAATGCGATTAATCCGGGACGTGTCCGGGCCAGTGATGCCACATCTTTTTCCTCCAAAATCCCTACAAATGAGGTAAAACTCCCAAGATTACCCTACGCGTTAAAAAAAAGTACCTACAAAAATCCCTACATTTTTTCCTTGCGCAAATATTGAAACCCGCATATAATTTATTGAAATTTTTTAATAGGACAATGCATATACATAAATAATCAAAAATAGGTATTTTTTCAGATACTTTTATTAGTTTTACAAAACTTTAACGAGGCTTTTATACATATACGTATGTGTATAGATATCTTCATCTAAATTTTAATTCAATGTTACACAAAAATGTATATAAAAAGAGAAATAAATCGTAAGAGCACATGCTCATTTATAAAAAAAAAAAGTAAAAAAAGTTAATTTTTGAATATAAAGACAAAATTATTACTTACTTAAATTTACACACAGCTTTTATAAATCAGTTCAATTTAAAAAGCTGTCAACGCAATATATAATAGAGATGTATTTATACATACATAAGGTGTACCACATTTATCGATATGTAATGTCAATGATGTACAGAGTTGGCAAAAATTTTGTTAGTCAACACAGGGCGCATGTTGGGAAACATTTTGTTAGTCAACACAGGGCACATTTTGCGCCTTGAATGTTTTCCGTGTAAAAAAAACCCTACATTTCCATGTAAAAAAACCCTACATGAAAAAGCGGACCTTTTACCCTACAGGCACATTTTTTTACCAAAAAGACCTACAAGTAGGGATAAAACCCTACGTGTGACAACACTGGTCCGGGCTCAATCGCAAGGGAGCATGCGACTAATACAATTTAACATCCCTTTATATGGAGTGAATTGATCGCATTTGTTCGAGCATGTCCTATGAAGAGACTAATTGTTCAACTTGTATACCCGAACGGGTACCAATGTAGATTAATCACTAACATACCGAACGGGTACAAATTTAGATCAATCGCTTTCATCCCCAACGGGTACAAATGTAGATCAATCGCTTCCAGCACGAACGGGTATAAATGTAGATTTTTCCAAGTTGTTCGCCAAGACAATTTTTAATAACAATCTTTAAAAAATTTTAAATGTTCATGCATATATAAATAAAGATTATATAATGTTTTACTTTTGAAAAAAAATCTTAATAAATAGATAAAAAAAAATTGTAAGTTTTGAGTATGCATTATATGAGCGCAATGTAAAGGTTTTTTTCATAGAATATTTTAGGCAATATTTTGTTAAAATTGTTATTCATCATTGTTATTAAAAGAAAGGGTGTTCAATTCGTTTTACCGGTTGTTCTACAATTTTTTAAATACATTGCATATTTTTGTAAAGTTTCTACATTTAAGGAATCTAGATTTGTACCCGTTCGGAATAAAAGCGATTAGTCTACATTTATATTCGTTCGGGATGAAAGCGATTAATCTACATTTATACCCGTTAGGGAAAAATTGGTCAACAATTAGTCTACATTTATACCCGTTCGGGAACAATTGGTCTACAATTAGTCTACATTTATACCCGTACGGGAACAATCGGGGACTAATTGTGGACCGATTGTTCTCGAAAGAGATCAATCCGGGACAAATATCTTTCGGTATTAATGGCACATTTTTTTGCAGGGTATATAGCTATTTATAGCTGCGTTTTCCAGTAGCAACCCACCAACATACATATCTAACTTTTGCCTTTATGTAACGCGCTTCAAAGAGCATAGATAATAGTTTTATACATATCTGCTGACACTCAACAAAATCCAACAAGTAGTTGTTGATAAGCATTTATCCGCAGATATGCCGGTAAGCCCGTTTCCGCTAGCAGCAACTATGCTTTTATTGTAACAAAGGCGGAATGTTCATGATATGTGTCTGTACATTCTAAGGTTTGTACATTTGTATGAGGAGAAAATGGAAATTTTTAACACCCACAAGCCCTAGACACAAAAGTGCGCGCGTAACAAAGGAAAAACGCCTAAGCCGCCATGGTTATATACATACATATAGATATATACATACGTATATACATACAAGCGTATTTTTGTATAACTGAATGTTAAGGCTCAGATGACACGGTATATATATTGAGACGGTAATGCCAGTAGGCGGAAATGTCAAATACAGCTTACGTCACAGGACCAATAAAGCCGCGAACAACCAAACAAACAGCTGTGCTAATTGCAAAAGGAAATGACGTATGAGGACCTGATACTTTTTTCTAAAACCGAAAGAAATATGGCGGCCAGCGAACTGACATGACCTTTTAATTGGATCATGGCTCAGATGAGTGCTTTTGTCTGTGTGTACTTTTCTGCATTCTACATTTATAACTCATATGAGATAAATAAAGCACATAAAAATACATCTATTTTAATTATAGTTACACATAGGCAAGTGCAGCCTAGCGTGGCTGTATATGTATATGGGATAATTGAAACCAAAATCTCTTATCACATTGTGCTAGATGAAGTAATTGATTTTGCGAAGGACTTTTTAATTATTCACATATCGCCATTTAAACTTCCTAAGCGCCTAAGTGAAAATTTCATAATCGGCAATGCCAAAATTGCGATTTACCAAACTTTACTGGGGCCCAGCTCTATCGATCCATAGATACAATAAATTTGATCTTTGGGAAGCTCTATATTTTATTTTAATACCGTTTTCAGCTCCGAAGTCATAGAGTTGGGCGTTAGGAATTTAGTTTTAATTTTTGGCACAAATGTCGCTTAGGCGGTTATTAAGTTTAAACGGCAATATGTAAATATCGCACGGGAAATCATAAAGTGACTCAATTCAAAATTTATACGTGCTCTTTTGCAAGACGTTTGCTTGTAAAGAAAAAAAAAATTTTGGCTCTCCCAAAATTTTTGGAATTTTGAGTTGTGTCACTTTAGGATTTAGGGTGCCATACATACATATTTTTTGGCTTAAACTGTACATAAGGCAGGCCCCCCTTTTTGCATGTTTATGCTAATTTACAAACTTTATGTATGTATGTATGTGTAAACTTAAAGTAAACGGCAATCGATGCCATTGGAACCTATGAGATCATTGGTTAATTGAAAACAAGCAATGCCGCTAGGTGTTATTTCTAGAATGTATATATGCATGCACACATAAAAACTGCACATCGTTCTTGATTACTTTATAGATTAATTTTTAACTAACTTCAAACATTTTTATACAGAATAAATCGATATTTTGTATGAACACTCAAGAAAGTATACACATTTGTGCAACATGGCGTATGAGTAACTTAACGTCTAGTGCAGACAAAAGTAGATCTTGTTTTCCCTATGCATTAGTGCAAAAGTTACGTCTAAAATTTTTTAGTTACATACATATATGTATGCGCTACAGTGTACAAGTGTTTATTCTCATTAACAGAACATACAACTATTGACACTAGCTACTGCTTTTCGCTCTTCAAGTCTCATGTTTCATTTTATAACAAATTTAAAAAGTTAATTTAAATATGATAACCCACCTAATAGAAACAGAGATATGTATGTACATATATGCGATTTTGTGTTTTTGTTTATTTCAAAAATTACTTTGAGCATATTTAACCACTTTTAGCACTTTGTTGTCTTTTATGACTAACTTTCGCTGACACTTCGTTTGGAAAGTTTGAGAGAAAGGCACACCTCAAAGTGAAGTTCTTGGCAAGAGTTGCACAGCAAAAATCTGGTCATCGCTATTACCTGTCAGGCATGATAGAAGGCCTTGCCATGGAACATCTGACGAGTTCATCACTTCTTTCACGCATTGCCAGTAATGCAGAGTGGAATGAGCTTCCATTACCCATTCCGCGTAATGCAAAGTAGAATGGAGCGCGAAAAATGAACTGGAATAAATACCGGTAGAAATTTCCATCATGCCTTACATTTTTCGCTTCCCTGTAAGGTATTCTTTATTTGATTCACTAGAATCCTTGTGGTGTTGCGTGATTTATTCGTTCGGCGGTAATGCAGTGGGCAAGTCCTTCCCTCCAATGACAAGCCCATGCTAATGTCAGGCATTATGTCAACGAATGTGGAAGCGATTGCCAGGGTTTTTCTGGATTACCCACTTAATTCCACGGTCATCGAGTTTTTTGGTGGGTTGCACAGCAACGCATACAAGCAAACAAACTAACATTTGTATGCTCATATACATATGTGTGTATGCATATGTACATCGTCGTTTAAACTTCATAACTAGGGCAACCAAAAATTGGCACAAGCAAGTTTTTTTCTATGGTAGCTATCACATAATGCTTAATTTAGGGTAGTTTTTAAGAAAAATTATACATTCTGACCTACTTTTGATAGAGCTAAAAATTGCCAAATTCATAATAAATGCTAATTTATGCTAATTTCACTATTAAATGAAAATTACAAAAATGGCTCTGCTCCTAACTCCCAATTTTTTTTTTTTGCTACGAGCTCCGCTCTTGCTCCCATTTTTTTGTTGTGTTGATCGGAGATGTCGTATGTGGCAATATGAATTAAATTTTTTATACCGGAATCCAAATATGGCGTTCGGTCGGTTGCGCTTTTGACAGGTGAGTAGAAATGTATGAAAATATATGAAGCAAATCACATTTTGACCTCAAGCGTTTGATCGTAAAATTTTTGTAAATATCGATGGAAAAATAAATTAAAATTGTTCTCTTTCTATAAAAAGCTATTAAATATGTAAAAAATTCAACAAATTACAATTTATTAGTTACAGTTAGCATTTTTTCACTTCAACATGTAATATGGAATGCCAGAGTAAACCATGTTTGAGGTACGATCAACACGCGACCGACCTAACGCCAAATTACGATTCCGGCATATTGTCTTTCTCTTTTCTCTAAGAGTTTACATTTTGTTATTTTATTTTAGTTTACTTTAGGGCCGATTTCATAATCAAATTAAAAGTTCATTTAAAATCTAAAGGAGTCTTTAATTTGTTGATCGATTTCATAAAGTCTTTTTCAAGATAAATGTTCCTTTAAAGTTAAATACCCAAAAACGGGCATTTAAGTGATTTAAAAATCCCTTTTGCCGGAAAAAATTTAATTTCTGCAGTCTGTCAAAATCAAATATCAAGAATTTATTAAAATGTTTCAACCGATTTTGTTTGTTGTTTTGTTTGTTAAGTCCTATAATGCTATATTCATCTTCTTCCTCTTTTGTGAGGTTGGATGACCCCTTCCTAATTTTTTCTGAACTGGGTTTCCAAATTATGCTTCTTTTTACTTTTTTTTTTTTTTTCAAAAAAGTTATAAAGCCACAATCAAAAAACTTATTTATTTTCAGAAAAAAAAAAAACAAATGATAAATTTATTTAAATTTATGACAATAATTTGACGTGAAACTGTCGAAAACGGCATTGTCATTTGCAATATTTTCGTTTAAAGGAGCCTTTTAATATGAGATATATTATTATGAAATCACTCCTACTTTAAGGTACGATTAAATGGCCCTTTAACTAAAAGGAACTTTTAACAAAAGGAGCTTTAAGAGTTTCATTATGAAAAATTTCCTTATTTTATTTTGTTTTATGTTTTAAGAAAATGAACTGAAATAAAAAAAAATTTAAGGCTAAAAAGTGCCAATTCTTTAAGTTTAACGGCAATTTTTTTGGCACCATAAAAGCATTTTTTAGAGCAATTTTTTGGTTGCCCTATTCATAACCAACTAAGTGAAACTTTTATAACCGTCTATGCAAAATTTGAGATTTGACAAACTTTAATTCATGGCGCCCAGCGCTATTAATGCATACCATAATTTAAGTCTTTGGGAAGCTCGGAAAGCTCTTTATTTATTTCTAATCTCCTTTTCAGCTGTAACGTCGTAGAGTTGGACATCAGGAATTCAATTTTAATTTATCGCACAAATGTCGGCTAGGCGGTTATGAAAGTCTCACTTAGGCGGTTATGCAGCTTAAACGGCTATATAAGTGTGTTAACATTTTTATCCTCTTCTGTGAAATAAACGTTGGTATGAGCATATTTAATTAATATTGAATACAATTTTATTAACTTTAGCTCGAAGTGTCAGCTTGCGAGCTACATAAATGTGTAAGAAAGATCACATCACTATAGTATAATAAAGAAGAGTAATGGACTTACGCCAATATATGTATGTATATGTTTGTATAAACCCATCAAAAAATCTAAGCCTTATTTAAGAATTAAAACAGCAGATTTAAAGGCTTGCGAAATAGGGCCTACAAATTACTATAAGGGTAGCAAATTTGTATGGCGTTAAGCTTAAAATAAGGCTGACTTTCCTGTGTTGATGTCATCAGGCCATAGCAGTACTCTCCCTCTGAGAGCACACCTTATTCCAAAGGTTTATCCGCCATGCGAAATAATAAGTTAAAAGCAGACGGAGTGAGTGCATAACAAAAGCAGCGCTGTCAGCATACTCCCTTTTTAGACCTGATTTGTCAACAATAAGCAAAACTTTTTTGCAGGGAATCTGATGAGTTAAAGCTGAAATGTGTGCTTTAACTTTTTCCCACTTCAACGTACTCGTAGTAGAAAGTCTCTTTAAAAATGTAGTTTATAAACAAACGACATTGCATAAAGTTCATCTGCGTCCACAGCATAGTGACTTTGTTGTTTTTAAAATTATATAGTCAAAAGAAAAACAATAGCAATTCTTAACGATGCATTGCAAAAGCAGAAAAGCGAACAGCGAACAGCGAGTGGTGGCAGATGAACATGAACATACAAAAAGTGAGGTTAAATAAAAGCTTGTAAAAAGAATTTGTATGAGTTTTGCCAATAAAAACGAGCACAATTGTTAATGCATTTCAAATGGCTTGAACAAATGTTGCGGTCAATGTTTTCATTACGCACATTTTTTGTTTGTTTTTCTTTCTTTCACTTTTTTTCGCTTTTTTCCACTGCTTAACTATTTGTTTTATTTTTCCCATTTCTGTTTTTGCCATTTTCAATCTTAGCACATAAAAAATGTTTGTTCTAGCAAAGTTTCATTTTCTACCGATTTATTGCTTCAATTACTCACGCACACAAGCACACACTTTAAGTTTTTAGCAGGATGCCATTGACAAATTTTTATGGAGTATATAAAAGATTGTGAACTCTTTGCATCAAGTACGGGCAAAAAAAAAAAAACAAAAAAATGAATTTGCAGTACATATTGCGTTTTTTTATTTTTTCTGCATAAGTTAAATTTTCCCTCTTTCTTGCTGCAAAAAAAGAAAATGCTAGCCATAGTGGGTTAGTTTTCTGATGATACTATGAGTACCAACCCTGCAAAAAAGTGTGCGACGAGTCTCTAAAAAGATTTGTCCGGGAGCGCTCTCTTTCGGGTACAATTAGTCTACAATTGTTCCCAATTGTACCCGAACGGGTACATATGTATACTAATTGTAGACGAATTGTACCCGAAAGGGTATCAAACGGGTACAATTAGTCGCACAAATGGATGTGTCGCATTTGCTACCGGTTCGGGTACAAAACGGGTACAATTGTGCGCTTTTGCTACCCGTTCGGGTACAAACTGGGTACAATTAGTCTCTTCATAGGACATGCTCAAACAAAAGAGAACACTTCAACCCATATAAAGAGATACAAATGGGTAGTAATCGCATGCTCCCTTGCGAGTTGTCCCGGATGTATCCCGGAGTGATCGCATTTTTTGCAGGGAAGATTCAGCACATTGGCTTACACACCTGCATATGTAAAAAGTTATTCTAATATGCATATAAAATGACATTACATGTGCTTACAACAACAACAAAGTTATATGTACATATGTCAACGCAAGCACGTGTGTATGAAAAAAGTGCTGCATGCTGCATACATTATTCAAAAACAATATTGTAATTTGAGCATAGATCTAAACAAATTGCCCTACATGCATAAAGTGGAATGCATATCAACTTGGTTGGAGTGAAAAACTGTTTTGCATTTCAGGTGAAATGTGATAGAGATGATTTTATATGGTTTATAAATCTGAACCTAATGAGCTTGTGATATGATGTCGCAAATGAGTTAAATTACACGGTGACACAAGGAGTGCATTAAATCAAGAAGACGTTTTCAACGCTCAAGAGGTAGAACAAACTTCGAAGAACTAAGAACGGAATTCAAATCGGCCCGACGCGATCTAAAAAATGCAATAAAGGAAAGCAAGCGCCAATGCTTCCTAGAACTCTGTGATGACGCAGATAACAACCCTTGGGGAACAGCGTATAAGATCGTTACTAAAAGACTAAAAAACAGCAGAGAATCAACACCAACGTGCCCTATATTCGTGGAAAAGATAGTAACTACTCTCTTTCCCACCCAAAGGAAACTAGTATCTCCAATACCAAATGCCTTGCTCCACACTTTCAGAGAAGTAACGGAGGAAGAGGTTCTCCAAGCAGCAAAAGGACTAAAAGAACGCAAAGCTCCTGGTCCAGACGCAGTGCCTAACAAAGTACTTAAAGCAGCTTTCAACAATGCGATATCTGACTTCACAAGGTTATTTAACATATGCCTATCAGAAGGTACCTTTCCACGGATATGGAAACACCAAAAACTAGTATTACTACCTAAGCCTGGTAAGGACCTTGCACTACCATCAAGCTACAGGCCTATATGCTTGCTTGACTCGGCCGGCAAAATACTAGAAAGAGTCATATATAATCGCCTCGAAAGTGAGGTTCTGGCGGCAGGAGGAATATCCGAAAACCAATTCGGCTTTAGGAAGGGGAGACCCACCGTACACGCTGTAAACGCTGTAAAGAAAGTAACTCAAGACGCTATAAGTGGCACACGATGGCTGGCAGGAGCTAAGGAGTACTGCCTAATAGTTACCCTGGATATAAAAAATGCGTTCAACACTGCCAACTGGGCGAAGATCCTGGATGCCCTTTACCGCATTGGGATTTCACATTATTTGAGAAGGGTCGTACGAAGTTATTTTGAAAATCGGACTTTAGAGTACGAAACGTCAGCTGGCACAAAGAACGTAGAGGTCACTGGTGGTGTTCCACAAGGCTCAGTTCTGGGCCCCTTGTTGTGGAACATAATGTACGACGGGGTTTTACGTCTTAGATTCCCCGAAGGCGTGAAAATATTCGGATTTGCTGACGACATCGCGCTAGTAGTTATTGCTAAACAGATAGACGATATCCGTACAAAAACAGAAGAAAGTATAACTTGCATTCAAAAGTGGCTAAATGAAAATGGCTTACAGCTTGCAGAGCAAAAAACGGAGTCAGTACTCATATCAAGTAGGAAAAAAGTTGAACATACTACAATAAAAATAGGGAGCCACGACATCGTCACTCTTCCAGCCATCAAATACCTCGGGATTATGCTGGATAGGAGACTATCATTTAAAAACCACCTGGAGTATGCTAACGTAAAGGCCTCATCAACAGTAACAGCACTAACGCGCATAATGCTAAACTCGCGTGGACCAAAGCAGCGACGACGACAGCTTCTTGCGAGCGTCGTAAGGAGTCAAATCCTCTACGGCGCTCCCGTGTGGCACCACGCCATAGATCGCCAATCATACTTCCGGGACATTAACTCCACTTACCGTTTATGTGCACTGCGAGTGTGCTGTGCATTTAAAACCGTGTCGGATGAGGCTGCGCTTGTTATTTCTGGGCTATACCCGATAGACATACTGGCAGAAGAAGCTGCAATGATCGCACAAAACAGAGTCGAACGCTCAGGGGCGCGTGAGGCCAGCATACAAAGATGGCAGCTCAGGTGGAACAACACAACGAAAGGACGCTGGACACATAGATGTATACCAGACTTGAGACGCTGGTTGCTAAGAGCTCATGGAGAAGTCGATTTTTACTTGACTCAGTTCTTAACTGGCCACGGCTGCTTCAAGGCTTATCTCCACCGTTTTAAGCACGAGTTAAATCCAACGTGTGACCACTGTGGAGGGCAAGCAGTTGAGGATGTGTATCACGTTTTCTTTGAGTGTCCAAGATTCTACGAATCTAGAAGTAAGCTCCACAGAATATGTGGAAGTGACTATTCGCCTGAGTCGCTCGTAAAGCACATGCTAGAAAACAGTTCAAAGTGGATTGCATCGGGTGACATAATAGCAGGCACGATGAAAACACTGAGGAGTCTAGAGAGACTACGACGCACCAGCAGCGACTAAATATACCGGCGGCGTGTCAGATTATTCTGGTAATCATAGATACTCTGCGTGGAACGGATACGTATAGGAGTTCAGCCTCCTGCATCCGTCATCGCGTGTGGTGCGGAGCTTTGGCCCCCGCAGACCACCTAATATTGTGAACTCTGAGTGAAATGGATACGTACAGGAGCTCGGCCTCTTGCATCCGTTACGGATACGTACAGGAGCTAGGCCTCCTGCATCCGTCAATGCGCGTGGTACGGGGCTTTGGCCTCCGCAGACCACCTAATATTGTGAACTTTGAATGAAACGGATACGTACAGGAGCTCGGCCTCTTGCATCCGTTACGGATACGTACAGGAGCTAGGCCTCCTGCATCCGTCAACGCGCGTGGTGCGGAGCTTTGGCCTCCGCAGACCACCTAATATTGTGAACTTCGAATGAAACGGATACGTACAGGAGCTCGGCCTCTTGCATCCGTTACGGATACGTACAGGAGCTAGGCCTCCTGCATTCGTCAACGCGCGTGATACGGAGCTTTGGCCTCCGCAGACCACCTAACACTGACCACTTTTATAAAAAAAAAAAGGAAAAAAAAAAAAAACATATGGGTGAAGCCTTCTAAGGCAGACTGAGGGCAATAACGCGACCATTACGGACTGCGAGCCTTGTGCTCAACCCACCTCCCGACGGTAGGTAGCTTGACGGTAGTACCGGGGGGTTCGGTACGATGACAGTAGGAGGTTTAGTTCGGGTTAGAGTCCCACACTGACGGGGTAAAGGCTTTCAATGCTTCCTCCTCGTAAAAAAAAAAAAAAAAAAAAAAAAACACGGTGACACAAATTGAGGATTGTTGTCTGGGGCGTAATGATTCACACACAGAACGAAAGTCCACTATGCATATATGTAGTGGTAAAGCACCCAAATCGTTTTTCTCCCTGATCTGAAATTATTTTTTTTTTGCCATTTCACGTTTATGAAATTTTGTCTGATTGATTTTTAAATAAAGGAAAAAAGGGTTAAAATACTTATACATATGTATAGCATGGAAATACTATGTTGTTAGGAAACATATAGTAAAATTGCACGAGCTTTAATTTCGTATAATACTTTAACCGATGTATTAGGGTACAGCCAGATGACGCAAGAAATTACTTTCAAAAAGTGAAAAATGCAAATTTTTGTTTTTGTTTCTTTAAAAAAAAAAACAAATCGTCGCTGCGCCAACAAAAAGAGCTATACATTTTTCAGCAATTTTTCAGGAGAGCAAAAAAACCGTTTTCTGATGATCCTAGAGAATATTTTTTCTAGTTTGAATTGTTAACTAATGATACTACACATATGTAATAGACTTTTGCAATTTTTTTTTACTTTTTTTGATCAACCACTTCGCATGAAGCATTTGCGCCGTTTTACTGCACATAACTCTTTTTACAAATTGTTTAAATTTGCTAGTGGGGGTAAGAAATCGTGAAAGATGTGTATACAATTCTTCGCTAGGGTCCGATGCAATTAGCGATAGCTTGGAAATGCATTATTTAATTGACCAGTGCCCCTCCTATTTTGAAAATTGGTCACATACGCTTTTTTTTAAATATTTTTTTTACACAAAAATAACCTGAAATCAAACAAGTAAGGAAGCCTAAGTTCGAGTGGAATCGAACATTAGATACTCAGCTGTATGTTTTCATAGTTTGTTTGCGTTTGATGGAAACACGGTGTACTTTATATAAAGCGAGTGCTGCATAAAGTGGGCGTAGCCACGCCCATTTTCAACATTTTTATCAGTCATCCAACTAAGCATATGAATATTATTCTTTGTGCAAAATTTCATTCCTTTTTGACTTCTAGTTATAAAGATGTCACGTTACAAATTCCCAAAGAGTGTTCCAGATATATCTTTCTTAAAAAGTAGGCGTGGTCATAAACCGATTTCAATAAATTTTTGCGTGGCTATTAACACATGTTATTAAAGTGTATAAACCAAGTTTCGTCATAATATCTCAATTATTTGTCGAGTTATAGGCTAAGAAATCACGTATATCCCTTTGTGTAAAAAGAGGCGGTGCCACGCCCATTTTCCAAAATTTTTCTATTTGTTGTTTCTGGTCTATTGTAGAAATCAAACCACAAAATTTCAATGAATTATCTTTACATTTGGCAAAGATATCGCTTAAAATGTTTTTATTAGGTCACTTTATAATACCCATATATAAAAGTGGGCGTGGTCGTCAACCGATTTCGCTAAAATTTTCAACATGTATTACCACAAGTAATAAAAGTGTACACACCAAGTTTAGTCATTATATATAAATTATTTGTCGAGTTATGGGCTCAGAAATCTCGTATATTCCTGTTTATAAAAAGAGGCGGTGCCACGCCCATTTGCCAAAATTTTTGTGTTTTTCGTTTTATGTCCGCAGTTGGACTCCTGCTATAAAATTTCAATGATATATCTTTATATTTGACAGAGATATCGCTTAAAATGTTTTTATTAGGTCACTTTATAAGAGCCATATATAAAAGTGGGCGTGGCCCTCAACCGATTTCGGAAATTTTTCGTCCAAATATTTGACTAATGGCGTTTTCTTTTCTCGAAATAATGTTGCCCTGTTTGATTTTCTTAGCCAGTTTGTATGTTTGTCTGGTCCTTTCACCAAATATTGACCTCTAACTAAGTAAGAGGGCACCCTTATCTACAAATTCAGCCGTTTTATAGAAAGTCAGGATACGTAATTCGATAATTGGGATATAGGAGGGCAACATTTTTTCGTAGAAAAGAAAACGCCATAAGTAAGTATATCACGCGTACCAAATTTCATCGATATATCTTCAACGGTTTCTGAGTTATGACATATAAAACTTGCAAGGTTTGACCCTTAATAAGTGGGCGTGGCACCGCCCATTTTCCAAAATGTCATCAAATTTCTTCCTAGGGGCCTGAGCTCAACACATGGAATAAAATTTCATCGCTCCAGCTGTATTAGTGACTGAGATACCAAATTTCCGATTTTTTCTATATAGGAAAAGTGGGCGTGGTCATGGTCCGATTTCTCCCATTTTCAATACCAACCGTCCCAGTCTCGATACCAACCTGCATTTCAAATTTCATCAAAATATCTCAATTTTTGCGCGAGTTAGAGTGTTTACAGACGGAAGGACAGACGGACGGACGGACAGACGGACGGACGGACGGACGGACGGACGGACATGGCTCAATCGATTTCTCTTTTCACCCTGATCATTTTGATATATATAAGTCTATATCTATCTCGATTATTTCACTCTGTTACAATCCACCGTTATGTGATTAAAACTATAATACTCTGTGTACTAGTACAGCTGAGTATAAAAACAATTATACGAAAATAGATGTATAACTGATTTTACAGAGCATTTCTACTGTTGAGAGCATATAGCTGTGTTTGATAACTTCTAACCAAAGAAGGATACCAGAAAACGGGAAATGCAGAAATGTGGCTAGCGGATAGCGCTAAATAAATATGTAATAAAAAAAAATCGAAAACAAACATATAACTGAATTTGTTGGCACAGCGAAGAAATACAAAAATTTGAATTTTTCACTTTCTGAAAGTAATTTCTTGCTTCGTCTGGCTGTGCCCTAATGCAGGGCTGCTCGACGCTCTCGTATTGAAAGTACAAAACTCAATACATCTACAAATTTTGTATATGCACTGAAAAATATTTTCGCTCATTTAAATTTTTTATGAATTCCAATAAAATATTATTTTAGAATTTATTTTCAACTGGTAGTGTCACATACATAAAAATTTTTTTTATTTTTTATATGAAAATTTTTTGAATACAAATTTTTTACAGTGCTTTCATTTTTTGAATTTTTTTTTTCATTACACATTTGTTATTGTAAATTTCGATTTCTTACGGCCCCTGCAGTAAATTTGTTTCACTGCTGAAGGATCAGTGATGATTCTTTGTTGAATATTCATCACTGTCGTCATAACTCAGTATATTTTGATTTGTTTTTGTTTTTTTGTCTGAGGAAAGCAAGCCATTTATATGAAAAATTCAGCAGTCTTTATATGAAAATATTCACTGATGCCTCCTCGTCATAGGTGAATTGCATCAGTGATTCATTAAGGATTCACTGCGGATTTTTACTGCAGGGGCAGTGCTCGAGCTCCTATACAAAGTGCCTTTGCTCTGCACCAGAGATCAGCATGCGATACATTTTTTGTGATTTAGAGTATACTCATAAAAAATGCGGTGGGAGTATGACCGCAACCGCAAAATATGCGATCATAATAAACACCGCACCGCATTTTCTTGATCAATTCCGGTATGCGGTAGTATGGATATCACAACACCGCAAACACCGCATATCGTAAACACCGCATATCGTAAACACCGTATACCGCAAACACCGCATATCGCAAACACCGCATTTCCCAAATAGAGATATTTACAATGTTGCATGTTCTGATGAAAAATACTACTGATTACAAATTGATTTTAACCAAAGAATATCTATACAGGAAAACTCTCAGGATTGTTTTTTGTTAATTTTCTCATTGAAAGGGCCACTTAAAATTTAGAGTTTGTTTACATTCAAAATAATTTGACTAATGAATTTCAAGATAAAATTATGTACTATTTACATGAAATAGAGGTTTTCCTAAAATCCTTGAATTACATTTATGGCTTCTTAGTAATACACATAAGTTTTGTTTACACATTTTTGTTTGTCTGTGACATAATTCTTTATTTTCCAACGAGGCATTCATTCAATTTTCACAATCGACAAAATTGGCTACGATACATTGATTGAAACTGAAGTTTTTGTCATTTTATTGGAGCAACAACAATACACATGTTTATGTTTATACATTTTATTATGCGCCCGTCGGAATGAATACTTTTCCGTCAATCTAGCAATTCGTTTAACTAAGAAACATAGTTGAATTAGATGTCTTTTTACGGCAAAGCTGAAGTACTGAATGTGTCGATCGTCATTTAAATACATTTAATTCAACTATGTTGTCAATTAAACGGATTGCTAGTTTGACGGAAAAGTATTCATTCTGACGGCCCTATTAGTCGTATTGGATTTAAAAATGAAATTTTTTGATTATTTCATTATTCAATAATATTTTATTATTCAAAAAACTGCCACAAAAAACAAAGCACACAAAAATAAAATACTTGAGAATAAATTTGCTGTAATCAGACACACATATCTATGTATTTATGTACAAACAAAAATGAATTTTCAATTGCCTATACCTTTACAGTGTGTGAAAAATTTCCGGCAACACTGAATAGTATACAAATAAACAAATGCGGTGTTTGCGGTGATTGCGGTGTTTGCGATATGCGGTGTTTGCGGTATGCGGTGTAAACAACACTAAATACCGCAATATCATTTAGGTTTTCAATCAATGCGGTAGCGGTGAATTTTTTTTCTGGGTACTTATTTTTTGAGCCACTCAAAGAAAAAAGTATTTTTGCGGTGCTTTAGAAAATGCGGTGCACCGCTGCTGATCTCTGCTCTGCACATTCAATATGATCATATATCGTCGCTCCCAACGAAGACTAGCACGGTTCGTTGTTCGCGTGGAAGACTAGCATGCTTCAGTTCTCGGTGTTTTATTTGATGCGAAAGCCAGGTTTTATTTGCACAACCTATGCACATACTTAAAAGTAGGCCTAGTACAAGTCTAGGAATATTTGAAACTCATATACTTTTCATATAGTTTGGCTGAAGGTTCCTGTTTAAAGTTTTATTGCAGTATGAATTATTGTTCTTGCACTTACTTATCAAATATCTTTCACTCCTCGGACTATCCTCCTCATGTTCTTAACCTCTAAGCTTATTTCTAACAAACAGAAGTATGTTAGTTTCCACCCAAAACAAGTGAAGCATGTTAGTCTTCCACGCGAACAACGAACTGTGCTAGTCTTCCACGCTAACTGAACCGTGCTAGTCTTCGTTGGGAGCGACGATATGAGTTACCTTCGATACGAATACGACACGGCGAAGCGAATCGTTCAGGTAATAAGAAAACGACTCATTCTGGTAATAACAAAACGAATTATTGAGGTAATCAGAAAACGAGTCGACTGTTCGAGTTGCCTTCGGCGGACGTTTTAGTCCGACTAGTAATAAGAAATCGGTAAGATTTCGATATTAATTGCAATATATTTATTTTCGAAACGACTCATTTTAATATTGCCGGCAACAAAAAATGTTTGGTTATTCGAATATCATAGGCACATACATATAAAAATTTTTTATATCTGCCCAGTTGGAAAGTGCGGAATGCATTACCTTTTGCAAATATGAATTCATCAACGAATGGCAATATACGAAAACATGCATACCTATGTAAACGAAGAGGTAATTTCTCTGAACATGATTTGAGATAACTCAAATGTATTTTTGTCGCATGAAGGTGACAGTTTGAAAAAATAATAAAATAAAATTAAATTGGCGAAAAATATATATGTATGTACATGCGTGATTCTTAAAATGTATCCCAAACGCCATTGGCGATGAAAGATACAAGAAATAGTTGTGGTCCAAAAATTAGTTTGAGCGATGAGAGTCCTAATATGTATAGCAACTTTAATGTATAATATTTCATTGAATTTAGGTAAGATATCTTTTCGTATACAGGACAATGTATCATTTTATATACGAAGAGGTAATGCAAAAGGTAATGTATTTTTTTATACATGAAGAGGTAATGCAAAAGGTAATGTGTCGCTTTGCCTAAAGCGACACATTACTTTCCTAGGACATTTGCTGTGTTAAGAATCATGCATGTTGTAATGTATAAATGATGGTAGAGATAGATTACTTTGTGCATTACCAAACATTACCCTTTCCAACTGGGTATTCGAATATCATAGGCACATACATATAAAATTTTTTTATATCTGAGTGCAAAGAAAATTTTATTTTCATATTTGAAGTGAAAATATGTATCTGTGCCTATGATTCGGAACAAAACAAAAACAATTGTGCTTTGAGTGCCTATGAGGTGAGCAGCCCTGCCTAATGAAACGATTTTTCGTCATCCCTTGTCAAGTTTGGTTTGGAGATAAACCGGTTTCGGCTAACCTTTTCGAGCGAAAAGACGCCGAAGATGGCGCATATTAGCCGAAACCGGTTTGTCTCCAAACCAAACTTGACAAGGGATGGCGGAAATTGGTTTCACAATACATCATATTCCTACTCTGTCGGAAAAGCAAACAACCAAAAAGTAATACATACATTAACCCGCTAACACCTACACGAATAGGTTGTTTTGACAACTATTTTAGAGTCCGTAAAAAATATTATTTTGTAAGTTGATAGAGGGTTAAAATATTTTCGAAAATTATTCGCCATAAAATTTCACTAGTAGCCTTCTTTGTACAAAGAACCAAAAAGCAATTATGGCGGCGAAGTAATTCCCACACAGAACGAAAGACCACTACCCATGTACTAAAATCCAGAAGACGTTTTGCTCCCTAAAGTAAAATTTTTTGTATTGCCAAAGTGCGCACAGTGTTATTCAAACAAATATGTCATTTGCTGCATAGCTTTCAACGCAAGCATATGACGATTTGAAAATGTGGCCCCTTGAGTTATGCAACGATTTTGATTTAATGTAAAGTAAATCTCATATAAATAAATAAATAAATAAAATGTTGCACACTTTACGGATTTCGCTTACGCTTCAAGCGCTCATTTCATTGCAACCAGAAAATTTTACAGGCCTTTTATACGAAATTTACACTTCAACAAAACTAAGCAATCAAATTCCCTTGTGTAATTAACTAAAACAAGTTCCACATTACATAACTAAAACAAGCTTTTTCAAAGCATACTTCAAACTGATATACATATGTATTTCAGGCCTTTGAAATTCAACAAAATTTTCCACGAAAAAAATAAACCAGAAATTTACAATACTTATGTATTTCTAACGAATAAATAATTGCTCCCACAGGTGAATTAAAATTTCAAGCTTCAACTGTTTTGCAGTTCTGTTCTTCGCTAACCTTTTGCTTACGCGTTTGCCTTTAATAACGATTGAATATTCATGCTGAAAGTTTAACCTTTTCGCCGCATATTGAAAAGGTCAAATATATGTACGTATGTATACGCCTGCCTTTTCGCTCATTATTATCTCTTCAAAATGAACCACGAAAAGTGAAAACAAATATAAGCGCAAAAAGATTAAGTGCTGATAGCGCTTTAATATGTATATACAAAGTATGCTGTGGAAATTTGATAATACAGCGTTTTTGTATTAGGGTGGTTGTTATTTTTTGTATTTTATTTTTTTCTTTTTAGATTTCTTTTACTGAAACTTTTGATCGCAATTGGGATTAAAGTGAACTATGTCAATTTTTTTTTGGATCATAACACATTTGGCCGCTGTGGTGCAGTGGGTAGAGTGCTCGCCTGCTATGCTAGAGGTATCGGGTTCAAACCACGGTCCGAGCCAAACAAATTTTTCTAATTAGTAAAAATCCAATTATTGGGTTTTTTAAGAGCAGCGGTCACCTCTCGGCAGTGGGCGGCATACCCTCCGAGAGTATTTCTGCCATGAAAAAGCTTCTCACAAAAAATGCATTCGCCGTTCGGAGCCGGCATAAAACTGTAGGTCCACCCAATTAGTAGGAAAAACAAAAAGGAGCACACCTCGAATTGGGAGAGAAGCTCGGCCATAAAACTCGTCAGAGTTATAATAGCGCCATTGTATTATTATATTATTATTATTAACACATTTGTGCGATTTTCGCTGAAGTAGGTATGAGAAAAAGATATGACTGAGTATGAACTAATCGCAGACTAACCCTAAACTAGCAACAATCAATTTTTCAATGAGTTACCAAAGAGCGGCATGGAACTTACTTCGAGGTAAATCAACATGTTTCCAAATTACTTTAGGCTTGCTCTTATAGAAATCAGAGCTGATGCCTTCTTTGGCATCTGACATGCTTTCGCTACCAGAATGAAGTTCACTCTATCGATACCTTCTAAGCTACATATCGCTAGCTTAGAGTGCAAATTGTGTAAGTCCTTTTTTAAAACTTTGTAGGAGAGACGAAAAACAAAAAATTAAAAAATTTCGAAATGAAAAAAAAAAAAAATTCCGTTCATGTAAATATTTTGGACTTACACAATTTTCTTCGATTTTTGGACTTACACAATTTGCGTATCACTGAATAACAACGAGTAGAAATATGACAAGTATCTCAGACTTGTTTAGCGCGGTGCGTATTTGATTTTTCTAGCGTTCTACATAAAAATACACTTTTTCATAAAAATGGACTCACAGTTTGCACTCTAAGCTAGCGATATTACGACTAATGCCTCAGACACACATGTGGTATGAATATTATAATATCAATACTATGATTTGGCTTTACTATGAAAATTTTCAATTAAACTACAATATGAGAGTGACACATATGTGGTATAGATCGAAATATTTCTACTATACTACGATGTGTGTCTAGCATAATACGGAAAATTTTTTCAAAATATGCAATACTTCCAAACAAAATTTCTAATACACTTTTATATTTTTCTAAGTCAGTATTGAATATTTATGAAAAAGATTCCTTTCCACGAATTTTTGTAGGTTGCTTGTACAAAGATTTTGTCTGAGAAAACCCCTAGTGAAATTTTATGTCGAATAATTTTTTTTTAACATTTTAACCCTCTAGCGACCTTCGAAATACATTTTGTTTTTATTTTTTTTTAAAGGGGTCAAAACGACCTCTTCGTGGAGATGTTAGCGGGTTAAAATATTCTACGAAATTAAAGCTCGTGCAATTTTACCATAAGTTATCTAACAACATATTTCTATACGATATGTATTTTAACCCTGTTTTGCTTCATTTAAAAATCACTAAGACGAAATTACGCAAATTTAAAATGCCAATAAAAAAAAATTTTTAACTCAGTGAGGAAAGCGCTTTGGAGCTTTTACTCTATGGATGAAGTGGTATTTCGTTCCATGTGAGAGTTATTCCGCCCCCAGCAAAAACCCTCAATTCTGTCACAGTGTCATCACTGCTGTTGTTCAAAAAACGATTACCAACTTAAGATGCAATAAAACATCCCCAAAAAAGTATTTGTCAATCAAGCAGCAACTCCCAATGGAAAATTCCAAGCAAATATGTACATTTATTTATTCGTATTAACATGACAAGTGAAGTGCAACTAAAAATGTATTCAAAGCCTTCTTGTTGACTGAGATTGATGATAAATTCAATGCAATGCAAAAGTATTTTCACTCAATTCAATAGTGATCTCTGCCAGCATAACCAATGAGTTACTCATTTAAATGCAAAGTGTTTTAGTGTGCACGACGAAGCGCAATGCATTTGAAGTTGAAGCATTTTTCTTTTGCAAATTGTCGTATTACCACTACGAAAGCATCTAAAAACACTTCAATATTTACCACATTTACGCTTCAAAAATACAATTTTTTGCTTTGCTTTGGAGAAATTTGTTACATTTCTCAGTCAACTATGTGCAGCTGCCGGCAAAAGGCGCAAACAATTGCAGTTTGAACACAACTAGTATACATATATGTACATACATATGTATGTACGTCGAAGTGTGTTCTTCTGTGTATTTGCTAGCGATGTATACACAAAAAAGTGTGTAGGAGCAGAATATCCATGAAGAATGCAGCTTCAAATGGGCGTACAAGTGTACAGGAAATTGTTTTGCCGCAAAAATGGTCATTTGGCTGGCAGGTCCTTGCTGTTTGCTAACCACACACAGCTCTACACATACACCGATGCATATGTACATATGTACATATGTAGTCAATTTAAAATTCTTTTTATTGGTTTTTGTGGAGAAACTCATGCTCTATGTGGGTGCAGGAATTAAAGAGGGCAAAGAAAACAAGCTTACATGGCGTATACGTAACTTTATAATATAACAAAGCCTTTCCTTGCAATTGTTACATAAGCTACATATATCTACCAATTCTATAAATTCTGATTTTATCGAGCGCTATGCAATTGATAGGTAATATAACCCTGCAGTAAAAATCCGCAGTGAATCCTTAATGAATCACTGATGCAATTCACCTATGACGAGGAGGCATCAGTGAATATTTTCATATAAAGACTGCTGAATTTTTCATATAAATGGTTTGCTTTCCTCAGACAAAAAAACAAAAACAAATAAAAATATACTGAGTTATGACGACAGTGATGAATATTCAACAAAGAATCATCACTGATCCTTCAGCAGTGAAACAAATTTACTGCAGGGAAGTTGTGGAAATTAGATACTCACACACATTCACACGCACACAAGCACACAAAATGCACATGAAAGGAGAATTCATAAACTTGAAAGCACGCCGCCTTGTGTGGGAATCAGCATTACAGCCGATAATGGTGCCAATCAGGCAATTCCAGGAAATAGCTAGCTTTCTTGGTGCTTTTCATTTATAGTTTAGTGTTAAGTCAGCCTTCCACGTATTGCATGTTGTGCTAATAAAAAAAGGACTTTAAAACTAAATACATATTTCAGTACAAATGTACATATGTATATGTGGATGTACTGCAGTACTTTTGAAGATCAGTGAAATTCGTTTGAATAAAAATAATAGAGGGCGATTAGGGGTAACTAGAAGCTGTTTTTATTACCAACTAGCAAATACCCGTTGCTTCGCAATGAGGAATAATAGTTAACCAAAGTCAAGTCAACTCAACTCAAATCAAGTCAACTCAAGTCAATTCAAGTCAAGTCAAGTCAAGTCAAGTCAAGTCAAGTCAAGTCAAGTCAAGTCAAGTCAAGTCAAGTCAATTCAAGTCAAGTCAAGTCAAGTCAAGTCAATTCAAGTCAAGTCAAGTCAAGTCAAGTCAAGTCAAGTCAAGTCAAGTCAAGTCATGTTAGGTCAAGTCAAGTCAAGTCAAGCCAAGTTAATTTAAGTTAAGTTAAGTTAGGTTATTCCAGGGTTATCTGGGTCCACTTGATGATCTTGTCTAGCCATCACTACAGCTCTATTATGAAGCCGTTCCCAACACTTTTCATTTGATACCAATACCGCTCAAAAACATACGGGTCCGCATTTTAACCCATATCTGGGGACCCGGCCCAGTCATCACAAATAACATAATTTTACGTCGAAGTCCCCATCAAGACCTTTCATTTGGTAGCAATATCGCTCGGAAATATTCGAGGGTCATCCGGTCCACCTGTTGACCCTTATCTGGAGACTCGGCCTAGGCATCACTCTTAAGATAGCTCTATATTGAAGTCCAGATCAACACCTTTGATTCGATACCAATATCGCTCAGACACATCCCGACGTCATCCAGATCCACCTTTTGACCCATATCAGAAGACCCCACATGGAAATCACAATGAAAATAGGTCTGTATTAAAACCCTGCTCAATACCTTTAATTTCATACCAATATCGTTCAAAAACATTCCGGAGTCATCTGGGTCCACATTCTTACCCAGACTGCGGAGGATGTCTAGGCATCACAATGAAAATAACTCTATATTGAAGTCCTGCTCAACACCTTTCATTTGATACCAATATCGCAGGTGTAGGTGCAGGCTTTCTTGAGTTATAGCATAGTATGCATGTGTAAACAGGTTTTTGATTGCCACCGAGACAAACAACAAACCGTGCAAAAACAAACATATGAGTCGCCTACGCTGCGCTGCTTGGTACCTACGACTGCGACGCCTCCACTGAACACGGCAAATGACCAAACGAATCTGTCTATGCTTGCGCTTTTTTGAGTTTTTCGAAATTTAAAACCGGGAAAAAGGTATTAAAGTCTTAGAAATGCGCAAAAAAAAAGTACATGGTTCTTGAGAATTTACCATTTGTGACATTTTAAAAAAAGAATTATTAAAATCGGTCCAGTACTTTTTGAGTTACATACATTTTCCATACAATCAATTTTATATAATTAGTATAGATAAGCTGAGTGAATGCTCCTATTTTGGATTTCGTCGGAATATCATGGAAATACTGATGCTTATGCGATATTTAGTTGTTTAAGGTTTTTAAGAACCACAACAACAATGAGATTTGTAGCTACGTAAATTTTGTTAAAAATTACAGGTAATTAAAGTTAGATATAAGAAAATAAAAAGCAATCGTCAAACAATCGGAAATCGAGACAATCTTTTGGATTACGTAAATGCATTTGTGATTTTTTTATATTTTGTAATCATTTTAGACAATATTCCACATAAGTAGAAAAATGGTTTTAAGTGTAAAAAGGCGCTCAACATTGCTGAAAAATACCTTGAAGGCTTGAGATGAAGATAAAGTTGAGGTGTAATTTTTTTCTTTACTAGTTTTTACTTCTACCTCTTTAATGTAGTCTGTAAATTCTTTAAAAAAAAAAAATTTCACATGTTTACTTATATACCAAATCTGCTGTGCTCTAGTTTACCCGCGAAATATTCATAAATAAAAAATGTATATATGTAAATATGTAAATAAAACGTATAAATAATCTCGCAATCCCAAATGAGCAGCCATGTATGTGCATATATATATATATATATATGCAGTATATATACTTATCTATGTAGTATATTACATACATACACGCTTATGCAAACAAACAAAAGAAAGGAGCAGCCATGTATGTGCATATATATATATATATATATGCAGTATATATACTTATCTATGTAGTATATTACATACATACACGCTTATGCAAACAAACAAAAGAAAGGAAAACATACATTAATTGCTATATCCATTAAGAATTATGACTTTTCTTCGTGCTTATACCCACCATGAACAAGAAATAGGCCCAGTCAGCTAACTATGAAATATGAAATATAAATGTAACACATGTACCTATAAGTACAATGTGTACATAGTTACACTATTTTAAAGTAGTTTTTTAGTATGTAAGTTTTTAGCAAAATGCCTGCAAATATTTCCTATTTCTTTGTTGGTAATGTATGTGTTACATATCGTATGTATGTATGTATTAACAATTCAAAGAAACTTTTAGTATGAAAGGTAACATTCGCCAAACACGCATGTCAAGCGTTATTCTTGCTCGCTAATACTTTAAAAGTTATTTGTTTCTTTTTTTTTTTTCTACTTAGTTGCTAAAGATTTTCTGCAAACAATTTTTTGATTACTTTAGATTTTCATGAAATATTAAATGCTTGGCATTTCGTATGCGTAGCGTTTGTTTTATGTAGAATAGATAGCGGCAAAACAAGAAAATAAAATGAAGGTGATAAAAAAAGTGTAATATTAAGAAAAATATACATAAGTAAATGTGTAAATATTTATGTGCCTACATAAGCAGATAAAGAAAAGCCTTTTAACTAAAAGTATACAGTACATATTTTTTTTTGGCTGGTGGAAATTTTTGCAAATTCTGATTTGCATACGAAATGAATGTAATGTGGCTACTTTGCTTTGATTTATTGAAATTAATATAAATTCAAAAAAAAGTTTGAAGACTTCTTTTGATAAGTTTCATTTCTTTATTGCTGTCATATACGAGTATATAGCCGCTAATTACAGCTAAGTAAGTAATGATAAAATTCTACCACCAAACACAGCATAATTGCTTCCCCATAACAAACATACGTACTCTGGAAAAAAACGTTGTAAATCTAAAGACTTTCGCTGTTAAATCAACTACTTTCCGCAGTTGAAATGTGCCCAACAACGCTCCGTTGTTGATACAAATACTTTTACATTTAAGTTGACAGTTTTTGCTTTTGATTTAACAGCGGAAAGTTGTTGATTTAACTACGGGTATTTTTTTCAGAGTACATTTTATGTACATATATGTATATGTATGTGTATATACATACGTATATATATTTGACACTCAGATACACATGTATGCAGTGCACATAATATAATATACTACAGTTTCAACGCAGCAGCCATAAAAGCTACTTGGGACTATATGTACATATGTATACTTAGCAAATCGTTAAGTTGTCAATATTAACATTAAAAGCGTTAATGTTTTATTTAAGCTCTTACATTGTTGTTAAGTATTTGAATTAAAAAAAAAAAAACAAAAAAAAAAACAACAAAATAGTGTAAGTAGATATTTGCAAATAAAACTGCTGCAACTGCACTTCATGCACATCTGTAATAAAGTGTTCTCAAATGCATGGCTATTAATTGTTTGTTGCAGTGAGTGTCCTATTCTCTCTCTTCCTCTATCTCTAGCACACACACTCTGACATTCATTTGCATTGAATTAAGTGGAATAATTTATGAAGATCTAATGAAAAGTACTTAAGTATAATTTATGCGCGCTCATAAAAAATGAAGATCAAGAATTATGACAAAAGTACAGACTGGCGCAAAATAAGTTGTCCCAAACTTGCAGTACCTAGTATGTACTTATATAATAATATTTTCTTATATTCTAATGAAGAGAATCTATTCCATGTATGAGACCATGCAATTCCAAAAAGTTCTTAAACTGCGTCACGTATGAATACTGAGAGCTGGTACGTTACGAAGGTCGGCCTGCAATGGACAAGAGTACCGAAAATTCGCTTGAAATCAATTCAAATTATATCCACAAATTTCTCTTTACTCTTTTACTCCAAGCGGTGAATTTTGAGAAATAATGTTAATTGACTCCTACGAAGTCAAGTATTTAATTTTTGAATCGTTTCATATTGTAGAACAGACCCCGGCATTTTGACACATGTGAGTAAATGAGAAGCACCACACACATTTAACCCAGTGACGATCTTTTCCTATCCCCGGGGCGGGCGACTTTATTGCTCTCTCGCAGATTTGCTCACACGTATAAGGCAAGCGCTCTCTATGCATAGTGAAAAATTAAAGTGCGTTTGCAAATCACTTGGTAAACGACTGTTGGCTGCTACGAATGTAATTTGTAATTTTATTGACAATTTGAGGATGTTATTGAGTGGGAAGACAAGTTTTTATTTTCCGAAAACTTTTTCGGTAATGCTGAGTGTTTAGTTTGCAAATATGTAACTCAACGAAATACAAACAATTTTTGTTTATCGCGTATTTTGAAATTTTTTAGGGTGTATCAGCAAGCTCTCTCATATTTCAACACAAGCGCACAATTTGGTAGTGTGCGATTGAGCATCACTGATTTAACCAATGTAATGCAAAGCGCTCTGCATTCTCCGACACGATCTCTCTCACAGTTTTGTCGGGGTCTGTTGTAGAACTATTTTCATGCTTAAAAGTGTTACACTCTCAAGGGAGCACGCATAGTTTGACAGTCGATATAAGGAATATCAGGAAAGAACTCTGGAAAAAAAAATATGTAAATTTTTCTATGATAACTAGAGTTGGTTTCAGATGTTCGGAATATTTCGATTGAACATTTTTCGATTCAGAAATGCAGTTTCTTTTAACCACGACATTCTTTGGCTTGGGTTCAGCAATTGAAAAACGGAAAGAATTTAATCTTCTCTTTTGTTTATAAATGTGTTGTTGGTATGCAAAAACAAAAAAAAAATCTCTCACCGAACATTTATATTGACTCTACGTATTTATTCCATTTTAAATTCGAAAATATCTTTGTCTAGCGCTTCCATTCCTCTCTAAACATCTCTACACAATACCCATCAACACACTAACCCATATTTATTCTTGGCGTTGATTGCTTTACATTTACATACCAGTGTGTTGGTAATTATTTTTATTGTAACCATCTAAAGATGTTACTTTTACTATTAAATTTATTAAATAAGTGATTTAAGAATGATTTAAGTTTCTATAGGCGACTTTGGCTGCTGGCTGTCTGCCTCTGCTCCAGTGAAATATTCAACCGGCAATCAACAAGTTACAAAAAACTTTTGCTTCTCTGTGTATTGGGGAAGGAGACAACGCGGAAAGCGCAGTGCAGAAAAATGAGCGTGTCTGTCTACAAATTAAATTATACAAATTGATTAAATTAGCGTAGTAAAATGAACTTGGGCACCGGAATAATTTTACATAGGACACGTTGCGCATTGTACGTAGGAGGAGAGAAGGTCTTTAAATATAATGAATTGTCTGAAATTATTATGTATGTATGTATATGCTTAAGTGGATTCTTTTGAAGTGGATTCGCTTAAATTAAATGTCACTAATATTTAACTTTATAATATGATGGTTGACCTCATTGGAGGTGAGACTGGAATTCGTTGCAAGGTCGAGCTTAATGCTGAGTTTATTAAGTTAACTGACATGGATTGTAGATATGTTGTGAGGTAATTATGTAGTCATTTCTTTATGAGATCTTCACTGCATTTAGCCGCGTGATACTAGGTGTTTTTTTTGCTTCCTTTTTGTAGGCACCTAATTTGTCCTTTTTTCCCGTTTCTTTAAATTTTAACAAAAATATTTGGCAAGTTTAAGATAAGACGTGTTTTTGTCACATGCGTAATAAATCAGAATTAAAACATCCACATGCAACAAGTGCCAACAGGCGATTAGAAGTAGCTGTTAAAGCATGTTTGATATACACATGTGTATTTACATAATGATGTACATATGTATGTATGTGACGAAATATAAAAACCAAAAAATAAAAATTTAAAAGCGAAGATAAGACTTCAGCAGTCAACCTTTTTGCATTTTGGCACGTTTTTTTTGATGTTCTAATTTACAAAATATAAAACCGAGGTATTTGACATTATAAATAGATGGCATTTAAATCTTACACATATTTTATGCTATTTTGTATAATGTTTTAAGCTTTGACTTAAACGAAAAATATATTTACATGTTGTCGTTTAAACTTCATAACCGCCTAAGTGAAACTTTCATAACCGCCTATGCAAAAAGTGAGATTTGACAAAATTTAACTGCTGGCGCTCAGCTCTGTCGATACATATGATAAATTTGGTCTTCGGGAAACTCGGCAAACGTTATATTTCCTTCTGATGTTCTTTCATCTCTGAAATCGTAGAGTTATGAAAGTTTCACTTAGGCTATTTTGTAGTTTAAACGACGATATGTACACATTTCCCTTGAGCAAAATATGTACACAAGCCCCAAAATAGCTGAAATAAATTACAAAATTCTCGCAAAAATCAATCTTTTTAATAAAATTTTCCACAATTCATTTAAAATTAAACTTTTAAAAATATATTTTAATTAAAACTGTACCGATATGATCAAAATACAATTTATTAACTTTGATTCACAATCGCTGCAGGTGAAATGCATATGCCAGAGAATACTAATATTTATTCTATTGCATGTGCGAATACATCCATGTGTATGTACTTATAGGTACATACACTGCAAAAACTCTTCGCCTTATTTAAGGCTTATTCCAGGAGATTTAAAGGCAGAAATAATGCCTGAAAATTCTAAATGAAAACGTGTAGAATAAGGCTGATTTTTCTCAGCTGATGTCATCGGGCTATAAGAACTACTCTCTCTCTCTCTCTCTCTCTGAGAGGACCCCTTACTCTCAAGGCTTATCCGCCATGGGAATAAGGCTTAGATAATTCCCTATAATAAGGCCTCTTGTGGCCGTCCGTCTCTCCTCCCCAATACCTGTTCCTGCTGCTTGCGCCAGGGCAGACTGCGGAGGGAGACCGCGGAGTGCTACCATAGGCCGTAGTCCGGTCGAGTAGGTCCCCTTAAGGCGATTGCCAGGGGGTAGGGAGGGGCTGAGGTGCAAGACGGCGACAATCGTGGTTCGAGGTGCCTGGCGGAAGGTATAAAACGCATTTTAATTGTCGTGATTGGTGATAAACAGGATAAAGAATCACAACAGCAACAACATATCGAAAAGGCCCTTCACTTCAGAGAGTGCGACAGGTGTCTTTCTTGATATTTCCGGTACCTTTAGCAACGTCTCTGTGGCGGCGCTGTTGGAGGGGCTCGAGCGGATCGGAACACCCCCAATAATTCGGCGCTGGATCGAGAGCCTTTGGAGTTGTCGGACGGTGGCGGATGATGTCAAAGAGGGCACATAGGGGCACCCCAGAACGAAGGAGTACTCCCACCCCTGTTGTGAAATCTAGTGTTAAACAAATACTCTTTATAAATACACAAAATACTCTTCGGAAAATACAAAAAATACTAAAACTTGCAAAGTTTGCATTCCAAGTTAAGCATAATGCCTCCAAAACGATGTTGGTAACACTAAGGACCATATGTGGTCAATGTCAAGGATCACTGTATCCGAAATGAGATAAGCGTGTGCATTTACCCAACCATTTGCCTGCATGCCAGTTGAAAATATACTGAATATGTATTTTTTCTAAGCTGAAAATATTTCCTTCGACAATGTTTGCTCATAGTTAAAACTCCATTCCCTCACTCTCTATTTGAGATATGAGCGCATAACCGAAAATTAAGTATTAAAACGTTTAAAGCAGAGCTGCCAGTATTTGCCTTTTTTCTGCCAGCGTGTTCCTTATTGCTTAGGGAACTGTTTTCAGGGCATACATATGTACAACCATACATACATACATATATGTATATGTATATTAGATGCATCGCTCATGTTGCAAAGCTTGAATGGCTACCAAAGCTTGTGCATAGAAAAATTGCATATGTATGCATGTGCAAAGATGCCCTCTGGGCACAACCAGTTTTTTTTGGTAGTCTCATTAAATAACAATTTATGCATGTGCAATTGCGATATACATATGTACATATGTATGCTATTTATGTACGTATGTATATATTGCATTTCAAACACACAAATTCTTGCCTTAAGCTGCAACAATTGTTGGTAAAATTGGCTGTCCAAATCTAAACCATGCAACAAAAACAATCGACCAACCAAAAGTGTATTGCTTATTTTGTGTGCAATGGCTTAGAGTGCTGAATTAATGTGTATGAGAGGTGATAGTTTCACTGCCACAGTTCGGACACAACAAAAGCTATTCAAGTAACTAGAAGAAGCAAATTGCAAATTGGTTTTTGTGCAATGAAAGCGAGGGAAATCTTGAGCAAATGGGCCATTAGATGGCCTAATTAATATTTAAAGTTCAACCGCAAAGGGTTTGCCACTTGATTGAACGACAAACCCAATGCCACAAAAGCCAAATATGGACTGTGAAATTTAATTGCTTTCAATAGAAATAATCAATCAAATGTGAATAAATTAATTGCAATGCATGTGAAGGCAAAAAGACATTTTGGTTAGCCGTAGACAGTGATAAATTTAATTGCATGCGGTATAAAACAATTTCGAAAAGCAATCTCTTTAATTATGCTTTACTAATTAATTGTGTACAAGCATGTACCTACGCATATTTCATTTAATTTCATTTAGATGAATATTGTGTTGAGATTTATAAAAAGGAGGCACTTATGTATGTATGACTACGCCATCTAATTTTTTCCGGTAGGCTTCATTAAAAATGTGTTTATGCAGACAAATAACCAAATATTTGCACAAGCAACATTTCAGTAATTTACACATACATACATACATACATACATACATACATACCCAGCCAGCAAGGTACCGTACATTTTACGAACATTTCGATTTACGAGCTATTCTCGAATCAGAAAACCATAACAAAAGAAACTTTTTTCTATCATGTCAAAAACAAAAAAGAAAACGAAAAATTTCAAACTCAATATTTTAAAAGTAAGTATGTATGTTTGTAAAATTTCTACATTTACGATAAAAAAAAACGGACGTAAAAAGATTCATAAACGAGTGCTTTTTCGATACATTTACGACACTCGTAGGCACTGAACATTTTAAAGCGAACATTTCGTAGGCGAATCGTAAACGGATTTCATAAACGATATTTTATTAGAGTTTTCTTCGAGAAAACATCAGTTTACGAGCTCGTTTACGATGATTTTGCTGGCTGGGTATGTACTTGCACATATACATATAAATGTATATCTACCCTGTAGAGAAAATCTTCTAGTTCCCAACTAGGTCGCTTCTAATGCATTTTTCGCCACTACTGTGCGAGCTAAATCCCTTTTGCATGTTATCAACTGGCGAATTTAACACGGCGATGTCCTAGGCAATGTCAATTGTCACTCTCTGCACTACATTTTCGATAGTTCCGAACTAGTACTAAATTCTACAGTTTTCACTAATTCGTTTATTGGCACAATTTCGATAGTTCTGAACTAGCTACAAGTACCTACAAATTCTATAATTTTACATCTGCCGCTTAAATGCAGCATTTGACACACTTCAAGCAAGCGGCGCGATGGCCCACTGGCTAACGCGTGTGACAATCAATATCGCGAGTGCGGGTCCGAATTCTGTCGGTGTCGAGGCGGATACTTTTTTTCTTATTTTTTTTTTAACTAATATTTTTTTAATTATTTATTTAATAAAAATTTACAAAAATATTTAAAAATTAATAAAATAAAAAAAATTTAAAATAAGCCTGAGGAATCGGAAAATCATCATTAGGCGAACATTTCATTTCATTAATTGAAGATGCAAATTGTACACTTTATACGATATGCTTCACTAACAATCTGAGAATTGTAGAAATATGCAAATTCGACGGCAAATGGATGAACGAAAAAAATATATGAAATTTTTGTCAATTCGAAATTGCATACGAATGAAAGTTTATCTTATAATGCTGACTCAATTCACTCCTTCTGAACTGGTGAGAGTCTAACTACAATGAAGCTAGTTCCTTTTTTACACCTTTTCGCTAATTCGGAACTAGAAATTTTGCTCACTAGTTGTTGAGTTCCCTACAGGCTAAGTATGTATATTATGAATAAAAATCATCTGCTTTCATTAATCTTCATTGCAGGCGCATAATTTGCAAGCATTTGAGTTTATATGTATGTGTGTATGCGTAAGTGGATAATCACAAGCATACTCCTTCCACTCAAAATAATATTTCGTAAATATTACGAAATCTTTCGTACATATTACGAAATTCTTTCGTAAAATTGAGCAACGAATGGTTTCGTAAATAGTACGAAAGCTATTTCGTACTATTTACGAAATACTTTCGTATTATTTACGAAAGGTTTCGTACTATTTACGAAATACTTTCGTAGTATTTACAAAGGCTTTCGTACTATTTACGAAATACTTTCGTACTTTTGAGCAACGAAAGATTTCGTAAATATTACGAAACCGCTTTCGTACATTTACGCAGGCTGTTAGAGCTGTCAAGTTGTTGTACAATTGACCAAATTATTTTTTAGCTTAACGTTAAAAAAAACCATAATTATTACATAATTATATATATCTGTGCCCGCAAATTAAAGTAGCCTAACTCAAAATATGGTGAACGGAGAAAACTCAATTTTTTGTCAAAATTCAAACCATTGGACCAATTCGGATTTTTAAAAGGTGAAATAATGGATTTGTAGTGTTAGAGAAGGAATAGTTGTGAACCAGAAATCTTAAAGCAAGGTTAATTGCAAAAAATTGTCTTTTATAACTTAAGTGCTTTTATTGGATGCAATTTTTACGAAAAGCAGAATTAACTCTAGTTAAGTTCTTTTATTGTGTCGAATTCTTCCCAATAAGGTTTTTATTTCCATCTAACTCGAGTTAAGTGTTTTTAAGCGTAGACCTACGTTCGGGTCGAAAACGACCCGAAACGACCATTTAAGTTGATATAACTAACTAAGTAGTGGAATTAGAAGTCTTAGAGTTTTTGACTTTTAATTTTTGTTTGAAATGAATGAAATAAAATAAAAATCGTTTCGCTAATCATTGTTGTTTGGGCCTGAAGAAAATAATCCATAATCCTAAGCCGCGGATCGTTTTCAACCCGAACTGAATTTGCGTTTTATTTTACCGAATACTGAAAAAGGCATGGTACTAGGGAAATCACCACAAGAAGCTTGGTTTATCCGGAAGTGATTAATGAAGACTCCCAAGCGAGAGGTTCAAAGCTATAACAGCTGGAACCGCCGAAAAAAGGAGCGCGGTGATGGAACCGACATATAGGGTCATGTGCAAAATACATATGTTTATAAACCCAGTGATGAATCTTTATATTCGTTTTCTTTTCGTTCAATTAAGGCATGTCTACAGCACACTCCATATGCGTATGACCAGGAACCAAAAACTTGTGATAAATTTTCTCAATGTTAGTATCACCTTGCATGAAGATTTAAAACATAGTACTAATAGAAGAGTTTTGGTTTTGGCCAGGACAGCAATCGCTATAAAAACCGACATGTTTAATATTGAATGGTAAACTATTTAAGTGTTTGAATAAGCACGATGGTATTCCATTGCCACCACGATTTGCAAGGGTCTCATGCCACATATAACACGTAGGTGGTCCGGAAACACAATCATGCACAGTTAAATAGAAAGTGTATAAAGCGTTTATAAAAATATTCAGAAGATCGCAAAAAGGTGTAGGAAGGCATAGGCTAATCAGCACTATTTGACCCCGTGTCCGACTGACTATCGTTAAAAAATGAGTCCTTAATTGAGTCGTCGCTACTATAATCCATATTTAGAAAGTCTTCTTCCTCCATGTTACCAGGATCCATACCTTGTAAAAGGCAACACGATTAAAGTTTAATAACAATAATAACTAGCCGAAGGCATGAGTTGCCAGTGCTATATAAAGAATATCTGTTAGTTTCTAGCTTTTAAGCTTAACTATCAATATTAATAAATAAAAAAAAAAAATAACAATAATAATACACTGGCGATATTAAAACTCTGATGAGTTTTATTGGCGAGCTTCTCTCCCAATTCGAGGTGTGCTTCTTTTTGTTTTTCCTACAATTTTGATGGACCTACAGTTTTATGCGAGCTCCGAACGGCAAATGCTTTTTTGTGAGGCCTTTTCATGGCAGAAATACACTCGGAGGGTATGCCACCCACTACCGAGAGGTGACCGCTATTTATAAAAACCCAATAATTGGGTTTTAATCAATTAGAAAAATTTTTTGTGGTGTTTGTCCGGACTGGGTTAGAACCCAAGACCTCTGGTATAGCGGGCGAGCACTCTACCCACTGCACCTCAGCGGCCACATTAAAGTTTAATTGATGAAAAAAGGTGTTTTATGTATACAGTATATAACATGTATATAATAATTAATTGAATTTCTATAATATATATCCTTGAAAAATCTCTTATCTCAGTTTATCATATCCACTTGCTTCCAACAAAAAAACCTAACTGAAGATAATAACGCATGAAATGAGAAAAGTATTCTAACAAAAAAACCTAACTCGAGATAAATTGTGTAAAAATAAAAAAAAATCACTTAAAATAACCTATTTCCACTTAGGCTATGAAAACAAAATTGACAAAAAAAAATTATAATTCCTAACTGAAGTTAAGTTTTTTAATAAACTGAAAACGCAAATAAATACGTCCATGAAGCACCCACATAACTCTAGTTAGGATGTTTTAATAAAACGATTTTTCATACAATACTAGACTTAACAGATTTGCTAGAACTGGTGCAAAATATTTCTATCTGAGTTAGGATAATTTTTATATCTTAATAACTTTTTAAATATTACTCCAATTTAAATGGGGATAAGACAGATCGATGGGTTTTCCTCCAAAGATTAACACTATAACAATAACTCAATTTCGCATTATCTCGAGTTGGGCTACTTTAATTTGCGGGCACAGATATGTACATATGATGTATATTTCAACGAAATTTGAAAACTTTTTAGAAATATATATATCAATAAAATAATGCTAAGAGAAAGATGTTTTATACTATATGCATAAGAAATAAGTTTAGATAATTTCATTTTAGTTTTAAATATCTACTAAAATTAATTTATTCAATTAATTTAAAAGTTTTTTTTATTTATTTTAATATTTTACATTTATATTAATATTAATTTTAGTAACTAATAAAATAAGAGATACTTATTGCTTATACGTGTTCTGACAAATATAGGAAACTTTGGAAATCGCAATTTGCAAATGTGGACGTCGTTCCGATCCACTTAAATAGATAACCCTGTGAAAAAGAAAGAAAAAAAAGAAAAAGAAAAATAAAAATAAAAAGAAAAAGAAAAAGAAAAAGAAAAAGAAAAAGAAAAAAAAAGAAAAAGAAAAAAAAAGAAAAAGAAAAATAAACAATTAAGACTAAGATAAAGAAAAAAAAAATTTGACTAAGATAAAGATAGAGAAAGATAAATATAAATATAAAGGTAAAGGTAAAGATAAAGATAAAGATAGAGATAAAGATAAAGCTAAAGATAAAGATAAAGATAAAGATAAAGATAAAGATGAAGATAAAGATAAAGATAAAGATAAAGATAAAGATAAAGATAAAGGGAAACTACTTAAAACCTTAAAATTCAAGCAGCTACACTCGGAGAAAAAAAAATAAAAAAAAATTTATTTTTATAATGCACGTATTAAACCAGATCGTTTTTATTTTAGAAATGAAAATTTGTAAATTTAAAATGAAACTTTTGAAATAAAAATGTATTTTGGATTAAATAGAATCATTTTTAAATTAAAAATTAAAATGAAGGGAATAAAAGCGCAAGTTTTAGGTTCAAAATCTCATAGGGCTTGAATTAAAAATAAACATTTTTAAATTTAAATGTTTTTTCTTGACTTTACAATTTTACAATGAACATTTTTAAAATAAAAATGGTCGTATCTACATCACTTTTAATACGTTTTTGCCAATTTTCAGTACGTTTTCATATGTTTTTAAAATTTTTTCTCTGAGTGTAGAAATATCTCTTTATATTATTTATTAAGACCGAAAAAAGGAAAAAGTAAATGCAACTACTGTACTCACCCTTAAGTTTAATCAAGTTGGAAAATATCACAGTTTATTTTATATATCAATATCGTCTTTTTATATACAATGCATTATTCTTTTATACATTATTTCATTACGTACTTACTACATAAAATAATTTTTGATATTATTGCACCGACTCAACACTTTACAATGAAAGAAGACTTGTACGGCAAATATTGTTGTACGAAAGTATTTCGTAAATCATTTAAACCTTTGACAATGTTACGAAAGTATTTCGTATATATTACGAAAGTATTTCGTAAATCTTTTAATCCTTTGATAATGTTACGAAAACTTTCGTACAATATACGAAATTATTCGTAAAGATAATTTTAAGAAAATTTACGAAAGTGTTTCGTAATATTTACGAAATATTTCGTAATATATACGAAAAAAATATTAGAAAATGATTTACGAAAGCCCTTTCGTAATATTTACGAAAGATTCGTAAAATTGGATTTAGTTGAGAAAAATGCTTTCGTAATATATACGAAACTTTCGTACATTTTACGAAACTCTAGACTACGAAAGTCTTTCGTAGTTTTTTTTACGATATTTTATTTTTAGTGTCGCAATAAAAACAGATTTTTATATCCACATATTTATGTGCATATATATGTATGTATGTATATAATTCCGTGTGATTTCCATTAACAATTTTCATTGCATTTCATCCCAGGTGAGTGCGCTTCAGAATGAAAAAAAAAGAAAATATCAAAATGGCTTGTGTGTTCTTGATGGATCGCTAAAATTTATATATGTGTGTATCTGTCTAAGAAAATTGCTTTCTGTTTCGTTTTTTTTTTGCACAAAACCACATGCCTTTATTTTTACGATCTTCAATGATTTTTATACTTTATCAAGATTGATTGAATAATATAATTAAATAGCAAAATTTCAATTGGCAAATGATTGATGTGTATTCCCAAAAGTACACAGGATTTACATGCATATTTATCTAGTTAATAGCGTTTAACGATTGACAAATTGAAGATGTGCGACAGATAATGAAATGGTTATAAAAAAGAGCATACATACATATGTATGTATTTAAAGGTATCTGCATATGCATACAAATGTACATATGTAAATATTCGTATACATATGTAATCATTTATGTACTAAGTATGTATATTATGCGACGTCTAATCTGCAATGTCAACAAACTTTGTCTCTAACCGACACCAATCATAAAAAGTTGAAGGGTGGAGTAAAAGTCACCAGACAGCTGTCACTATGATTATATGTTTGTATGCCAGAGTAAATGCGCATACAAAACAAAGTTTTAGCTGATTAGGAGCTTTAACAAAGCAATAACAATAAGAACAGCAAAAACCCAAAAATCCTAAAAAATGAAAACAAACAAATAGAATAATAGAAAAATGTTTCAGTTTATTGAATAATCAATGAAATCAGAGACGTTAAGTTCGGATTTAGTTTGTGGATCAACAGGACTATAAAATATATTTAAATAAATAACACTATATCATACCACTTTTGGCGTCGGAATGATTCTCACACAGAACGAAAGATCGCTATCCATAACCGTTTTGCTCTCTGAGTTCGATCTGTTTTTGTGCCATTTTAAATTTGCGAAAGCGAAAAGCGAAAAAAGAGTTAAAATACATATCGTATAGAAACAATATAGCAAAGTTGCACGAGATTTAATTTCGTAGAATACTTTAACCCGCTAACAACTCCACGAAGAGGCCGTTTTGATCCCTGTTTTACATACTTAATCCGAAAAATAGTATTCTGAAGAAGGTTCGACGAAGAGGTCGTTTTGACCCCTTTTTTATATAGCCCGAAAAAATTGTATTTTGAATGTCGTTAGGTGTTTAAAATATTCTACAAAATTAATCGCCATAAAATTTCAATGGTGGTCTCCTCAGACAAAATCTCTGTAGAAAGAATGCAATGAAAGTACTAAAGACAATTTCTTGATTTCCTAAATGGCAGACAGTCATAATAATTTTATATTTTTTTGTTGAAGTTTAAGCCGTTTTAAGTGACTAAAATATGAATATATATCATTAAATACGATTACCAAAGTCTCTATAGATTTTATATGTATACATTCAAAATTCTATTTTTGTTTTTTTTTCTACTTTGTGGCTTAATATGAAAAATTCACATAGGGACTTTTGAGAGTGAACTACTTAAATGAAAAAAAAATTATGATGTTGATGATCAATTTTTAAATAAGCACTATTTAAGAGCTCTGCAGTTCACAATTAAAGTGTCAATATGTAAAAAAGACCCTGCAAAAAATTGTGCGATTAATACCGAAAGATATTTGTCCCGGATTGATCTCTTTCGAGAACAATCGGTCCACAATTAGTCCCCGATTGTTCCCGTACGGGTATAAATGTAGACTAATTGTAGACCACTTGTTCCCGAACGGGTACAAATGTAGATTAATCGCTTTCATCCCGAACGGGTATAAATGTAGATTAATCGCTTTCATTCCGAACGGGTACAAATCTAGATTCCTTAAATGTAGAAATTTTACAAAAATATGCAATGTATTTAAAAATTGTAGAACAACCGGTAAAACGAGTTGAGCACCCTTTATTTTAATAACAATGATGAATAATAATTTTAACAAAATGTTGCCTAAAATATTCTATGAAAAAATTCTTTACATTACGCTCATATAATGCATACTCAAAACTTACAATTTTTTTAATTTATTTATTGAGATTTTTTTCAAAAGTAAGACATTATATAATCTTTATTTATATATGCATGAGCATTTACAATTTTTTAAGGATTGTTATTAAAAATTGCCGTGGCTAACAACTTGGAAAAATCTACATTTTTACCCGTTCGTGCTGAAAGCGATTGATCTACATTTGTACTCGTAGGGGATGAAAGCGATTAATCTACATTTGTACCCGTTGGGGATGAAAGCGATTAATCTACATTTGTACCCGTTCGGGATGTAAGCGATTGATCTACATTTGTACCCGTTCGGGATGAAAGCGATTGATCTACATTTGTACCCGTTCGGGATGAAAGCGATTGATCTACATTTGTACCCGTTCGGTATGTTAGTGATTAATCTACATTGGTACCCTTTCGGGTATACAAGTTGAACAATTAGTCTCTTCATAGGATATTCTCGAACAAATGCGATCAATTCACTCCATATAAAGGGATTTAAAATTGTATTAGTCGCATGCTCCCTTGCGATTGATCCCGGACACGTCCCGGATTAATCGCATTTTTTGCAGGGGAATAGCAACAATTTATGCACATACACATGGACGCATAATTTTTTGCAAATTCATTGATGCGACCCATTGCAATTGACAATGACAGCGGTTGTCTATTATGAGGTATATTTTATTCTTTTTTAATGCATATATACGATTGAATCTATGTACATATGTACCAGACATGGGCATCCTCAATTACATTTTGTAATTGATTACATGCCGCAATTACAATTACTTGTAATTGTAATTGAGATTTTTCAATGACAATTACAAGTAATTGTAATTGAAAACTTTCAAATTACATTTTTGTAATTGTAATTGAAAATTTTCAATTTACAACTATAAAAATGTAATTGTAATTGAAAAGATACAACTACAATTACATGTAATTGCCACTGAGTTATTTTCAATTACATGTAATGGTAATTGAAAACCCTTTAATTACTAGTCATCTGGTTTTTGTAAACCTCGTAGATATTGAACTTTCAAAACTATTGGCCGCCTATGCTCACCCATCAGAAATTATTTTATACACTTAGGCTTACATAGGAAAACAAATTTTTATATATGTTTGTATGTACATAAGTCTAAAATTTCAATTGAAATATGTACAAGGAAAAATTTTGTTTTGATTCCAACACACCCAACCCATAAATGAAAAGAATTAAATGCTGACTATACTATTTAATATATTCATATATATATGTATATATTCATATTATGAGTCTATTAATAATTTATGAATTTGGTTCATATTATCAATAATGTTAGTTATGTATGTATGTGTGTCTATTTTAATAATTGTTGATAGTTGTAAAACTGACTGAAGTAGTTTGCCTGAGATGCGCTTTCTGTGTTTAAATTTTACAAATTACTTTCATACATATATATACGTACCACAAAACATTGAATACAGTTCTAAATATCAATTGTCAATCGATTTCCGAAAAACAAAACAGTTCCTTCACAATTAGGAAATCTAACTTGAAGTCGGATTGCAAATCGCACATTTCCGTTTGCAAGTCGATTTTTAATACTATTTCTTTTTTTTACTTTTTATAAACTTCACATCACAATTATATTTACATACATATGTACATATATACATGCTTTGTTTGCAGTGAAACATAAATTTAAATACAAAGTTTTGTCTAAACTTTTTACTGGGTTATCTAGATACATACATACATATATTTCAATGAAACTGCATAAAAAACCAAAAACAGACATACAGATAAATAAACAATTTTTTTTCAAATGGCGCTTGATCAACCATAGTCCATAGTAATAATTACAGTTTTTTTAATATTTCTAATCAAACTTATTATTGGCCTTTAACAAAACCAATTTTTCAAAATTTCCATCCTCTAGCCTATGACGCCGAGGCGCTAGAACGACTCCAGCAAATGAAAATAGCCGTTCAACTGAACCCGAAGATGTCAATGGTGTGTTCGACCGCTCGAATATTTTTTTAATCGAAGGATACTTTTTCAAGCTTAGTAAAGATGGATCGTTATCACCCAAAAATTGTCGAAGTTCGAAGTCAAGGGGGTTATCGATGGATGCGGATATTTCTAAATAATCTAAAGAATGTTATGAGAAGAATTCTATTTTTTTTCTTATTGTTATTTACCTTGTTGGCAGCTGTCGTCACCAAAGTCAAATACGGGGTCGTATTTAATAATATTAGAACTTTCCACAGGGGGCAAAGGTACATGAATACCGTGCTTATTGGCATATTCAAAACAAATATGGAATATGTCTAGCTCTGTCTTTCCAGTCATAGAAATTAAAGGCTTAAACCACTTTAACTTCACAGCAGGATGTGTCATAGCTGCGACAATAGCGTCATGTGAATCTTCTTCCAAACTATAAAATTGACTAAAGCGTCGGATTAAACTATCCTGAATAGTTTTCAGAGCTCTAGCCAAAAATGCTAGCTCTTCCTGTTGAAGCTTATCTGTCTTCACTTTCAGGGTAACTAATGATGGCATTAACATACCATAGTAATTATTAGTATCACCTTGAAATGAAAATAAATTCGTTACAGCATATTTATATAAATATATACATATCGTCGGTCTCCTGCCAGAAACACGAATGTGAAAATTTTTGTAAGTGCGATGTCTGCTCTTTATTTGGTATATATTGATATAGTGAAAATTAATATTTGTATATATGCTTTTGTACATACAAGTACATATTATGTATGTATGTTTACACGAGAATTTATACAAATATTAATTTTTATTACATCAATATGTACCCTATAAAGAGCAGATATCGTGCTTAAAAAAATTTTCACATCCGTGTTTCTGGCAGGAGACCGACGGTATGTACATACATATATGTACATATTGTGTATGGGTGATAAGTACAATTCATATAGGTTTTTTTTCTGAAAATCCGGTTTCAAGGAAAACCAATTACAAATAAATAATTAAAATAAATTGAATAATTAAAAAATAATAATACCAAGAAATCCAGGTATGGGGGAGGATATGTATGGGTCTGCTGAGCTCGCAAATATATTCGTTAATTTTTTGAATGTTTAGGTTTTTGAGATAACGGTAATTTTGTGTTTTTTTTTTTTTTGTTATCCATTAATTCAAAAATTATTTTTGGCTTAACTTGCGATAATCACAAGCAGTACAACGTTCCAAACACAATTAAAATGCGCTTTCAACGATGTACAATTTATAGTAATTGAACCAAACCTCGCCAAATGACAGCTGGTCAAAGTCAAAATTTTGTAAATTTTTGCGATTTTTGAAAAAATTTTGATTTTCAAATTAGATTTTTTATAAGAAGTTGTAAAAATCAGGAAAGCTCTTCTCTTTCAAAAATTAGGATTTTTATTTGCAAACACTTTGAGCGTAATATTACCAAGACCCGATGAATATTTTATTTTTGGCGATTTTTTTCAGGTTAAACAAAAAGGATATTTTATGGGCGAAAAACCCGGTTAGATGATTCAAACATGTGACTTCCGCGAAAAGAATTTTTGGATGGAGTGATAATAAAAACACAAAAGTGATAACCGAAAATACAAAAAATTAAAAAAAAAATAGTTTCGAGCTCAGCAGGCCCATGCCTATCTTCCGCCATACCTGAGTTTCTTGGTATTTTTTGGCTGTAACATATTGTAATTGTTTGAAAGATACCTACATACTAGACATATACGCCGCCGATTGACGCCGCCGCCGCCGCGCCGATTACCTTCATAATCGGCCACCGCCGCCATAATCCGTGAAATCGGCGTATCGGCGCGGCGGCGCACAGTGGGGGCACCTCCATACAAACGCGGCCAAAAATAGTAATAATTAAGCTAGAATCTTGAAACTCGGAACTTAAGCTTTTTTGGTTGAAATTAGTAAACTGTGAAAATTTGAACAAAATCCACCCACAAATACGCCCACCTCCCATATAACGGTATTTTTGAAATTTCAGCATTTTCCTAACTATTATAGGTAAAATGCTCCATTTTGATTAGTGTATACATTTTTGAAATATAAATCAAATGCAGTAATCATTTTGGAAAAGGGGTAAAGCACTTCACCATTTTTAAATTAAAAATATATGCACTTTTAAGTATGTTATAAGCATTTATCATAAAACTGTCATACAAAAAAATCGCATTTCAAAAAAATTTTATACCAGAAATGAAATTACACTTTTCTGAATCTGGAGTCAAATTGGTTCTAGTTTCTGAGATATTCATGCCCAAATAGGCAAAAAACACGTTTTTTGGCTCTATTCCCTGCTTGATATCTTTTATGTAATTACTTTCCACTCAAACTCGATTAATCCAGTTGAAAGCATAATCATTACCCTTGAAAACAGCGTTTAGTTTCTTCGAATATCTTAATTAGAATTGGAAATATCGATATTTAAGTTTCACCATTTTGACAAATATTCCCCATACAAAAAAAATTTAAAATTTTTGAAGCATACTTCTGGGCATTTTGTATGGGAAAAATGTACGAAAACTCAAAAAACACCTTCCATAAAAAAGGTCATACAACAAAATGGAGCAAACGAATTTTTACAATTTTTTCGCCAGTTTATAAAAGACATTCAGGAGCATCAAATATTAAAAAATTGAGGAGGTAATATTTTTTGTTTTTTTTTTAATTTCAATTTAAAATTTTACAATTTTTAAAATTTTTTTTATATTCTAAAATAAAAAAGCTGCCAAAGATAATAATTAACGCTGATAAAAAAAATTACCTCATAATTTTAAAGTATGGATCATTTGCTGAAAGACGATAGAGAAATATTCGATTAGTCGCCTAAATATAAAAGTTTTTCATAATGTCAAAAGTAACATAATTAATGCATTTACAAAAACGCAGTTTTAGGCAGATGGGAAAAAAATTATAAAAGCAAATGGAGCAAGTGGATTTTTAAAATGAAAATGCAGTTTGATTAAGAATATATTATTTCAAAGCATAAAAAAAAATTGAGGAGGTAATATTTTTTGTTTTTTTTTATTTTTTTATTCAAAGTCGAGGAACATTTTTTATCATCGACATTTTTTGTGAATATTTGAAAATTCATATAAATTCAACAGTGAACGTTATTTACAACTAAGTTATTTTTTCTGAAAGAGAAAATCATTATCTATGTAACGATGTATCATTTGTGTATGTAGGTTAACAGTTAAATGAGAAAGAGCGTTTTGTATGAGGTGTGTTCATTGAGAAATAAAAGGACCTATTTTTTGCTCAACTTTGGGCACCCTGTACGGCTAAACGAAAAGAGACTCAAAAATTTTTATATAAGCTTTTTTATTACAATTTGATGTATCTGTCGATCTCTATTTAAAAAAATGGTTTTACTCATACTTTAATTTTGAATTTATTTTTGGCCGCAATCACCCATTGTGCGGCGTGCGCTGGCGCGCCATACCCGTATGGAGCGAGATGTGTACATATTTTCCTAGTTTTGCTAACTGCAAAAGTTCTTCAAAATAAAAAAAAAAAAAGGAACCAATCGACGTGTTTTGACCTCAGGAACACGAACCTGAATGCGGAAATGTTTTATTTTTTGCCCGTTAAAAGTTATTAACAAAAACTTTGGCTGTTCCCTACTTTAGCCTCAGTCCTAAAGAATTTAATGGCGTTTTCTTTTCTACGAAAAACGAATTACGTAAAGGACCAGACAAACTTACAAAATGGCTAAGAAAATCAAACAGGGCAACAGTATTTCGAGAAAGTAAAACGCCATAAGCTACTGCAAAATTTTCAATTGTAACTTTCTGAACTTAAACGGGAAAAGGTGTAGACAAATACCATTATAAGAGGATTAGTGAAACATTATATTTATTTTTATTAGATATTACCCCCTGAACGTTCTCTGTGAATTTCGTTGAAAATTTTGCAGTAGCTTAAATTTTTTGGGACTGAGGCTAGTAAAGTAAGGAACAGCCATGGCTTACATAATTTTTTCTCAGATACGGAACTTTTCTGGGATCTCTTCCATTTAGTCCTACTGCTCGAGGTCTGTTGATAATTGTTCTACTCAAAATTGAATAATTTAAACCTTCCTTGATATCATTAGATGGCGATTTATGCATGATAATGATCCCAAACATGCCTCCAGAATCGAAAGCTCATGGTTTGAATGTAAGAAAGTTGCTGTTTTGAGTAGCCCTCACAGTCGTCGAACCTCAGCCCTATAGGGATTATTAAAGAAGACGATGGGGGATCAAAAATGGAAAAATAAGCAAGAGTTATGGAAAAAAAATTAAAGAAGCTTGGTACTTAATACCAGTTGCAAATTGCGTTGATTTGGTCAACCCTATGCCACGAAGAAGTAAGGAAGTTATAAAAAATAAAGGAGCTTCAACTAAACTTTAGTTTAAATCTAGCTGCAGCAGTAATATTGTAGTTTATTTGAAAAAAAAAACAATCGAATTTAAAGTTTGTCCCTATTATTATTTCCAACTTAAATTATACATTTCATTATCTATATATATATAAAAATCAAGCCCATTTCTTTGTCGCCGGCTTTCGCCTAAACGCGTGGAGGGATTTTGACCAAATTTACACACCAGCTTAGTACCTTGCCCTAGATTTTTCAAATCCGAAAGTCGGTTCCCGAGATATAGGTCAAAAGGTCAAAACGTGGATCCGGTTTTCCCCTGAATATTTTTGGACGATATTGGTATCAAATGAAAGGTGTTGAGCAGAGAATTTACATAGAATAGTACTCATTGTGATTCCTAGGTCGGGTCTCCAGATATGGGCCAAAACGTGGTCCTGAATGACCCTCGAATCTTTCTGAGCGATATTAGTATCAAATGAAAGGTGTTGAGCAGAGAATTTACATAGAATAGTACTCATTGTGATTCCTAGGTCGGGTCTCCAGATATCGGTCGAAACGTGGGCACGCATGACCCCGGAGAATTTCTCAGCGATATTGGTATCAAATGAAGGGTGTTGAGCAGGGATTTTAGATAGAAATGAACTCATTACGATTCCTAGGTCGGGTCCCAAGGTGTGGGTCAGCACCGGGATATTTCTCAGGGATATTGGTACCAAATGAACGTGGACCCGGATTTCCCCAGAAAATTTCTCAAAGATATTGGTGTCAGCTGAAAGGTAGGGTTTTTTCATAGAGATGAACTCATTATGATTCCTAGGTAAGGTCCCCAGATGTGGTTCAAAATGTGGATCCGGATGGCCCCGGATAATTTCCCAGCGATATTGTTATTTAATCACGGCGCATGGCGATTCCTAGGTGGGATCCCAAGATATGGGTCAATATACGGACCCGGATAATACCAGGATATATCATAGGGATATTGTTACCAAATGAAATGTGTTGAGCGGACTCTCATGTGGAGCCGTACCCATTACGATTTCTTGGTCAAGTCTCCAGATACCGTACCCATTATGGTTACTTGGTCAAGTTCCCAGATGTGGGTCAATAATTGGACCCGGATGAGCCCGTGATGCTTCTGAGCAATACTGATATAAAATGAAAGGTGTTGACCTGATCTGCTATATAGATATTTTCATAGTGATTCTTAGTCCCTATACCCAATTATGGGTAAAAGAGACGATTCGGACGCCACGGAATGTTTTTAAGCAATGACGGTATGAAATGAGAAGTGGAATGCAGGGTATGTTATGCTAAACCCAGTTTCCTAGGGAAAGGAGAAGAGTAATGAGACTGGGAAAGGCAAAGGGACGGAAAAGGAGAGGGAGAATATAATAAAAATGGAATGAAGAGGATGGGGAGAGAGACAGTGAGACATTGAATTAGATAAGGAATAAGAGGGGGGAATAAAAAGGAGAAAGACAGAAAAGGAGAGGTAAGAGAGAGCGATAGAGAAAGAGAAGCGGAAATGTGACGGGAAAGGAAAAAGGAAACGGAAATGAAAGGAAAGATAAATGGAAAGGGAAATAGAAAGAGAAAATTAAAGGGAAAGGGAGTAGGAGACTAATACGAAGCAAAATCGGATAAGAACATGAAAAGGGCAAACTTTTGAAAATATAAATTTTTTCCTTCACTTTTTTAAACTTATCTGAATTGAGCTGAGCTCTGCAGCCCGAGGTAATTTAGGTTTCTAGATACTTCCAACATATTTTAAAGTGTGCCACTTTTCGCTTCAAGTACCTATAATAGGAAGTGGGCCAAAGCAAAGCTTGGCTGGGTAAAGCTAGTTTTTATTCATACAAATTAAATTATTATACAAAAACTACCCCAGAGTCATTGAAGCATGTCCTCTCCGTGCAAGTATCAATATATGGTAATTATTATTTGGTCTTAAAATGAAATAAATGGAGAATTGCAAAATTTTGTCCCTATTATTTTTGCCAACACTGTATATACATATATTTATTTTAAAGTGCCTTATATACATATATATAAATATGTATGTAAATATATGTATGCGTGTTTATTATCATAAAAAATAAGCAAATGAATTTAAATTTACTCTTACATAGGGGTTTGTGTATATTCTTTAATATTTACACATTTTCTTTATTTTATATTTTGGTTTATGTAACAATTGTTTTTTTTTTTTGCTGTTAATAAAAAAGTTTCAACAATTTATGGTGGAAATTAGTTTATTTATTCCATTCAGCCAGCGCTATTAAGGTAACTAAATAAAATTAAGATTTGAATAAGGATTGTGATTTGTAGATGCGGCGGCGACGCCGGCGTGTTTTTTTTGGAATGGCGCCGCCGCCGCCGGAATCACTGTCGGCGTATATGTCTACTACATACATATAATAAATTTTGAATTGTTGTAAGAAATGTATGAAAATTAAAAAAAAAAAAAAACGAGTCAATGCTATGAAAAAGTTCACAAATCATAAGAAAACTCGCCCCTAATGTAAATGCATACATGTGTACATATATGCCATATGATTTCTATCTACTTGTACATATGTACATATTCACAAACAATGCATTCAATGCACGTTTGTCACATTAAAAGCGAAATCATCGCCGTTACAATAATAATGTTATTTTTTTCACATAATAAAAACTCTGGCTGCTTTGGCTGACAGTCAGTCAGTCAGTCGGTTTTATTCTGTGAATAAACTAATGAGATGGTTCGAAAGAGTCAACAAACAAAGCCATTAATACAAGTCAAGAATGAACTGTGAAAGAATTGGGTATACATAAATCAACAATAAAAACTAAAGTTTGCATTCAATTTGAACAAAAGGCAGACATCCGTACATAGAAAACATTTTGTCTTTGAAGCAAACAGTGTTGCCACTTTAGTTATTTTGTAGCTAGATTTAGCTATAACTTTTGGCGTTTAGCTACAGATATTTGCATTTAGCTATTAGCTATTTCTGTTAGCTTTTTTTTAATAGCTTAGCTATTTTTACCTATTTTTCTTAATTTCTTTATTTTGCACATCAGTTTATCATTTTAAGCTAATGAGTCATCTGCGAGTTTATGAAAACTTAAAAGTAGGCGCATTTCTGTCGTACCCAAGCATGAAAAGAATACTCGCTTATGCATCAAATTACCTTCAAAGCAACAACACCAACTCGACTATTTTAAAAATAGTCGAGTTGGTGTTGTTGCTTTGAAGGTAATTTTATGAATAAGCGAGTATTCTTTTCATGCTTGGGTACGACAGAAATGCGCCTAGTGTATACTTATCCTTATGATTATCAAACTATACAAAAGTTGATAGTCTGGCATGCCTTCCTTATTTTATCGATTATTGGTGCATTCATATGCAAGGTTGATGCAATCAAGGCAGATCTAGGAAGGTAGGCTCGGTGGCGAATTCAGAAATTTCCCATGTATTTTGTTATTGTAATTGGTAGAGTGTAATGTCAAAATGATAATTCGCCTTAGTTAAAATCTGAATTCGCTTGAGACTCGCCCATTCCTATTGGTCATGATGTGAATTCGCTTTGATTTTGACATTACACTCTACCTTTGTAAATAAAAAAATAGTTTCTGAATTCGCCACCGAGCCTACCTTCCTAGATCTGCCTTGGATGCAATAAGGTTTTCGCAGTGCGCAAAAGCAACTCTGCCATACATTTTGTTGTTGCCCATTTTGCTATTTGAATTCGCAAATGACCATTGGCATACGCGATATTTGAACCGTCCTTTTCACGGTGTATTCGTAAAATTTTTCAGAACTTTATTATCAAGTTAATTGAGCAACTCCGCCAACGCTTACCGCAGAATATTCAATCTTTAAAAAATATTGAATTTTTTCCTGTAAATAAGCCAAAAATATTTGACACTTTCAAGGATGAAAAGGATCACTTTAACACGGAGGAAATCACTATTTTAGAAATGCAATGGAAAAACTACACGCATACCCATGGAAGGGAACTACCTCTACAATAAAGTTTTGGGTAGACGTAAGAAAGCTTAGAAATGCTCTTAACGAAAATCCGTTTGAAGAACTACAATCTTTTGTGTTTAATTTTCTAATCCTACCGCTTAGTAATACAGAAATAGAACGTAGATTTTCTGTTATGAACGTAATAAAAACAAAGCAAAGAAATAGAATGCAATTATTTATGTTAAACTCTCTATTGACTGTTAGGTATGGTCTAAAAAGGCTTGAAAAATATTTTAATAACTTTAAAATTCCTAACGATATTATTAAAGCAATGACTTCAATTAATAATAATTCAACCTGTGAATTAAATGAAGAAGATATGATTTTTGAAATGTTATTGAATCAAATTTTTAACTAAAGTTTAAATATTAATTAGTCGCTATTATAATTTATTTTAATACTGCATTCAATTGCACATACATACATACATACATACATATGTAATGAATTGATTTTTTTCATTGTAATAATCTTATTATGCGACGTACATATATAAGTACATACAAACAAATATATGTATGGCTACAATATATAATATATGTATATATAAATATTCATATATGTGAAGTAGTTTTATGTCACGTCTTTTTAAATAAATCATTATTTGGCTATTTTTGAAAAAAAAATTTGGCTATTTATTTTAGCTATGAAAAAAATTATTTAGCTATTTTTAGCAATTTTTTTTTAATTAATTTAGCTATAAGCTTCAAAATATTCTGGCAACACTGGAAGCAAAGGTTATGGTGCTGAATTGAAGAAATGGCAGAGAGAGAGAGAGCGTACAATGTACGAAATCATGGAAACATCTTTCAAATATGTATGTATGTACAATAGGGTGTCCCGTTCTTGTATGAAAAAAAGTTTTTTTCGAGCTACGCTATCGCAAGAGGTATCAAAAGTTGCGTAATTGAATACAGATCACAATAAAAGTAAAAAACCCGGAATTGAATTCGATCTTGAGGGCTCTACCGAGATCTGAAATTTTGTTAATTTCATATATTTAGAAACCTAAACTTTAGAGCTAAAATAATAAAAATGTCATACTCAAAAGTTATTTTATTTTTGAAATTAACCATATAAGTACAGAGAAACAAATTTATTGCATTTAATTAATTTAAAAAACTTAGAATTCAAATATATTTTTGTGTCCAAATTTTGGTATTTCTGCTTGAGATTGCGACTATAATATTCCTTTGAACCAGTGGGGATATTTTTGGTTTCCGTCCGCGTGTTTATACTTTTGGATTATATTTTTCAGCATTTTCCAATATTATTTCAAACAATTTCACATTTCGTCAATTTTCCGGCAAGAAAAACACTTATTTTGGAGATTTTTTCCTTTTGCTATAAGTTGAATAGTGCAGGGGTTTCCTCGATCCATTCTGAGTCCCTGATGGCATTATAGGGTTAAAAACCTAGTATATTATAAAACTTTATTTGATATTCAGTGAATTAGTTTTTTATTATCTACAAAAATCTCCACCCCTTCGAAAAAAAATTTAATTGAAGTTTGGTGTCCCTATTATTTTTCACAAGCTGAAACGAACTCACTCCACAAAATCATCAGCCATTATGAAACGACGAAACAAATGGCCGATTAAATAACTGTTCCTTACTTCGGAGACATCTGAGCAAGAAATTAATATATAAGTTTTGACCATTGTTTAGAAATTGAAGCAGCTTTGAAATATTTCAAGGCAAGTGTCCCTATTATTTTTCATATGACTGTACTGCCTAAAAAAACTAATTGAATAAAGAATTTTTAACTGAATTATTTTTAAAATTGAAAAAAAAAAAAGTGCTGCAAACCTATTTCTGTGTTCAGGGGATTTTTGTTTATCTGATATGACTTTCGTTTAAATAAATAAAATAAAATAATTTTAACATAATTCGTTTTAGTAAAGTACATTATTCAATTATTCATAATTGCGAATTCTGTAAGGCTGCCAAACAAAAGTTGTACACCTATTTTAGTGTCAATATATGCATATTTGAATTTGATGGATTTTTTTTTGCATGTTAGAAATAATAAAAAATAACATATCGTTATGAAGTTAAAGGATTTTATTTTATATGAAGTTTTAATAGCTTTTCTCTGAGATGATACTTAAAAACAATATACATATATTATTCTGTTTTTACGATCTAAATTTTCTTGAACTCGCGGGAACACTGAACGTATGAAAACCCATTTTGCTGTGACAACACTACATACTAGCACCTTTGCCTAGGGCTTGTAGTCTGTTCTAAATCTTTTCTGATTCCAGAATATTCGTAACGTTATAAAATTAAACTTTAGGCAAATAAGAACTTTATGCTTTAGTTAAAGAACCGTATTCTTTTTTTTTTTTTTTTATCGAACTGATTCTCCACGATTGAAAGGCAAATAAAATGCAGAAGCCGAAAAAAATCCATTGTAGAAAATATGTGTATGTACGAGTATTTTCATTGTAACTCATGGAATTCAGATTTTTGCACTTAAAAGTAAGTTGCATAAAAAATTAAGCGAATAGAACTTATAAGAACGAAAAGAATTACATAGTAAGCACTCAAACAATATGCGGATGTAATATATGTTGTGGTGAGTGGGCGTTCTGCATGAATGACAAAACCGCAAAACTTTGAAGATCGGTAGAGCCCTGAAGATCTAATTGTATTTAGTTTTTAAAACTTGTTTCGTAATTTGCGATCAAAACCGCAAATTTTGAGGGATCTTGCGTTAAGGAAATCAAAAAAAAATATTTCGGGACACCCTAATGTACAAGTAAATTAAAAGTAGATATATGTATGTGTGCACATTTGTATGTCTGTATGCGGTGTAAAGAGTTGGCCGATTGGCGTGCGAAACAATGAATTCAAATGTCAGCATTCAACATTGGCAAGCAACTTGTGGCTCGGCGGGTGTTGTGCATGAATGCGCCTTAATTTCATGATCTTAATCAAAATGAATGCTGCGCTGCTGCGGTTGCTGTTGGCAGTTACACGTGTACTTTCAATTAACTTTATGCAGATAAAATAATAATGTGTTGCAAAAGAGACTTTTGTTTGTAAGTATGCAACTCTTTGGAATAATAATATAATACAATGGCGCTATTATAACTCTGACGAGTTTTATCGCCGAGCTTCTCTCCCAATTCGAGGTGTGCTCCTTTTGTTTTTCCTACTAATTGTTTGGACCTACAGTTTTATGCCGGCTTCGAACGGCGAATGCATTTTTTGTGAGAAGCTTTTTCATGGCAGAAATATACTTTTAATTCAGAGAGGATGGTACTATATCATTGTTATTGATTTGTGAAAAAATACATCACTTTTTTTACCCACTGCGACGTGATAAAGATTTGCGCCTTTTTAATGCACATAGCTGCTTTTATACACCAATTTTTTTTTTTTTTTTAATTTTTTTTGTAAAAACGTGTGCAATCTCTACACAATCCACCGCTAATCCTAGTTCGTATGTGGAAAAGTGGAGTATCGAACTAATTAACAGTCAGTTGCCATTTTGCCTGTATACGTGTAAGCGTATATCTTTTTCTCAGAACATTTATAGTACTACATGCGCATATTTTATTTCATAACTTCTAAACCAAACGATATATGAAAAAACTGCAAACGCAGAAATGTGGGCAATGAATAGGGTTAGTATAATGTGCAATGAAAAAAATTCCTAAAAATTTACGTAACTGTTTTGTGGTGGTAATTTTTACACCGACTTACAGTTTCTTTAAATATCTCTTTTAACCCTTTCGGTTATTCTATGCCGTACGGCATAGTCGCACTTCAGTGGCAGATTTATGATATAAAACTTCAACATCCATTTTTTTTTTAAATTTTTTATTTTTCCTTGAAGAATTCTGAATAAGAAAGCATTGAAAAATTTTTGATTACTGCAACCAGTAACTCGCGATAATTACAAAAGCAATCATCTCATTTGAGTCTTGTTTTTTGCAAGAAAAAGTAACTTCATAAATTCAGTTATTTCACGGAAAAAAAAATTTATTTGGCAAACTTTTGTACATTTATTAGTAGAAAATTATTGATCTTAACATCTCGAAAAAAATTAGGACCCTGGACTTTTTAATAAGGCTGCAGGATTTTTTTTATTTCCTACCATGCCATACGGCATATATTTCACTCAATGGAAATAAAAAAAAATGTATGGGATGAAATTAGTCGCAACGATTGCGTGTTTTTTTGAGAACAGAGGCCAACAAAATTGTCACCCGGAAACCAGTGTATACTTTTCCGAAGGTACAACTATCTCAAATCACTTCAGTTTTCGAGATATCCTGACCTAAAAGAGTAAAGATTGGGATCTTTCCCTTTATTTGAGGTAATGTGGCATAAAATGACTCCTTCAGTCAAGAAAATTAAATTTATCTAAAGGTACGAGTTATCACCTTCCAGATTCCGTTGAGCTTGCTAAAATATCATTTTTCCTCGCTAAGATATTGCATTTTTAAATGTGCATGTTTGCAAAGGATGCGAAGGATATTCGTGTTGCGCATTCTTAATGGCCCGAGGAACCGTTTCAGATGATACCATAAAAGATAAAGTAAGTTATATTTGCTTCTAAGAGACATGTATATATATATTTTATCTCATTTTTATCTTTTTTCTTTCCACTGGCCTAAGTGTGCCCCCATGGCAGCCACTCTAACCTATCTTTTTTCTTCTTTGTTTCAGGACTGATACAGAGGTGGATCTAGTAATTTACTAGAACAAGGGCTGAAATCGTTTACACTATAATTCTAACGTTTTAAAGCGAATTTAAGCTTTTATCTTTAATGTTTTTTGTTTTATGTATGGTTTATGTCCATGTATCTTATTATGCATGACTTCTATCTTTTAAAATAAATACATTTTATCTTTAAATCGAAATTGTATCTCGAATATCCTTTGCATCCTTTGCAAACATGCACATTTAAAAATGCAATATCTCAGTGAAGAAAAATGATATTTTACAACGGCCAACGGAATTTAGAAGGAAAAAACTCATACTTTTAGATAACTTTAACAGTATCTCGTCTGAAAGAAAAACTTTAATGCTAAGTGATCTCGAAAACTGACAAAAAATGTAATTTTTACAGTTTTGGATAAGGATATCTCGAAAACTAAAGTAAATTGAAATATTTGGACTTTCGGGAAAGTATATTCTAGTTTATGGGCCACAATTTTGCTTGATTTTGTTATCAAAAAACACGAATTCACTGCGACTTGATTTCATTCTATACATATTTTTATTTCCGTTGAGTGAAATCTATGCCATATGCCATAGTGCCAAAAAACCACTTTTAAAAATAATTTTTTTAAAAATTCCTTTTGATTATTCATAACAAAGCCCTTAACAGTAAATAAAATGCAAATATAGATTTTTAAGGTCAAAAACAAAAAAGAAGTTCCGAAAGGGTTAACTTACCGTCCAGCAAGTTTACTCTCTTACTATCTTCCCATCTCGTTGTAATTATTGACCCGTTTTGTTTTTATGGAGGAAGGTGTAACATTTGACGAGACATAATGTAAAAATTACCACACGTCTAGGGTAACGTTAGTTTTTCTTCGAATGCAATTTTTGAAATTTACCACTTCTCGCTTCTCCGCAGCATTTTGATGCTTTTAGAATCTCTTCACGTCATAATTATTATCGATCAGTATAGTTTCTATGGTGGAAGGTCTCAAATAACGGATAAATTATTATATCGGTGTAAAAATTACCACACTTCAACGTTAACGTAACTTTTTCTTCAAAAATAATTTATTTCCATTTAAAACTTCTCTCACTGGTAATTTGATGGATTATTAATTTGACCACTTCTTCAAATGATTATTGGAAGAAAAAACTGCAAAAAGACTGGCCTGCATTTGCTACAAAAAAATTTTTTTAAATAAAATTCCTATTATATATTTAAAAATATATATTTTTTTATGAAAACCGTCTCTGAAGTTTAAAGAAAGTTTTTGTTTTACCTTTTATCTATAAGGTTCTCATGTGATGTTTTCGCTATTTTGAAAGAACAAGGCCTTGTGAATTATAGTAAAAACTTTGTTGATTTAAAAAATTTAATTAACTTTTTTTTATCAATTTAATTAGAAAAAGGACTGGTCTCTTTCCAATGCATAAATTATTATAAAAAAAATTTATTTTTTATTGAGAGTTTTAGGTAAGATGCGTAGAAAAAAATTTACCACCACGTCGTAAACTATGCCAAACATTTCACCTCGTCACTTAAAGGTTAAAGAAAATGTTAAATCATCAGATATCAAATAGATGTAAGGAGAATCGAATACCATTCTTATGGTCCACTTGTATTTATATATTTTGTTTAATATATATTTATAATTCTTCTCTTTTGATCTTTTATATATGGATGCAGTGCTTCTACTGAATCATTTTTCTGTCATAATAGTACTTTTCTCTTCTCAATAATATTGAGTCAATATACAATTACCCATGATACAAGAAAGAAGGTAGTGTAAACGTCAAATTTTTGTCGCCATATTAACCACCTGACAATTATATGGATTATGACATTTCGTGCTGCCATATTCAGTCTAAAAATCCTCCATTTATGTTATTTTTTATTTCCATGGTAATCATGGTATCGATTGCAACAAAACGAATTTTTTAAATTTAAATATTGATATATATATATATATATATATATATATATATATATATATATATATATATAAATACGCACATTTACGTGTTAAATTCTTCATAACATCAGATCAAAAATAATTATATAAAAAATAAGATTTATTCTTAAAATAAGTTGCGGCAAGTTTGTGGAATGTAGTACATACTACATTCCCACTACACTTCCTGTGAATTTCATTGAAAAATTTCAGTGGTTTAGAAATTATGAATATTGGCACGACTTATGAGCTTGCAACCTAAAAAACAAGTGCGGTCGATGGCATGGTTATATGCAAAATTTATTAGTAAATACAAAATTTAATTTAGATGAAAAGGTACTAAAAAGTTTTTTTTGCGAAGAATCTATTTCAGAATTTGGTAAATAATAAAATAAAGGAAAATAAATTTAGTAACGTAAGTAAAAACTAAAGAAAACTGCAACATAAAAATTTAACCTAAATTTACATTCTTATATAACTGCTAAACACTTTTTTTAATAAATATATTTTTTAAATGTGGAAATATTCTTGTATAAAACATTGAAACCAAATATGCATATATATATTTATACGTACGCAATAAATAATACATATAAAGAAAATCAAGAACTCTTACCTTATTCATAAGAAATCGAACAGTTTTCAAATATTGTATAAAGGACGTTTTGATACCATTTTTCGACTTAATAACTGCATAAATCTATTTTATTTTTTATGAATAACTTATTTTTTATTTTCTTTGAAAAGCTCATTACATCGGCTCATTTGTTTTGTTGATTAGCATATGTGAAAAACACCATTTCATTTAAAATACCCAATATTTTGTTCAAATATACCCTCAGCCAAAAACTTTTGATTGGGCAACGCTATCCTAAATTTTTGACTTAAAATGAGACGTCAATAATCCATATTATAATTAAAAATGACAAAGTCAAAGTGAAATGGAACTACCTTGATTGTTTGTATCATGCAATTACCCAAATAGAAATTAAAAACAAGTAAGAATTCTTATGTCTTCGGCCGTGCCGAATACTTCATACCTTTCATGAATGGCAAATGAAAAGTTACCTATGTATATATTCTGATTTAGCTTAATTTATAATTTCAATTCCGTGGGTTATTTATGGAAAGATTTATTAGGAAGAAGTAAGGAAGCCTAAGTTCGAGTGGAATCGAACATTAGATACTCAGCTGTATGCTTTCATTGTTTGTTTGTGTTTGATGGAAACACGGTGTATTTTACATAAAGCGAGTGCCGCATAAAGTGGGCGTAGCCACGCCCATTTTCAACATTTTTATCAGTCATCCAACTAAGCATATGAATATTATTCTTTGTGCAACTTTTCATTCCTTTATGACTTCTAGTTACAAAGATGTCACGTTACAAATTCCCAAAGGGTTTTCCAGAAATATCTTTTTTAAAAAGTAGGCGTGGTCATAAACCTATTTCAATAAATTTTTGCGTGGCTATTAACACATGTTAAAAAAGTGTATAAACCAAGTTTCGTCATAATATCTCAATTATTTGTCGAGTTATAGGCTAAGAAATCTCGTATATCCCTTTGTGTAAAAAGAGGCGGTGGCACGCCCATTTTCCAAAATTTTTCTATTTGTTGTTTCCGGTCTATTGTAGAAATCATACCACAAAATTTCAATGAATTATCTTTACATTTGACAAAGATATCGCTTAAAATGTTTTTATTAGGTCACTTTATAAGACCCATATATAAAAGTGGGCGTGGCCCTCAACCGATTTCGGAAATTTTTCGTCCAAATATTTGACTAAGTAAGTATATCACGCGTACCAAATTTCATCGATATATCTTCAACGGTTTCTGATTTATGACTCATAAAACTTTCAATGTTTGCCCCTTAATAAGTGGGCGTGGCACCGCCCATTTTCCAAAATTTTTGTGTTTTTTGTTTTCCGTCCATAGTTGGACTCATGCGACAAAATTTCAATGATAGATCTTTATATTTGACAGAGATATGGCTTAAAATGTTTTTATTAGGTCACTTTATAATACAAATATATAAAAGTGGGCGTGGCCGTCAACCGATTTTAACTATTTTCCGTCCAAACGTTTGCCTAAGTAAGTAAATCACGCATACCAAAGTTTGTCGATATATCTTCAATGGTTTCTGAGTTATGACATATAAAACTTGCAAGGTTTGACCCTTAATAAGTGGGCGTGGCACCGCCCATTTTCCAAAATGTCATCAAATTTCTTCTTAGGGGCCTGAGCTCAACACGTGGGTAAAATTTTATCGCTCCAGCTATATTAGTGATTGAGATACCAAATTTCCGATTTTTTCTATATAGGAAAAGTGGGCGTGGTCATGGTCCGATTTCGCCCATTTTCAATACCAACCGTCCCAGTCTCGATACCAACTTGCATTTCAAATTTCATCAAAATATCTCAATTTTTGCGCGAGTTAGAGTGTTTACAGACGGACAGACGGACGGACGGACAGACGGACGGACGGACAGACGGACGGACGGACGGACATGGCTCAATCGATTTCTCTTTTCACCCTGATCATTTTGATATATATAAGTCTATATCCATCTCGATTATTTCACTCTGTTACAATCCACCGTTATGTGATTAAAACTATAATACTCTGTGTACTAGTACAGCTGAGTATAAAAATTGTGTCTTAGCTATTTTAGTAGAGAAGTTATACCCCGTCTATATCTCAACAATCGGTTTTTCGCCATATGTTATAGTGTTCCGGTTCGGCCGATTCCGCCAAATGATTAACTGCACATAACAACAAACCCGTATACCGAATTTCATTTAGATATCTGAAAAACTGAGGGACTTGTTTGCGTACGCACAGACGGGCGGACAGACGAACATGACTTAATCGAGTCAGCTTATGATTGTGATCATATCGGTATACCTATATTTTTGCGGGTTTGCTTCTTCTCATTTTGGCACTTTCGACAAACCTGTTTCGGCACTAAGTTATAATAACATTGCATTTTCATGAAAGGTATAAAAAAAAATCAATTGAAACTCTGCCAATAATTGCATTCTCATACGGCCCATTAGCCTACATGACGTATGAGTAATGTCAAGTGTTGTTTGTTGTCATAAGCACGAGCGCAGAGTAAGTGACGTGCAAGACACTCAGCCCATGCGCTATGTCATTTGTTAATGATTTATTTAATTGACAGATTTGTATATTTAATTAATACATACATATATGTATGTAGTATTTGCTCTAAGACTGATAAATGTGTATATACATGTGTATTAGGCTGGGTCAATTTTGTAAGCCATAGTGTTCCTAGCAAATGCGGATTCTGTATTAAATTCTATGAAAAAAGTCTTCTAGAACATGCCTCGAAAATCAATTTTTGATTAAGCAATATGAAATAACACTTTTTTTGTGTCGGATCTATGTAGTTTCCGAGATATGCTGACCTAAATATGCATAAGATGCCAAAATTCTGTTTTTGCCATATTCCTCACGTAACAAAAACATTCTTCCTTAAATAAGGAAGCAAGGAATATCACCCTAAAGTACAGATTTTATGCTCTCAAATGCCGTTGAGATTGCCCTCTGTTTTGAGTTTACTTACTCTACAACAGCTTATTTTCTTATTCTGCTGCCGCAGGCAAGATCTAAAAAAACGCAGCAATTTGCAAATTTTCCAAAGTGACACAATCATAAAAATCGCCAACTTTAGCACAGAAAGAAGCAGATAAGTTAAATCGTTTTATTAGATGCAAAAAATTTTAAAAGCGCTTATCATTTTCAGCTTAGTATACCATAAAAATATTTTGCTCTTTAGAAAAACAAACCATTTTAAAATCAAATTAAATAATTTTCAAACAAGTGCTTAACACAAATTTAAACACATACATATGTACATATGTACATTCAACGAGTACCAGCACATTGCAGCTGAGTTTTCTTGCATTTAAGAAACAGAGCTTGCATAAATTGGATCTCATGTCAAAATACTTAAGCACTTGTGGATATTCACTTCACTTGTATGTACATACATATGCATGTAAATATATTTGTATGCTGTGCTTTGTAGTATCCGAATATGACAACAATAAAAACATTTTGAAATATTCATGAATATGAAGAGTATTACAATCAAAAAGATGACAAAGAATATAAAAAAAATATGACAAAAATATGCAGATTACCAAAGGACCTAACAAATTACCTACGCTTCAATGGAATTCAACGTCAGAGAATCGCTAGTAAGGCATCAAACGCCAAATGGGAAACAAATATTAAATACTCAGAGGATTAGTTTTTATATTGATTGAATTTTCGGCATTGAATTAATCTGATCGGATTACGGCGTATTGTGATACAGTGTTACTTTATACTCGCATAAATATGTATGTATGTAAATATGAGCAGAAGTAAATGCAAAAATAAATGAAATGCAAAAAAAAATTAAGGCTCAAGAATAATCGCCCATATGCATTTATTTTTTACGCTTACTGTTTTACCCTCCAGAGATTAAAAACCCTTTGCGCTATGCGCAGTTGAGTATAAAAAATTCTTCAACCAATTTTGCTCTAAAATATATGCATATAAATTTATTTTTTCATATGTATTCCTTTCATCCAAGGAATTCACAACAATGTCATGTTGAGCATAATTTCAAGTTTAAGCAACAACAACAAAAACAAAATAAATGTTGTAGAATATTATAATGTTATGAATTAAATAAGAAAGTATGTACATGCGCTGTAGGCACAAGCAGCACAAGAATTCTTCAGTGTAGTTATGCTTCATCCTCCAGGCAACAGCAACAGTAACAGCAACAGCAATGACAACTACAACAATAACAACTACAACAACAACAACTACAACAAGAAAAAAAAAAGTATCAAAAACAGCGCAGCAGCTAAATGGGTGGAAGCGCATAAATCAATTATAACAACAATAACAAAAAACACAAACTAGTATGTATGTATGTAGCCGCACAGGTTGCGCCAGTGAAACAGATTGCACAACGGATGTACTGCTGAGTGAGCGGAAGCAAAACTCGAAGTTCCATACCCAGAGGCAGCATAGCAGGTAAAATCAATCAACAAGAGCAAAACAGCAAAGCAATGCTATAAAAGTAATTATCATCAGCTTGGTTGGAGAAAAAAAAACGGCAACTTTCGCAAAAAACAAAAAAAAAAAAAGATCTCATTGAAATTTCTATGATGAAATTATTATTAGATACCTTTTTTGGAGTTTCGTATACGCAAGTTTGCAATGCTTCACATTTTTACCTTCAACTTTTAAAGCTTGAAAAGTGAGGGTGGAAAGTTCATTAATTTTAGCTTTTTTATTTCAAAATTCTCTTAACTTATTGCGTGTTGTTTTTGTTGTCGTCAAAAATGCAATAAGTAATTTGATAAAGTTCTTCACCAAACTATTTTTCTTTTTTTTTTTTTGGTTGCTACACAACTGGCTTTGGTTTTGCTTTGAAGTTGGCAGCTCAATTGGAATAAGATTAAATTTTTAAGTACATATCTACGTGGGTACCCTGACATAATCCCAAGGGGCATAATCCCAAATTTTTTATTTGGGATTATGTCACTCCCCCGACACGTATATAAATATTTGTGTTTGTATGTATATAAAAAGAAGAAAAAATCGCGCGATTAATAGATCGATAGGTGTATACATATGTATGTACATATGTCTATAAAAAGATGAAAATTTGGAAAAAAAAATCGCGTGATTTTGATTCCAAATTTTCGCCTGCGCCGCTTTTTTTTTTAATAGATCGATAGGTATATACATATGTATGTACATATGTCTATAAAAAGATGAAAATTTGGAAGAAAAAATCGCGCGATTAATAGATCGATAGGTATATACATATGTATGTACATATGTCTATAAAAAGATTAAAATATGGAAGAAAAAATCGCGCGATTAATAGATCGATAGGTATATACATATGTATGTACATATGTCTATAAAAAGATTAAAATATGGAAGAAAAAATCGCGCGATTTTTGATTCCAAATTTTCGCCTGCGGCGCTTTTTTTTAAAAGATCGATAGGTATATACATATGTATGTACATATGTCTATAAAAAATAAAAATTTGGAAGCAAAAATCGCGATTTTGCTTCGCACTAGTACCTACTCGAGTGATTTGGTGTTCTGGCTCCCTTTTATTTGGGATTATGTCACTCCCACATAGGTGACATAATCTATTATATAAAAATGAATGTGTGTGTGTGTGTGTGTGTGTGTGTGTGTTATTTATGGACTCCCAAAGTAATCAACCGATCTTTATGAAATTTTCACAGTAGATTCATATGGTATATGCGCTGGTGATAGGGTATACAGACTTTCCGAAAAGTGGGAACTTCCCGGAATATAGGCCCAAATGTGGACCCAGAGTGACCCAGCAAGTCTTTGAGCAATATTGGTATCAAATGAAAGGTGCTGAGCAGGCCTTCAACATAGAGTTATTTTCATTGCGATGCCTAGGCCGGGTCCCGAGATATGGGTCAAAACGTGGACCCGGATGACCCCTGAATATTTCCGAGCAATATTGGTATCAAATGAAAGGTGCTGAGCAGGCCTTCAACATAGAGTTATTGTCATTGTGATGCCTAGGCCGGGTCCCGAGTTATGGGTCAAAACGTGGACCCGGATGACCCCTGAATATTTCCGAGCGAAATTTTTTAGCAAATGAAAGGTGTCGAGCAGGGCTTCAACATACAGATATTTTCATTGTTATTTTTTAAGTCGGTTTCTCAGAGATGGTTCAAGTAGTGGGCCCGGAAGGTGATGGATGGTCCCGGTAAAGGTAAAGGTAAAGGTAAAGGTAAAGGTAAAGGTAAAGGTAAAGGTAAAGGTAAAGGTGAAGGTGAAGGTAAAGGTGAAGGTAAAGGTAAAGGTAAAGGTAAAGGTAAAGGTAAAGGTAAAGGTAAAGGTAAAGGTAAAGGTAAAGGTAAAGGTAAAGGTAAAGGTAAAGGTAAAGGTAAAGGTAAAGGTAAAGGTAAAGGTAAAGGTAAAGGTAAAGGTAAAGGTAAAGGTAAAGGTAAAGGTAAAGGTAAAGGTAAAGGTAAAGGTAAAGATAAAGGTAAAGGTAAAGGTAAAGGTAAAGGTAAAGGTAAAGGTAAAGGTAAAGGTAAAGGTAAAGGTAAAGGTAAAGGTAAAGGTAAAGGTAAAGGTAAAGGTAAAGGTAAAGGTAAAGGTAAAGGTAAAGGTAAAGGTAAAGGTAAAGGTAAAGGTAAAGGTAAAGGTAAAGGTAAAGGTAAAGGTAAAGGTAAAGGTAAAGGTAAAGGTAAAGGTAAAGGTAAAGGTAAAGGTAAAGGTAAAGGTAAAGGTAAAGGTAAAGGTAAAGGTAAAGGAAAAAGAAAGAGAAAGAGAAAGGGAAATGTAGATGGAAACCCTCATTATAACATAAAAACATTTTTCGTCGCTGCGAAGCGGGACGGGTATTTGCTAGTCTATTATATAAAAATGAATGTGTGTGTGTGTGTATGTGAGTGTGTGTGTGTGTTATTTATGGACTCCCAAAGTAATCAACCGATCCTTATGAAATTTTCACAGTAGATTCATATGGTATATGCGCTGGTGATAGGGTATACAGACTTTCCGAAAAGTGGGAACTTCCCGGAATATGGGCCCAAATGTGGACCCAGAGTGACCCAGCAAGTCTTTGAGCAATATTGGTATCAAATGAAAGGTGCTGAGCAGGCCTTCAACATAGAGTTATTTTCATTGCGATGCCTAGGCCGGGTCCCGAGATATGGGTCAAAACATGGACCTGGATGACCCTTGAATATTTCCGAGCGATATTGGTAGCAAAGGAAAGCTGTTGAGGAGGACTTCAACAAAAAGCTCTTTAAATAGTTACACCTAGGCTGCTCTCCAAGATATGGGTCAAATCATGAACCGGAATGACCCTTAATGCTTCCGAGCGATATTGGTAGCAAATGAAAGGCGTTGAGCAGGGCTTCAACCTACAGCTTTCCCAGAAATGGCTGGCTCAAATAGTGGGCCCAGATGGTGATGGATGATCTCGGTAATGTAAAGGTAAAGGTAAAGGTAAAGGTAAAGGTAAAGGTTAAGGTAAAGGTAAAATTAAAGGAAAGGGAAAGAGAAAGGTAAAGGTAAAACTAAATGAAAAAGAAAGAGAAAGGGAAATGTAGAGGGAAACCCTCATTATAACATACACATTTTTTCGTCGCTGCGAAGCGGGACGGGTATCTGCTAGTCCCAAGTAAAAAAGTTGGGCTTATGTCACCCTAGGGGGAGTGACAAATTAAAAATTTGGGATTGTGTCACTTGGGATTAAATCACGGCACCATCTACGTGCATAAATAGGGAAGACGTGCAGATACATACATACAGGGCCGTAGTCAGGAATTTATTTCGTGGGGGGTTTCATCATTGTGGATTTTTTTTTTTTTCTTGAGAAAAATATATAACCTATTTCGTGCACTAAATAAAAATAATAAAAAAAAAATTCTGGTTTCTAAAGTGCTATTTAGAAGAAATTTTTTTACGAAACTTGATTTTCAAATTAGGATTTTTATAAGAAGTTTTAAAAATCAGGAAACTTTTATTCATTTAAAAATTAGACAGTTTTATTACAAAAACGATGAATACTTTATTTCATTTTCATTTGAAAATTAAAAAATTAACAGCGCAGCAGAAGTATAAAAAATAAAAAGTTCTACTGTACTGCAACTGCGCAGCCTTAAGTTTCAAAAAAATATAGTCGACTGTTGCTGTATTGTGGAAATTTGTACAGCACAGCAAAGGGCAAACATAATTTCGAGTTTTTGCAGCACTGTTGTTATTGTTTTTTTTTTTAATTTATGGGAACAAAATCGAAATTGTAATGTACAAAAAAATTTTAAAAAGCCGCACTTAAAACTAAAATTCTGTCTATCTGTGCTTTACTGTCGACTGATCTGTTTGAAATTACACAGTAAAGCAACAGCACAAAAAACAAACAAATATATTCGACTGTGCTTCGACTTAAGATATTTTCAAAGGAAATCGAAATTCAAAAGTTCTCAAAAAATTATGATAACTTTCGCAAAATAGCAACAGCTTATTTTTGAGACTGTTGGTGTTATGCTGGCAAACAGTGCTTGGGAAGCTTTATATTTCCTCCTAATGTCCTTTTATCTGCGAAGTCGTTTTCATATAGTTGGGTCACCTAACCGAGTTTTTCGACCATAAAACATCCTTTTTATTTCACTTGAAAAAAATCGCCAAAAATAAAGTATTTATCGCATCTTTTTAATATTACGCTTAAAATGTTTGCAATAAAACAGAATAATTTTAAAAAGAATAAAACTTTCCTGATTTTTACAACTTCTTATAAAAACCCCAATAAAAACCAATTTTTTTCAATAATCGCAAAAAATCAAAAAATGGTGACTTTCCAAAATTAGTATTGAAAATATGTAGGTGAAATCGGACTACATATAACAACGCACACATCCCATATATGGGATCTTTCGAAAAACACACAAAATGTTATAATTCAGAAACTAATATAACCCGAGTAATGAATTTTCAGCCATGACTTTATGAAGTTACTAGCCGTACCCGGCCAAGCTTTTCTTTGGCTGACTTCCTATTATGGGCATTTAAAGCGAAAACAGCACACTTTAAAATAAGTTGGAAGTATCTAGAAGCCGAACTTACCTCGGGCTGCAGAGCTCAGCAAAAGTCAGATAACTTTAAAAAAGTGAAGGAAAAAATTAATATTTTCAAAAGTTTACATAGTCCTGCATTCCTCTTCTCATTTGATACCATCGTTGCTTAAAACCATTCCGTGGCATCCGGGTCCACTCTTTTACCCATTATTAGGTACCGGGCCTAAGAATCACTATGAAAAGAGCTCTCTGCAGCAGCCCTGGTCAACCCCTTTCATTTTATATCAGTATTTCTCAGCAGCATCCCGCGGTCATCCAGGTCCACATACCTATTGACCCATATTTGGGGCCTTGACCTAGGAATCATAATGGGTACGGCTCGATATAAAATTCCTGCTCAACACATTTCATTTGATACCAATAGCAGTGAGAAATATCCCGGTGTCATCCGGGTCCACGTTTTGCCCATATCTGGGGATCCGACGTAGGAATCGAAATGAGTACAGCTCTATGTGAAAGCCATGCTCCACGTTTTTATCCATATCTGGGGACTTAACCAAGAAATCATAATAGGTACGGCTCTACATAAGAGTCTTGCTTAACAATTTTCATTTGGTACCCATATCCCGGTGTTATACGGGTCCAGATATTGACCCACATCTTGGGATCCGACCTAGGAATCGTAATGAGTTCATTTCTATATAAAATCCCTGCTCAACACTCTTCATTTAATACCAATACAGCTGGGAAGTTTTCCGGGGCCATTCGGGTCCATGTTTTGACCCAAATAGGGGACCTGACCTAGGAATCATAATGAGTTCATCTCTATATAAAATCCCTGCTAAACGCCTTTCATTTGATACCAAATTCCCTGAGAAATATCCCGGTGTTATCAGGGTCCACGTGTTGACCCACATCTTGGGACCCGACCTAGGAAACGTAATGAGTTATAATAATATAATACAATGGCACTATTATAACTCTGACGAGTTTTATGGCCGAGCTTCTCTCCCAATTCGAGGTGTGCTCCTTTTTGTTTTTCCTACGAATTGGGTGGACCTACAGTTTTATGCCGGCTCCGAACGGCGAATGCATTTTTTGTGAGAAGCTTTTTCATGGCAGAAATACTCTCGGAGGGTATACCGCCCACTGCCGCGGTCACCATTCAAAAACCCAATAATTGGATTTTTACTAATTAGAAAAATTGTTTTGGTGTTTTGCTCGGACCGTGGTTTGAACCCGAAACCTCTGGCAGAGCAGCCTAGCACTCTACCCACTGCACCACAGCGGCCACCGTAATGAGTTAGTCTCTATATAAAACCCCTGCAAAACACCTTTCATTTGATATCTACCAATATCGCTCAGAAGTTTTCCGAGGCCATCAGGGTCCAAATTTTTACCCATATTTAAGAACCCGGCATAGGTATAACAAGTAAAATGCATCTATGTTGGTGTCCTGATCAACACCTTTTATTTGGTACCAATATCGCTCAGAAGTATTCGAGGGTGATCCGGGTCCATGTGTTGACCCATATCTGGAGACCCGGCCTAGGTATCACAAATAATACACATCTATGTCGAAGTACTCATCTTGACCTTTCATTTGATACCAATATCGCTCAGAAGTATTCGAGGGTCATCCGGGTCTAGGAATCAGAACAGGCCCGACGAGAGGGGGGGGGGGGCTGAGGGGGTCAATTGCCCCGGGCCCGGGCTTTAGAGGGCCCGGGAATCTCAAAATGATATCCAAGTTTTTGCTTACAGAAAATAAACGAACAACACCTTTAATCACCTATCGTAGATAGCAATCATTTTAAATTTCAACAAATTTTATAAATCTCTTAAAGTGTCTGCACCCCACTTAAGGAATTGTTGGTTTTTGGCGTCGACTTTGCAGCATAAATTTGAATTCGTTTTCTGTTGCAACAGAAAAATTCGGTATGATGCAAATTCTTATACAGCGATATGGGTATATCCTGGGCGTTTCGGACGGTATGTTCGCACGATTTTTTGAACTTTTGAGGCAGAAATATCGCGAAATATTGTATCGTTTTATGATAAAAGGAAAGATTTAGGCCACAGCTAATGATTGAAGTATGTTAGCGACAGAAATTTAGTTTAATGCCTCTGTTTTAGCCACTTAAACTGCGTTCCGGACGCTACAAAAACACGTCAATTTTTTTTTTTGAGTGGCTAAAACAGAAGCCTGGCATAGCAGGCGAGCACTCTACCCACTGCACCACAGCGGCCATGTATAGATAAATTAAAGTTCGTAACTATATATTCATTGAATTTTGATTTTGAGAATTTGTTCATTTAGTATGGGGGCCCTTAGTTATTTTGACCCCGGGCCCGGATTTTCTCTCGGCGGCCCTGAATCAGAATGAGTATTGTTCTATGTAAATTCCCTGCTCAATACCTTTCATTTGATACCAATATCGTCCAAAAATATTCAGGGGAAAGCCGGGTCCACGTTTTGACCTTGAGGCCTATATCTAGGGAACCGACTTCCGGATTTGAAAAAAATATGCATATAAACCATCTAGGGCAAGGTACTGAGCTTGTGTGTAGATTTGGTCACAATCCCTCCACGTGTTTGGGCGAAAGCCGGCGACAAACAAATAGGCTTGATTTTTATATATATATAGATATAGATAAGGAAATATGCTAAAATTTTAGAAATGTAACATAATTTAATTTATAAGTGGTATGTCGTTAGAAGCGTACTTTAATTATCTTTCGAACGGAGTAGATACGGTTTGAGGGTATTTGTAACTTCAGCGAAAAGAATTTTTGATTGAAGTTGTAACCAAAAAAACTCAAAATTACGTTATCTCAAAACCCTAACCATAAGAAAATTGTTTTGATCTCAGCAGGTTCATACCAGCCCTCCTCTATACCTGAAATTCTTGATATTTTCTCAAATTAATTATTCGTAAACTAGTGTTTTAAATATATAGCTTTGAATATGATAGAAGTAAAATTTAGAATTTCGTGGGGGGTTCAAACACCCAAACCCCTCCCCCCCCTAAATACGGCCTTGCATACATATATCTATACATATATAAATATGCACTCTATACGTACACAAATACTTAACGAGATAAAGACATTATTAAGTGGGGGTTGTTTGCAAAGCAAAGAATTTAAGAAGAAATTTAATTTTCTCACGCAATTTATACATTTTTTTCTTTTACTTTTTTGTCGCCTCGAAGCTTCTTTCAATTGAAGGCTACTGTTTGAAATTGGGGTAAGCTCTCCGTTTTTTTTTTTTTTTGTTTAGTTTAGATTGTGGTAACAATGACACTTAAGTGGCATATAAGTGTCGTTCTTTATTGCTGTTGTTATACTCAGCTGTACTAGTACACAGAGTATTATAGTTTTGATTTCATAACGGTGGATTGTAACAGAATGAAATAATCGAGATAGATATAGACTTATATATATCAAAATTATCAGGGTGAAAAGAGAAATCGATTGAGCCATGTCCGTCCGTCCGTCCGTCCGTCCGTACGCACGATAACTCGCGCAAAAATTGAGATATTTTGATGAAATTTGGAATGCAAGTTGGTATCGAGACTGGGACGGTTGGTATTGAAAATGGGCGAAATCGGACCATGACCACGCCCACTTTTCCTATATAGAAAAAATTGGAAATTTGGTATCTCAGTCACTAATAGAGCTGGAGCGATGAAATTTTACCCACGTATTGAGCTCAGGCCCCTATGAAGAAATCTGATGAAATTTTGGAAAATGGGCGGTGCCACGCCCACTTATTAAGGGTCAAACATGGAAAGTTTTATATGTCATAACTCAGAAACCATTGAAGATATACCGATGAAATTTGGTATGCGTGATTTACTTACTTAGGCAAACATTTTGATGAAAAATTGTTAAAATCGGTTCACGGCCACGCCCACTTTTATATATGTGTATTATAAAGTGACCTAATAAAAACATTTTAAGCGATATCTCTGTCAAATATAAAGATATATCATTGAAATTTTATGGCAGCAGTCCAACTATGGACACAAAACAAAAACCATAAAAATTTTGGAAAATGGGCGGTGCCACGCCCACTTATTAAGGGGCAAACATTGAAAGTTTTACGAGTCATAACTCAGAAACCATTGAAGATATATCGATGAAATTTGGTACGCGTGATATACTTACTTAGGCAAATGTTTGGACTAAAAATTGCCAAAATCGGTTGACAACCACGCCCACTTTTATATATGGGTATAATAAAGTGGCCCAATAAAAACATTTTAAGCTATATCTCTGTCAAATATAGAGATATATCATTGAAATATAATGGCAGGAGTCCAACTGCGGACATAAAACTAAAAACACAAAAATTTTGGAAAATGGGCGTGGCACCGCCTCTTTTTAGAAGCAGGAATATACGAGATTTCTGAGCCCATAACTCGACAAATAAGTGAGATATTATGACGAAACTTGGTGTGTACACTTCTATTACTTGTGGTAATACATGTTCAAAATTTTAGCGAAATCGGTTGACGACCACGCCCACTTTTATATATGGGTATTATAAAGTGGCCTAATAAAAACTTTTTAAGCGATATCTTTGTCAAATATAAAGATAATTCATTGAAATTTTGTGGCATGAGTTCCACAATAGACCGGAAACAAAAAATAGAAAAATTTTGGAAAATGGGCGTGGCACTGCCTCTTTTTAGACAAAGGAATCTACGAGATTTCTGAGCCCATAACTCGGCAAATAATTGAGATATTATCATGAAACTTGGTTTATACACTTTTATAACTTGTGTTAATAGACACGCAGAAATTTATTGAAATCGGTTTATGACCACGCCTACTTTTTAACAAAGATATTTCTGGAACACCCTTTGGGAATTTGTAACAAGACTTCTTTGTAACTAGAAGTCATAAAGGAATGAAATTTTGCACAAAGAATAATATTCATATGCTTAGTTGGATGACTGATAAAATTGTTGAAAATGGGCGTGGGTACGCCCACTTTATGCGGCACTCGCTTTATATAAAATACACCCTATATCGAACAAACGCAAACAAACAATGAAAGCATACAGCTGAGTATCTAATGTTCGATTCCACTCGAACTTAGGCTTCCTTACTTGTTTTTGTTTAGTTTAGATTGTGGTGACAATGACACTTAAGTGGCATATAAGTGTCGTTCTTTATTGCTGTTGTTTTTTTTTATTTTTACTTTGTTGATAATTTTGAACAAAAACAATGTGTGTACTGATGCTGATACGGTTTAGTGAAAGGATGAAGATAAAGAAAAGTTGGAGGATAAGCTTGTTTTCAGTAAAGTTGCTTTTAAAGTGTATCGATTACATGCCAGACATCATTATAGATTTGTTTGTACATACATATGGATCTATGTACATATATCAGCACATAAGTTATATTAGTTTTGACAACAGTTGTGGAAATTTTTGTTATAACACTTTCATGTCATTATCCTTTTGAAGTTGTATCCTTTAGCTGTGATTATGATGAGAATCATTTCACTTGCTTTGTTTCTTTATCAGAAGGTTCTTTTAGTTGTTTTATACATATGTAGTTGATGTCTATAAATGGCTAGCGTAGAACTAAACTGGTCTATCTAACATTTTTTCAGAAATCGAGTTATGTACATTTTTGAACTTGAAAATCATAAATTTATCCGTGCAAAATTGATGTAGGTCTTATTTCTGCACCAAAGTGTCCAAACGATAAAAATGTCACTTTAGAATTCACGTCCTTTTGTCATTTCAAGAAATTCTAAAGTGGTCCATAAGCATAGACTACCATAGACCAGTATGATCTTACACCAGATGAGTGGATGGAATTGTTTAAAAATTGTAGAAAGCATGTTCCTCTTGATGTTAATAATATGGTGGGGAAATTTATGTCATTTGACGAACTACGGCCAATGTTCAGGGACTACCAGAGTATAGTAGACGACGGTGCAAAAGTTTCCCAAATGCGAAAGGCAAAATTTGTCAAGGGTGAATCTGTGATGCAGTTTAATGATGATTATTGTGAAACATATAAATCCGTCGATATAAAGAAATCTAGCGTGAACCTACATGATTTCATAGAGTTCTTGCAAAATTTTACACCAGATCAGGGCAGCGACATACGCGTTTTGAAATTCAAAAAAATGCAGGACATAAAAATAATGTTGAAATTTGTACCACCGATTAATCACTCCTTTTACCTGTCTCTCCACATGTAAACCGCAGAGATGAAACAGAAAACAATCCAGCTTTTCTACCAGCCCCCCGTGGAGAAAACTAGGTTACTGTTACTTTGAATGCAGAGGTGATCATTTACGAACATGTGTATGTTATTTTTGTAATTAAAGTATGTACTTTCTTTCACATATTTTTTGTTTTATTCATATAATTTTCAATTTGTAGTTCAAACTTTCTTAAAAATTAAAAATTCTAAAGTGGTCTATGTAACAAGTTTTCTTGTAACATATGTATATAAAAAACGTTTCTATAATAATTTTTTTTAATGCAGAATGTTAAGTTAACTATTAAGCTAACATAATAATTTACAATATTCACTAAACATACATCAACAATCGCAGACCGCATTAAAACGCGTTTCATCTGTTTTCTCCAATTTTGTATTTTGTTAGATAGACCAGTTTAGTTCTACGCTAGCCAAATGTCATTGCGTTCCTTTTTAAAAAGGATAATAGAATACTGAAACATTCTATAGCAACCTTGTACTTAGTTTAGTTGCTAACTCGTTCTCATAAATCCCAGAGTATCTAGAGTAGACCGCACTTTGAATCATGTGAGTAAATGAGAAACAACACACACATCTTAAATAATAGAGCGCAAATGGTTCTGCATTCTTCCACATGCTTAATCTCTGTAATAATTTTGCCTCTTGCCCGCGGGCAGACTAGCTGTTTGCGATTCACACGTATACTCACCGATTGTCACTAATACAGACAAATAAAGAGCGTAAAACGAGCGCTTACGATGGGACCAGGCGATCGTCGCTTAGCAAAAAGAATTAATTTGCCTTCGACTGTTGTGAAAGCAAGTGGTCGTCGCTTGAAATTCTTTTGTTTTTTTTGCAGAAGCCAGACAACAAACAAAACTATCAAGAGTTTGCATATAACATACATACGTATGTATTTGTATACGTACATATATATAATACTTCTATATTGCTAGTATTCACTTGTTTTGTTCGTCAAACATCACAGTAACGATATACTGTAAGAAAGGGAAGCAAGATTCCATGGGCGCCGTTAAACTTTTGTTTCCAAAAACAAGGGGAACCACAGAAAAATGTTGATACTATGAAATAGGTATTTTATTTAACAAAGATAAGTCCGAATTTTATTAATTTGTACATATGTATGTACATATATATGTGTATACTTACCCAAGAAACATTTTAGTTGGAAATTGATTTGAGGTCGAATGGATATTCAACTCGTTTCCCAATTTCAAATTAGATTCAAATGAAAAAATATTACTTACTAATAATTTTACTTGTGCATATTGGGTATACATACATGAATAAAATGAAATAAAAATGAAATTCCAAAGAGCGTTCATTGGACGTTCACGAGCATGTAGGTATGCACGTTATTTGGTTGTGAAATACGTTGAAATAATAAATACATTATTTTGTTTTCGAAAGATTGGCATTTCATTGTTTAATCTACTGCTTTGTGTTTTTATAACGATCATGAAAATTTTATATGAAGGGAATAACGACCCCTTTTAAACCCCCTTCTGTTTTTTTTTTGTAATGCTACTACAATTTTACAAATGTGTATGTGACATATATTCACATACACGACTTTTGCTTGTGTTGACGCATGCGCACAAATTACATATGCAGTCAGAACCGAGTTCATGAATAGCGTAACTGAAACACATTGATTAGATAGATTGTTAGCAATATAGAAGTATTACATATATGTATACGTACGTTGTTTCATAATTTCGCAAGGCGTGCGCAGCATGACCCTGCTCACTCAACATCTGCATGCAGACTGATTATTGTTTGTCGTTTTCCACTTTGGCCTACAGTAGCGCAAATACACACTAATTTTCGGAGATTGTTTGAATGTGTTTGTGTGCGCATCCCTGTCCTAGAACCATTCATGTAAGCTAAGCGGTAACGGCATATGAGTGTTTCGCTTTAAGGTCCCCACAAACAGGAGCGATACGATACAGCCCACACAGCAAAATCGTGTAGAACGCGATACGATTTGCATATGTGGGCTGTATCGTATCGCTTCTGTTTGTGGGGACCTTTATGCCCTGAAGATGATGATTTATTAAGAGAAATATTCCATAAGATACACACTTCAGCATTCGGCATGATTTTCCAACTTTCTGTCTTATTTAAAACAAAAAAAAAAAAACCAGGGTTTGAATTGCTGACTGCGAAATAGTCAAAGCAAGGAAAAAACGACTATCGCATTGCAGTCGATAGTCGTTTTTTCTCCACAAGGACTATGACTTCGCATTGACTACGCACAATGCGGCAGTCACATGAATATGAGATAGTCGTTGAGGCGAAATACGACTATCGACTGTCGCTGCGACTGCGACGATGCCACAGTCATAGTCATAGTCAATAGTTGTTTTTTCAAAAAACGACTGAAACAGGAGTGCCGTTCAGAGTTTTTGCCATGCATACAAGATTTAGTGAAATAAAATAAAGTCAGATAATACGCAAATTTCCTCATGCTTAACGCAATTTATTTATTTTTTTGAGTTATGATACTGTTGAAGTACACAGTCATTGCAGCTAGTCATTTCAGTCGTTGTGTTTGACTATGACTAGGCATTGACTATGAGAAAACAACTGTGACTGTCGGCTGCCGACTGGCACATGTGATAGTCGGCAGTTAAGTCGTTTGGTTCCATTCGCGTAGTTGTTTGTTTCATATTCATGTCGACTGGCACATGTGGTAGTCGGTAGTCGAAGTCGTTTTCATTTCATTGCAGTTGTTTCAGTTATTGCAAACCCTGAAAAAAACAACAAGAAACAAGAAAAAAATAGGAAAAAAAAAATTAGCCTTAATCTTGGAAATTTCCGCTTTGCGAAAAAAAATATTTATGTACTTCATCCTTCCCATTTTGCGGCGCCACAAAATTTTTTTCAGCTGAATTGAAAATATAGAAAAAAACACAAATACATACAGTTTGTCAATTAATTCTTTGCAAAATGAAAACAGTTCAGAAATTTGTTTTCATACTGGTATTTGGTCAACTAAGCTTAACTTTTTAATTTTTTTTAAATGCTAATATTAAGCTAAATATGTTTACAACATTTAGAACCAAAAAGATCCAAAACTTAAAGCATAGAAAGAACAGAAAAAACAAAAGTTCAAAAAATTATAAAAAACATTTTGTCAATTAATTCTTTGCAATTTTTTCATATGTGACAGAAACTGAAAAAAAAGCAGACCGGATCGTTGAAATTTTCGTGTGACGGCCACTAGCCTCAACCACACATTGTAGACGAAGGGTTATGGAATAAATCAAGTCCTTCAGCCCATAAATTTAGCGTATTTTATGCCATTCTTCCTGAATGGCATTAATTACAACATTTTTCGCTAGTAGACCTTGGTTTTCTGCCTCGTTATTTCAAGAAAGGCCAAAATTTTTTGATTGGGTTTAAGCTAGGACTTTGGGCAGGTGCATAAATTGTTTTGGTGTAATTATGCAGTACCAAAGTCCTGCACAGGAACGATTTATATTTAGGATCGTTGTTCAGGTACAGCTTTTACTTGAATTTATTGGCGCTTTTTGGTTAAAAAATGCAATTTTGCATTGCGATTCTCGACTACTCGTGTCAAGCTAAAACTCCTTCGTCATCAGGTCATTAAAAATCCGCAGTCCGCCTTCACCCTTTTGAGAATAACGAACTCGACATTATTGCAGTCAATTTTCGAAACATCACATCTGGTCTAATATTCTTCTTGCACAGCGCTGTGCAAAAAAAATTGGTGTTCTTTTTCGGGATGAAACAAAAATACGCACGATGCATCGCGATGGACACAGAAAAAATTCGAGAACGACCAACACAGCTCTGCTACAGAAGAATATTAGACAAAATCTGATGTTTCGAAAATTGTGTGCTATAATGTCGAGTTCGTTATTCTCAAAAGGGTGAAGGCGGACTGCGGATTTTTAATGACCTGATGACGAAGGAGTTTTAGCTTGACACGAGTAGTCGAGAATCGCAATGCAAAATTGCATTTTTTAACCAAAAAGCGCCAATAAATTCAAGTAAAAGCTGTACCTGAACAACGATCCTAAATATAAATCGTTCCTGTGCAGGACTTTGGTACTGCATAATTACACCAAAACAATTTATGCACCTGCCCAAAGTCCTAGCTTAAACCCAATCAAAAAATTTTGGCCTTTCTTGAAATAACGAGGCAGAAAACCAAGGTCTACTAGCGAAAAATGTTGTAATTAATGCCATTCAGGAAGAATGGCATAAAATACGCTAAATTTATGGGCTGAAGGACTTGATTTATTCCATAACCCTTCGTCTACAATGTGTGGTTGAGGCTAGTGGCCGTCACACGAAAATTTCAACGATCCGGTCTGCTTTTTTTCAGTTTCTGTCACATATGAAAAAATTGCAAAGAATTAATTGACAAAATGTTTTTTATAATTTTTTGAACTTTTGTTTTTTCTGTTCTTTCTATGCTTTAAGTTTTGGATCTTTTTGGTCCTAAATGTTGTAAACATATTTAACTTAATATTAGCATTTAAAAAAAAATTAGAAAGTTAAGCTTAGTTGACCAAATACCAGTATGAAAACAAATTTCAGAACTGTTTTCATTTTGCAAAGAATTAATTGACAAACTGTAAATAATGCCCAATAAATTTCCAAATAAAAAAAGTGCTTAGTAATGATTTGTCAAAATCAATCAGAAACGATTAGTCAAGAATTTGTTAAGTAATGATGAATGAGCATATTATTGAATTGAAGAGGTGGTTTGAATGATGGGGCTGAATTAAATGAAACGTTTAAGATTAATGCATTTAATTTCACTTCATCGAAATGCATGCCACGTAATAATTGAATTAATGTAAGCAATGCAATTGAAAAAGTGCATAATTTTTTTTTTATCATTTTCCATTTTAGTTTTGTTTTTTTCTATAGATGTTTGCCGTTGCAAAAAAAAGAACGCTTAATTATGCGCTATTTTTGGAATTTTACAGCCAATTAATTACAAAACGTTTTGCGCTAATTGATCAAAGATATGAAAGGATTGGAATGCAATAGATATTTTTTTGTTTTATGATAGCAAATTACCTAACAAATGGCTTATGATGTGAGAATGCCGTAAAGCAATGGTCAGCATTTTAACACATACAAAGAACTTGTTAAGTGAGGGTGTGTAAGTACACTCAGGGAAAAAAAATTATAAAAACTTATGAAAACGTGCTCAAAATGGGCAAAAACGTATTTAAAAATGATGTAAATACCAACATTTTTATTTTAAAAATGTCCATTGTAAAATTTTTAAATCAAGAAAAAACATTTTAAATTTAAAAATGTTTATTTTTATTTTAAGCACTATGAGAAAAAAAACGCTGCAGTGTTCTCTATATCATTTTCTCTTACGGATTCGAAATTGTATCCAATGGCATTCTCTTCATCTTCTCTCAATCCGAGTCCCAACTACAAATATATAGCCTCCGCTTGTTCTCCTCTTCGAACCATGATATCAACCTGAAATTCAATCCAACGCCATCACATAGTGGAACATTAAATATTATATTGAACTGTAGTAACCTATTTACACTTCCCATTTCCTAAAAAAGAATCCATGAATTATATGAATCATTGTAAAAACAAAATTAAAAAAAATCGATTCTCATTATTTATTGTTTTTGCTGGATTTCTCACAAAAAAATATTTTCTCACAAAAAAATTTGGAACAAAGAGCGAGTTTTTGAATCAACATTCATTTTCATTTTTAATTTAAGTATGTTTCTTTTTAAATCCAAAATGCATTTCTACTTAAAAAATTTCATTCTTAATTCAAAAATTTCATTTTTAATTTAAAAATTTTCGTTGTTAAAATAAAAATGGTTTCGTTTAAAACGTGCATTATGAAAACAAAAATTTTATTTTTGATTTTAAAATACTGTTTTTCCCCTGAGTGTAGTGACAGCAACCCTACAGCTAATATAAGGGGCAGTCCCGAAAAACGACAGTCTAGAACTAGAGAGTTCACAATTAGCTCAGAACTGGTTCATAAGGGATGCAGAGTGGGATAGTTTATTATTGCGACTTTATGAAAAATTTATGTTTACAGCTATGTATTACTTGAAAGTTGAGAAACACAAATATTGCACTTTAAAATAATTCCCCCCTTTATTGTATTTTGCTCGGTGCTATCGAATGTAGCTTGGCTAAAAGGACGTACATAAAACCAAAGTAATATTACTTGGCAGTTGTAGGTAGGGGATAATTCCACCTTTTGTACGGTTAAGTTTCAAAAAATTGGTATTTGATTATATAATGCCGCATTTATTTTCAGTATGTTAAGAGTTCTGCCGACTGAGGATTATTTTTGTAAAGCGCAGCCAAAGACTGACCATTTTTGAGCTAGTCCTGACGTACTTCGTTGATTTCTGAACTATTCCAGGACTGTCCATTAGAGCGTATCGCGAAAAAAAAGTTCGCCGTACGCCCCCCCATATGTTTTCTTTATAGGAGTCTCTTCAGAAAAAATCTTTGTAAAATAAACCTAAAAGACCACAGGAAGCGGAAAACTTATATTCCTCGAAATGTTAAATGTGTTTTATTTCCGGTTGTACTGCATCGATCGAAATACTTATTTTGCAAAAGATTAATGTTTTTTGACGACGTTTAATGTGCCGACAAAAAAAAGTTACATTAAGGTAGTATAAATTAAGTACTGGGTGAAAGTGACCCCAATGGCGCCCATAGGGTTAATACAATTATAAAGTAGAAACCCTCCTCTCAAGCCAAAGAGATTGGTGTACCAAACTTAGGGATCGGACCATAAATATCGAAGATATGAAAAAAATGAATTTAAGCGACATCTAGCGGCGTTCAAAAAAAAAATAAAAAATATTCCAGAAATGTTTTCGAAAAAGAAATCATAGCGGGGGGAATACGGTGGACTTTTTTTTTTGGTCCATATAAGGCGAGACGTTCTACTGTCCATATACTTAGAAAGTAGTTTAGAACGCCTTCCGAAGTTTTGCAGAGGGAAATAATTGCCACTTCGTAGGGCATCGCGTTGTTACAAAAAGACGGTTGAAGGCATTGCGTTGGGATATAACGAGAACCAACCGTGTTTCTTTTTGCACTAGTTCTGCACCAGCCTGGAACCAGCACGATTTGCTGGCGGAAACTTAGTACTCATTATGCGGGCGTTTCACATATACTAAGTTAGTACCTGCGTGTGAGTTGCATAAGTACTCAAAGAGCGCTTACGGGCTATATGTCACCAATTACCACCCAATTGGCAAAGTATGAGCTTCTTTCTTCCTTGCTATATAAAACAATCTAAACGTATCTTCAGTTGAATCAACGATATTTTGAATGTCTTTAAACATTAAATTTAACTAAAAAATCTTCCCTTTACTGCATCATACTCAAACTATTACCAGGAATTTTATCAACGACCACACAAAAAATTTAAAAGGGTAGAAAAGCTCCCACGCTCATTAAAAACGAAAAATCAAGAAATCACTTTAACTCACTTATGTACGTATGTATGTATGTATTTACTTTCTGTATTCAATTTCAAATACTAACCAACCCCCTACATTTCTGTTTAATTTTTTTTCACGCAACTTTGATTTCCAGTTTCAGATAGTTTAATGTAATTGAAATTGAATAGTTTTAGCAATTTTCGCTTTTCCTTTTATCTTCACTCAGTGCCGTTCCTTTTTAAGAAAGCCGTTAAAGCCATTCAATAATAACCTTTCAGTTGAATCGAATGACATTTGCTAGAGAAACAACATCAAGAGAGCGTTGTTGTCTACTTATTTGTCGATGTTGTTATGTCACACGTCGCCAAAGTTGATACGTTTGATTTTTTGCTTTTTAAAAGCGATTGTAAGCGCTTCATTAGCGCTGATACAAAAATCAGTTTATGTTGCATTAATTTCAGATGGAAGCGTGCACTTGGTGTGGTTGTGAAACTGAGTATATGTACGTGCGTAATTGGAGGTAAAAAGCAATCAATAAAGATAATTGATGTGTATTGACGTGGTCAAGTTGTCAATGCAAGTCGTTATGACAGTGCGTCTTTTTCGAAGCAAAGCTAAAATGGCTTTAGAATTAGAATGCGCTTCCTGCAGTGCAGTTTGGATGCAAAAGAGTAGAAAGGAAAAGTAGAAAACGAGGTTTTTTGGTTCATGTTATTCTTCCACTATTAGCCAAGGTTCCTACATACTTCTAAATTTTAAGGGAAACTTCTTCATTGCTACTCTTTGGGTGTAATTTATTTAGATCCATTCGACATTACGACATTCCCTATGACGCTTTGCAGAATGGAACGAAATAAATGAAAACAAGCAAGCAACAACAAACACATTTATTTTGCAAATAAAAATAATCTGCACTCTCTATTTATTTATTTTTTTTTTTAAATGAGCAAATGGGTGCTAAAAGTTTTTCATCACGTTTGATTGATGACTGACAGTTAGACTAATAGACGTTACTTGTTTTTTACATATACATCAAATCAATATAGTAGCTAATTTGCATATAACTACACTAAGCTGGGGCGATTTACTAATCTTTATCGTGCCATTGAATTTCGTATTCCTCTGATATTTCTGAGTAGAAAACTCTTCCACGACAATTGTCTAAAATTAATTTTGATGTTTCAGTAGTACTCTATGGCGTATGAGTAACCTTGAGTTTTCTCAGAGTTGAATACAGTAAAAGAAAAAAAAAATTACAAATATCATAAGTATGCGTTTTGGGGTATAACTCTTCAATTTTAGCAGCTAAAATTCTAAAAATTGTTATTTGAAGCCTTTATTGTACACAAAGCATTTTCAGCAAAAATCATCGATATCGGATGACTATAACATAGAGATTCCATACCAAGATTTTGGCTAAAGAAAAATAGAGTGCATTCTAGTTCTCCTATACCGGAGGATAGACTATAATTTTAAAATATTGAACTTGGGACCTCACAAATCACGCTTGGTTCAAACTTCCACTCCCGAAAGGGGTACTGATGAGAAAAGTTTAAGCCCTTTTCGAAATAGCTATATACCCCAGCTTCGCTGTTAGTAGTTTTCAGCTAATTTTCCACGTACCCAAAATCAAATTAAAAATTGATAAAAAATAAAATTTCGTGCTAGCCACTAAAAAATTGCATTTAATACATGATTTCATATTTGGATTTTGCATACAATTTTAGTTGACCTCGATGTGCATTGTGTACTGGTTAATTTTTGCCGATTTTTGTACATTTTTGATTTTCAAAAATCCTTCTGGATCTATAAAAACCAAATTGCTGAATATCTAAATTACTTTTATTAATATATCTAGATTACTTTTAGACAAATTGTCGTGGAAGAGTTTTCTACTCAGAAAACTGAGAAGAGTCCCAATTTCGATGGCACGACATCGATTAATTTCCCTCCATACAAATCTCTCCAGCCTAATCTACATACATACATATATATGTGAAATTTCTATACGCTTGTTTGCATTTAAGCAGAACGAATTTTTGCTAATATTAGAATGGTAATTAGAAATAAATTTAATGAAGATTGCGTTTGAAATTGATATACTTGAGATGCAGATTTGGTTTTGTTGAGTATCCGCCGTGGCACATTGAATAAGGAGCTGGTATCAGTTGCAGGAGTGTGTAATGGAAAATCTAATTTCAGACCAAATGTATGTATGTAGGTACATATGTATATGCATTTGTTACTGTTATAATAACCATTTTGAATTGATTTTTATATATAAATATATCGCCGTTTAAACTTCATAACCGCCTAAGTGAGACTTTCATAATCGTCTAACCGAAATTTGTGTCAAAAATTAAAATATAATTTCTGCCGCCTAACTCTACGACATCAGAGCAGAAAAGGACATTAGAAGGAAATATAGAGCTTTCCGAGCTTCCCAAAGACCAAGTTTATGGTAGGGATCGATAGAGATGGGCGTGGCGAGCTAAAGTTTGGCAAATCTCGATTTTCATAACCGCCTGAAATTTTCACTTAATTAGCCGACGATATATATGTATGCAAAGGTTTTGCATTTGCTGGGCTCTAAATAACTTAAGTAAGTTAAACCATATTGGGAATTGAAGAGATTGCAAAGTTGAAAAAATTTGAAAAAACTAGATTTGAATTCTGTTTTATCATTTCATTCTCACGTTTTTCTGTCCCTATCCCATCTACATGTATGTATGTTGGCCCGCATATCATCTAATTGGCCCATAATCGACTTATTGGTTTAACCTTTGATCTCTGTGTTTATATTATTATGTAAATGTCTACGCCAATCTTCAATTTATGAGTCGATCTATGCATACAAATCTACGCATTTTTTTTTGCCGGATTTGTCGACTTTCCATGCAGCTTTTATATTTTGTTTGTTTTTTTTTTTTTGTTTTTATTAACAGATATCTTATTTAAAACACATCGACCCCTTTGTGCGACTTTATCGTAACGGACAAAAGCAAATTTTACAGGAGAGCATTTTTTTCGTTTTTTTACTACTTTTTATTGGAATTTTGACACGAAATTGAACAAGTGATTAGGTAATTAATTTATATACTGAACCTGATAATTTTTTTCTTGAAAAAATGTGCAGTTTGCGAAAAAATCATAATTTTGTCCCTTACGATAATTTTCGCTCTCAATTTTTTATGAGTTTGTTTGAATAAATGTCCCTTACGATAATATTTAAAAAAAGAGTTTGTATGAAAAATTCAAATGTTTTATTCCATACTTTTGTGTTTTTAATGATGGGATAATGGTAATATAGTGAGTATTGTACTCGTCTTCCATTCTAAAGTTTCCATGTTCGATTTCCGGCAGACCAGGGACCGATATATTGGGAAAATTGGTTTTTATAATATGTAAGATTGTTGGAAATTTGGTAAATAGGTAGATTATTTCCTGCATTGTGACGGAGCAATGGAACGAGTGTGGGGAGTAAGAGAAAGGGGAGAGCTAAATGAGCAGGGAGAAGGAGAGGTAAATCGAAATATAAACTTCTACATTATTCCGATAAATCAATGATTGGACAGAGCAAAATCTGTCGGCGTTTCTAGTCTACAATATAAAACTACGCATCGAACGCGAATTTGAACCAGCGACTCCCAATCAGTAAATGTCACAAAACCCTCCAAAAACAAATTACATTAGCAGATGCCGTTTAAAGACGCCACAAGAACAGATAATAATATTGCTTTTTTTTCTAAATAAGTAAGTATTTTTAATAGCTAGTTTTCATTATTTTACATGCAAGTGGGGCATTCTATTATTTCCATAAATTACTAGAACCTGGGTGGTCGAGCTCAGACATAATTCTTTGCCTTAGAAAGTATTCTATTTCCCCGTATAGAAATATACAAATATTTAATCAAGTAAATGAGCCAAAAATAGATGTATAAAATTTAATTCAACTCAGTCAAACAGTTTTCGCGATAGTTTACAAAGGAATTAATGAAATTAAACATCTTTGCTGTAGCTACGAGCTACAGGTAAAGTTTACGCGTAAACGTAAATGACCTTTGTGTTAGTGCACTGCTGCGTCCGTGTGAATCGCTTGGCACTGTCAGTGGTAGGTAGGTAGATAGACATGTACTTACAAATGCTTGCATGCATAGCCGTGAAAATGCAAATATCAACAACAACAGCAACGAAGCGAAGTGAAGTTGTTGTTGTTTTCTGCAACAATGCGACAAATAGGCAAAATAAAAACGACCAACCTGTTAGAACATGTATGCAAATGTATGGATATGCACACCTACATCTACCTATCTAATTTTCTATGCAATATTGGTATCAAATGAAAGGTTTTGAGCAGGACTTCGATATGAAGCTCTTTTCGTTGTGACCCCTAGGCCGGGTCTCCAGATATGGGTCAAAAGGAGGACCCGGATGATCCTTGAATATTTCTGAGCAATATAGGTATCAAATGAAAGGTTTTGAGCAGGACTTCGATATGAAGCTCTTTTATTTTATACATACAAATATACATTCAAGAAAAACTCGTTTAAGGTTATAAGATAATCCAAACATAATCATGGTACCATGGCTACATTACGCTTACAATCCCCTTCATATTCTATTTTAAGTTTCAGAATAAATAGTACATAAAATTACTTGCTAGCTATATTCAAAATATTTTTTATATGGGCGATACGATAAATTCGAGCTCAAGAAAAAAGTGTGGATTGTCCCTTACGATAAAAAATAAAGCCAATTTTTGGCACAACTATAAGGATTTCAGCTATATTATTTTGCCAGGTGATGCGCTGACAGATGTAGATTAAGCTTGCATCAAAAAGTGAAATTCCAGAAAATGACCGTTACGATAAAATCGCGCAAAGGGGTCGACATATTGGCTGTTTTTTTTTTGTATTTATTTTTAATTAATTTCTGTTTTTATAGCATGTATGTATGTATGTATATTTAATAGTATTATGCCGAAAATAGCCCACAGAACCATAAAAAAATTCTTTAAGCATACGCTTCTTCTAGGGCGATGACGAGCGCATTTTAATATCTTCTGCGCTTTTTGTTATTATGAAAATTTAATAACGATTATAGTATGTACATATTTTTTTTTGCATACGCATGTACATGATACATACATAGTCGTATATACATGTGTATATACCAAGCAGGCACAGAGAAACTGTCAACTTGACAAGGGATCGTGAATTATGCATGAAATAATGATTAGATGAAAATGCATTCATTGTGAATATTATGAATATACATATATCGCACATTTTTTGCAATAGGGATTTAACTAAAAAAAAATTTTTTTTTTGGGAAAACGCAAATAAAGTTTTATAATTTCAAATAGTTTCCTTCTACGGCAAACTGCAAAATCAATTTTATTTCCGCCATTCTTATCTTTTTGAGTATTTTATAAGACTAGACCCAAAGGCACTACCCAGTTATTGAAATATATGGCAAAATCCCAGAAATCGAAAATTTCGAGTTAAATCCCTATTGCATAAAACGGGAGATATGTACATACATATCGCACGTTTTATGCAATAGGGATTTAACTCAAAAAAATTTTTTTTTCGGGAAAACGCAAATAAACTTTTATAATTTCAAATAGTTTCCTTCTACGGCAAACTACAAAATCAATTTTATTTCCGCCATTTTTATCTATGCGGGTAGAAAAGAGAGGATCGCACAATACCATCCAACTAACGCATTTCTATCATTTGGAAAAATATGAAAACGTCCGTCAAGAAGCTACATATTTGATTCCTAATAGTGAAGCTTGCGAGCTAGAAGTTTGCAATCAATGAGTAAGTGTAGTAAGTACTATCTCCATTGCAAGATCAAAATGAATGATGACTCGGCCTGCTTTAGTATTTTTATTTTGGCGCTTATACTTTTCAACCGGTTAAGCGTCTATGAAGAAGAAGCTTTGTTTAATTTCTCGAGGCATTGTTATATAATAATATACACAACTTTTTAGGTACATAAAAAATGTATGTGAAGATGAAGATTTAATGACAGCACAGATGTGAAACCACAACAATGTATTGCTATATTTAGCATTGACAAAAACCAAGGACATTTTTTTTTTTTTTTTTTTTTTTGAAATGATAAGCTTTTATGAAGAGACTAACTATTTCGTCCTCTTAGGAGACGTCACTTTTTAATGAATTTCTATCAATCAAATAAACGAAAAAAAGACAAATTGCGTAATTACTTAAGTAAATAATGAGATTTCAGATTAGTATGCTAAGGAAACAGTGGCTTATGCTATGCTTTTTACAAACTATCTATGTATGTTGCCAGCAGAGCTCAATGTCCAGCGATATTAATTCAGCAGGAAGCACAAAATTCAATACTAAAACAGAAATAAATTATTGATCAAAAAAATTGGCAACTAAAAAAAAACTACAAATAAATTTTAAGTAAAGGTTAAAAGTTAAAATAAACTAAATTATAAACAGAACTAAATACATATACATATGTACATTAGGACGGAGCGATTTACTAAACTACTAAAGTGCTATTGTACTTTGTTTACAATAAAATAAAATACAAAATTTCATAATTGTAGCTGCATAAATTGGGGAGTTAAGGCGGATTCATCGTTCGAGTTCAGAACTTTTCTGCCAAGTGGTTGTTGTTGTGTTTTCGGAGTGTGAGAGGAATTCCGAAAAGTTCTGAACTTTTTTTATGAGTTAACACAAATTCAACTTGAGTTCTGAGCTCGAACGATGAATCCGTCTATATACCCCAAAACGTAGAATTATTTAGGGGATTCACAACTTGTCGTATTGCGTCATATCGTCATAAGTCATAATATTTTGTTGTTGCATTCTATGCTATATGTGTACTAACTACGAAATTTGGAATTTGGATCATTTATTGTACACAAAGTACTTTCAACGAAAATCATCGATATCGGATGACTATAACATAGAGATCCCATACTATGATTTTGGGCTTAAGAAAAGAGAGCATTCTAGTTCTCCTATATCGGAAGATAATTTATAACTTTAAAATATTTTCACTATATTGAATTCACTTATTATTAAGAAAATAAATTATAAAGAGAACTAAGAAAATTTAAGATATATTATACACAGCAAGAGATAATTACAATAATAAGCGATTTTAAGCATTTAGTCTCCAAAATCGGAAATCAGGCTCGAAAATGACTTATCGGATCTTAATTCGGATATCATACCTGTATTCAGCATAAAATTCCGATTCAATTTGATGTGAATATTGGCCTGCTTAATTTTTTTTTCGATTTTTGTTAGAGCTCTAGATACCCGGGTATCGAACAAATCGAATTGATCGTTTTTGTTTGAAGCCCGTTTGTTGTTCAAATGCCCGTACAAACATTCGAGCATTCGAGCTTACAAACAAAAAAATGTGTATCGAAAAAACAAAAATAAAAACAACTACATATGAAGAAGAAAAAAAATAATAAACAAAAGAAAAAAACAAACTTCAAAATGCCAGAATTGTTCAAATGCCCGTACAAACATACGGGTAATAAACAAACAAATGACTGTTCGAGCATTTGAACAACATTTGTTCGGGCTACTCGAAAATGTTCAAAAAAAATCTGGAGCTCTAATTTTTGTCCATTTTCTGATTTTAAAAAATCCTTCTGGATCCATAAAAACCAAATTCCGGAACAACAAAATTTATTTTAGATAGATGTCATGGAGCAGTTTTCTACTTAGAAAAAAATCCCAATTTCGATGGCGCGATATCGATTAATTTCACTCCATACAAATCGCCGCGGCCTTATGTACGTACATATGTATGTGTCATGGTATGTAACTAGCTGCTGTGTATGCGGTGCAACGAAAGTTCATTTAGCTTAATCGCGCACAATTTCAACTTGATTGCATTCAGCAAGAATAATGAAAAGCAATTCAGCAAATCATTTAATTTTTGTTCACTTACCCTTTTCGCTATCTAAATATTTAAATTCTTCGTTCAAAGTTTTTCTGCGCTAACTTTCACTGCACAAATAAACAATTAGCTCTTAGTTTTCTTCTGTTTGTTTGTTTCTTTTCAAAACTTAACTCCTCCCCCGTTTATTTTCATTCAAACTTTTACAATTAAATCGCCAAATTTCGCCAATTTTCAAATGAAGCAAGTCAAAACCGTAAAGGGTTAGTTTTGATAAGGGCTAGAAGTTCTAGTCTACAACAAACACACAAAAAGTAATTTGACTGTTTTATTGTTATACATATTTCAATTAAAACGATATGCTTTACTTTTGCTTTTTTAATCTTTAATTTATTTTAGTTTCTTCTTTTCTCTTCTTTTCATTAACTAACTACAATGCTAAGTTTGTTTTAGTATGTATTGTTTATTGTTCTAAGTTTTTTGAACTTTTAAGGTTTTGTTTAAATTTTTTTAATAGATGCATTGTTCTATTCACAACATAATAAACACAGCACAGCGAATGATTGTTTTGCGCGCGAAATTGTGATATCAAACCAGATTCTCACTCACACCCACCAGTCACGAACAATCGCTACAGTAGCCGGGCGTTTATTTTTTTAGTTTATTATAATAATTAGGTAATTGTCATTAAAATGATTAATTTATTATTTTCAGCGGCAAATCGGCACGGTTAAACTTTAGCTTTTATTCTCAACTAAATTTATTTGAAAATACCGCATAGCCGTTAAATACAACCACACACAATGAATTTGAAATAAGAACTGAATGTGAAGAAGACATTTCATGCATGCATATTTCGCACCAGACAAACATACATACCTACTAGATAGAACAGCTGATGAGAGAAGATTTAAAACACACATACACACACACGTTGAAGTTGCGAATTCCGAAAGAAGTCAAAATCCGCCCGGACGGTTGGAAGTGGGTGGTGCTGATGTTAGTGGATTATATGTAGCGCAATAAAATAATGTGGGTGGCATGCCTATGCTGTTGATTAACAGCGGCAAAGCTTTTCGACTTACAAGAAATGTCTCATGCTACAGCACTGACATGCTCACAATGTGAAAGCAGGCCAGAGAAAACATACCCAGCAAGCAAAATTAGTTTAAATAAAGTTTTTTTTAAGCTTATAATTATAAACATTAAGCTTACAAAATGTTGATTTTTTGTTTACAAAAGACTTCAAAGTAAGCGTATTATAAATGAAATTAGACCTTGGTTGTAAATGTTCGAATATAAATTTATAAAAAATATTTAAGAGGAAGTTTTTTATAAGCATAAGAATATAAACTAATTGTAAATGTTTGAATGAAACCTTTTATAAGCTTTCGAATGTAAGCTTATTGTAAATGTTCTAAAAAGGCTTTTAATAAGCTTTTTAATGTAAGCTTACTGTAAACGTTCCAAATAAACCTTTTTTGAGCTTACCAATCTAAACCTTTTCCAAATTAAAACAAAGCACGTCCTGCCGCTATACGTAGTAGCCTAAACAAAAGCAACATTAAGACCATCTTGTCGTCGTACTTTCGTCAAAATTAATGTAAAAATTAAATTGTCCTTATGTATAACCCCGAGATGTGCTACCTATAATTAAGCTTATTACCCTTTCTCTTTTCCCTTTTCTTGTTTTTCCTTTTTCTTTTCTTATCTCTTCTCTTCACTCTACTTTATTTTACTTTTCTCCTCCTGCCTTTGCCATCTCTACCTTCTTTATCTACCTACATATATCTTCAGCTATTTGTTACTAGTATTAATTAGTTTTAAGTTATTGTTAAGTAATTGATTATATTATTGTCCAGATTGTTACTGTTGTACAAAAAAAGACGTTTGTTCTTAATGTACTAATGATATATGTTTAATAAATATGAAACAGTATTTTAATAATTTATTTTGACGATATTTTGAACTCGTGGTAGCACATACATATGTACATTTGTACACACGTATTAAAAATAGTACAACAATAAAATCATAAATGTATTAGCTAAATTAAACATGAAACACAAAACACGTGCATCAGATTTTAACTTCATACGATTGTTGGCAAATTGGAAAAATGCTTTTGAAGCAGCTACATAATCTGTTTCATTCCCACCGTTCTCATGTACAAACGTTTCTGAAAAGAATATAAGAAAAATTTGAATTACGTGTGTATGTACATATGTATATACGTATGTAAGTATATGCACCCAAAGTATATAAGTTTTGCCATAGCATGCAGTTGTATGTACATATAGAGTTTATTATTGAGTGATTTTATATCGTCGCCCGGAAAAATTAATGTCGTATGCTGCATTTGAAGACTTTTGGGAAAACAGGTTTGAAGTTTGGAATTGTATTTATCCAAAACTTCTGATTAGTTTTTCTCCAAAGTCTGGCAGAATACTGCTAGGTCACAGAATTCTTAAATTATTTTAATTTTGTTATATATTGTTTATTATTTTTGAATTTATAAAGGATTTTCTTCAGTAAAATTTTGTCGTATGTTACCTTTAGCAACATTTTTGCAGGAAATTTGTATGACGTACGACAAAATGTGTTCCCAATTTGAACTAAATTAAAGATTTTTAAAATTAGTTAAATATTGTATTTGATTTCTCATAAAAGTAAATAAATTAAATAATTGACAGCAATTAAAAGCACATTGGAAATTAGACGAAATCGCTTGCGACCTTGCACAAACGAAAAAATTCTGCTCAATATCTCTTAAACTAAAGGAGATAGCAAAAAACGGATAACGTCATTCGAAAGATCTTGATTAGTTTAGTATAACTGTATTATTAACTCAATTCGGCCCAAAATTCACATACGACACTAATTTATCCGGGCGACGATATATGTACTTACGGCGTGTAGCTAATCCAATAGTTAGACTGCGAGCGCAAATTTTAGTTTCGGTCCCTTTCCATGAAAATTTTTGAGCCAGAAGAGGATGCAGCTTTGAAATCCATTTTCTGAAACATATTAAAATATGCAAACCAAAGTTACAAACCTAATTTTCTTAAACGCATGCTGTTAGTACATATTAGGGTGGATCAATTTGTATGGGCTGATTATAAGCCACAGTGTTCTTAGCAAATTCGGATTTTGCATCAAATTCTAATAAAGAAAGTCATCTAGACATGAATCTAAAATCAATTACGAGCATGCTCCAGACGACTTTTTTTCATAGAATTTAATGCAGAATCCGAATTTTCTAGCAAGTTTTTACAATATTAAGCTTATTTTAAGCTTTTTTAAATAAACCTATTGTATGTGTTGAATAGTTGACGTAAGAAAAATTTTCCTATTAATAAAAATTAAATAAAATACGTGTAGATGCTCAATAGTTAATAGCGGCGAGTCCAATATACCGCGCGAAAACTCATTAGGTGAGTATTCAGTTTAATTGCTAATGAATTTGTACCTTCTATTAATCTCTTTTTTTTTATAGCATCCCAATCTCTCATTGACTGTGCCATAGCAAAATTTGACGAAAAAACAAAGCCGTCCTTTTACGGATACTAGAAGAAGTAACAGCGCTAAGGAGAGAAGCAGGTGAGCTTAGGAAAGCCATGCCAGGAGGTTATCCAATCGTTTTGCACAAGGAACCATTTAGCAGACTAGAAAATTTACTTTCATATGAAAAAGAAATTTAGCAGGACGAGGAAAAGTTTCGTCAGCTGGTAAGTTTTATAAGTAAAAGATATACATGTATATATACTAGGCTGTATCAATTTTCTAAGCCATAGTATTGCTAGCAAATTCGGATTCTGCATTAAATTCTATGAAAAAAAAGTTGTCTGGAATATGCTCGAAATTGATTTTTAGAGGGATGTCTAGATGACTATTAGAATTTGATGCAAAATCCGAATTTGCTAAGAACACTGTGGCTTATAATCAGCCCATAAAAATTGATCCACCCTAATATGTAACAGCATGCGTTTAAGAAAATTAGGTTTGTAACTTTGGTTTGCATATTTTAATATGTTTCAGGAAATGGATTTCAAAGCTGCATCCTCTTCTGCGGCAAAATCGTTTGTAAAGCGAGCGTGGGGAAAAATAATGACGGATGCAATCGCTCAAAAATTTTCATGGAGAGGGACCGAAACTAAAATTTGCGCTCGCAGTCTAACTATTGGATTACCTATATGCCGTAAGTACATATATAAAATCACTCAATAATAAACTATATATGTACATACACTGCATGCTATGGCGTATGAGCAAAATTTTGTGGTATTTTTACCTAAGTTTCAATAATAGATTCTATAAAATAAATATGTAATACAAAAAAATACAATAAAAATACCATTTTCAGATAAAATGTTACTCATACGCCGCACACTGGTCTCATTTGTATGGAGAGTGGGACAAAACTCAATTTCTTGGAAACGGATGGACCTACCGAAACCAAATTTGGCACATTGGTGTCCCACTATACGACTCATCTTTCAGAAAAATTAAAAGCATATATGTTGTAATCCACGCCCACCACTAACGCTAGTTTACAGCCAAAAAAAATAAGAAAACCAGGAATGGGGGAGGATAGGAATTGACCTGCTGAGTTTGGAACTATTTTTTTTAATTTTTTGTATAGCTAGGTTTTTGAGATAACGGTAATTTTGTGTTTTTTTGTTATCACTTCATTCAAAAATTATTTTCTCTGGAGTTACAAATGCGATAAATGCAAGTGCAGTTTCTCGTTCGAAAGGCAATTAAAATACGCTTCAAACGACATACAACTTGTAGTGGTCTATTAAAAACTCGCTGAGCGAAAGCTGGTCAAAATTTTGTGGATTTTTTGCGATTTTTGAAAAAATTTTGATTTTCAAATTAAGTTTTTATAAAAAGTTGTAAAAATCTGGAAAGTTTTATTACTTTAAAAATTTCCGCGTTTAATTGCAAAGACTTTAAGCGTAATATCACAGAGATCCGATAAATATTTTATTTTTGGCGATTTTTTTCTTGTGAAACAAAAAGGATATTTTGGGCGAAAAACTTGGTTAGGTGACTTAATTATGTGAAAACGACTTCATAGGTCAAAAGGACATTAGAAGAAAATATAGAGCTTCCAAAGACTAAACTAATGACATTTCGATTTTAAAAATCCGATGTCAAATAACAAAGTTACAATAAAAAAAATATTATTCCGCGATATTTCGCGGGATCAAAAAAAAAATTGTATGGAGAGTGGGACCGAACTCAATTATTAAGATTTTATCGAAAATAAAGTTTTATCGAAAACAGTCGATATAAATATGTACAAAAATCGTAAAAGGGAAACAATATTTTGTATAGACTAGTTACATTTAATATGATATTTTAAGAAAAAGGGAAAAAAGGGGAAAAATGTATAAACAGACTTCTTAAGAGAAGACTTGAACGAACTCAAATCTGCTTATAAGACCTGGTCCAGAGTGGTCCTTAATTGTTAAAAGTTTAAATGAAAATGCTAATGCTTGAAAATTACGCTCATAGAAAAGCCAAGATTTCTTCATCTTGTATTTTGCTAAAAATAAATTGTTTTCATTGTTTCCTTTCGCTACATCATGAAACATAAGTTTTTCTTGCGTTTCCATAGTTATCCGCATTTTTTTTAACACTCAAACTTGAAATATCGCAAAAATCATAATACACTTAGTTACATAAACTTTTACCAGAAAAAATTTTTTTCAAATGTGTTGACTTTAAATGAGCCAAAGTATCATTTAATGATGGCTATTGCGTATAGAAGGAGGTTTTCCATAAAATTCAATATATTTCCCACGGAAATGCATGACAGAAGTTTCTTTTTCAAGCACCAACGTTTTTGACTTTTGTGTATGGGGGCTGACCAGTGTGCGCCGTGACATACAGTTAAGTATGTAATTTATTATTATATTTAGGTAACAAAACGGAGGAACTTATATACTTTGGTTGCATATACTTACATACGTATATACATATGTACATACACAGTAATTAAAATTTTTCTTAAATTCTTTTCAGAAACGTTTGTACATGAGAACGGTGGGAATGAAACAGATTATGTAGCTGCTTCAAAAGCATTTTTCCAATTTGCCAACAATCGTATGAAGTTAAAATCTGATACACGTGTTTTGTGTTTCATGTTTAATTTAGCTAATACATTTATGATTTTATTGTTGTACTATTTTTAATATGTATGTATGTACTTACGTATGTAATTTGTTTATGTATGTACAAATGTACATATGTGCTACCACGAGTTCAAAATATCGTCAAAATAAATTATTAAAAAACTGTTTATGACGTGCTTTGTTTTAATTTGGAAAAGGTTTAGATTGGTAAGCTCAAAAAAGCTTTATTTTGAACGTTTACAGTAAGCTTACATTCAAAAGCTTATTAAAAGCCTTTTTTAGATCATTTACAATAAGCTTACATTCGAAAGCTTATAAAAGGTTTCATTCAAACATTTACAATTAGTTTATATTTTTATGCATATAAAAAACTTTCTCATAAATATTTTTTATAAATTTATATTCGAACATTTACAACCAAGGTCTAATTTCATTTATAACACGCTTACTTTGAAGTCTTTTGTAAACAAAAAATCAACATTTTGTAAGCTTAATGTTTATAATTATAAGCTTAAAAAAACTTTATTTAAGCTAATTTTGCTTGCTGGGTATGTATGTATATCAATTTCATATGTGGGTGTGTATTTGTATTTTACAATTGAGCAAATGCTTACTAAGCTTTTGCTGTTAAACTTAACATGTAGAGGTTATCAGTAAAGGTCACTGCTAAGTGCGCATATAAATTTTGCGCATAAACGCATTTGTTCCATCATTTCACATTTGTTATTAGTGATGTGTAATTGCAAATCCAGTCCTTTACTGGCTGGATGAAATGGTTGCCCCTCCTGACGTCGTTGAGTTCCGAGAGGCTGTTGAAGAAAGGTTTGCCAAGGAATGTATTGTGGAACGATTTTCCGTCATCTCTTGTCAAGTTTGGCTTGGAGATAAACCGGTTTCAGCCAATAAGCGCCATCTTCAGTGTCTTTTTTCGTTCGGTTTGCCTCCAAACCAAACTTGATGACGGAAATTGGTTGCGCACAAGGCCGTATTTAGGGGGGGGGGGGGTTTGGGTGTTTGAACCCCCCACGAAATTCTGGTAGATAAATTTTACTTCTATCATATTCAAAGCTATATGTTGACAACACTAGCTTACAAATAATTAATTTTGGAAAATACCAAGAATTTCAGGTATAGGGGAGAGCTGGGGATCCGTACGATAAGTCGAAAAAAAATGTCGGATCTTAAAAGACCGAATTGAAAAAAGCCTTATTATACCGAATACATTTTTGACCGAATTAAAAAAGGTCGAAATGAGGAAAATGACCGAAAAAGGCCGAAATTTGTATATTTACATTTTTATCGCCGCCGCTGAAGGGTGTACTACGCAGGACATCACCGTGGCGGTAGCCACGGTTAGGGCACACGTCCGGACGAATGGCGTAGCACAGGGTTATATTTTATAAGCGCTGCCGAAGGCCGCCAACGTAGAAAAGTGTTCTGCGCAAAAGCACTGTGGACCGGGCCACAGATATTACTCAGGAAAGAGAATTCTGCCGGCTAAGGGTTATTTTTTATTATTGATGTGTAAAATTCGAGCTTCTATAAGTTGGGCTATTTTTTAATGCTATATATGAAATTTTTCCAAATTTTTACGTGATTAAAATTCGGTATTTTTTGCTTCGACATTTCGACATTTTATCATTCGACATTTTTTTTCGGTCCTTTTTTATTCGGCATATTTAGATTCGACATTAAAATTTTCGACATATCGTACCAGACCCGAGAGCTGGCATGAACCTGCTGAGGTCAAAACCATTTTTTATGGTTAGGTTTTGGAGATAACGGTAAGTTTGGGTTTTTTTGGTTACAAATACCCGCAATCCGTATCTACTCCATTCGAAAGATAATTAAAGTACGCTTCTAACGACATACATAACACTTATAAATTAAATTGTGTTACCACTCCGGCATAAGGCAGTTAATCATCGCACATTTTCTAAAATTTTGGCATATTTCCTTATAACTGCATAAAGTCATTGCTTGGCTGAAAATTTATTACGCGGGTTATATTAGTGTCTGAATTATTATATTTTGTGTGTTTTTCGAAAGATCCCATATATGGGATGTGTGCGTTGTTATAGTCCGATTTCACCTATTTTCAATACTAACTTTTCAAAGTCAAAATTTTATTGATTTTTAGCGATAATTGAAAAAATTTTGTTTTTATTGGTGTTTTTATAAGAAGTTGTAAAAATCAGGAAAGCTTCATTCTTTTAAAAAGGATGTTTTATGGTCGAAAAACTCGGTTAGGTGACCAACTATATGAAAACGACTTCACAGATTAAAAGACATTAGAGGGAAATATAAAGCTACCCAAGCACTGTTTGCCAGCATAACACCAACAGTATCAAAAAATAAGCTGTTATTGTTCTGCGAAAGTTATCATAATTTTTTGAGAACTTTTGAATTTCGATTTCCTTTGAAGTCGCAGCACAGAATATATTTGTTTGTTTATTTGTGCTGTTGCTTTACTGTGCTTTACTGTTGCTTTACTGTGTAATTTCAAACAGATCAGTCGACAGCAAAGCACAGATAAACAGAATTTTAGTTTTCAGTGCGGCTTTTTAAAATTGTTTTTTTTTTTGTACATTACAATTTCGATTGTGTTCCCATAAATAAAAAAAAAAAAAAAACAATAACTCGAAATTATGTTTGCCTTTTGCTGTGCTGTACAAATTTCCACAATACAGCAACAGTCAACTATAATATTTTGAAACTAAAGGCTGCGCATTTGCAGTACAGTAGAACTTTTTATTTTTTATACTTCTGCTGCGCTGTTTATTTTTTAATTTTCAAAGGAAAATTTAATTCAATGGAAATGAAAAAAAGTTGAAAATAATTTCAAACCCTGCTCAAAAGACTAAAATAATGACATATCTATCAATTTTAAAAATCGGATGTCAAATAACAAAGTTGCAAAAAAAAAACAAGTTAGGGTCTCAACATAAGCTAACAATCTTGAGGCGGACTTTTACAGCTTAAAACAGCTGGGTAATCTAACCGAGTTTTTCGTCCATAAAATATTTTTTTTTCACTTGGATAAAATCACCAAAAATAAAGTATTCATCCTGTTTGCATTAGAACAGTTTTTAAATGAATAAAAGTTTCCTGATTTTTAAACTTCTTATAAAAACTCTAATTTGAAAATCAAAAGTTTCGTTAAAAAATGTTCTTCTAAATAGCACTTTAGAAACCAGAATTTTTTTTATTATTTTTATTTAGTGCACGAAATAGGTTATATATTTTTTCTCAAAAAAAAAAAAAAAAAATTCACAACGATGAAACCCCCCACAAAATAAATTCCTGGCTACGGCCCTGGTTGCGCAATACATCATATTCCTACCTTCTCGGAAAAACAAGTAACCAAAAAGTTGATCAAGGAACTTCATTCATATCGCGGTGCCTCGACATCCAGATCAGGCTGGTGGTGGGTGACTCGGTCACAGAATGTTAATAAATTAACAGTTGATAAAACTTTGCTTCTGTTAGTTAAAATGTTGCCTGCTAACATTTTCTATGTTTTTGTTTGAGAGGAGCTAAGTAATAGGGGAAAATTTATGTGCGGAACGCAGCCAGGTCATACATAAATACATATAAATCTCCAAAGAGTACTGTTAAGGACATTCCGAAAGTTTTTCATTTAACAGACACTTGTAGATTCCTTGAATGAACAAATTTGGAACCGGCACATTTTCTGGCCACAAGTGAATCGCATGCTTTAATGCAATTAAGTCCGAAGCTAACTAACATTGTTGCTTAGGAATGAACGTTTATACAAATGGAGCTAATAGAATTACATCTGACTGATGGGTATAGGTCGCGTGCTGTTGCTACATCTGTATGTATGTGCCCTTTGTAAAGTGAAACTTAAATTGGTCTTCAAAGAATATCTTGGCGGTATTTTCGCCAAAAGTGAAAAATTAAATTTCAACGAAGTGGCGCACGAGCATACGAGCATGGCGTTCCCTCTGATAATTAAAGTTTTTCTTACCATAATAATTAGTTTATGAACGTGATGTGAATGGGACCATTGAACTTATACATGTATGTATACATACATTTGTGTGTGTTTTGCTTTGTTATCAATGAACTTTTTTCTGTTTATTTATAGTTTTTTGCTCAGAACACACGCTTTTTCGCTCTCTTGGGTGTACATAAGTATTTACTTTACATATGTACATAGTAAACAAACATTTATATATATTACATTACATACATACATTTGTTGATACAATCAGCTGATTTCAACCGGATTTTTCACTATCGCAAAGCTTTTTCTTTGGCCTACTATTTGAAGAGCCGCACAGTTCACTAAAGAGTTTGATCATTTAGTGAGCGATCGCGTTGCGAGAAAGTTCGGTGTCTAACTACAGAGAAAAAAAAAACAAATCGAGTTAAAAAAACTCTGCAATATTATTAAGAACATTAAAAACAAATTTCTAACTAAACTATTTGCAAAATGCCTTCAAAAAATCAAACCATTCCGCAAACAATTAACGCCGATCTTTTGAAAGAACGTCGCTCGGCCAGTTTTCGTGTGGAAGAATTTACACGCTGGTGGATTGGTGGCGATGAAAAGCTGCATTTAAAAAGAGAATTGGGTACAGCAAGTTGTTCACTTTTTCAATGTTGGACTTTGTGCTTTTGAAGAACATTTTAATTATTTAGCCGAAAAAATGCTTATTTGCGGATATGCATACAGTTGTTGGTAGTCAAAATGGCACCAATGATATATGTATGTATGTATCAATATACCTACCTAATAATCATATGAATTAAAAAAAACAAGTAAGGAAGCCTAAGTTCGAGTGGAATCGAACATTAGATACTCAGCTGTATGCTTTCATTGTTTGTTTGCGTTTGATGGAATCACGGTGTATTTTATATAAGCGAGTGCCGCATAAAGTGGGCGTAGCCACGCCCATTTTCAAATTTTTTATCAGTGATCCAACAAAGCATATGAATATTATTCTTTGTGCAAAATTTCATTCCTTTATGACTTCTAGTTACAAAAATGTCAAGTTACAAATTCCCAAAGGGTGTTCCAGAAATATCTTTGTTAAAAAGTAGGCGTGGTTATAACCCGATTTCAATAAATTTCTGCATGTCTATTAACACAAGTTATAAAAGTATATAAACCAAATTTCGTCATAATATCTCAATTATTTGTCGAGTTATAGGCTAAGAAATCTCGTCTATTCCTTTGTTTAAAAAGAGGCGGTGCCACGCCCATTTTCCAAAATTTTTTTATTTTTTGTTTCCGGTCTATTGTGGAACTCATGCCACAAAATTTCAATGAATTATCTTTATATTTGACAAAGATATCGCTTAAAATGTTTTTATTAGGCCACTTTATAGTTCCCTTATATAAAAGTGGGCGTGGTCGTCAACCGATTCCGCTAAAATTTTGAACGTGTATTACCACGAGTAATAAAAGTGTACACACCAAGTTTCGTCATAATATCTCAATTATTTGTCGAGTTATGGGCTCAGAAATCTCGTATATTCCTGCTTCTAAAAAGAGGCGGTGCCACGCCCATTTTCCAAAATTTTTGTGTTTTTAGTTTTATGCCCGCAGTTGGACTCCTGCCATAAAATTTCAATGATATATCTTTATATTTGACAGAGATATGGCTTAAAATGTTTTTATTAGGTCACTTTATAATACACATATATAAAAGTGGGCGTGGCCGTCAACCGATTTTAACTATTTTCCGTCCAAACGTTTGCCTAAGTAAGTAAATCACGCGTACCAAATTCCACCGATATATCTTCAGTGGTTTCTGAGTTATGACGTATAAAACTTTCAATGTTTGACCCTTAATAAGTGGGCGTGGCACCGCCCATTTTCCAAAATTTCATCAAATTTCTTCATAGGGGCCTAAGCTCAACACGTGGGTAAAATTTCATCGCTCTAGCTATATTAGTGACTGAGATACCAAATTTCCGATTTTTTCTATATAGGAAAAGTGGGCGTGGTCATGGTCCGATTTCGCCCATTTTCAATACCAACCGTCCCAGTCTCGATACCAACTTGCATTTCAAATTTCATCAAAATATCTCAATTTTTGCGCGAGTTAGAGTGTTTACAGACGGACGGACGGACAGACGGACAGACGGACAGACGGACGGACGGACGGACGGTCGGACATGGCTCAATCGATTTCTCTTTTCACCCTGATCATTTTGATATATATAAGTCTATATCTATCTCGATTATTTCGTTCTGTTACAATCCACCGTTATGTGATTAAAACTATAATACTCTGTGTACTAGTACAGCTGAGTATAAAAACATCTAAAACAAAATTCCGGCTCCTGAAATAAGTGCACGAATTTAATAGGCCAAAGAAACAATCATTCTAAGGTGGTTGTTAGTAAAGAAGTTATTGATAGTAGTATGTTGTTTGACTGAGAGTAACTGTACAATACATACCTACGTACATATGCATATGCATTAACCCTCTAACAACTCTACGAATAGGTCGTTTTGACCCCTTTTTTATGAAGTTAAGTTAGGTTGGTTATAATACAGTGACCCCTCACATAGACCACATATAGTATACTAAACTTGGAATGCCAGACTTCGTAAGAGAATTTTGTGTATTTCTGAAGAGTATTTTGTCGACCACTAGATTCCACAAGAGGGGGATAGTTCCCCCTCTTGTGGGGTGCTCCTATGTGCCCTCCTTGACATCGTCGAAAGGCGCCACTCACCCATTACCGTCCGACAACTCAAAAGGCTTTCGATCCAGCGCTGAATGGCTGGGGGTATTCCGATACATTCGAGCCCATGCAAACTGCGCTTCAGCAGAGACATTGCTAAAGGCTTCCGAAACACCAAGAAAGACATCTATCGCACTCCCTTTGGGGAGTGTAGGGGAAGTAACAGTCCTTTTTCGGATAAATCCGGTACGCTCTTTTACATCAAGATATGTAGGTAACTAACTTCGTTATCTAAACATATGTACATACATATTGTATATGGTGACAAAGCAAAATCTTATTATACATAGATAACACCGAGGGTCCAAAGTTCTCCAGATGCTTTAAATAAAGAATGCCGATACGATAAATCTTTGTTTTTAAAAAGTCGTACAATTTGTCAGAATAGGATTTCCTCAAGTTGAATATTCCAATTATAGAACTTACTTGGAGAAAGTTGTTTTTAGTTTTGAGATCGCAGTTTGAAACAGGGTTGCCACTTTGAAATTTTTTTTCCGACCAAATTCGTCTCAAAAACCTCCCAAAATAGCTTTCAGCCGACCAAAATTTTTTTTCACAAAATTCGTCATTTAAGCTGGTTTTTGAAAATTTATGTATTTTTATATATTCATTTAACTGGTATATATATAGGAACTTATACATACATATGTATCACTCTTCAAGTATTTTCACATCTTTTAGGTTAAAATAATAATATACGAATGCGTTTATACATATGTATGTATGTACATTAATTTGTGTATGTAATCTATGTTAACCTTTTAAAATAGTTACGACTATGGTTTAACAGGTAGGTCCAAGTAGGTATACAAATGAGATCAGAACTTTAATTAAATATCAAAATTGAATCTAAGATCTTTTTTTGTGCATAATGCTTATTTCTAATTTGTTTCTGAGTTTGGTTTTATTAAAGAAAGTGTAGAAAATCTGCGCCCCGGTGCAGCAGAGCTGTGTGGAAGCGTAAGCAGATTAAAAATAAATTTTGTGAGCCCGCCAAAGCAATTTTCATTAAGCGCATTTTTCATCAAACTAAAAAATGAGGAAACGGTTTTCATGCGTATGCGTTCACCTTATTTTATCCACTTTACACAAAACTCTGCCGAAGAGAAACACAAAAAGTATTCAAGCAAACTGTTGCTGCGAGAAAGAGACATGAATACATGAACTTTCAAACGTTCTTTCAACAGTGTTGTGGCAAAATCTAGCAAATCAGTGATGTTACTTGAAGGAAGGTAAAAACCTACCAAAATTCAAATCGTGCGACCATCCGACCAACAGGAAAAAAACCGACCAGTTTTGGTAGGAAAAGCCCACTTATCACATCCCTGGTTTGAAACTCGTTATCAGGACAGCGTTGGAATATTCCCCCAACCAATAGGGTTAATTCAATACGCTATGCTTATAATTATAATACAATGGCGCTATTATAACTCTGACGAGTTGTGCTCCTTTTGTTTTTTTTTCCTACTAATTGGGTGGACCTACAGTTTTATGCCGTCTCCGAACGGCGAATGCATTTATTTTTTTTTGAGAAGCTTTTTCATGGCAGAAATGCACTCGAAGGGTATGCCAAACACTGCCGAGAGGTGACCGCTGCTCTTAAAAAAACCCAATATGTAATTGGATTTTTATTAATTAGAAAAATTTGTTTGGGGTTTTGCTCGGACTGGGGTTTGAACCCGAGACCTCTGGCATAGCAGACGAGCACTATACCCTCTGCACCACAGCGGCCACATACGCTATGCTTGAATGCTTTAATGAGGGAATACTGAGGTTAAGAAATTTTCATACACCCACCATTCTTCTCCTAATCTCCACTTCCCTCTCTGGTGGTCTGAGAAGTCGTAACTGTTGTAAGACCGAACTTTCCACATGTAAAACTTTAGGGCAGAATCTCACCCATCGTTAGGTGTCTTCTTCCAGTCTGCATTCCAATGTGATCTTCTCCATATCACTAATTGAAGTAAAATTCATTTTTTCCAGAACGACACATATTGGATGATATGAGCGATCACAATACGCTAATCCATTACAAGTCGCATGAAGAAATCAGTGAGTTTGCTGTGAAGCGTTCACTCGAAGTTGCAAAAAAATTGCGTGAACTGCAGGAGCGTCTAAATCCCGGCGGTTGTGATATATTCCCGTAAGAAATGAAATGCAAATGTTTAGTTTGTGTCAGCGTGTGGCAGTCTTCTTTAATTTTCTATTTACCGTCCGTCATAGCACACTTTATAGATCTTTCTTCATATGGGGTGCCATGCCTGCTGGTAATCCATTTAGAGTACATTTCTCTATGATGGTGGATGCAATCAAAAAACAAGCGACCGACGAACAATGGCAGCGTTTTGGCAAGCGGGCGGAAAATTTTGAAATATGCGGTACGTACGCAGAAACCGAAATGGGTCACGGCACTTTTTTGCGTGGCCTCGAAACGCGTGCAGACTATGATCGGGCAACTGAAGAGTTCGTGCTGAATTCGCCGACGTTGACTGCGTACAAATGGTGGCCGGGCGGATGTGAGTTTGAGAATAATGCGCTGGAGTTCTGATTAAAAAGGTTTATATTTTCTATAATTTCCTTTTTTCTTCTTTCAGTGGGCCACTGCGCAAATTACTGTCTGCTGGTGGCGCAACTTTACATTGACAATGAGCCGAAGGGCATACAAATGTTTTTCGTACAAGTGCGCGACGAAGAGACCTATCTGCCTTTGCCGGGTGTAGATATTGGCGAAATCGGTCATAAATTAGGTTTCTTTGGATGGAATAATGGTTTTTTGGGTTTAAAGAATGTACGCATACCACGCACGAATATGTTGATGCGCAACGCCAAAGTGCATCCCGATGGCACATTCGTACAAAGTCCCGTCTCAGTGCTAACCCATTTCACTATGGTGAAAATTCGTTGCCATATAGTGGAAGATAATGCAACCCTCTTAGCTATGGCAGCTACAATTGCGACACGCTATTCGGCGGTACGTCGGCAAAGTCCACTCAATCCGAACGAATGCGAACCACAAATTATCGATCATGTAACACAGCAATACAAACTCTTCCCCGAAATTGCAACAGCGATCGCTTATCAGCTTGCCCGCAACTCCTTATGGGCATTGTATGAAGGAACTTTGGCAGAAATTGAACGTAAAAACTACGTACGTCTACCAGAGTTGCATAGCTTATCGTGCGCTTTGAAGGCGATGTCCAGTGCCGATGCCGGTGACGGCACCGAGCGTTTGCGTTTGGCGTGTGGCGGTCACGGTTACCTAACCTCGTCCAATATGCATCTTATAGCAGCAGCAGCAGCGGGCTCGCGTACTTATGAGGGCGAGAATACGGTTTTATTGCTGCAGGTTGGTCGTTTACTCATGAAATCGTGGCGCACCGTAATCGAGGGCAAACCACTTACGCCAACAGTCAATTATTTAGCACTGCTGGCGCAGGGTGTACGTGTATTCAATTGGACGGGTCATTGGGCGAATATTGTTGCGGCCATTAAATTTACGGCTGCAAAGTGAGTATCGACGGCAGACTGACTATGAGCGATCGCATGAAATGAGCAAGGAAATTTATTTTTGGTTTTTTGTATCTGCTTTGCAGTAAAACTCGTCTGGCGTTCGAGAGCATGTCGCAGCGCATTAAGCAGGGTCAAACGGAAGGTGAGGCTGCTAATAATATGGGCATTGAATTGACACAAGCCGCTGAGGTGAGTAGATCTGATTTCTCAAGTATTACGTTTTTGAATATTAGAAATGTTTTAGGTTAAGTTTTGGAGGTTATGTTAAGTAATAATATAATGGCGAGCAAATGTTTTAGGTTAGATTATATAATGAGAGGAAATTTACCTTTAAAACTCTTCACATAATTTTTCTACAGCTACATGGTCGATCCTTTATTGCCAACACATTTTTAGTGGAAGTTAAAGGACCTGCGGCAAGCAAACGTTCCGCCGAACTAAATCGAGTGCTGGAAAATCTACTGGAACTCTATTTAGTTCATACAGCGCTACGTCATATGAGTGATATTTTACAGGTAAATCATAAAATATTTCATACACTAGTTCTACAACATTATCTTGGAATTACTTTTAATTTTTTTTTTTTGCTTAACAGTGCATTCCTTTGACCAAAGATCAGACGCGTTCGCTGCAAATTCGTCTTGAGTCGGCTTTAAAGGCTTTACGTCCCGATGCTGTTGCAATTGTAGATGGTTTTGCTTTTCATGATCGTACTTTGAGTTCAACTTTGGGCTCGTATGATGGCAATGTCTATGAGCGTCTGTACGATTTGGCCAAACAGAGTCCATTGAATCGGCAGCCAGTGCCGAAGTATATTCATACAATATTGAAGCCATTCCTTAAGTCGAATTTATAAGTGCAATGTAATAATTGGATTTCTGTATTTTCCCTTTTTACATGTCTTTTACATAAATTTTTAAGCTGAGATTTCAATGCGCCCATTTTTTCAGATATTTAATGTATACAATATTTTTCTATATCTTTAATAAAGTGTTAAGAAGCTTGAGACAAGCGAAAAGTTATTTTTATTGGTTACCACCGTAGTTTAGTAAGAATACCTATACACTTAAGGGAACTCTCTAAAAATTTAGTGACGAGCCTAAACGAACTGGCTTATATTTAATAGAGGTTGAGCTAATTTATAAGAACTCTGACAATGGCTTGAGCTTCATCTGACAAATAAGTCGATCGAAAAGAGCAAATGACTGGCTGCCATCTGCCATGTCTAAACTGACTAATAAGAATACATATATGTACATATGGGTATAGGTAACCGGAACTTTTCAAATGGTGGTACCTTCTGATTGATGATACTGACTATTTATCCAATACTCTAAAATGTGCCATAGGAACATCGAAGTGGAACGACTTTAGCTTTATTCAAGCAAGTAATTAATATGTTTATGGGAGGACCAGCCCACGCCCACTTTCCATTTCATTGTTATTATATTTGTATTACAGATGGCTGCCCAGCCAGTAAAATCATCGTAAACGAGCTCGTAAACGGATGTTTTCTCGAAGAAAACTCTAATAAAATATCGTTTATGATATCCGTTTACGATTCGCCTACGAATACTGTTTCGCTTTAAAATGTTCAGTGTCTACGAGTGTCGTAAATGTGTCGAAAAAGCACTCGTATATGAATCTTTTTACGTCCGTTTTTTTATCGTAAATATAGAAACTTTACAAACATACATACTTACTTTTAAAATATTGAGTTTGAAATTTTTCGTTTTCTTTTTTTTTTTTGACATGATAGAAAAAAGTTTCTTTTGTTATTGTTTTCTTATTCGAGAATAGCTCGTAAATCGCAATGTTCGTAAAATGTACGGTACCTTGCTGGCTGGGTGTATATAAAATATATGGTAAAACATACATACTAGGGCTCGGAGAAATCGACTAATCGATTAACCGAATTAGTCGACTATGACTGAAGTCGACTTCAATTATTCGGTTAGCGATTTTCCATTAGTCGAAAGCTGCCGACTAATCGATTAACTGCTCACTTTAGATTATTCGGTTAATCGTTCCATTCCGATTAATCGAATATTGTACTTTCGATTTTATTACATTCATAAATAAATATGAATCCATTTCATCAACATTTTAAGTGATTTCTTGGACATTTTTTGTTGTTTTTGGAGCAAATTGAAGCACTCCCCGCCCTTTTCTGGTCGTTACTCCGTCACGCTAGGGTACTTGTTCTTTCTGAACTAGGCTTACTATTGTAAGACCAGCCACACATGACGGCAGAAAACGCGCAGAACTTGTTCAGGCAGAAAACGGTGGTTAACAAAAACCCTCGATTTCCTTGCATTTCTGCCATTGTGCACATATGAAGACGCGCGTTTTTATGGATTTTTGCCCAAATTCTGCGCGTTTTCTGCCGTCATGTGTGGCTGGTTTTAGACTCCTTTGGATGAAAAGGGAAGAAGATGTTGATGAGGAAGATGAAAATAAAGATGATGAATATGAAGGTGAAGGAGGAAAATTAGGAAAAACCCCTAAATAACCCTTTTTAGCTGTTTTGGCACATTTTGCTCTTCTTGAAGAAGGAGCCAGCAAAATTCGCCCACCAGTCAATGTCCTTGGCATTCCAATTCTATTTCTTTCTTAGTTAGAACATTCACCATTGTAAAAGTCCGCGCCTAAATTTTACTCTAATGTTGAGAGGGTTTCGGGGCAAATTTTTTTTTTGATCCCGCGAAATACCGCGGAAAATTTTTTTTCATTGTAACTTCTTTATTTGACTTCTGTATGTTGATAGGGCTTCGGGACATATTTTTTTTGATCCCGCGAAATACCGCGGAAAATTTTTTTTCATTGTAACTTCTTTATTTGACTCTTCTATATGTTGATAGGGCTTCGGGACATATTTTTTTTTTTTTTGATCCCGCGAAATACCGCGGAAATAGTTTTTCATTGTAACTTCTTTATTTGACTCTTCTGTGTGTTGATAGGGCTTCGGGACAAATTTTTTTTGATCCCGCGAAATACCGCGGAAATAGTTTTTCATTGTAACTTCTTTATTTGACTCTTCTGTATGCTGATAGGGTTTCGGGACAAATTTTTTTTGATCCCGCGAAATACCGCAGAAATAGTTTTTTCATTGGAGCAAGTTATGTACATCCTTTTCTGTCGCAGATTTTTCAAAAAAACCCCACACCCAGCTTCTTTCATATGTACATATGTATGTATGTATAAACACAATAAGCACATTTACATATATTTTAAAATTATCTGTAAAAAATTTTCACTGAATATTCGATTTTTGAAATTCGATTTTCTGCATAAATCGAGTAGTCGAAGGAAAGCAATTATTCGAATAATTGAGGCAAGGCGACTAATCGAATATCACCAACCGACTTTTTAGCAAGTGAACGGTTATGAATCGATTAATCGGTTAACCGAATAATCGAATAGTCGAATAATTTTAAGAGCCCTAATACATACATATCTACATACATATAACAACAAAAAGCTTGTAGCTACATATGTACGTATGCTGTTGATAAGAAAGCTCCGAGCGTAGGCCTTTTAAACCGGCTATTAATCTTCTCGCAACGGCTTTTTTTTTTTTTTGAGAGCTATCGCCACTACTCTTTCTCAGACCGATCACAAAGAGAAATCCGCTTTAAAAAAGCTTCAAAACATTTCAATTAGTTGACAGTCACTCGGTGTGTGCGTCAATTGTTGGTTGGAATTTTTGCTTAGAATCGCAATAAGTTTTTTTTACATACATATAAAAAAATTACTGTTCATTAAAATTTTTTTGCAAACTTAACAAATAGAAACAACGTAGAACAAAAAAAATGCCTATACACAATAGTATTATACCACAAAGAGTTAATCCCGATCTGGAGAAGGAACGCAAAGCTGCCAGTTTTAGTGTTGAAGAGTTCCAGAATTGGTGGTATGATGGCGCTGATAAAGTGAAGGAGAAACGTGAAATCGGTAAGTGAACTTTGGCAGAAGAGATATGTAAGTGATGATGGGACGATAGAAGACGAGCAATAGGAGTTCTCATAGGCGTAGTTTGTTCAAGTATGCTAATGAAAAAATACTTGTTTTGGAGCAGAACATCTATGTATGTACATTAGGGTGTCCCGAAATATTTTTTTTGGGATTTCCTTAACACAAGACCCTTCAAAATTTGCGGTTTTGATCGCAAATTACGAAACAAGTTTTAAAAACTAAATACAATTAGATCTTCAGGGTTCTACCGATCTTTAAAGTTTTGCGGTTTTGTCGTTCATGCAGAACGCCCACTCACCACAACATATATTACATCCGCATATTCCTTGCATGTTTACTATGTAATTCTTTTCGTTCTTATAAGTTCTATTCGCTTATGCAACTTACTTTTAAGTGCAAAAATCTGAATTCCAAGTAGTTACGATGAAAATACTCGTACATACACATATTTTCTACAATGGGTTTGATTCGGCTTCTGCATTTTATTTGCCTTTCAATTGTGGAGAATCACTTCGATAAAAAAACAACAATACGGTTCTTTAACTAAAGCATAAAGTTCTTATTTGCCTAAAGTTTAATTTTATAACGTTACGAATATTCTGGAATCAGAAAAGATTTAGAAGAGACTACAAGCCCTGGGCGAAGGTACTAGTATGCAGTTTTTCACCGCAAAATGGGTTTTCATACGTTCAGTGTTCCCGCGAGGTCAAGAAAATTTGGATCGTAAAAACAGAATAATATATGTATGTATATTGTTTTTAAGTGTCATCTCAGAGAAAAATTATTTAAACTTCATATAAAACAAAATGCTTTAACTTCATAACGATATCTTATTTTTTATTATTTCTAACATGCAAAAAAAAAAAGCATCAAATTCAAATATACACATATTCACACTAAAATAGGTGTAAAAATTTTTCTTTCGCAGCCTTACAGAATTCGCAATTAAAATTATATGAATAATGTACTTTACTAAAATGAATTATATTAAAATTATTTCATTTAATTTATTTGAACGAAAGTCATATCAGATAAACAAAAATCCCCCGAGCACAGAAATAGGTTTGCAGCACTTTTTTTTCTTTATTTTAAAAATAATTCAGTTAAAAATTCTTTATTCAATTGATTTTTTTAGGTAGTACAGTCATATGAAAAATAATAGGGACACTTGCCTTGAAATATTTCAAAGATCGATCCTGCTTCAATTTCTAAACAATGGTCAAAACTTGTACATTAATTTCTAGCTCAGATGTCTCCGAAGTAAAGAACAGTTATTTAATTGGCCATTTTTTGCGTCATGTGCCATGATTTTGTGGAGTGAGTTCGTTTCAGCTTGTGAAAAATAATAGGGACACCAAACTTCAATTAAAATTTTTTTTCGAAAGGGTGGAGATTTTTGTAGATAATAAAAAACTAATTGACTGAATATCAAATAAAGTTTTATAATATACTAGGTTTTAACCATATAATACCATCAGGGACTCAGAATGGGTCGAGGAGATCCCTGCACTATTCAACTTATAGCAAAAAGAAAAAGTCTCCAAAATAAGTGTTTTTCGTGCCGGGAAATTGACGAAATGTGAAATTACTTTGAAATAATATTGGAAAATGCTGTAAAATATAATCCAAAAGTATAAACACGCTGACGGAAGCCAAAAATATCCCCACTGGTTCAAAGGAATATACAGATATTTGTAACAAAGGACCCGTTATGTCTTTCCATGACAAAAAAAATTAGTTTTGTTTAAACATGAAATCTCCCACAGGCCAAGAATAGCGTCCTTTCTCCAAACCATGCAATTCTGAACATGTTTGGCTGCAAGTGGTGTGTAGTTTCAAAGTAGTAGAAACATAAACAAGGAAGCAGAATCACGATACCAAAAAAAGGCCAAGGAATACATACGTTATAAAAAATAAGTAGGAAAGAGAAAATATAGAGGGAATATATGAAATAAGTAGGTACCTAGAATAATTAGTATATAATAGCAAGAATAATTAGTATATAATAGCTCAAAAAATACTATAGTCGCAATCTCAAGCAGAAATACCAAAATTTGGACAGAAAAATATATTTGTATTCTAAGTTTTTTAAATTAATTAAATGCAATAAATTTGTTTCTCTGTACTTATATGGTTAATCTCAATAATAAAATAACTTTTGAGTAAGACATTTTTATTATTTTAGCTCTAAAGAAACCTATTCTAAATATATGAAATTAACAAAATTTCAGATCTCGGTAGAGCCCTCAAGATCGAATTAAATTCCGGGTTTTTTACTTTTATTGTGATCTGTATTCAATTACGCAACTTTTGATACCTCTTGCGATAGCGTAGCTCGAAAAAAAACTTTTTTTCATACATGAACGGGACACCCTAATGTACAATTAAGTACTAACCCAGCAGTATTTATCAGCTGGAAAACAGCACACATTTCCTACTGAATATTCAGTAGAGATGTAGTTCTAATATCTGAACTTTCCCTTTCGTTTTTATATAGAGGTGGCGTCGAAAATCAACTACCTAAAAACTGCCGAACGAGAAGGGAGAGTTTCTGTAGGAAAAAAAGCCTGAATACGCAGGGAGAACTTCCATAGCATGTATTTCAGTACACCTGATGTCTTCACTGCGTGTTCAGTTATTTTTTCAGCAATGAATTTTGAACTTACTTTCAGGCTATTTTTCATAATGAATATTCTATTGAATATGCACCTCCTTACCTCAAATACTGCTGGGAAGTCAAATCAGTTTGATCTCAATATGTATGTATGTTTAATATACACATACACATACATACATGGACGAGTACCCTGCAAAAATCATTGGATTATATGCTCCATTTGTGGTAGGTTGGAGTACTTTCAAAGTGATCACTAACATAGCCCAAACGACCGATTCGTGTATCTGCATCGGTTCGTGGTTAGCCGAACATAACAACAAAAACCAAATGTTAACGCGAAGAAGACGATATACGTATCATACCCTGTAGGGAAAATCTCTAGTTCCGAACTAGGTCGCTTCTAATGCATTTTTCGCCACTACTAGTGCGAGCTAAATCCCTTTTGCATGTTATCAACTGGCGAATTTAACACGGCGATGTCCTAGGCGTTGTCAATTGTCACTCTCTGCACTACATTTTCGATAGTTCCGAACTAGTACTAAATTCCATAGTTTACACTAGTTCGCTTATTGGCACAATTTCGATAGTTCCGAACTAGCTACAAGTACCTATAAATTCTACAGTTTTACATCTGCCGCTTAAGTGCAGCCTTTGACGCACTTCATGCAAGTGACGCGATGGCCGACTGGCTAACACATGTGCCTTTCAATCTGAGGGGCGCGGGTTCGAATCCTGTCGTGGATGATAATTTTTTTAAATTTTTTTTTTAACTAATATTTGTTTATTTATTTATTTAATAAAAATTTACAATAATATTTAAAAATGAATAAAATAAAAAAAATTACAAATAAGCCTGAGGGATCGGAAAAGCATAATTAGGGGAACATTTCGTCGCTATAGAAGAAAAAATACGCAAATTGTTTTGTTGAGGAAGAAAGACGCAAACTTTTTTTCTTTCAAAGAGACGCATTAAAAATATTTTTCGAAAGAAAGACTCTTTATTTTTTTTGATAACGCAGAAAGACGCTTTATTTTTTTTTTTACTATAAAGAAAGACGCATTTAAATATTTTTTAGGAAAGAAAGACGTATTCGATTTTTTATTTTTCTTTGTCAATATTATTGCTAATGCGTCTTTCTTCGCAGTTAATAATGCTAATGCGTCTTTCTTCGTCGAAATATTTTTTAATGCGTCTATCTTCGTCGACATGTTTTGTGAAGTGTCTTTCTTCACCGACATATTTTTAATGAGCCTTTTTTCGTCGACAAATTACTGACATGCGTCTTTCTTCTTTCGGAGCGACGATTTCATTTCATACAAGATGCAAATAGAAAACTCTTTATATAAAATGCTTCACTTAGCATCTGAGAATTGCAGAAATATACAAAGCCGACGGCAATTGAACAAAAGAAAAATTTTCATAGAATTTTTGTCACTTCGAAATTGCATACAAATCAAAGTCTGTCTTATAATGGTCACTCAATTCACTACTTCCGAACTGGTGAGGGTCTAACTACAATTGATCTAGTTCCATTTTGACACCTTTTCGCTAGTTCGGAACTAGAAATTTTGCTCACTAGTTATTGAGTTGCCTGCAGGGTAACTACATACATACATAGGTTTGAATGTATACACCTCATTCGTCGTCGTCGCGATAAAGATTTGGTTTTTGTTGTTATGTTCGGCTAACTGTTAGGTACTCCATCAATTAATCCAATGTAGGTACTCCATGGATTAATTTGATTGTTATGCGGGACTGGAGTATATATTCCATTGCAATGGCATGCAATGTTGAATGGACCATATTTTTTGTATGAAATGTGGAAAGTTATGGAGTAATCGGTTAGTCCATAGCGAGCACTCCATGGATTAGCGAATGGAGTACTCGGAATTTTTGCAGGGTATGTATGTATGCATATACATATATTAGACATATACGCCGACAGTGATTCCGGCGGCGGCGGCGCCATTCCAAAAAAATTTCGGCGGCGGCGGCGACGCCGGCGTGCTTTTTCGCGCCGGCGCGCCAAATCTACAAATAACAATCCTTATTCAAATCTTAATTTTATTTAGTTACCTTAATAGCGCTGGCTGAATGGAATAAATAAACTAATTTCCACCATAAATTGTTGAAACTTTTTTATTAACAGCAAAAAAAACAATTGTTACATAAACTAAAATATAAAATAAAGAAAATAAATATTAAAGAATATACACAAATCCATATGTAAGGGTAAATTTAAATTCATTTGCTTATTCTGTATGATAATAAACACGCATACATATATTTACATACATATTTATATATATGTATATAAGGCACTTTAAAATAAATATATGTATATACAGTGTTGGAAAAAATAATAGGGACAAAATTTTGCAATTCTCCATTTATTTCATTTTAAGACCAAATAATAATTACCATATATTGATCCTTGCACGGAGAGGACATGCTTCAATGACTCTGGGGTAGTTTTTGTATAATAATTTAATTTTTATGAATAAAAATAATGAAATGTATAATTTAAGTTGGAAATAATAAAACTTTAAATTCGATTGTTTTTTTTTTTCAAATAAACTACAATATTACTGCTGCAGCTAGATTTAAACTAAAGTTTAGTTGAAGCTCCTTTATTTTTTATAACTTCCTTACTTCTTCGTGGCATAGGGTTGACCAAATCAGCGCAATTTGCAACTGGTATTAAGTACCAAGCTTCTTTAATTTTTTTTCCATAACTCTTGCTTATTTTTCCATTTTTGATCCCCCATCGTCTTCGTTAATAATCCCTATAGGGCTGAGGTTCGACGACTGTGAGGGATACTCAAAACAGCAATTTTCTTACGTTCATACCATGAGTTTTCGATTCTGGAGGCATGTTTGGGATCATTTTCATGCATAAATCGCCATCTAATGATATCAAGGAGGGTTTAAATTATTCAATTTTGAGTAGAACAATTAGCAACAGACCTCGAGAAGTAGGACTAAATGGAAGAGATCCCAGAAAAGTTCCGTATCTGAGAAAAAATTATGTAAGCCATGGCTGTTCCTTACTTTACTAGCCTCAGCCTCAGAATTTAAGCTACTGGAAAATTTTCAACGAAATTCACAGAGAACGTTCAGGGGGTAATATCTAATAAAAATAAATATAATGTTTCACTAATCCACTTATAATGGTATTTGCCTACACCTTTTCCCGTTTAAGTTCAGAAAGTTACAATTGAAAATTTTCCAGTAGCTTATGGCGTTTTATTTTCCCGAAATAATGTTGCCATGTTTGATTTTCTTAGCCATTTTGTAAGTTTGTCTGGTCCTTTCACCAAATATTGACCTCTAACTAAGTAAGAGGGCACCCTTATCTACAAATTCAGCCATTTTATAGAGTCAGGATACGTAATTCGATAATTGGGATATAGGAGGGCAAAATTTTTTCGTAGAAAAGAAAACGCCATTAAATTCTTTAGGACTGAGGCTAGTAAAGTAGGGAACAGCCAAAGTTTTTGTTAATAACTTTTAACGGGCAAAAAATAAAACATTTCCGCATTCAGGTTCGTGTTCCTGAGGTCAAAACACGTCGATTGGTTCCTTTTTTTTTTTTTTTTTATTTTGAAGAACTTTTGCAGTTAGCAAAACTAGGAAAATATGTACACATCTCGCTCCAAACGGGTATGGCGCGCCAGCGCACGCCGCCGCGCCGATTTCACGGATTATGGCGGCGGCGGCCGATTATGAAGGTAATCGGCGCGGCGGCGGCGGCGTCAATCGGCGGCGTATATGTCTAACATATATATACCCAAAATCTTTTTTAATCATTGTTTAGTGCGGCTAATCTCCAAGCCAAGTTATCTACCTCGAATTTTTATTTTTTTTATTTTTTTATTTTTTGGAAACAAATGCACTTTGAACCACACTATCAAAAAACGCTGATCACTTTTTTATGATTTTGTTTATCCAACAGAGAATCGCTAAAGTAAATGTTTACATAGAGTTATGATGGCTTGTTCAAGATAAGCTTCATTATCGAAGAGATAAGAGCTCAAGAAATATTTGACTCTTAAAGAACTCGGTACTTTCTCTTTTTGTAGCATTTTTAGAGTGAGACGGACGCACTATTTTGGTGGTAGTTCTACCAGTTATATGTAAATGATTTTTACTTATGAATATTACCCGAGTCTTTGTGGGGAATAAAGATATAACACCTCATACTCTTCTTAACTTTGTCCCTTCAATTACAGAAAACTATCTTTACAAGGATCTTCGTGATGGCCGCATGCAGGACTATCTCTCTTATGTGGATCTTTATAACTTAGCCGTAAAGGATGCAACGGAAGCAGCGCAAAAATTGCGTAAATTACAACAAATACGCAATCCAGGCGGTAACGAAATTTGGCCGTAAGTAACACCAATCAATATAAGAATAACTGCATACCTTTTATTTTAAAAGTCTATGAAGAACCTCAAATCTACATTTGTTACCTTTTACAGAAAACTACTTTACTATTATCCGTCGAGCGCTCTAATGCCAGGCAATTATCCCTTCTCCACACACATCACCATGTTTGTCGATGTCATATTTAGCCAAGGTACACCGGAACAAATTGAGAAGTTCGGTAAACCTGCAGCAGATTGCAAAATAATAGGCACCTATGCACAAACCGAAGTCGGTCATGGTACGAATGTGCGCGGTATTGAAACACGTGCCGACTACGATCGCCAAACCGATGAGTTTGTATTGAATACGCCCAATTTGAAAGCGTACAAATGGTGGCCGGGAGGATGTAGGTTCATCTTAGCACCACGACCAACCACATTAACTAATTACATACTCAATATCTCTACTCGCTTTTTTCAGTGGGCAATACCGCAAATCACGCAGCGGTGGTGGCGCAGCTTTACATCGATGGCAAACATTATGGCATTCATATGTTTATGGTGCAGTTACGCGACTTGGACACACATATGCCACTGCCGGGTGTGGATGTTGGCGATGTTGGTACAAAAGTGGGTATGGCTGGTACGAATCAAGGTTTTTTGGGTTTGAAGAATGTGCGCATACCACGCACGAATATGCTGATGCGCAACGCTAAGGTGCTGGAGGGTGGTAGATTCGTCGCCAGTCCAGCGTCGAAGTTAAACTACATGACAATGGTGTATACGCGTTGTTTGCTTGTGTATTTCGCCTGGGAATCTATCTGCAAAGCTGCGACAATAGCGACACGTTACTCGGCTGTGCGACGTCAAAGCCCGATTAATCCCAAGTAAGTGAATGATAATGGGCTTGCCAAACAAATAAACTTAGAACTCTTTTCCTTGCCTTTGCTCAGCGAACCCGAACCACAAATCATCGATCATGTAACGCAACAACAAAAACTCTTTCCGGAGATCGCCAACGGCGTAGCCTACAATCTAGTTTGCAAACATATGTGGGAAGTGTACGAGCAGACGCTGAAAAAGATCGCCGCTGGCGATTATTCTCGTATGAAGGATATGCATATTATATCGTGTGCCTTGAAGGCGCTCTCCACCACCGACGCTTCCTTTGGCATCGAACGTCTGCGTTTAGCTTGTGGCGGTCATGGTTTCTTGACCTCAACGAATTTTAGTACCCTCTATGGTAATATGGTTGCCGCTTACACTTATGAGGGTGAAAATACGGTGTTGTTGTTGCAAGTTGGTCGTTACTTGGTTAAGACTTGGTCGGAGTTGGTAAATGGCAATAAGAAATTACCTGAAATGGTTGCATATTTGAGTGAGGTGCATACAAACAAATGGTTTTTGAGCAAATGGAACGATAATTATAATTGGGAATATTTGGTGAAAGTGCTACAGTTCACAGCCGCAAAGTGAGTGAATTAAAAAAGTAGGAAGGAATGAAATTTAAGTATACAAAGTATTACCATGTGTGTCAATGTCAGTTCATTGGTCTGGTGACTGAATGATTCCAAGTAGGAAGGACAGGATAAGGGCCTATATATGTAGTAGAAGCCTCAAATATCTGCATTCTCAGATAAATGGGTTAAGGGTTTCACAATCACTGCTATTATTAGAATCTTAGCCACACGCTATACCCCAATATGGGACTCCACTGCTGCTGGTGCTATTGCTGCTTCCTCAATGTCTTCATTACGAAGATTTTTGTATAATTTTCTAAACTTTCGATTTGAATAAAACATGCAAACAGATTTTGAGTCTTCACTATATCGGTGAAGTTCTTTCTTCCTAAATCGAAATCATTCAGCTTTCAAAAAATGCTGTCGCACACATTCTGTTATTACTAAAAACTTTTTAGAGCCGACTAATTAAACCCGAATTTTCTAGTAAAACTCGCGTAGCCTTCGAAAATATGTCCAAGAGAATTGCTGGCGGACAAACGCAAGCAGAAGCAGCCAACAATACGGGCATCGAGCTTACGCAGGCAGCGGAGGTAAGTTTTGTTAGAACTTGAGCGCACTAAACTGCGTGTGCCAAGCAAATTCTATATTCCCATTTCACTTCCAAAAACTATCTATATCTCTTCACCTTTCACTCACTCTGCTGTATTTACAGCTACATGGTCGCCAATTTATTGCATCCGTATTTTTGGAACAAATAACTGGTCCGAAATCGCAGCAACGCTCAAAGCAACTAAATCAGGTGCTGCATAACATTTTGGAGTTGTATTTGATTCATACTGTATTACGTCATATCAGCGATATACAGAGGGTAGCTAAATGATTGATTATACTTACCATTCACTATATACTAATAAGCTTTTTTAAATTCCGTTTTTAGTTCCGTTTTATTGGCGTTAACACTTTTGCTTCATTGCAAACTCGCCTTGAGATGGCTTTGAAAAAGTTACGTCCTGATGCTGTGGCAATTTGTGATGGCTTCGATTTTCATGATCGTGTTTTAAACTCAACATTAGGTTGTTACGATGGTAATGTTTACGAGCGCTTATTTGAGGCGGCCAGAAAGAGTCCGATGAATAAAAAACCAGTACAGGATTCATATGAGAAATATTTGAAGCCGTTTTTGAAATCAAATTTGTAGAGAAAAATACAGTAGAATCGCACAAAAGTTAACCAAATGGTCCCAAGGGCATTTAACTTTTCCGAGATATTAACTTTTCCAGGTGGTTTTTAAATTTGATAGAATACGGTAATAAACATAATTATTGGGATATAACATATCAAATTTATTTGAATATCTCAGTTTTAATCATTATAAAGCAGAAAATTAGATTTAATTTACATACATAAATTTGCTAGCCATCCATCACTTGCATAAAAAATTTTTCTATTGTACATTTTGGCTAATTCAAGCTTAGCTCTTGATTTTAAAATTGGACCACTAATTGCCCAATTGCGTTGCCTTTGGTTCAAAAACCATTTATACGACCTTGCCTCGAGAACGGGATATTCCGACCTGTGCAAAGTTTTCTTGGTTGCTAATTCCTGTGTGTTTGCCACTGCCTCCAAAATTTCATATCGTTTTTTCCTTATTTTTGAGATGGCCACTTTAGATACACCATAATCTAATGCCAAGGTTTCCGTGAATACCTTCATCAAGTTTTCTTAAAATATCAGCTTTTTGATGTAACTTCAATCTAATTTGCGATGGTTTATTCTGCTTTGTTGCCATTTTTAACACACAAACTATGTTTACACCATTCAATAGTTCAAAAGACTAACAACATTTGTACCTCGCGACACCGACAATAACTTTTTACACAGATATTCGGGGAATGCACGCAAATTCCGGGAATACATAGAAACAAGGGGAATAAGCTTGTTTTTGCTGAGAAATAAGCGTTTGGATTTGAAAAAAAAAATCGATAAGCTCAGAAAAGTTAACCAAGAGTTAACTTTTTAGAGCCGTACGTGGACGCTCAAATTTGGTTAACTTAGCCGAAGGTTTAACTTTCTCGCGAGTTAACTTTTGTGCGATTCTACTGTATATGTATTTATGTGCAAATATGAATAAATGCTTTAAATATCCTTGTAATAAAATTTTTGTGACTGAGATTAGCGTAACGATCACTTGGCCAAATAGCTATTCGTGCGTTATTGCTGCTGCTGAAAACCATGATGCCGAAAGAATATGATTTTTCCAATCTGTCAACATTAACGTTCTTAACTGGTTTGATAGAGGATAACTATGAAAATAGAAATAGCTATGAAAGGTTTATTTCCTTTCCAGATTTAGGTTCACATTGAACTAAGTACCTAAATTTAGTTTTTTATATATATAGTTTTTTTTTTTTACTATTTTAATACGGTACAACTATATTTTATATTCAGACTATATACTTTATATTATAAATCTACTACTTATAAAAAGAATGAAAATAACCTCAAGCCGTCCACTTCAAACAACGCGTATCCTGATGCGTGCCCAAACAGCGTATACAGCAATAATGTGTGCCACAGGCGGTGCAATTGTATTTCGAAAAGTTGCCACAAACTGCGCAAAATCGGCGTGGTGGCTTTTGCGGTGCCGGCGCTAATGCATTCAAATAATTCGGCATATCCACGCACATCTGTCTGCATTCCTCCAAGAGTTGTGGAAAATTTTTACGATACTTTGCTCGATAATATTCAGCATTTTTACGTTTGGCTGCCTTTTTTTCCTTAGCACTCTTGGTACCATCCTGAAATTTGGGCACCTTCTTAGACATTACCAAATCGGCGTGCGGATCTTCATGAAAATTATCCAATTCCAAAGCTTCGAGTGCTTTGCGTGCGCGCCGTTGCCGGGCAGCTGCATCGAGAACGCGTTTCTTTTCAGCATCTTTAATGCGATGTGATTCACGACCAGTCATTATCAGAATTAAATACGGTTGGCTTCTTGTGGCACAGTAAGGGTAGTAGTAGAGTTAATTTTTGAACGAGCAACGTCTGGATATTCAGGTGATATAAATGTAAAAAAAGAACTTAAGCTTCCTTATCGTGCAACGGGAAACTAATGCGATCCATTAAATCGTCAACACGCGCTTGTAGAATCTCCACAATATCTGTTGAAATGAAAAGATGATTCTCATCTAAATCTTGTATGATGAATTTGCGTCCCAATGCGAGCGTTTCGTCCAAGTGTAGCAGAAATTGTTTCATAGCCGGATCACATTCAACGAAAACACCTTTCATTACATTCACCATTGCGTGTGATCAACAGTTCTTTAATTGCAAAGTAAATAAAACATTTATTAGCTCTTTAACAATCAGAAAAAATGTAAAATTGCACTTTTTCTAAAATTTCGACTCTTTTCTCGAATGTTTACAATTTTTTTGGCAACTGGAAGGCAATCCAAAATTTTTGTTCCACATGGATTCCACATAAGGGCCTCAGAGCAAAGGTTTTTTGTTTGCTACGGTCCTGCTCAACTCATAAAATAATTTTTGCTCTGGCTCTAGGTGTAGATCCCGACTTTTTTGGAACATATTACTTTGGATTCTAGTATCTATATTATTAATACGCTAATGCTAGTATCTATATTATTAATCTATATTATTAATACGCTAACATAAATTTTGTTCCATCTTCTCCGTCGAAACTACTGAACCGATTTTAAAACTAAGCACACCATTAGAAAGATATTGCTCTCAAATTGAACTGCACCAATTTTCATTAAAATTGGTTGGAAAATGCGTCCACAGTCGCCGTTGGAAAATTGCCGTGTGGTTGTTGTTGCATGCTTTTGCACACTACAGAGCCGTATCAATGTGCATGCATTAGGTGAATTTGTGCTTGCTTACCAAACTATGAACATGTTTGGCTGGAAGTGGTGTGTAGTTTCAAAGAAGTAGAAACACAAAAAAGTAGCAAAAGCACTACAACAAAAACACAGTCATGTAATAAGAACGATAAGAAAGCATAGATGGGAAAGAAATTAAGGAAGGAAATTAAGGAAAGAAAAGAGCAGAAATAGAAAAAAAAGTCGGTAGGAGAATAGTGAAGACGAGTAACGAAAACAATACCAACAACAAAATCAACAAGAGAGTAGCAGTGACAGTAACAACAAAAGGAGCAGCATCAACACGAACAACAACAAAATAGTAACAGTGACAATAACAACAAACAATTATACAAAAACTATTGTTCACCTTAGTCATAAGTAAACATCTATAAAAACTGTCGAGTTTCGACAGTAGGCAGCGCGCTAGTATACATATAAAGTACGTGTTGAAGAAATAAGTTCATTTTTTGTTTTTGTGTAGGTGTAATAAACAAGCAAAAAATTAAATCGTTTTTTTGTTAATAACTTTTTATAGAAATAAAAAATTAAGCTCTGCCCGGGGATCCGTTAATACCCCGATTGTATGAAATTGTCAAATTTAGCCGTTGCCCGCTAAACTAGATAATTACCAAAAAACGTTATCTACTTATGAACCAGTGATGGAAAATTACTCCTGCCTGTGCACTTTTGGGCATTATAAATATTTTGTCCTTCACGATGCCTATTTTGTTTGCTACAGAGTGACCTTAAAACGGTAAAATACTTTACCTTAGTAAAGATACGTATAGAGGCAAGGTATGTAGGTATTTATTAAAAAAAATTTATTATATTAGTTTTATATGTTTTTTTTTCTGTGATAACAACCAATTTATCATATTTTATGCATTTTGTATTATAAACCAAATTGCATAATGTAAATCGGTAAATTTAATAGCTGTCGCACTGTCAAATAAATTGCAAAATATCTTGTTAAGTGCTTAAACGGAGATGGTGAAACTAGGCATAAATATATTTATTTGTACATATCTAAAGAGCTAACGAGCTAATGATTTTTTGATACAGGTACAGCTCTGGTCCCTCCAATACTTTGAGCTCTGTTTAGAAAAAAAGCTTTAGCTCTTTAGGTCCGAACCGCTCCGGGGCCCTGCTCCTAACATTCCGGATGTGACGTCCAATAGCGTTGCCAGATTATTACAAAAAACCCAATTTAGGTATTTTATGCTATTTTGATAGCTTACAACTTATTCTTATTTACTTTTTTGTAAATAAAACGGAGAATAAGAGATTTTTCAGAAAAAAAATATTTTTTGAGTGATGTTGCAGCGTTCATTGTGGCATTTTTCAGTTTTGCGTTGCTTGACATAGAAAGCGGCAAGTTTTATGTGGAATCAGCTTAAGGTCATGAAAAGATGTTTTTCCAAATATTCTATGTCGAAAATGCGAAGTTTTCAATATCGAAAAAGTCACTTCTCTAAAATCTTCGAACTTTTTGGTTTTGGAAACATGATGTACATAGGTTCCTTGAATTTTTTTTTAAGAAAGTTATTAGAAAGAACACCTCAAAATCAAGCAAAACCCAAATTTTACAAGAGAGCTTTTGCTTGCTTTGCGATAGAGCTGGTGGGTTGTTTGATATTTCAATAACCGTTATTTTAAAAACTTGGTACTGAAATAACGTTTCTAGGATTTGAATGTGTTATCATGGATGCGACTGAGCGTTTCCAAATCTCATTTTGGCCACAAATGTCAAATAGGCGGTTTTGCAAAGGCATCGATGATATGTATGTATATATGTATGTACCCATGCTGTTTATAAATAAAATTGATTACCTTTGAAAAGAAAATCTGAGATGTTTATTGCTTAATTTGTTTATTTCTCTGCTCACATATCCCCATAAAAAGACAGCCCACAGTAATTAATTGTTTATAAAGTGCTCTTAAGCGATTTCTCTCAGCCAAATTCCATTCGCTAACAAAATGCAAAGCTTCAACCTGTTACAAACATAAATACATACATACATATACATAGGTACATATGAATATAATAAAAAGAGCCTATATGCCCCACTTGACTACAAATTTTAACTTGAATTGCTCCATAACCAAATCGCTTTGCAATGTAATTGTAATTAAACGCCAAACTAGTCGATCGCTGCTTTCCGACTTATGAAGTTGTGAAACGTGTAGAGCTTTATTGATTTGTATATACATATGTATGTTCTTAAATTTACATATTTAGCTGTGTGCAAAAAGTTTTGCATATATTAAATAGTGTTATTAAAAAGTATTAATCAAATAAAATAAAACAAACAAAAATATGTCCATTCCAAAACAAATAAATCCGGATTTTGTAAAGGAACGTAAAAGTGCCACATTCGATGTAGAGGAATTCGCTGCTTGGATTTATCGAAATACAACTTTGTTGCAACTCAAGAGATTAGTTGGTAAGTTGAGGAAAGTTCACGCGTTTGCTGCTAAGCTTCACAACAACTTATCTATGTACATATGTATAAAAAATATGTATAATTAAATAGAATTTATTGTTGCGAAGGCGAAGTAGTACGTATGTAGATACGTACATAAGTGTATGCATATGCATTTAATATTCTATGTACATACATGCGTTTTTAATTTATACCTTTTTTTGCTTCACTTACATACATATTTTGAAAGTGTGTACTCATTTTCCATACCAATATAATGTCGGGCATAGACCCATGTAATATGTTAATGCATTGTTTCACATGCAAATTTATTGTGCAGTTGTTAATGAGTAAAGTTCGTTCAATGAACTAAAATATTTCAACCTAAATAAACTCTCTTCTACTCGTATACATCTTCTTTTATTTTATAAAAAAACGGTATGAGGTAATTTTTCTTTTGAATGCCACTCCTACTTAATTTCGCATACCTCCTACCTACTAAGCATCTGTAATCTATTCTGCCGGTACAAGTATGAAGTATCATTAAAAAATCATTGCCTATTATTAGGCGAACAACTTATAATTTAGGTTACTGTTGAGTACCTACAAAAGCTGTAAAGGATTCAAATCATTTACGACTCGAAATCAATGAATTTTTCCGGTAACAATCCAATTCGTTGTTTTTTTTGTTTGGAATGCGGCATTGAAAATTTTAACTCAGCATTCACCGATGTGCATTTTGCAGGGACCCATAATAATCATTATTCGTTATATTTTCAGTGAAAAAAATCAAATACTTGCAAACATCGTAGAAGAGTATTGAGTTTGTGTATGTGCATGTCTGACAGAGCACTATCCGAATCCACTATGATCGAAAAATTTTAAGCGATATCCATAAAAATCTAAAATAATGATTATTTTTTGAGTTTTATTTTCTTGATCAAAAATAAAACTTATTCCTTGAGTGATATATTTATCGCTCAGAAATAATCATTTGGGCAATTCACTGGCTATTGTAAAGTTGTATGTTGTAAAGGAAAATGTGCATAAGAACGCAGTACCTGTGAACAGACTCTCGTATGTGTTTTGTTGTATTTCGTTATTGTTTGAATAAAAAAAATGCCAGGCGAAAGCAAAAAACAGTTATTAGATTTGTTAGCGGCCGATTCAAGTCCTAATTGATATATAATACACACGATGCAAGTAATTTGTTTTTTTTTTTTCGTCTCACCGCTTCCATATTTTTTTTTTTAATTTTTTTTTCAACAAACTGTCAGAGTAAAAAACAAATCAAATAGCACACTCAATAAACATAGGCTGCCCAGTTGTATTGGTTGTATTGGAATTTGTATGAGAAAAATCAACCCTACTGATACACCTATTGTAAACCTTTACCAGTATACAACATTACAATACTTTACAACAGCTTGTGAATTGCCCAATTATTCTTTGAGTTTTATTTTTTTGCATAGGTCGAAAAACTCAAATCGTCGCTAAAGTGGTCTGGAACATAAAAAATTCCCATCGATCTAACTTCGTGAATGAGTGATATTTTTGATCGAAAAAAATAAAACTCACTTAATAATGATTATTTCTGAACGATAAATATATCACTCAAGGAATAAGAGTTATTTCTGATCAAATAAAAAAAAATAAATCTCAAAAAATAATGATTATTTTTGATGAAATATAAAAAAGCTCAACATATAATGATTAAATGGCGATTTTTATTATAAAACTCATAATGATTACGGTCCCTGGCATTTTGCAATCAATATTTGCAATCACTGAATTGAAACCAAGAATGTTGATGTCAACATATTTTAACACTGAATGATTATTTAGACGATTCAAATCATTGAGCGTGTGCATTCCGAAAACAATAGATACCATTCATTGAGCACAAAGTGTTTGAAACAATCCTAGTTGTTACAGTAGCGAGCATTTGTTTATTGAATGAGAAAATGAATGATTCCATTCAGTTAAGTTTGCACTAATGTTTGATTGAGAATGATACTGCTGCATTCACATTCTTTAATGAATGCTTTCCGCCTACTCAAAAACACACTCAGGCCCGGTTTCACCAACGTGACTAAAGCTAAAACTAAGTTTTGGGGCTAACTTACTTTTCGGTTTCACCAAATAGTCTAAGAAAATAGTTTTGCAACCAACCTTTTATGGCAAATACTGGTGGTTTTGGTTGCTGTATTTGCTAATTTTTTTTTTCTCATATTCGCTCTTTTGGTTGTTGAGTTTGCTAAAACGACTCAAATTCTTTGTTTATTTTTAGTCAAGACAAAAGCTGACTAACTTGTGACTTAGCTGAGTTGCCTGGTGAAACTGAAAACGTAAAAAAATCGGCTTAACTAAGTTGAGACCGGTTGGTAAAACCGGGCCTCAATGCTTTTTTATTGGAAATTTACAATCTTTTTGGAAGTTGATTTCAATATTTAGATACAATCAGGCAAGCACATACCTACATACCTATTTGAAAAGGATTATATATGTATGTATGAATGAAAACCACATCGATTTAATCAGTTTACAGCTCCGCTAAGTACCTAATTGGTAAAAAATCCATCTTCTGAGGATTGAAAAGAGGTTCGTTTTCCGATTGTTCTTTGGGTAATGCATAATCTTATCATTACGCATTCATTACGCATTCATTAGTACATTGACTTTGTATGCAATTGGCGAATGAATAATTATAGCAAATGGAGCCAAGCTTGGGCCGTTTTTGAATATTTATCATCGCGACATGTTTTGCTCACTCGTAATGCACTAATTAATGCATAGTGATAAGATTATTCATTACCCAATAAATAGTCCGAAAATGAATCTATTTTAAAGTTTCAGAAATTATCTTTTAACAAAGTGTAGGTTTCACAGTTAATAACTATGTAGTAAAGATGTTTTTCTTTTATATATAGAGGAAGAACTCTACAAGGATTCCGATGATCCAATCGAATTGGATTGTTTATCGTATGAAGATGCCTATAATCGTGGTGTTAAACATTCCGTTGCCTTAGCTAAGAAGCTGAAAGTGTTGCAAGAACGCTTGCCTACTGGAGGTCTGGATATTTACCCGTAAGTTGGAAGAAAAAATGCATAACATTTAATTACTATGTAGAATATTTATAAGAAAACGGTTTATAATTTTAATTTAAACACATACATACGAGTATATTCATTTCACTTACATTCAAGCCTCTTCATGGGCGGACCAATCGCCATGGCGCTAACGCCACTCGGCAATCCATTAGCAGTGCATTTTGTAATTTTTACGCGTGCGCTCAAAGGTCAGGGTACACCAGAGCAATACGAGAAATTTGGACGCAGAGCAAATAATTGTGAAATATTTGGAACTTATGCGCAAACAGAACTTGGCCATGGAACATACTTGCGTGGCTTGGAGACCCGTGCCGATTATGATCGTAAAACCGATGAATTTATATTGAATACGCCAACTTTGACAGCGTACAAATGGTGGCCGGGTGGTTGTAAGTACCAAGTTTGTGAAAAAGTCAAGTTGAGACGTCATAATGGTACTGAAATATTTGTTCACCAATCATTTTGCTTCTCTTCATCTTCTTACTCCTTCAGTGGGTCAATCCGTAAACTACTGCATTGTTGTAGCTCAACTCTATATCGACGATGAACCGTTGGGTGTGCATATGTTTTGGCTGCAGGTGCGCGATGAGGAAACACATATGCCGCTGCCTGGAATTGATATCGGCGATATTGGCAAAAAGATCGGTATGACGGGTGTGAATAATGGTTATTTGGGTTTGAAAAATGTGCGCATACCTCGCACGAATATGCTCATGAAGAATGCTAAGGTGTTAAGCGATGGCAAGTATATAAAGAGTCCCGTGTCACAGCTCACTTATTTTACGATGGTTTATGTACGTTGTATGATTGTGCTAAATAATAGCATAATGCATGCTCAAGCTGCGACCATAGTGACGCGTTACTCGGCGGTAAGACGACAAAGTCCCATCAACGAGGAGTAAGTAGAATACACGGCAAATTAAGCGCAGTTAAACTCTTCTCAGGGAAACACATTTACATGTATGCCATGTACTGGCATTGTAAGATGAATTTCCCTGAGGAAGAGTAGAGAAATACATATATTCTTTAGCCATAATTAATCTCTTCACCACTTACAGTGACCCAGAACCCCAAATAATAGATCACCTAACACAGCAAATGAAAGTTGTGCCGGAAATCGCGACTGCAATTGCCTATCGCATCGCGGGTGACGAAGTCTACAAGATGTACGAACAAACCGCGAAAGCGGTCAATGTTGGCGATTATTCACGTTTGCCCGAATTACATGCCTTGGCCTGCACTATGAAAGCCTCCTGCACCTATGACTCTGCATTCGGTATTGAACGTTTACGGCTCGCCTGCGGCGGACATGGTTATTTGACATCAGCCAATTTGGGTAATCTGTTCACATGGGCCACAGCGGCCTGCACTTACGAAGGTGAGAATTCGGTGTTGTACTTACAGGTGGGTAAGATTCTCGTGAAAACTTGGGCGGATGTAGTGATGGGGAAGAAGCTTATGCCCACAATGCAATATTTGGCGGAGTGTGCGAGTTGGTCGGAATTTCCCGCGGTTTGGAGTGGTGACTGGAAGTGTTTGGTGCGTGCGCTGCAATACACGTCTACTAAGTGAGCATTTGTGCTGTTCGATGCTGCTCAGTTTAAATATATATTTTTTTTTTTTATTTTTATCTCAGTAAGACCCGCATCGCTTATAACAGCTTTGATGCACGTTTAAAGCGTGGACTAACACAAGCGGAGGCATTCAATGCAACTGGCATAGAGCTGACACAGGCCGCTGAGCTGCATGGTCGCGCTTTTGTTGCTAACGCATTTCTCAATGAAGTGACTGCTGCAGACGCAGCCAAACGATCACCATCTCTCAACCAAGTACTTGAGCATCTACTCGAACTCTATTTGGTACATACGGTACAGCGGCATATGGCTGATATTTTAAGGGTGAGTAGCCAATTTTTGTTGAACAAATTGGCTCTCCATATTTATTTTTTTTTTTTTTTGTATTTGCAGTTTATACGCCTAACCGATGCACATTTGACTTCATTGCAAAATCGTCTCGAAACTGTACTCGCTCAACTGCGTCCAAATTTGGTGGCCATTTGTGATGGTTTCGATTTTCACGATGCGGTTTTGAGTTCTGTTTTGGGTTGTTATGATGGCAATGTTTATGAGCGTATTTTCGCAGCGGCCAAGAAGAGTCCATTGAATCAGAAACCGGTGCCAGATTCGTTTGAGAAACATTTGAAACCTTTTATGAAATCGAATTTGTGATGAGAACGGTTTTTATGTGTAGATTTTATCAGTGACAATTTATCACTTTTTTGGGCGGGTTATGGACTGTAAGCTGGTGTAATTTACTTAGTTGGTAGTGTAAATAAATTTGTACTTTTTCTACATAGAGAATTGTATATGTTGCTGTTTCTTGTTTTAAGGGAATATTTTATAAATAGGTAGTCAATATCGTAAGTGGAAACAAATTAGCCAGAGGGCTCCATCTATTTCATACAAGGCCGAACACTGTTCTTGATTTCTAAAAGAGCTTTCTATGGTGTTATTTAGTTGGCACTATAAAGAAATGTATATTTTTTCAAGTCAATTAGAGATTTTGATATATCTTATTTTAACCTTTAACATGCGACGTGGTGGTAATTTTTACATCGATTTACAGTTTCTTTAAATATCTGTTTTAACTTACCATCCAGCAAGTTTACTCTCTTGGTATCTTCCCATCTCGTTGTAATTATTGACCCGTTTTGTTTTTATAGAGGAAGGTGTAACATTTGACGAGAAATGATGATAGTGGTGTAAAAGTTACCCTACGTCTAGAGTAACGTAAGTTTTTCTTCGAATATACTCATGTCATAATAATTATTGATCATTATAGTTTCTATGGTGGAAGGTCTCAAATAATGATAAATTATGATATCGGTGTAAAAATTACCACACCTCGACGTTAACGTAACTTTTTCTTCAAAAATAATTTATTTCCATTTAAAACTTCTCTCACTGGCAATTTGACTAATTAATTTAATTTTACCACTTCTCAAATGATTATTGGAAGAAAAATTAAAAAATTCGTTTCGTGGTTCATTTTATAGGCTCACGTTATTATGAAAAAAAAAAAACTTCAAAAAGACTGGCCAGCATTTTCTACAAAAAATTTTTTTAAAATAAAATTCCTATTATATATTTACAAATATATATTTTTTTATGAAAAACCGTCTCTTAAGATTAAAGAAAGTTTTTCTTTTACCTTTTATCTATAAGGTTCTCATGTGATGTTTTCGCTATTTTGAAAGAACAAGGCCTTGTGAATTATAGTAAAAACTTTGTTGATTTAAGAAATTTAATTAACTTTTTTTTATCAATTTCATTTGAAAAAGGACTGGGCTCTTTCCAATGCAAAAATTATTATAAAAAAATTTATTTTTTATTGAGAGTTTTAAGTAAAATGCGTAGAAAAAAATTTACCACCACGACGTAAACTATGCCACAAAAGTTCACCTCGTCACTTAAAGGTTAAGGAAATACAAACTATTTTATATATTCGATATCGTAAGTAAGAAATGATCAGTTTAGTTGTGAATCTTCATGGCATACTTAATATAGTATAGTATATAAAAACAATTAGGAAAATAACGAAATTTTGTGGCTGCCAGAGAACACTCACGAATTCTCTCTAGAATCGAGCACAGTTCCGTATTTCTTATAAAAGCTTGAAAGCGACGAGTTGGCATGATGTGCGTGAATGCCATAATAGTTCTTACCTTTGCAGCTCGCAGCCTGCTTTAATTTTATCTATTCTATATTTATTATCCAATACGGAAACAAATACAAATAATAAAATATTTTGAGTTTGTTACATTGTTTTTCTTCATTTTATTAATTAAATTATTTATCTTTTACGCGTCTTAATTTTTAATATTTCATTATAATTATTACACAGTATGTTATTACATAAAAGAATGGGTAGCAAAACAAAGAAGAGAGCTGAAACAATTCTTTAGTTTATTTTTTATCAATAAATAAGCTAGTATGCAGCTAAAGCTTTGATACTTATAAAAGATATTTTTTGTTTAATATGGATCTAAGCACGGTTTGAGAAAATATGAGAAATGAAGGAAATTCATGCTGATTTTTTTTTTATATAAACATAGTTATAAAGAAAGATCGTGCTTTATGCATATTGTAAATATGTATATACATATGCAAACATACATATGTATACCTAATTGCGATTTTTAAGTATTCATATGTATGTATGTATAACAGTTATACATATATCTTTAAAGTAAGAAGAGCAGCTTTGTTTAACTAGTTCATGTTACTCTACAGTTTATATATATGTACGTCTGTGATAAGTGATTAAGCACCAAAAGTAAACGTTCGCCTTGACCGATGATTGATTTTTAAAATAAAATTTCTGATAAACAATTTTACACTGCTGTTTTGTGTTATTGTTTTTGTTGTTATATACAAGCGCATGTATGTATGTAGGTTCAAAAACAGAATGTACATAAATATGCATACAAACATTATAAGAAAGATATTGTTCTGCGTAGAAGAGGACACTTTTCGAATTGTTGCTTTACTTTTGCTATGATTTTGTATTAATGTTAGTTATTATTTTACTTTCTTACAATTATTACCTACATATAAATATGTATTTGAATTTTAATTTTTTTAATTGTTTAGCAGCTGCTTCTTTTTGTGTTTATTTCGTATTTATATAGCGATTTCATTCCTTAATCCTTTACTACAAAGTTAACTTAAACAAAATGAGCAGTCAACTAATTCCTTCCCCTTTTTAGTATAAAAAAAATTGTCATTAACGTTTTAATGTTGCATTTTTGTAGTACCAAAACTCATAATCACCCTTATTACGGTTGTCGTCGTCGACACTCACTCGACGGTGTCGGCGACGACTTATCAAAATCGGTATTACGTATGGTAAAGTCGATAACTTGTGACAACTATCGAAACATATTTGGTATCAGCTAAGTCGACGTCGACCGTCACTCGTTGCCATTTTCGTCGACGCTGCGTTTAATGGTGACACGAAGAAAATTTAGTATGTATGCATTTTTGTTTTTAAAATTTTATTACGGGAGTGTTAAAATTAGTAGAACTAACATTCGCAGAATATTTCCTGGTAATTTCATTGAAAAATTCCCACTAGTTTAAAAATAAATTCGGTGAGCGCACATACCGAAGCCGACAATAAGCTTTTCAATGGGGTACGATACCAACTAATTTTTTACAACATTGAGAAGCAATCACCGTTAAATTGAATGCCTTGGCACCCTCTTTTACGAGAGATTGAGGAGAAAACTAATTTATTAAATATTTATGTACATATATGTACGTACATTCATATGTACATATATATTTCAACTAAATTTTTCTTTTGTTTCTTAGTTACTCGAGCACTTCATTTCTATGTTCATCGCTAAAAATAAATTATCAAAATAGCACAAATAAAAAATACGGAAAAAATTGTGCACAGATTGTAAATAAAATCAAACAGCTAGTGCAGAAATTATAGGGATGGTACTTTCGTCATTCGGTTTACCGATAAACAGTCGACGTCGTCTCAATACGCTTAGCTAATACCGATTTTGCGTCGATGTGACGACGACGTCGAGACGACGTGATGTCGACTGAAAAGTGACAACGACGTCGACGACGACAACCGTAATAAGGGTGAATATATATATGTATGTAGGTAGTGCTCTTAATTGCTTCTATGTCAACCGATATGCATTTACAAATTGTGTATGGCGCTGAAAATTATGGTTTAAATGCTTTTTAGGATTGCGGTTTTTGTCTGTTTTTTTTTATTTTTTCTTCACATTTTTAGTTTACGCGCATGCGGTTCCAATTTAACGGCAGTCGATTTATATTAATTAAAAGTAAATTTATAATTTTTTTAGATTTAAGCAGAGAGAGAGCAGCTTCTTAATGTTAATGGTTACATTTACATAAATTAATATTTTGATTTGCTTGCTAATTAAAATAATTGAAATTAAAAATTTTATATTAATAATTATGTTTGTGTGTTAAATACTTTCGTATAATAACCGACGGATATTGCAAAGCAAAGGCAACTGGGTTAAAATAAAGAAGAATACAAGTAAATATGTACGTATGTACATCAATAAGTTTAGATAAAGTTTTTTTTTTTTTTTAAATATTTAAAAAATACTCTCCATAGTTTTGTATTTTCTCAATTTTAACAAGTTTAGTAACTGAATAGGTATGTTATTTCCCACAATGTGCAAGTACACCAACATGACTTCTGATTTTTTAGCATACTCTTAGGAGTTTTGCAGGAGATGAGCCATAATATCCAACTCGTTAAGGTTTTCATAATTCGTTGGAAGGCTATGGCATCATTGAGTAGCAAAATTAAACTCCTAGCATTTATGAAATCTGCCTGTAACTAATGTATGCCTGCTTGGGATGTAGTTAGCCTTTCTACTACAGCGCAACTTTGTCACCAGCTAAAAAGCAAGTGAGAATCTATCAATTTGCATCATTATGAGACATCACTCAGTCGAAAACACTGATAGAGTTCAAGCCACAGAAACGAAATAGCTCGTTAATGTAGGGCTAAAAGTATGCAACGAAGTACAAAAGAAAACTGCAGCCATTAATGTTAAGTTCTAATTTGTTTCATTTTTATTATTATTAATTATCGTTTTCCTCTACAAATTGCAATTTTAAAGCATAAAAGTATTAATAAGTAATTAAATGCAAATAGGTACTACATTTGCAAATTAAAAATATGTATTCTTTAAAAAAAAAGTAATATTAACATTGATAAGTATACAACGGTAAGTCTACATATGGATGGGCACTATATTTTGATTGAAATTGTTGGAGATTTCTTGCAAAACAAAAGTTATATGCATGTATAAAGGCTAGGGCTATTGCAAACTATTTTCTTATAAAACTCATTTTGATTTGTGAAAATGAATACAAATGTATATTTTATTTGTTTTTCAAAAAAAGGCATTTAAAAGTATCCATTTGACTTTTAAGCTAACAAAAATATGCTTTATTTATTACTTGCGTTTAAATGGCATTAAAATTAGGTATATGTATATGCAATTGTTAAAAAATGCACGCTTGGCTTTTACATTTTAGCTGACTAATATTTTAGCTGCACTTCTTTTGTTTAAATTATACACCAAGCACAACATTTTCTTGCCACTGACTGCTCTTTGTTGTTTTTCATTGAACTAACACTGTATTTATTTCGAAATCAGTTTTTTTTTGTATTGCATTTCGCTTAAATGTTAAGTATTGATTTAGAAAATACACAAAAATAAAGTTTTTTTTTATAAATTTTTAACAAAAAGGCAGCAGAAAGAAAAACATATAAAATTAGTTACAAAAATAGAAAATAAAAAATTGTAAACATTCGATATACTTTATCATGATCCAATACACAATAACCAATGCAATTGCTGTTTAATAAAAAAAAAAAACATTAAAGTTATAGCAAAAGTTAGTTACATGTTTTAATTACATTAATTTTACTTATATGTATATACAAGTGTATGCTATTTTATGATTTTCAATTAGTAGAATTTTTTTGTATGTATGTATGTATGTATGTAGATAACAGTAGGCGATATCTTAGACAATAATTATTTTATTATTCATTAGTCATATAACATTCATATTCGAATAAACACAAAAAAGTGGCTGTGTTATCTTGCCGAATTAGTGTCAGTAGATTTTCTTGAAAGTTTACACCAGAATTATTTACTTAAATCTCGAATCGTCAACGTTGCGAGTGTAAACGTGAGTTAACCTAACACAACTGAGATCAGGCCACTGCAAGTAGACTCAACACCTGCAGGACCAGGCTGGATTTCAGTATACCAAATGTATGTACAGCATGTGGAGAGACACCACATGACACACGACATGTCTTCACATGCTTTTCAAAATCCACTAACTTGAAACCACTGTGCTTATGGATTAGTCCACAGTAAGCTGCATCTTTCCTGGGCCTACCACTAGGTGAGCCTGATGACAATTTGTGAGCAAAACAGGTCCTCTGAGCAGTGCTTTAGTAGTGCTACAACAACAACAACTCGACTCTGTTTCACGGCGGCTAAGCTCTTGTGCTTATTGGGGTATTTTATTTGTAATAATTTTTGTTACTTTGACCGCCAAAAATTCACAGTTTACTGCCGCATGATGTACAGCAAAATAAGCTTTTTATTCTGTAGTGTAACGTACACATATTAAATACATACATACATAAGTATATAACTTTAAATGAATTTTGTTAACAAAGCAAAATTATTCAAGTAAAAAATTTTCAATTTCATTATATAAAATTTTTATAAAAAAAGATTGTTTAATTAAAGTTTATGCATATCGAAGCACCTAAACGTGATGTGTAACTTTTTTTTTTTCAATACAAAAATGTTTAACAAAAATTTTGTTTTTTATAAATTTTCATTTTACTGTTCATGATGCCGCTTTATCGCCATACTATTAAGCTACATACATATGTACATGTATACATACATATGTATTTATGTATTTTACCTTCACACAACTTACATATTATTTCTTTTATTATTAATTAACCATTACTAATATTTAAATACATTTGTTACTATTTTATTATTACATTAATATTAATATTCATTAATTTTTTTGTTTTCAAAAACTTTTTCGTACTAAAATTTTACGTTTACATTTATAAATATTAGTTTATTTTTGTTTTGTTTTTACTATTTCGAGTGTTGTTGTTGCTTACACACACACATACATTAAGATTTATTAGTTTATATATATCTTGATATATATTTAAATTATTAAATAGTTATATATGTATGTACGTATTATATAAATGTATGTGTGTGTAACGTTGTTTTGCTGTCAGCCGGGTTAAGTTGCGTTTTGTCATTTAATTGTTTTTTTTTGTCATTTTTGACTGTCAGTTTCAGTTAGTTTTCTATTAGGTATATCTTGTTTTTGTTTTTGTTGCTTTACTTTTGCCACATTTATGAAAAGTGTCCCGTCCTTACAAAATATCTGCTTCATTAAATTAGCATTAACTTTAATTATTTTTAGCGTTTTTTTATACCAAAAAATTTATTTTTCAGCTCTTGTTTGTTTGCTGTTTTCTAAACTTATTTTTTATTCATGTTACTTTCTTATAGGTTTTTCTTTGTTTTTTCAATAAAAAAAAATTAATTAAATTGTTACCACTTAATGCTCGTATGACAAATATGCATGTGCTGCTTCTTATAACAAATAAAATTCTATTTTCACTTTCATTTTCAAAATTAAATCTTATGCCCAATTAAACGTTTGTTATTACTTTTTAACCTGCTTTTATAACTGTAAATTGCTTGCAAAACTCAATATGTATTCCTTAAAAAATGCTGCCATACATACTTACATACATATGTACATACATATGTATGTATACGCTATGTAAAACACATTTTTAAGTATGTAAAACAATAACTCAAACCAAAAAAAACTGCTTTCAGTTCTATTTGCAAATTGTTGTTTTTTGTTTTTGTTCTTATTGCTGCTTACATCTTATTCTTTGTTTCTCTTATTCTTCTTTTTGTTTAATAACTATTTACTAATTACTTATTAACTTATACGCTTATATAGATATTTATTTTTTTTATTTCCTTTCATCCATTTCATCTCCTTCTCTCAGGTTTCCTCCTCCTGCTTCAGTAACAATAAGCTCTCTGTTTTCTAACCGCTTTAGTTACTCTTCATTGCTGCTGATCTTCCGAACTAAATCCATCTCGTCGCTTTCTCTTTTTTGTCCTTTTGTTGCTCTCTTGCACTTTAGTAACGTTGGGAATTAGTATCTCAGGCAAAGAATTCTCGATTATTCGCGTTTTTCGCATAGGAATTGACCGCTGGCGAGCGTTTTGGTTCATCTAAAGCATATGAGCCCTCGTCCTTTTTCCGCATACGATAGACGATGAACATAACGACCAAAATGGCGCAGAGCAGACCGACAACGGCGCCACCAATGACAGCTGCAAATGAGAAGGAAAAAAAGAATTAAAATAAGTTGCCTGAGAGTTCAATTCGAACATTTTCAACCAACTCACCTGCCAATATGCCCGGCTGTGCAAAGAAACTCGCCGTTCGATCTTCGTCGCTGGTATTCATGATGAGCACTTCGTTGCCGGTTGTGTGTTCGATTACTTTAGTATCTGTCGGTTGGCTATTAACGTTATTTGTGCCCAATTCGTGTATGGTATTGCCTTGATTAGTATTGCCAACTGCTTTTAGTGGTAGAAAAAACGAGAAAAAGAAAGAAAGAGAAGGAGAAAATAGGAAAAAAATAAATGATTAGCGCTAAGCTTCAAACTAGAGCATTTGTAATTAAATACTATTTTAAAAATTATTTCGCTTGTCTTGCTGATGTCTTGCTAAGCCAATTTCTTTGCATTAACTTAATTGCATTAACTTCGATGCAAATGAGAGATTTCAAAGAAAAACTAAAAACATAATGCAATTGAGTAGTTCACTTTCAAAAGTGGCTATGTGAATTGTTTATATTAAGCCACAAATTAGAAAAAAAAACAGAAAGAGAATTTTGAATGTGTACTCGTCATATAGATCAAATCATATAGACTTTTGAAAGTGTTTCGTATTTAGTGCAACTTTTTCCAGAAGACGAAAGGATTCTATTACAAATTCTTAATAAACAGTATACACCTTTAAGTGCTGGTATACAATCCATCAAAAACTCAATATCGACAAAAATTCACATAGCCACTTTTGAAAGTGGTTTACTCAATTGCCGCTTGTATTGGCTGAGCATGACCTCATAGTTTGGCTGTTTAATGATATTTTTTACTTTTCAAAAATGTGAAATTAATTTAAAATTATAAAATAAAGCGCCGCTTTCACTACAAATGCAGTTTTCTTAAAATATATTTTTATTATTATATGTATGTATGTTGTTAGCTCACTAATCTAGAGTTTTGACAAATTACTGAAAAATTCGTTATTTTATATAAGTTTCATAAAATAATAACTAATATATAAGTTTATAAAATTTATTAAAATAATTAAATAACGCAACTAAACTTGAAACACAGAACTTACCTGTTTTGACTTACTAACAGAAATTTTTCCAATAGCTTACAGAAATTGTACATATGTATGTACTTAATAGAGGCAAACAGAGAACAAAAATCTCTCATAAACAAGCTTGAGCAAAAGTTTATAGAGATCTTGCACCAGCGGCTGAGAATAAGTGCAGAAAATAACCGATCACTAAGGAGCATGGGAGTGTGCACGGAATGTCCAAAACACGCCCTATTTCAAATTGTATGTCTTAGGAGGGAGAGAGATCTTTACATGGTTTAAAAATAAACGTAAACAAAGCGCTCTAGAAATGATATAAACTATAATAACTGATTGAAAATGAGTTATCCCATTTTCCTCTTGTAAAAAAGATAAGAAATCAAATGCGACGAGAAAATCACATACCACATTGGTCTGAGAGCGCCAAGTATATTCCTGTTCGTCAAAATATTGCCTGAGATATTTCCTACTGCGATGTTAATAGCGACTTACTTCCTAGTGACACTGTGCTTTCAGTCTACTCACATTTTCCTTATACGTGCTTTTTGCATATTAAATAAGAAGAACAAGCCTTTCAGAGAAATCTTCCGCAAAGTCCAAACATAACTACACATCTTTTTAATATTATACATAAGTACTTAGATTTGAAATGAAGTTTTAATAATTAATTTAACTACTGTAGATGATACCTTGCCTAGTTGTAGTTAGATGTACAAGGACTACAAACTACAACCAAAAGTGTCCTGCACGAAATAAATACATATTTCCCTAAGCAAGTAAATAAACTGAATCTCTCTTTGTACCAAAATAAATATTAGTTTTTGAAATTAATTCAACGATAGCCATCTAACAGAACAGAAAACAGCTTGGACATCTATATATGATGAATGTATGTATGCAGTATTCGCAAAAGGTAAAATACACTAAAAGAGCATTACACAAACAAAAATACAAACACGTATGTACATAAGAAAAATAAACATCAAGATGCATGGCTGCTTTGAAAAGGAGGCGTGTTGCAACTCACGCCCATATCACCATACAGACATACATACATATGTCATATGCATAGATTTGCTTATTTAGTATTTGTTTGCTATCTTTAGACAGAATCTATAAACAATGTCACCTTAGGAAATTATTTACTAAACATGTGACACGTGTAAATTTTGTCTAGACATGACGACACGTGCCAAATGTTAGTAGCACATTTTTATACCTTTCATGAGAATGAAATGGTATTATAACTTAGTGCCAAAAAATTTTTGTCGAAAGTACCAGAAGGAAGCGTGGGGGACCCACCAAAATATATACCGATATGGTCAGAATCACGAGCTGAGTCGATTAAGCCATGTCCGTCTGTCCGTCTGTCCGTCTGTGTGAACGCAAACTAGTCCCTCAGTTTTTGAGATATCTGAATGAAATTCGGAATACAGGTATGTTGTTATATGCAGCTGATCATTTGTCGGAACCGGCCGAATCGGACCACTATAACATATAGAAAACAACCGATTATTCAGATATACATGAAATTTTTGGATGTAATTTGTGCATAACTTCCCAATTTAAACAGCTAAGGACGTGAAACTTTGAAGTAAATGTACCCATTTTGGCCCAAACGGGATTACCGAAAATTGTCAAGATCGGACCACTATAACATATAGTTCCACAACATCCGATTGTTCAGATATGCACATTTTGGTGTATAACTCTTCCATTTTAACAGCTAACGGCCTGAAATTTTGAAGTATTTGTACCCATATGGGCCCAAACGGGATTACCGAAAATTGTCAAGATCGGACCACTATAACATATAGCTCCCATACAACCGATTGTTCAGATATAGACATTTTGGTGTGTAGCTCCTCCATTTAAATAGCCAAGACACCATTTTTTAAACGGTTTTATTTAGCTCACCCCGTTTGTTTTTTTTTTTTTTTATTTATTATTTATTATTTATTCTTGGGTCAAATTTAGTAATTCAAATTTCACCCTCTTCCTGTCAACCGATTAATCTGAAATTTTGTAGGCATGTATAACCCCGATGACAATGCAATATTATGAAAAAAAAATTCCGATAGGTGGCGCGTGGGTCGCTATATTTACAAAAATCGCATTTATGGTCCGATTTGGCTGAAATTCGGAACATGTATTACTACCTTGAAAAGAAATATTTTCTTAAAAAAAATTCCGCTAGGTGGCGCGTGGGTCGCTATATTTACAAAAATCGCATTTATGGTCCGATTTGGCTGAAATTCGGAACATGTATTACTACCTTGAAAGGAAATATTTTCCTAAAAAAAACTTCCGATAGGTGGCGCGTGGGTCGCTATATTTACAAAAATCGCATTTATGGTCCGATTTGGCTGAAATTCGGAACATGTATTACTACCTTGAAAATAAAAATATTTTCTTTAAAAAAAATTCCGCTAGGTGGAGCTGAGATCGGGGTAATTAAAACTGAAAATCCTAATTATGGACCAATTTGGCTGATATTTAGCATGTGCATTACTTAAATAATTTACAAATGTTTAAAAAAAAATTGGAGCCGCTAGGTGGCGCGTGAGTCGCTCTATTTAAATAAAAATAGGTAAAAAAAACTTTTTAAGTTAAACATCTTATACACCCGAAAGCCATACAGTTTCCAGCTAAGTACAATTACGGGACGGCTGAAAGAAGAATGTTGCCTTTAATACTATCATGGGCTTCTACAATACATAAAATGCAGGGCAGCACTGTGGATCACGCGGTCGTATACTTAGGTGCGAAACTGTTTGAAGAAGGTCAAGCCTACGTGGCTCTTAGTAGAGTAAGAACTTTGCAAAAACTACGTATAGAGGCGTTGGACTGCAATAAACTAACGGGCAAGAAACCTTGCAATAATGAAGCACTAAATGAATTAAACAGAATGCGAAATAAAAACTAAAAACTAGAAAATAAAAATAGGTAAAAAAACTTTTTAAGTTAAACGGTTTTATGTTATACATACATTGCAATGTTTAAGATAAATGTACTAAAAACCAAAAAATTATAAAATAGATACAGTCGTGGGAATTATAAACATTTGCATAGACTAGACTAAAATAAAACCGTGGGGCACGTCAATTGTCTACAATCGTTGATTAAAATGTTTGTTTTGTAATGTTACACTATAATTAGGCAGTTGTTCAACCGACAACGATGGACGTGTGATAAGTAGGGCTAGAATGTGGAAAAAAGCTAGCAAGCTCGATTATAAGCGAGCTTTAGGGTTTCATAGTGTTGAGCGAGTAGTACTTTTATCACATGTTTTGTCGATTAAAGACAAACTACGAGCAATTAAACGATTCCTCGTGTGAATGTTTAACGATAAACTAGTTGAAACATCTCTTTTATTAACATGGAGTGTATAACTATTGGAATTTCCATGAGCAAGAAAATAGTAAGTAATTTCCTCACCGTCTGCGGGCCAACTGCCAAACGACGAATTAATCGATTCTTCTATCGCACATTAAGTCGATAATTTGTAGACAATTGACGTGCCCCCGGTTTTATTTTAGTCTAGTCTATGCAAATGTTTATAATTCCCACGACTGTATCTATTTTATTATTTTTTGGTTTTTAGTACATTTATCTTAAACATTGCAATGTATGTATAACATAAAACCGTTTAACTTAAAAAGTTTTTTTACCTATTTTTATTCTAATAAATTTTTCCATAAATAACCCACAGAATTAAAATTATAAATTAAGCTTAATCAGGCTATGTACATACATAGGTAACTTTTCATTTCCCCACTCATGAAAGGTATGAAGTCTTCGGTACGGCCGAAGACACCCGCGCTTTTACTTGTTTAAATTGCACATCCTACTTGCAGGTGTGTCCAATGAGTCTTTTCTATGAAACTATTCCAAAGTGTCAGGATAATACTTAGTAAATCAGTAAAGTATTAAGAGACGTTATGGTGAGAAAACACAAAGACTTGCAAGATAAATGAATGCGATTAGAATAAAAGATTTGTTTCAAGAGTGCATAGATAACATCTATTAGATATTCAAAAAAAAGAGGATGTTATTGCTTTTGTGAAATACGTCATGAACTTGCAAGATGTTTTCAAATTAAGCGCTTCTTAACGAACGCCAAATATTTCGCCATTTCATCTTTCAAACAAAATTTGGCACTTTATATGGGAAAAAACTACATTTTTTGTTTTTATCATCGAATAACCAAAACTAAATAAGGAAGGAAAAACTTTAAGAGAAATTGAAAAGCGAAAAATTTAAAGAAAAGGAAAAAAAAAAGAAAAGCAAAACAACAATGAAAACAACAGACACATGCAGCGTTTATTTTCTGCATATAAATTGGTAAACTTATTAAACTCACGAAATCGTGTCATCAAATGCCAAAAAGCACTGCTTATAAGAGACTCAACTTTAGTTGGGTTAACTTTTATCTGCGCGGAAATTAACTTCAAGACAAGTTCAGCTAATTTAAATGCAGTTCATTTTTATGCAAAGCCAATGAAGAAATTCAAGCAGAAGAACTTGAAATCGCACACAATTAAGTACATAAATAGAATTAAACCAATTTTTTTTCTTGGCAACTTTTTAGTTGTTTTTTCTTTTCATGTTTTAAGGAAAATGCAAAGTTTTGAACTAAATAAGAAAACAAAAGCAAAAATTAAAGAACTAAGAAAACAAAGGAAGGGGGAAATTTAAACAAAAACTTCTCTCCCCCCAAAAACACGCACTAAGCTTGTTTTGCGGTTGAAGGTGAAACTTTGTGTGAATGTGTGCATGTGGGCAACCACGATCAGTTTCTTCTTCTTCATCATTCCCATACCCATCACCATTATTAACAGTTAGAAAACGCTGCGCAAAAGTGTGGAAAAAAGCATTGAGATTAAAGTGTCTTGTTTGAGCATTTGATTTTTGTTGTTGTTGTTGCTTAGCCGTAATTGTAATGAATGCGAGCGCCGGAAGGCAAACAAACCGAAAAGCAAATGAATTGATGGATTGCTGAGTGTAGTTAATAGGCTTGCAGACAGAGAGACAGAGACAGAGAGACATACGAGCACCAGAACAGACATAAATACGGATGTACGAGCAGCCAGACACACAACTAAGCAGATAGAGGTAGCATTTGAGCATATGAAACGGAAGTTGAACAGTCTGGAAACAAATATGGCTGCGTATGTCTATTTCTAATGCGCCTTCGGTGGGAGTGTGATTATTTCTACACTTGAATTATGGAGGTACATATACATATGTATGTACATATCGTCGCACCATACGAAAACTAACATCAGATTTTTTGTGGCTGACGAAAAGTAAAAAGTTCAACTTTTGGCCGACGAAAAGTAATAAAATCGAGTTTTGGCTGACGAAAACTATCAAGTTCGTTTAAACAACAACAATTTTAATGTAAAAACAGTATATAATTACTGATACTTTTCGTCAGCCAAAAGTCGATTTTATTACTTTTCGTCGGCCAAAAGTCAAATGTTCTACTTTTCGTACAGAATTTTTTTATTGATAGCTTTCGCCAGAAATTTTAAATATATTAGTTTTCGTATGGTACGACGATATATTAGATAAACTTCATTTGAAAATGTATTTATTAGGCAATAGTTTTCCAACTTGTTTATTAGCTTAACACATTTGCTTGAACACCTCGATTTTCACCTGTTAACTTTGAGCACGTGCACTTGAATATTTTCTTAAGCTTAAAGTTGCTGAGAAGCACTTTAATTGTATACAATTTATGCGCTCTAATTTCTTTTAAATTTAATGCAATTGAATTTACTTTTTAAAAGCTTCAAATCATTGAAAAATTGCACAACTAAGAAAAGTCAAGTTGAAATATATTTGTGGTATCCGAATAGCAATTTTTGTGTGCAAAAATAAATAAAGTATAAATGTAAGGGAGCGTAAGTATAAAAGTATTAAAGTGTGTAGTCGAAGCAACACCGATTTGCAATTTGGCAATTAAAGTTTTTAAAGAAAACTATTATCTAGCTGCTTCGAAATGAAAATGCAATATAATCACAACACATTTCAATTAAAACTCAACAAAAGTGACTCAACGCATCAAAAGCACAATTCTCAGTACCAGTGGCGGACGCTCGATAGAAGCCGCAAAGCGCGCTTGCCTAAATATTTTCGTTCCTTTCATTTTACGATCTTCTTTCTTTAACATTTGGCTATTTTACGCTGGAAATATGTTTACTATGGAAGTTCTCATAGCGCGTTCGCCCAAGAACAACATAAACGTGAATTTTGTTTGTGCAGCCAATCACAGCACAGCCTGAGTTAGTGAACATGCTTTAAAACATAGCTTTATGAGGCTTTCAATAAATAATAACATAGCTTGTTTTCTTGCTTTATATAAGGAGAAGTCAATTGCAAAGAAAATTACATAAATGGCTATGCTTTATACATAGGCTTGCCCAGCCACTTTATGCTAGAACTGCCGCTGCTAAGTACATAAATTGATATTTGCTATAGTTTGAAAGCTTCAAATCCAAATTAATAGCCATTCAGTGGCGTATACATATATATGTACATAACTGACCACAATTTATGCTTTGAATACGCATTCAATCAAATTATGAACAGATATTTGTGAAGCGATTAAAACTTCCGCAATCAACCACACACACACACAAACCCATTACGCTCATGCACATAAAACCAAACTAGGCACAATGCGAATTGATCTGGCATATTAGATATAATCAGTATGGCAAAAGCCATATGCCACTCACGTTAATCAGATCAATTTGCATATGAATGTGCATAGTATATGTTGTTATGAATGTCTGTAGGTTCCTTAAATAGACGCGAATTGTTATTGAATGCTCGAACAAGAATCAGAAAAGCAGCCAGGACAGCACATTCAAACTGTTAGTTGCCCTTTGAAGGGAGTTTAAGAGTATTTTTTGTAACCGATAAGCTATTGCTGAGCAAAAGTTAAGGCAAAGTGATTCTTAGGGCAATTTGAATTTTTCGGGGAATCCCTTTTAGCTTTCAAGACGGTATATCTCCAAAATTAAATATTTTGGTATATAATTTTATGTACCTACCCATCTCTTTTTAAAATGCATATACTAGGCGCACACAATTTGCAAAACACAAAACTGTCAAGTGTAGCTGGCTTTACAGCAATCGAGACTGACACACCCTGGCAAAAAGAAAGTAAATCAAATCAGATGATGGTAAGCAGCAAACTATGCGTCGATGAAATTAATTAAATCAAAGTTCATGAATATTCACAAAAGCTATTTTATCAATGTGAGGAAGTGGAGGGCAAGTTTACTTGATATCGCTTTTCAAATCAAATCGAAACTAATGCGGCCAATACACGGGTCGATTTTTTGCCGACTGAGAAATCGACTGGCAAGTCTACTTTGAGCTAGTCAATTCTTGTCGAACAAAAAAACTCGACGAGGAAATCGAACCGCGTAAAGGCCGCATAAGAGTGATATTTCCACGAAGAATGGTTTGGTTATCATATTTAAATATCATATGCATTTAGCGTAACGAAAAATGTTCGCAACAAATGCTGAAACTTCACAAGCATTCTTAAAATCTATATACAAATACCTAGAATCCTTTTCAAGCTAAATAAAACTACAATGCTTAAGCATGCTAAAGTGCTTCTTCTAAACACTAAGTATTACATATACATATCGCACCCTAAATCATAAAGTGGCACAACTCAAAATTCAAAAATTTTCAGGAGTGCCAAAAAACTTTCTTTTTTATAGGCAATGATATGGGAAAAGGCCACGTATAATAGTTATTTTTCAGTTAAAAAAGACTCTCATGGAAGTGATTTTTTGGCAGTCGCTAGAGATATATTCTGTGCACCGATTTATGAAAGACATCCGATTTCGAAAAATTTTGAGTTGTGTCACTTTATGATTTAGGGTGCGATATGTATGTAAATATATTGTTTTTCTTAAATTCAAATAAAATTTCATTACGCTAGTTCTCAGTAAACTACTCTACTTTGTAGTTTTGCCAAATATTTTGAAGCATTTCTCGGATGTTTGCGACGCAGCAAAGACATTCCAACTGTCAGTCAGTCAGTCAGTCAGTCAGTCAGTGGGTGAGTGCACAATGCAATACAATACAATTGAATTCAGTTCGTCGCTTCGTTTCATTTCGTTACGATTTACTTTACATAAATTGAGATTAAGCGTAGTTTTCCAAAGTTTACGCGCTCGTTTCGTTGCTCAAACACAAAGGCATAGCAGAATGTTTGTATATAAGTACATATGTATATATGTATGTACATAGATATAAATTCATGCTTCCTTGTAAACTTACAAACAAGCGTACAATTCAATGCAAATGTACACTTTTCCCGGAATGAAATTCGTTTAACTTCTGGTTAATGTTTTAATATTTAAATTTTAAATGATTGCGAGAGTGAAAAGTATTTTAGTTAACTACTGAGAAAGGCTACGGGGGAAATTTTTAGTAACGTGGCAGAAAAAATATACTCGTATGCAAGTGAGTGCAAGATGGTCTACTTTTTAGCTTTAGGATTTTAAATTTTAGAGTTACAAACAGTGTGTGTAGGTACTTGGTTTCTGCTATAGTTTCGATGAAGTGTTACTAGTAAGATTACTGTCCTCACTTAGTACATTTCATAACATAAAAGGGATAGATAAAAACTTGAAAATTAAACCTGATTTAAGAGTAAGATCCTAGATTAAGGAATGCAATTCTTAATATAAGTTTAAGCATTCTTAAAATAATATTGGGCAGGCCTTAATCAGTCATTAGAGATTGTGCTTAAAATAAGTTTACACAAACTTGTCTCAAAACACTCTTATTATAGCGCATATTTATAAAAATTATTGTTCTAAAAATTTGAATATATTCTTCATTTTAGCATTTGTAAGCTTAACAGACTTTCATAGTATTTTCGGCTTGTTTCAATGCCGCTAAGCTTGTTTTTCTTCTGAGTGTATACACTCAAAAAAAAATTTCTCTCGATCAAAGACATAATTTTCCTTATTTTGAACACGCGTCCCAATACAAAATTTTCTTTGTTTTGTGTAAATTTTCTCAAAAATGTGGAAAAAACATAAAAAAACATTCAAAAAAATTCGTTGCCATGGGGATTTGTATGGGAATTTAATTTCTCAAAATTAAAGAAATCAAGTCTTCAAAACAAGGAAAGTTGGGAATGGAATGGCGCTTAAAGAATTTTTCATTATTTTAATGTATGAATTTTTTCAAAACAAGTATATGAAACCATGGTAACGCATGTAACAACAATATTTTATAAACCTTTTAACATGTTTTAAGGAAAATTTACTCAAAACAAAGAAAGTAGTGTTCAAAATAGGTAAACAATTTCTTTGACCCCTCCATATATTTTTTTTCTCTCAGTGTAGTTAATCATAAATGATCTCGAAGGAACTCAACTAAAGCCGATAAAAGCCATGCTTTAAACGCTGTGCATTCTATTCTCTCTATACTCTGTTTACTTTCTTTTAGATAACCAATCCTCGCTAATTCTCATACTCCTCTATCCTGTATTCTTTATCCTCCTTTAACCCATATCTTCATTCCTTATCATCCATCTTCAATCTCTTCAAGCTATCTCCAGTTTCTAATTTGAATCACATGTGTAACTCTGGATTGTGCAACATCGTTAACATTTTGGTTTCGTTGTATACACAGCCTACAAAAATCAACGCCTTATTTAAGGTTTATTCCAGAAAATTTAAAGGCTTATGAAATAATGCCTGAAAAATTCTAAGCGACAACAGTTGCATGTACAAAGGCGGATTCTCCTGTGTTGATGTCATCAGCCTATAAGAACTACTATCTCTCTCTCTCTCTCTCTGAGAGGAACTCTTATTCTTAAGGCCGCCATGGGAGAAAGGCTTCGATAATAGGCCTTATGTGGTGTTTATATACCTTAATAGTAAGGCTTATTCTCAATAGGAATTAATAATAATAATACAATGGCGCTATTATAACTCTGACGAGTTTTATGGCCTAGCTTCTCTCCCAATTCGAGGTGTGCTCCTTTTGTTTTTTCCTACTAATTGGGTGGTGTTTGCTCGGACTGGGGTTTGAACCCGAGACCTCTGGCATAGCAGGCGAGCACTCTACCCACTGCACCACAGTAGCCACAATAGGAATTAAGGCATGAAATATTTCTTATAATAAGGGATTATGTATATGGAGTTTTAGTACTGTAGCGTATTCCTTGCTGATTAGGAACATTTTTGTTGGGTATGCACATATATACATACAAGCATGCAATACGTACATGTATTCACAGATAAACAAAAGTATGGCATGCATACACAACTTTCATTGCCTGTGGCCAGCCAGTAAACTTTTCCAACTAACCGTGTGGAAAACAATTTTAATGAAATTGCCAATCGTCATCGATTTTATGCAATATTTACACACACACACAGACTCATTAATACAGAAAGGCATTCAAGTATTTTGCTTCCATTGGCGATTCATTTGCAAATGTACAAATTTACATAGTAGCTGCTGTAAATAAGGTAAACAGATAGAGTGGAGAGTTGAGTGGGCGAAGAGATAAGGTAAATTAAGCAAAGGTGATTTTATACAAATATTTATGTATGTATATACATATATAGCAGACCACAGCGCGCGAAATACGCTCAAAATGCTAATGAAGGTCGTTCAAATTGCATTTGCATTGATTGTGTAAACCAATTTACCCACAAAGTGAAATTTTATCTTAAATTCGTTAAGTTGCAAGAAATTTATACGAGTGATTAAGGGGGAAAAATGCAAAAACTCGAAAAGCTAAAAAAGTAGTTACGCTGCAAATTTTTTCGCAGAGTACATGATAGGAATGTACTTGAAGTGTAGCAAGAAATTTGAAACGTCAAAGGCTAAGAATTTTTTTCCTGAAAACAACTCTATCACTGCATTACCATAACAATATTTTCAAAGCAGTGAAAGTAAGAAGTATTATTTAAACTAGTTCAGCACTTTAATGTCGCTTTTCACATTACAATGCATTGGACAATGCCCTACGCGCGCTTCAATGGTCATTAAAGAAAACAGCAATTTTTACGAATTTAAGATGTACATAGATACCGCTCTCACTGGCTTGCTCTGAATTTTTTTGAATGTTTTCGCTTTCTTCATCATTAAAAACAAAATTTAAAAAAAATTACAAAACCACATTCAAAAGGCAAATTTAATACTAAATAGTACACTTCCCGAGGCCGCATGCAATTACAATAAACGGAAATATAAAATGCTAAAATCAAATAACAAAGAGAAGGAGGTCACTATTGAAGCATGAGAAAAAAACAATTCCAACAAAAATTCATATAAAAATAAAATTCAAAAAAAATAAAATAGGTTTATTAAACTCTTATAATTGAAAATTTGTATGGGAATGTCATTTTAAAAAGCTCTATAAATTTTTGATATTTTTTATGAATAAGGGGGTAAGTTACTATAAAAAGAATTAAATGAATGAAAATTAAAAAAAAAAAAAAATTAACAAAAAGAAGTAAGAAAAAAAAAATTAAGAAAGAAAAAAGTAAGCAAGTAAAATAAATATGAGAGCAAATAGCAAAAAGGAATGTTAAAAATAAGAAATGCCAGCAGAAGAGCGCAACACAGTTTCCGCAAAAATTTAATTATCAACGGAAATAACGTCAACCAAACACACACACACACACCAACTATTGACCGCAACACAATTTACGGCATCCGCTGTTTGCGCGTTTACTTGTGAACTGCCTTGGCGACCACAATAAATTTCTTGAATAACTTCACTTTTCTGCAGCTGTGCTATTTGCGCTGTTTGGTGTATGTTGGCCACCGCTGTGACATTAATAACTTTTGACAGCCATAAATGAACGGCGCTAACATAAAAGTGAGTGAGTTTTATTAAAAAAAAAAGGAAAATAAGAAAAAGGAGAGTTATGAGAATTCAGCGGAAATATATAACAAATCATGAATGTATTGCCTGTGCAGGCAGCTGTAGTGAAGACCTACATAGGTATAAGCTCCTCCGAGTATACATATAATATACATACATACATATGTATAATAATAATAATAATAATAATACCCAACGGTTTACCCTCCATTTCCCGCCCGACCGACGCGAGGGGCGCAATCCGCATGACGCACGGATATATTTTTTAATTTTGCCAAGGTGTTGACTGGCTTGGAGTTTGTTAAACGTCGAGTTCTTATGCTGCTCAGCTACAGAATAGAAATTCATCAGCTGATTACACATACATAAGTTTATATATACACTTAGAAGCAATTACTTAGTTAACAATAAAATACATATTATACTAAATTAGTAGAAGGAAACTATATCTAGTAGACAATTTGTTATTTGTTAAGAATTAAAAGAAGAGTTTTCCTAATAATGTATAGAGAGTCCGAGATGTTAAAGTAGGTAGAGTATGTGTTAAATTTTTGCATAGATATCGGAATGGCTCATTTAATTCAAAATTAGCTTTACATTGTTTTAAAAAGATGGGCTGGTAATGTCTTGATGGACGGGCAGAAATGTTTAAGCTTATTTCAGAAAGAAGATTGATCCCTTCAGCAGTTTCGTTACGAATATTACACCCAGAGTTTCCCTACGACTAGCTAAAGTTGGAAGGTTAATAAGCTTTAAGCGACTAGTATACGAGGGTTATAAGTGTTCACCGCTGCGTATGAGTGATATTGTGTGGCAGTGCGGCTTCAAGTGGCATGAGTTATGCATGGTGTTTGTGCTGATAAGTTCAGTTAAGTGACAAAGGTTGAAAAAATATTGACAAAAATAGTATCTTGAGTAGAGCAAAGTATATAGGCGCTGCCGGTGCGTATGTGTAATGAGTTGAAGTTTGAAATGGTGCAGAAGTATGTAATAGCAACCCGCATGTGACTCCACTGCTGCTGCGTCCTACTGATACCTCGTCGGTATATTTATTAACAGTAGTTGCTTAGAAACAGGGACTGTAACGGTTATGAGTTATATCCAAAATAAAAGTTGTTTATTAAGTTTTATTTTCCGATCAGAAAATAAAAGTTATTTTTTGAGTTCATTTTTCCCTCAGAAAATAAAAGTTATTTTTTGTTTTATTTTTCGATCAGAAAATAATTTTTTTTTGTTTTTACATGGCCGTTTATATTCTAATAATTATTTTTATGTGAATTTTTCAATTTTTCTTAATTTCACATAAATTTTTTTTTTAGTTTTATTTTTTGCTCAGAGAATAAAAGTTTTTCAGTTTAATTTTGGCTGCAATTGTAGATAGATTTCGTCATATAAATAGGTAAAATATATAAATAAATTTTTAATTTTCTGATCGAAAAATAAATCTCAAAAAATAACTTTTACTTTCTGAGAGAAAAATAAAACTCAAAAAATAACTTTTACTTTCTAAGCGAAATATAAAACTCAAAAACTAGCTTTTATTTTCTGAGCAGAAAATACTGAGTTTTATTGATTAATTTAATGATTAAAAATCAATTTTTTTTATAAAAATCGAAAAAATAAAATTTTGTTAAATTAGACCAATATCGCTGTTTATCTGATTTCAATATTTATTGAGCTTATTTTTGGTCGGTGAAATAAAAACAAAAACCTTTGGTTTTCTTTTAATGCCTCCTACGCGTTTCGACACATTATTGTGCCTTCTTCAGGGAGTCTGTTTATTTTTCAACAGGAAAACATCATTAATATATGTATTATTACAATTAGTTACATTAAAAAACATACCTTAGGTGAACATTATATCCTAAAATCCCAAACCAATAGAATTGTACAAAAATACATTGAACAATTAATTACAAAAATACATTAAACAATTATTTAAACAAAACTTTCTGTATAACATTATTGTTACTCGTCAAAATATCACAGGTTTGTATGTATTACTTATATTGTCAACGTCTTCTTTATGGTTCATTGCACATTGTATTTTTTGTTGTATTCTTAAGCTTTCTAATGTCAGTCTTTTTCTAGTTTTCTTTTCTATGTCCAATATTCGCGCGCTTTCAAAATCAGCTGTGTGTCCGCTGTTAACTAAATGTTGTGCTAAAGCTGTTGACATTTTTTTGTTCTTTGCGTCCGCTTCGTGTTCATTAATCCTAACCGCTAAAGCTCTCTTTGTTGTCCCAATATACACTTTTTCGCAGCTTTCGTCTTTATTCCCTTTACATGATATTTCGTAAATTACATTATGTTGTTGTTCTTTTTCTATTTTGTCTTTTGTCTTCGTAAATATATTATTGAGTGTATGATTAGGTCGGTATGCAAATGTTATGTTGTTTTTGGGCATATATTTTTGCAATGATTTGTTGTCTGTTAGGCCTGGTAAGTAAGCTATACCTGCGAATGTTCTGTTTTGTTCTCTTGTTGTGTTGTTGTTTGTGCGTCCCATTTGATTAAGTTTTGTTGTTATCCATTTTTCTATTGTCGCATTAGGGTATCCGTTCTTGTTTAAAATGTTTTTAATTTTTGTCTTATTTTCATTTCTGTACTCCTGGTCGCTAAGTTTATAAATTTTTTCTATTAATCCCATTGCTGTGTTCCTCTTTTGTGTCCAAGGATGATTTGAATGATAATTAATCATCCTGGATGAGGCTATCGTTTTGGAGTACCAGTTCGTCCTAATTTGATTTTCCATTCTATGTAGTTCAATGTCTAGGTAGGCCAATTTATTATTTTCTTCTTTTTCACATGTGAATTTTATTTTTGTATGTTGTGAGTTTAATGTACTCAGTATGGTCTCCACGTCCTTTTTCTTTATTATGGCAAAAATATCGTCTACATACTTATTTATGTATTTGATATGAATACCCTTAGATCTAAGTTCAGTCAAGCTATCGTCAAGTATTTTGTCAAGTACTATATCGGCTATTGTTGGGGATAGGGGGTTTCCCATGGGCATTCCATATACCTGCTGGTATATAATTTTATCGTACACGAAATAATTGTTGTCGCGTAAACAAAAGTCTAAGATATTTAAAAATTGTGTTTTAGTTATTTTTGTGTATTTCTCAATAATCGTCCATTTTTGCATTATTGTCCTAATTGCTAATTGAATTGGTATATTCGTGAAGAGGGAAACTACGTCAAATGAAACTAATATGTCATCGTCCTCTAAAGTTATTTTTTTAAGATTATCTTTTAACTGAAATGAATTTTTGATATTATAATTTTCTGATACAATATTTTTAAGTAATCCTCCTATGAACTTGCTAAAGTTATAACATGGAACATTAATGGACGAAGAAATTGGTCTAAGTGGAACGTTATTTTTATGTATTTTTGGTAATCCGTATAGTCTCGGTGCTGTAGCTGCATTACATGTTAATTGTTGCCTAAGTTTTGTGTCAATGTTCTGTTGTTTGTAAATTTCATTCACGATTTTATTGTTTTTTCTTAACAATTGTTGCGTCGGGTCAAATCTTAGCGTTTTATAAGTTGTTTTGTCACTTAGAAGTTCTTTCATTTTATTTTTGTAGTCTGTTTTAAACATCATCACCGTTTTGTTGCCTTTGTCTGTTTTTGTGATTACTATAGAATTTTCATTTTCCTGTAAGAATTTTTTGGTGTTGTTATATATATTAAGAATGAACTTATCTTTAGGGTTAATCTTAATTCTATTCCTATAGCTGTTAACTCTTCTCGCAACGTTGCATCGAATTGTGTCCTTTTGTCTATCATCTTCATAATTTTGTATCGCTTGCTCCATATCAGCAATAAAATGTATGGGGGAGAATAATTTCCGTGATACCGGTAAGGCAAATTTATTACCAAGGGATAGAAGCCATCTACTTTCTTGTGGAACCTGTATGTTGGTTAAATTGGCAAACCAATCTTCGTTGGACCTTAATCCGAATTTATCTAAATTATTTTTTATTTGTCCTTGAAATTTCTCATAAATCTTTTTATCTGTGACCGTCTTTGCGTCTCGGAAAAATTGTTTTTGATTTTCTATAACAAGCTTGAAATCCCTCTCGTCTAGTTTGCTTTTAAGCTCTTCACAATTATGCCTGATCTGCGCACGGGTCATTTTGATTTTTATATTGGCTTCCCTAACTTCTACGTTTAATATTCTTCGAAGGAATTCACTTTCAATTTTTCGCGCTTCATTTTTTGTTGTCTCCAGTGAGAAATTGTGTATGATACCCTTCGTTTTACCTTTAAGATGTTTAGGCATAACTTCATAATGTTTGTAATTGAGTAGTAGTTTGAGATTTTGCTGTAGTTTTGCTAGTGTTTTTGTATTTTTGTTGTATTGTTTGACTGTGCCACACGTATCGTTGTTGTATTTATACCGTATATGTTGGAAAAAATGCTTCATTTTGATATTTTGGATGTTTTCTTGTTGATTATTTTGGACTTCGGTTGTGCTCTCCGATTTTTTAATAATTTTGTTAAATTAGACCAATATCGCTGTTTATCTGATTTCAATATTTATTGAGCTTATTTTTGGTCGGTGAAATAAAAACAAAAACCTTTGGTTTTCTTTTAATGCCTCCTACGCGTTTCGACACATTATTGTGCCTTCTTCAGGGAGTCTGTTTATTTTTCAACAGGAAAACATCATTAATATATGTATTATTACAATTAGTTACATTAAAAAACATACCTTAGGTGAACATTATATCCTAAAATCCCAAACCAATAGAATTGTACAAAAATACATTGAACAATTAATTACAAAAATACATTAAACAATTATTTAAACAAAACTTTCTGTATAACATTATTGTTACTCGTCAAAATATCACAGGTTTGTATGTATTACTTATATTGTCAACGTCTTCTTTATGGTTCATTGCACATTGTATTTTTTGTTGTATTCTTAAGCTTTCTAATGTCAGTCTTTTTCAGACTCCCTGAAGAAGGCACAATAATGTGTCGAAACGCGTAGGAGGCATTAAAAGAAAACCAAAGGTTTTTGTTTTTATTTCACCGACCAAAAATAAGCTCAATAAATATTGAAATCGAAAAAATAAAAGTTAATGCACATAGAGACAGTCTGCGTTACGGTGTTTACATCTGTGTATTTCTTTTGCCTTTAGCATTTCTCCTTCAGTAAGATTTTTAAGTCAACATTTAAAAAATAACGACTATTGCAATCCCTGCTTAGAAATGATTACCTTAAATCATTATTTTGCACAACTTCTCATATATATATGTAGATACATATATGTATATGCATATATACATTTACCCTATAAGTACCTCAACAAAATACTTTTTAACCCTCTATTGTGCAACTCTTCCTTGCAAAGTTTTTTTTGCGAACTTTCTCAATATGCTCCGTTTTGGACTTTGTTGTCACTTCAGTCTGTTCAAGATAGTTTTGTGCTTAGTTTTTGTTTTTTGTTCATAGATTCTTTTTTTTTTCTAAAACACTTCATCAATGCCCAATTTCAGCTTATTGCTATTTATGTTTGCTTTGTATTGCTTTTTGCTCACGGTTCTGCATAAACTTTCAACAGCATTGTTATGTCAAATACGCTTTTTTCAGTTATCCAACTAACGATGTGCTTACTTTTGGCATTTCTGCATTTCTGTTTCGTTTCTTTTGTTTTCTTTTGTATTGTTATTTCAAAGTTTTGCTTAAGGGAGCAGCAAATCAACGGAGAGAGTGAGAGATGTGCAATAAATTATAGTTCAACAGACAATATGGTTGTAAATGTCAAGAGCTAAGTGGGGGAGAGACGAAAAAGTAAAGCAGACAATACTAGTATTTGGAAAGAAGGTAAAGGGATTTTTTTTAACAGTAATTGGGGTAAAAAAATGTTGACAAATTTGTAATAAAATACAATAAAATAAACTCAAATATGATAAACTATTACATACATATTAATGATAGCAGCATGAATTATTTGCTAGAAAATGTAGCGAAGAATAAGTTGGTCGAAAATACTCGTATAAGCCAATGAAGCACAGTGTAAAATTTTGCCAATCTAGGAGGACTTAATTCAATGCAGCCGTTTTTTAAGAGATACCAAATTGAAATTTTGTATGCAGGCTTGTAGTTTCTATACGAAATTTTGGGTATCTTTTTTAAAATATTTTTATTTTTTATTTATTTAAAGAAAAATTAAAAACTCGCATGGAACAGGTCAAAGTCAACATGTCAGGTGCCGTTTCTTTTTGCTTATAGTGCCACAGAAAGAGTAAAAATAATGTCTTTGGGCAAAGTACGACCGAGATTTTATTTTTCGGATCGGTACTGCGAATATTTCCTATGTAGTGGAATCATAGAACACTACAGAACATAGAAGTTACAGCTTAGGAAAATTTAAGATTTTTGAAAATTTTATCACTTTTTACCATATGATAAAGTGAATTAAATTACATTTTCCAAGGCAGATATCTTAAGACTTGATTGATAACCTTACACCCTAATTATTGCGGTTTAGGGGAAAAATAAAGCTTTTCTCAAATAAAACACGGACCATCTAATTTTAATCACTTACATTTTGTGTATAATACAAGTTGTGAAAATCATTCAGGGGTGCATATAAATTACATGTTTTCGATAACCGTTATTATGCTGATAATGTTGTGCTGTTTTTTCTCTTCATGACAGGGTGAACATTTTCTCACATATACTAAAATATCATTGCATTTGGAGTACTTCTTTTGGCTTAAAATCCTCCTAGATTTACAAAATTTTACACACTGTGCGAAGGGAGAAGAATGAACTAAATTCATTTAGTCGTTTGAGTGGTTCATATACAAAGTTATCATATACTCTTAAGTTTTTAGTTTTCACTACCGCAAATGCTATATGCTGATTTTGGCTCTAAATGCCAAAATGAAGCAATGAACTTGGCTTCAATTATTGCCAGCAACACAAAAAAAAAAAAAAACGAAAAAATAGCACAAACAACCACTAAAGCGCAGCACTCCCATGACATCCATTTGTGCATTTGCATCGTTGTCTTGTCGAGCTGAGTGACAGCTTTTTGAACTTTCCAAAACGCCCAATCAATCGATCGACTGTGAATGCCAAGAAAAATGCGTTATCGCCAAAAGCTACATTTATTGGCAACTGTGGCAGTTGGTGCTGTCGCTGCTGCTGCTTCCACTTCACTTGCCATTGCATTCAAGTGCTTTGCAAAATAACGAATGATTTCGAAATGCATGCCGTATGTACTTTACAAAATGCAAGAGCAACCAAAGGCAAGAACAACAAAAACAACAAAAACAACAACAACAACAACAGAAAACCACAGCAAACTCCAACCAACAGTCGTTTTCTAAAAAAGTTCACAGACGAACGAATGTTTCCGCTGTGACATTGGCAATTGGAAGTGAGTGAGTCGAGTAAGTGAAGAATTTAGTTAAAGCCAAGAAGAATATGTCGAGCTGTATGCGCCGGAAAGATGTAAAAGCCAAATTCAAACATGTTCAGGAGAAGGTTTCTTAAAAATTTTTTTACTTTCATTTCATTATTTCGATTTCTTTTTTTTGCTTTTCGACAATTTTTAACAACTTTAACTACCAAAAATATAAAACTATACTTTTCTAAAACGAAATTTAATGCTGATCCCGAATAGCATATCCATTTTTTGTGGCAGACCCTGTTTCTGAGATATCGGTAAAAATGTAGAAAAAACCGTATATACAAGACATTGACATACATAAGTGCATAAACAAATTGTATTAGCCACCGTAGCGATTTGGCATCTAATAAGAACTGGTAAAGAGAATTCCAACAAACTTTTTTTGCCTTTGCGCTTAAAAATTGGTCAAGTAGTTTGGTTACAATGGCGATGAATAAGATAAAGAATTAATTGAATAAAAAAATTAATGCATTTCGCGATTTTAAGGAGACGATATATAATGAGGGATGTAAGTACTTTTGGCTATTCTTTTGTAATTTTCTGGATTTGTCTCCCATCATATCCTTGTTCCAAGATCTTTGATATCGCCTATTAAGTTGTGATGAAATCTCTCACCATGTTCATCACTTTCAGCATCTACGTTTGGGGGGAAATTATCGAGATTCAAGAAATTAATTTTGAAGAAATTTTAGAAATACACAACCAGTTTGTTTAAAACTGCTCTAAGCAGTAACAAAAGGGGCCTTAACTATCTTGAAATCATTAGAACTTTATTCCAAAATTATGGAGCAATAAAATGCAATTTGCCGCACAAGAAAACCATCGGTCATCGATATGTAATAAAATACAAAGTAGAAGTCTTCAAAGTGATAAAACTCTTGGTTAAATTCCAACAAAACCCCGTTAAATTTGTTTATTAGTCACTAGTCTTCAATAATTTGAAAAGAAAAAAAGACGTAAAAGCCACTTCGTACTCACAAAAAAAGTAAACAAACTGAACTTATGTACTTACATCAAAATTGCTTTTTATAACGGTACATTTTTCAGACATAAAATTTCTGGAGAAGGTGTGGCTGATGACAAGTAAGCCATTTCTACAAAAAAGTGAAAATCGGAAATCATGGCCTTTACATCTTTCCGGCGCATACGGCTCGATGTGTCTACTTGTGTTTTGCGTTTGTATGTGTTTGATTTTGTATGTGTGCATGTATGTACGTGATTTGGTTAAGTGAAGTTAGCCGTGCACGTGAAGCTTAAGAACGCGAGCAACAACCAGCAACAACTACTCTTTTGGACAATGCAAAAGCAAATCCATATCCATTCATGTTGTTTTAAGCTGTAACAGAGTGCATATACCAACAAGTTGTTGTGATTTCGTTCTTTTTTTGGAAGGTTTTGGATTTCGGCATAGGAAATCAATGTTCAAACGTAGTATGCACAGAAATTACTCTGCGCCAGCGTTGCATTTTTGCATATTTAAGAGTTTCATTTCTGTTTGTTGGTTTATTGGTTTGAGTGATGCTACACTTCTCAATGCAATGTGCTAATGTTGCGCCGAGAGCAAAATTTTCAAACAGTAACTGTATTTTTTGTTTGCTTTGTTTCTTTCGCTGACAACACAATTTACTTGATTGATAGAATCGATCAATTACTGTTGCTGTTTGTATTTTGCTGTAAATACTCTGTGAGCATTTTCATAGCATAAACATGCTAATCTAAATTTCTTGCAGATGAAATGAGTGCATTAGATTTTTCTTGAATTTGCATTATTTTTTTTTTTGTGCAGTAATCAAAGCGAAATGTTAAAGAGGGAAGCATTTCAAAGCGCTATGCATCGCTAAAAGCAAGCTGCAGCAAAATGTTGCTGGACAAATGCTGCTGGACAAATGCTGCTGCGTTGCTGGGCAACTTTGTTGTAACGCTTAGTACATTGTGTGTCTGCGTGTAAGTATGTTGACAGCTTAATGATACAACAGTATGTTGGAAACAATACGTTTCGCAACAATATCGCTGAACTTGTTATGAGTCCGAAAGTCTTCACTAAAAAGCAAATGTTTCACAACAATGTTTTTGCACTTGTAATAGCCTTGTACTAAATTCACAGCCGTGAAATTTCGCCAGCAACATGCATTTATTTTGCCGTGAAATGTTTCAAGAAAAAGTTTTTATCAATTGAGAATAAATGCCAAAACGAAGACTGAGCAAATGTAAAAAGAAAAAATTTGGAGCATCGCCTCAGAACCAACTTTCAAATTTTGACCAATAAAAAAATTTTATACAAAATATAAATTTCAATTTCAACAAATGTCACTTTTAACTCGAAAATAAATGGCATTGTATATTTAATTTGGCGTGAAAAAATGTTGCTGGCATAATGTTGCTAGCATGTTGCACAACATTTTCACGGCAGGAACTCAATACAACTTTGGCGTGAAATATCTTTGGAATTTCACAAATGTTTCCCAACCAGTTTTTTTGTATGGATTATGACAGCAGTTTGCCAAATGCCAAAATAAAAGCTGAGCAAATGTAAAAAGAAAAAATTTGGGGCGTCACTTCAGAAACAACTTAAAAATTTTGGCCAATTAAAAAATTTGTATACAAAAATTTCAACAAATGTGAATTTTCACACGCATTAAAAATATTTTTCGAAAGAAAGACTCTTTATTTTTTTTTGATAAAGAAGAAAGACGCATTTAAATATTTTTTTAGGAAAGAAAGGCGTATTCGATTTTTTACTTTTCTTTGTCAATATTAATGCTAATGCGTCTTTCTCCGCAGTTAATAATGCTAATGCGTCTTTCTTCGTCGAAATATTTTTTAATGCGTCTATCTTCGTCGACATTTTTTGTAAAGCGTCGTTCTTCCCCGACATATTTTTAATGCGCCTTTTTTCGTCGACAAATTACTGACATGCGTTTTTCTCCTTCCGGAGCGACGAAATGGTGTTGTCTATTTAAATTAGCGTGACAAAATGTTGCTGGCATGATGTTGCTAGCATGTTGCGCAACGTTTTTAGGACAACTTTGTCGTGAAGTAAATATGTATCTGTGATATTTCACACATGTTTCACGACCACTTTTTTTGTATGGATTTTGACAGCAGTTTCACGTGAAACTCGAACTTATTACTATGCTTATGAGAAGCAAAGTCTACTCTGAAAGCTTTTTAGAAGTGGGGATGTTATTGCAGTTGCTGACATGTTACAGACACACTTTAGAATTTCCAAAGAAATTAATTAGTACTTAATCACTTTAATATACTTTTCATTAGAAAACAAAATTTGTTTTTAATACTCGTACATACATTGTACATGGAAACCTACGCAGCAAAACTTTTAGAAAAAATTCCATGAAAACTCTAAAATAGTTTACTCAGTAATTCGCATTTTCATGCTTATACATACATACATATATAGATACAAACGCATTTGCGTGAGCACACCTGCTGCATTGCGCTAGCAAAACACAACGCAAAATGCCAAATAAACAAAAATTCTTTGAAAACAATAACAAAAAAAGCTAAATTAGAGCCTAGAGGAAGCCAAACACTTAACTGCAGCAACAAAATGTAGGAATTTCAGCTCATAAATCTCAACCTATGCGCATATTTGGATGTTTATTTATATTTTTGGTGCTTCTAACACATCACGCACCACCAGCTGCAGCCAGGCATGCGTGCACGTACATGTTTGTTTGTGTAACTTTTGCATTGCATAAATTCAGGCGCTTTGACGCATTGTTAGCAACGGCGGAGCACTTCAGCGCTGCTGTTGCTGCATCATGCATTTTTATGCAAATATACAACAACTGAAGTGCATTTCAATGCAGCGAATAGCAGCAAAAAGAAGAAGAGCTGTGGCATGCACTTTGGCGAGAGACGTGGCTTGTTCATATACATATGTGCATTATATGTTAACATATTCGCACCTGTGATTGCATATAAAGGGTGTCATATAATTATTAGGACAAATAATATACCCCTAAAGCCGATTTCACTGATTCTCAGAATAATATTGAAACAAAAAGCCAGAAATGTTACTGAATTTGGTCTCTACTTTTAACCTTTAGAACATTATTTAAGCTTGCCAATTCCAAAGCAAGCCAAGCATTGAGATTATTCAGGTCTGTCTTCTCTTTCAGTTCATATGCAAAACCCTGTATATGAATTGAACCTATTGCAGCAGGTGCGATACAAGCACTTCGATTAAAAATGCTCTACATGTGCAAATGTGGTCTGTATGGTGTGTTGAAAGTTGACGTTGAAATAATAGCACTTGTTGTTTTTATTGCGTACATTCCGAAGCAGCATAAAATTTATGTACACACTTGAGTGGTGGTGCTTGTGCTATTGTCAGTTCAAATGGGATTTCATTTTCATTTTACTGCATTTCGAGCTAAAAGCTAGCATATTTTACAATTTCCAAGTCGAGTGGGGAATTGAAAATTGCATTTGCACTTTGGCGAGGTTATTTCATTTGTTTAAAAAGCACGAAGAAAATGTGGCATGCTTTTAGGTGCAGAAAGCACACATTTGCTAAAAAAAACTTTAATGAGCGTTAACGCGAAAAACGGAAGGATAAAAGGAAAAACAAACACAAAAAACAAAAAAAAAAAGTAAAACCGAAAATATGAAACATTTCAAAACTGCAAAACTACCTTTCCCTTGTTAATTACTACGCTGATGGCAGAAGGTGCGCGAACATGTTTAGCTTGCAATATCTACCCGACTGACTGACATCGACGACCTTGGCTTCACTTTGCTAGTGTAAATGGCACGAGACAGAGAGAAGGGAGGTGCAAAAGCGAGAAGATAATATTGTATGTAGTTACAAAATGCATATGCCAACAACTAAGCTAAGTTCACTGTCACCTTGCAAGCAGTCGCATCAAAGCACCAACTGACGTAAGCGCAAACACAAAATGTTGCTGAACCCAATGCAACTTATGAACGGTTTTTGTTTGCTATTTGTGGGTTAAGCAAAATGTGCGGCGCCCATTAAGTAACGTGCGAAGGTTAAGGCAAATGACGCACAAAAGTTATTAAACTGAATATTGACTAGAGCGTATTTTCAAGGTATTGAATAATGCCGAAGAGATAATGTTGAAGAGAAAGGATGTGCTTTTAGCAGCGGAAAGGCTATTGAACTCGTTGAACTAAGCGACAACCGCAGAAGAACGTGCTGTTAAAATGAGATCAAGAAAAATGTGGCACAAGAGAATTCAAATTGGGTTTAATTTGTGTGTAGGGGAAAAAAAAACTAAAAGTGAGCAGTAAAGGTCAAATGAAAGGGGGGGGGGGAATTAAAAGTGTGTAGTAAAGGTGAAATGAGGGGGGGAGGGGAGGAAATTAAAAGTATGCAGTAAAGGTGAAATGAATTTGCTTGAAAAATGGGATGTGCCTGTGTTTCTTGTTCTCTCAATGAGATTAACTTACATATGTATGTTAACCATAGAAGGGTTTAGAAAGAGCAACCCATGAAAACCTCTCACACTAGAACAAATTTTGCATTCTATAATTCCTTATGAACCATTCAAATATATGCAAATCTTCACGCATCCACTAGCCGTTAGTCAAATCAGTTGCCGTCGGAAAATATTGATTCCAAAGTTTTTGATTTACTAAGTTTTAAACGCAAATGAAATATGGTTTTTTGGTTTTCGGTTAAGTTGGTTTTGTTTTTGTCGGCATTACGTAAAAGGGTAAAAATATTTACTTTTCATTCGCTATCATTTCTCTTGCTTGTGTTTGCTTATCTACTGCTTTTGTTATGCACAAATCATTTATCACTTCAAAGGGGTTTCCTGTGATATTTTCCTTTTCCTTTTTCTTTTTCTTTTTTTTTTCTTTTTTCTATTTCCTTTTTGTAGCATAATTCTCTTGTTGCTCTCCAAATTATTTTATCTTTCTATCTTTCTTCCATTTCGTTTTTGTAGCATGTTTTGATAATTCTTTTGTGCGTTTCCAAATTATTTGGATAACAAAACGAGTCTTTCTTGTTATCGCGAAGGAGGATAACGATAAATGGTTGTTAGGAGTTGCTATACTTAAAACATGTTGCTCTGGATTGAATATTTATTCCTTCAATTGTTGGTAAATCATTTGATGATTTTCTGGCCGAAATTCATGGGAGAATAAGTAAATTTAAAGTTATTTTAGAGCTCTTAAGCCTAAAGTTGGTAATTTTTTCTTTGTATGAAGGAAGACTTTAAGATTGAAACATCTGGCCTGATTACCTTTAAGAAAACTTTTTCCACTTGCTTTCTTTTTAAAAATTTCAATTATATTTGCACAAAAACCAAAAAGTCTATGGAAAAGACAAAAGGCAAAATTGAAGAGCATCAATTGATCAAACTTTGAAAAAAAAAAATACCCGTAGTTAAATCAACAAAGTTTTTTTTTTGTGAGAAAACCAACAAAAACAATAATAAAGGATAGAAGATAAAGAGAAAAATCCTAACAACAGTTTACTTTTAGCAGAAAATTTTCTCCAAAAGGCCCCGTTGTTGATTTAAAAAAGTTTTTGAAAAAAAGTATTTGATCCAACAATTTCCCTGGTCGCACCTTTGAAACAACAACGGAGCATTGTTGAGCACATTTCAAATGCGGAAAGTAGTAGATTTAACAGCTAAAGTCTTTAGATTTACAATGTTTTTTTTTTCAGGGAAAGATTTTTTGTTTTGGATGACTCAGTGGAGATATTGATTCGAATCCAGAAAGTTCCTTTGACTTTGAGAAAATCTGTGTTCATATTGTTTTGTCATCATCAACAAATTTTCATTTATCCACTATCCACTCTATCTCCAACTGCGATTCTGTCACTTTCAGCCATTAATAATAACAACTGTTGGCATTCTATGACGTCTGTATTTATTCCTATTTTATTTGTTAGTGTGTAGCGGATTATCTGTGGGTGTGTTTTTTGGGTAAATCTCTATTTAACGTGATGTTCTAAGCTTAACGTTTTATCGATTTCTTGTCATTATTTTGCCTTTCAGCTGCAGTCATAACCCAGCCAGCAAGGTACCGTACATTTTACGAACATTGCGATTTACGAGCTATTCTCGAATCAGAAAACAATATCAAAAGAAGCTTTTTTCTATCATGTCACAAAAAAAAGAAAACGAAAAATTTCAAACTCAATATTTTAAAAGTAAGTATGTATGTTTGTAAAATTTCTACATTTACGATAAAAAATCGGACGTAAAAAGATTCATATACGAGTGCTTTTTCGATACATTTACGACACTCGTAGGCAATGAACATTTTAAAGCGAAACAGTATTCGTAGGCGAATCGTAAACGGATTTCGTAAACGATATTTTATTAGAGTTTTCTTCGAGAAAACATCAGTTTACGAGCTCGTTTACGAAGATTTTGCTGGCTGGGAAGGCACAAACAAATACATTGATGTTCTCTTCATTACAACTTTTTGTTGTTGTTGTTGTTGTTATTGTTGTCAGTTATTGCTATCATTGTCAATTGATGATGAGTTCGCTATCATTGTCATCATCATCAATTGTTTGCGCATGGCTTGAAGTAAAATTGCTAACAAATACAATTTTAAGCCAAGCAAACGTAATAAGTGCGTATAGCATTTTATTGGATTTATTTTGTGAAACAGCTTTTTTTTTTTGATTACATGTGTAAAAACGGCATTCGTCATGGAATGCTAGGCGTATTGATACATGTTCAATAAACATTTCAGTTATAGATGAGTCATTCTGGAGTCATAAATAAGTAAAAATTAGATTCAATTCTGATTCACGAGTGACTTATTAATGAGTGATAAACTATACTTAGAAATTAGTTCTAATGATTGAACAAAAGTCATAAGTGAGCTACAAATGAGTCACTAGTAATTAATGTGCGACTCATAAGTGAGTCATAAAATGTATTTATATCGAAGTTTTTTTTACTTAAAATGAAATATTTTAAGACCATTAATTGAACTTGATCTGTGTAAGAAGAAAGCTATTAATGTGGTCATACGGTGCGATAACTCCAAAGCGGACTCATACGTTTTAAGTGCCTCGACTGTCTGCTGGTGCAATATCATTTGCTAACTTCAAATTAGCTTTTAAAATATGTGAAATTTTTCTTTAAAGAGTCATTTGTGATTCATCAGTGACTTATGAATGAGCCATACAGTACACTTAGAAATTAAAAATTAGTTCCTAAGATAGGTCAAAAGTTTTTATAGTCATACGTGAGCTAGAAATCAGTTATAAGTAATTCATGACTCACTTATGAGTCACAAAATGCATTTGTGTATATAGAAAGGTTTTTTAATGAATCTGAAATATTTTAAAGAGCAGTCATCGAACTTGATTTTTTAAGAAAGCTATTAATGTGGTCATAATTGTGGTATATAACTCCAAAAACAGCACACGCGCTTTGAATGCTTCTAGTGTTCGCTGGCTCAATGTGATTTGCCAACTTCAAAGTTTACCTACAATTTTTTCCTTTTATGCTACATTAGGTCAGGTCAAGTAGCACTTTTATAATTTTTTCTTTCGCTAATTAGCGCCACAACCTTGGCAATAACAGTTGAATGCGAATGATGAAGCTGAAAAAGCTTGTGCGCCTATAAGTATGTTTTTTATTATTCTGTGCAAGCAAGAACGGCTTTAGTATTCATCACAATACCAAGTATGCACGGTTTTTTAAATCAAAAAGCTATTACCCAACAAACACTGAGGTTAGTTATCGATTTGAGAATGACTCGAGAACTAGCCTCATTCTCAAACCTCTAACGTTAGAGGACGACTCGAAAATCTATCGAGAATCATAGCGTTCTCAAACAAAAGGGTACCTAATTCTCAAATCGAGAAAATTATAATTCTCGAATCGAATTCTAATGTAGTTCTCTAATGAGATTCTAATCAGAATTTGCAAATACTTCCAATTGAAATGAAAAACAAAGCTTTGCCTCCTTTTACATGATTTTTTCATTGTTTAGATTTTATTAGCGCAATATGTGCCTAAATTGCATATGATTATATATATTGACATGTAATGTTTACCACATTTATAAGAACTGAAATTTAAACAAAATTCAGTCTTATTATTTAAATTAAAGGTACTTCTTGTACTTTTTAATGGAAAACATTGTACGACGGTAATATTAACTTTACCATTTTTTAGTATCTAATTTCAATATATGTATGTATATTCAATATATCAGAAATATATTGAGAATTGATAAAAGGCGTGAGACTTGGCTCCTTCTCTAATCACTCGCTAATCGAATTCTAGTGTAGTTTTCAACCCTAGTTATCGATTTGAGAATATATAGAGAATTGCACTAGTTATCTAAGGTAATCTCGACAAAATTTCTAATGTTAGAGACTGTGTTTGCTGGGTATTAACATTATTTATTTAGGCTTAAAATACAATTTTAAGGCTAGAAAATTATAGTAATGGGCACTAGCTGCTAAGGCTATCAAGCTCAAGTCAAAAAAAAAACTTAAAACAAGGCAAGAGAAATAAAAGTAAGGCCAAAGGCCTGATTCCAGTCATATCTATATGCCTCTTTGGCAATTTGTGCGCATAACTTTGCATTAATTTAGCAGTCGAAAACTCTCCAAGTTTTAGATAATAGAGAGAGCATAACTATAGGTGCTCTTGGGAAATGTTTTCTATGCCAGTCAAACAACTGGGGCATTCTGAGCTACATTTGTATCTAAAATTGTGCGCAGTTGCCGCTAACATTTATGAAGCTTCAACACTAACAAAAATAAGTGGAAAACCAAGTCAGCCTGGCAATATAATACCACTCGTTAAGCAGCTCGGAAGATTTAAATTTACCAAACGACGAGACTAATATAAAATATTAAATACTTATGTATAAAAAATTACTTTCTAAAGCATAGAAAAAAACGACAAAACAATAAAATAAATATATTTTGCACTTACCTTTCGTTGCAACACATTTTGCGCTATCAGCATAATTATACTTGTATACAAAATGAAATAAACTAACATTTAACACCTACTTTTAATACAATTTATAATTGCATACTTTTAGTACTCATTTGCCTGTCATTTAATTAATTTTTGAAATTGATAAAAACACGCCGTCGAACAAATTGACGCTTGTTATAACTATTAACACATACCGACACATGTTATACTTAATTAAATTGCAAACATTTTCGTGTTAAGTGGCAGTGTAAAAATGTGGCTTTATGCGCCGCAAAGTAGGCTAACGCTAACTTTTGTGTGTGGCTATTGGTGAAAAGCTCAGCATTTGAATTGGTTTTGTTTAATATTTTCTAACTAATATTAATTAGATCTCAATACTATGTTTGCAAAAATAAATCATGTTGTTCCATTTAGCATGCAAAAAAAAAATAAAAAAATATGTAATTAAAAATCAAATTTCCCAATCTAACTAATTGCGATAAATCAACAAAATAATTAATTTTTTGTTAGAATTTGCAAATGTTTATGAATTGTAAATAGCACAAGCTACGGCTACTGTTACAAAATATTATTACCTTTTATTTATTATTTGTTTTGTTTTAAACACAAAACTACAGTGTGCGCGACAAGTGAGCAGACTAGTGTAAATTTTAATTAAAACTGCAATTGAAATTTTGAGTGCGTGGTTTTTGTGATTGACGCTAATGAAATGAAACCAAAATTAATTATGATTAAACACAAAAAAAAAACAAACACACACAAAGGCAGCGACACAGACGCAGCTGCGCCGGTAAATGATAGGTGGACAAATGATTGGTTTGTATGTTAAAATGATTGGCAGGCATGTTATACAAAAATGGCAGATTGGTGAAATTGAATTGAAATAAAAAAAAATGGCGAAATTCGTTAAAATTATTTTTTTTTATTATGCAGCGAATTGTGCATAAAAAATTGATGAAATTAAGCAATTGGGTGACAGTTAATTGACATTAAAATTTGTTTTAATGCATGAATATATGAACGAGTGCATGTAATAAGTAAATAAAATTGTATGAAAGGCAATTGACAGTGTGTTGTTCTATTTAATATTTAACAAGGAACATGAAACATTGAATATGAAAGTATATACATAAATATATATATATATGTACATATATATTGTATGTATTTATATATTGATTGTTTTAATTTTGTGTAAATGACTGTTTTATTGGATTTTGCTTGTAATTTTTGTGTTAGTTTGCTAGTCAAGGGGAACAAGACAAGGACTTATGTCAAGCCATAATGAAAACAGAAAAGTAGAATTTTTGGGCGGGCAATATATTTTAATATTTTTATTTTTTTTTTTTCATTTTGATTTTTCTTTTTTTTTGTTTCCTCTGCGTGTTATTTACGGTGAGTGGAAATTAGGCAGCGCGTTTTCATTGAGATCTCAAACTGCTACCGAGTTTTAACTTAATGCTTTTTTTTATTTTATTCAGCTTCTTTTCATTGCAGTTTTGTTTTCCTTAGTTGAACGTCAGTTTGTCAGTTTCAAACATATAGAAAACTGATTTGCAAAAAGCGAAATAAGCATAAAATTTAAATAAATGAACTATTTACAAAGTGTGGGAAAATAAGTGAAAAATAAAAAAAAATTTAATTATAATCAACACAAGTTACATTTTTACTTTATTATGATCTTACAACTGCCTACATAGTATTTTATTTCAGAGCATAGTTCGACAAAATTATGTTAGAGATTTTGTGCGAGAGCGCAGAGCGAATTGGTTTTTAAAATGTGTGTAATGTTTCTCATTTACTCATATGAGTCAAAATGCTGAGGGCTGGGTCAGAGTCATCCTATTACCCTCTAAAATTCAAAGTTGGCGGTATTATAAGAATTTAGCCGCTAGATGGCAGTGTAGACTAATTACTGGAAAAAAGCCTTTTTATGCCATTTTTTACAATTCATGTTTTGTTTTCAACATTTATAAAATATCTTCTTTTTTTTTGAAAAAATCATTTACTAATTACTTTATTGACTTTTCTCCGCTGCTAAAACAAACACCTAAAATTATGCTGCTAATAAATAGTGAACTTATTAAATTAATATATTAAAATTGAAATAGACCGCAAACCACTATTTTTACAAGAGCTATAATTGCATTGATTATTTTCTCTCCAAGCCAACAGCTATGTATGCATGCTTTGAATAATCTTCAACCACTTATTGCCTACATATAAGCGTAATGATTATCAAACAAATATTGACTTAAGCACTCACAGACATGAAAACATAATTTTACACAAATTTTGCTTAGCTATATTTGCTTGGCTGTAGAGCAAACAATCTAGCAGTTATTAAATATGCTTAGAGTTAAGTGGTTCAGATCACACACAAAATTGCAGTTACTTATGCATAAGCCTTAAAGTATGCTTTGAAAACAACTTTTTAATTTCTTTTACATTGAAATATCTTAATAGAAAATTGGTTATGAAAATGTTCATTTAATTTCCAATTGCAAACTTTGTCCGCTTAGGAAAACAATTTTCGATGCACACATTGCTTTAGTTGTATTTTGCTAAAACCTAAAAGTATGCTATGCTTTGCGGTTTAATTTATATGAATGTTTTGAATTTGTGTTGTGGCTAAAAATTTGCGCTATTCTGCGTATTTTCTCATTAACGGAATTACATTCTTGAGTTCATATGAATTTTAGCATCTCTTGAAATAAAATAAGAAATAAAATTCTCATTCTCATATGAATTTTAGCATCTCTTGAAATAAAATAAAAAGCAAAATTCGCTGTGTAAACCCTCTTCAGTATTTCCCTCTTTTTCAACCTCTAATTATTTTCTTGCTTTTCTCTAACACTGCCATTCTTTTTTTTTTCTAGAAAAACCTACCAAATATAAGTAAATAAACAAAATGCAACCAACTAAAACTACAAATACATAAAATTAATAAAAACCCAAAAACAAAGAGTTTCTTTGTCATGCACAACCACTGCCAAAATGCTTAAATGTGCACAACTGTAAGCCGCAAAAAAATAATAATAAAAAACCAACAAATTACTAAAACAAAAACAACTGCAAAGGGATAACCAAAAATTAGTAAAAAAAAAATGGCCAAACTATGTATGTATAAAACAATGAAAATAATTGCGAAAATATATATTTAAATAAAAAAAGGAAACAAAGTAAAACCACTGACGTTCATAATCCTCCTCCGAATCGATGCTGCCGCCTTTCTTGCCCTTCTTGCCAACATAAGTTGTCGTAATGTCATAATCTTCATGATCGATATCGATATCATGATCATCGTGATCATCGTGATCATCATGATCATCTTCATTATCGTCCACATCATCGACATCGCCTTTACTGTCCTCTTCATCATAATTGCCATCGAAGTCATCATCCTCATCATCTTCATCGTCATCAGCATCATCATGAGTGCTCAACACCTTCTTACGATCATTTGCGCTGGTGGCGGTGGTGGATGATGAGTTGCTGCTGCCGCCGCTGCTGCTATTGTCGACATTCGCTGATGTTGGCTTGCTGCTGCCGCCGAGCTCGTGTTGCCGATGATATGGACGATGAATAAGATCCTCATCATCATTATCATCCACATCGCCGGTATGATCGTCATCGTCGTCGGTGTGATCGATAAAGCCACCATCACCGCTGCCGGCAAACGCGGCACCACCGCCGCCAATGTGGCTCTTTTTGTCGCTATTGTCGTTGTCGTCATCATGGTTATCGCCACCTTCGCCGAGATCGAAATCTTCATCGTCTGTGGACGTGTGACCGCCTGCAGCAGAGTGTGGAGGAACTGGTTGCACTGGAGTGGGGAATAACGGTGCCGCATCGTGATTTTTGCTCACCGTCGCAGAGCTTGTATTGGTTGTATTTGTGGTGGTGGTGGTGTCGGAGGTGGTGGTTGTGGTATTGGGTGTTTTCTTATCTGTGAAAGTGGATGTAGATGTTTGATGATTTTTGTTGGTGTTAGTGGTTGTTGAAATGACCGAATGTAATTTGGTTGTGTTAGAGTCTTTTTGTTTTTTTTTTTTTTGGAAAAAGATACAGTTGCCGGTTAAAGAGGGATGTTGGGACAAAAAGTGGGTGGTGCAAGATGCAAGAAAGGAGCGCCAAACCATTTTTATTTTTTGTGCAATTTTCCAAAAACAAATGTGCATTAGTTTTTAAGATTTTGTAATCAAAAATTTTGTTTTTTCAAGAGATAATTTTGATAGTGTGGAAGTGTGGTTAGTAATGTGAGTATGAGTATAAGTATAAGTATAAGTATAATGAGTATGAATATGATGATTATGGAATATGTGTATGATTATAGGAGAATGAAAATAAAAAAGTAGTAAGAAAATGTAGTATGTAGTATGAGCATGAACGAAAATTTCGAAAATACTTCAATTGATACAAATGAAAAGTAAATATACATATGAGAAGAGAATTAAAATGCTTGTGAATAATGTTGTGCTATGATGATTTTTACCAATTGTATTATGGCCAATATTGCTACCACTATTGCCCGAATTGCCGCTGGCGCTATTACTGCCAATAATTGTGCCACTATTCGTTTGATGGTGAGTTCTACTTGTGATGAGATCGTCGTCGTCGTCGTGGTCGTTGTCGTTATTATTATTATGGATGCTATTACCCGTATTATGTTTGCCCGATTGTGTATGCGAATTAATGCCACGATGCAAATCGGTTGATGAATCTTCGTCGTCCGGTCCAAAACCGGAACCAGAATAATCGGGATCTTTTTCTAGATCATCGTGCAGCTGGAAAGAGAAAGGAGAGTGCAAAAAAAGGAAAATTAGTTGAAATTCAAATGAGTTATTTTGAAGAGAAAGTAAGGCAAAATACTATTTATATGCGATTTAACTTCAACTTCATAACCGCCTAACCGACATTTCTGCCAAAAATTAAAATTGAATTCCTGACGCCCAACACTGGGACTTCAGCGCTGAAGAGGACACTAGACGGAAATATAGAGTATTACTTTGGGTTGCTTGCTTTTCCGACAGGGTAGGAATCTGATGTATTGTGGAACGATTTTCCGTCATCACTTGTCGGAAAACGAAAAGACACTGGAGATGGCGCATATTAGCTGAAACCGATTTGTCTCCAAACCAAATTTGACAAGCGATGACGGAAAATCGTTCCGGAAATATACAGTTTTCCGAGCTTCCCAAAGACCAAATTTATGTTATGGATCGATAGAGCTTAGCGACAGAGGTTAAAGTTTGGCAAATCTCAATTTTGGCATAGGCGTTTATGAAAGTTTTACTTAGGCGGTTATAAAGTTTAAACGACAAAAAGTATTTAGAAGTACTTAAGTCTTGTTTTAAAGGTTACTTTATAAGTATTAAATATATGATGCCTTTTTGCAAAATATTTCCGGGATTTTTATTTTTTATTTTATTTTGACGCCATTAGATGTCGCTGAATTATTATTTTTTCTTCGGTAATCCGATCTCTAAGTTTAATACAACAATCTCCTTGGGTTGAGAGGAAGGTTTCGACTTTATAATCGTATTAACCCTATGTGCGCTATTGGGGTCACTATCACCCAGTACTTAGTTTATACCACCTTAAAGTACCTTTTTTCCTTCAGTAGAACTCGAAATAAAACACATTCAACATTCCGAGAAATACACTCAGAGAAAAATATTATAAAAATATGAAAACGTGCTTAAAATGGGCAAAAAGGCATTTAAAAGTGATGTAAATACGAACATTTTTATTTTCAAAATGTTCATTGTAAAATTGTAAAATTAAGAAAAAATATTTTAAATTTAGGAATTTTTTTTTTATTTGAAGCATTATGAAATTTTGAACCTAGAACTTTCGTGTTTATTCCATTCATTTTAATTTTTAATTTAAACACATATGTTCTTTTTTAAATCCAAAATTCATTTTAATTTCAAAAAATTCATAATTAATTTAAAAATTTTAATTTTTAAAATAAAAATGATCTCTTTTAAAACATGCATTATAAAAATAAAAATTTTATTTTTGATTTGTTTTCTCTGAGTGTATATCGACGGCTGAGAATAAGATCGCCCTATTTCAAAAATTTTCAAAAAGGCCCTATTCCAAAAATTGTTTGAATAACGTCCTATTTCAGATTTTGCTTCAAAAACGCCCTATTTCAGAGAAATATATATGGCGTTTTTGAATAACTGTTTGAAATAGGACGTTCTTGAAACAAATTCTGAAATAGGGCGTTTTTGAATCCAAATCTGAAATAGGACGTTATTCAAAAAATTTTTGAAATAGGGCGATCTTATTCTCAGCCGTCGATATGTTATTCGTTTCCTGTTGTCTTGTAGGTTCATTTTAAACATATTTTTTCTGAGGAGATCCCTAGTGAAATTTAATGGCTTATAATTTTCTAAAACATTTTAACCCTCTAACGACTAAGACTGAAAAACATCTCCGTCCCTTTGGCAAATAACAAGGGTTTCTTTGCCGCTACAGACTTGGATGAGGTGCTATGCGACAGCATCGACTTTAAAGCCGCCTGACTATCTATATAAATAATTTAATACGTTCCTTATCATTACAGACTCACAGCCCTGCTGCCCGCCTTACAACCAATATTGACTTGGGAGAAACCCAATTTTCAGCATATAGGGCAGCAGAAGATTTTGGGGCCCTCTCCTCCACATTGAGCTTCCATATCAGTTTTTTGTCTCTTGTTTGCTGGTTGTCGTAGTAAACATAACTTTTTTGCTCTTGTTGCTATGGTAACATATCTATCGTTCTCAGTTAATGTTCGTTACATACATACATAAAATGTGAGCATAATAAAAATACTTGTTTATTTTATATTTATAGCTTAAGCAGCTACTTAATATTCATTTTAGTCTTGTTGCAGGAATAAGCAGCTCGTATTTCTTTTTTTTTGTATTTCTCGCAGCAAATGTGTTGCCACCTCTGGGAATTATTGCAATTACAGTGATTTATATGGCAATTAGCGTTTGCTCTTCGACTTCAGTGTTACTAAATTGTTTATTGTTGTTGTAAAAATGTAATCTATGTTGCTGTTAAAATCACTTTAAAGCTAACAACAAACAGGTATAGAGCGATAAGTAAATTGCTACAAAATTGCGAGCTGAAAAATTGGCATTTCACTTCCATTTTAACTCCCATGTTTTATGCTCCAATTCATATTAAATTTTACCCCCTTTTTTTAGAAAACAAAATTCCATTTTGCAAAAAGTGAAACTACATAACTTGTGCGCATATTAATTCCAAGCTGTTGCACTTTTGTTGCATAACTTTTTAATGCTTCAAAAACAATAAATATACATACTTAAACAAAGTACTTTTATAGTAATCACAAGCTTGCCAGTTTGTGCAGTAGTGGAGTTTTGAGTAAGAGTAAATGGGCGGGTGCGGAATATGTGAACTTTTCGCCATTATTTGTATATTTTTTCATAATAAATTAAGCATGTGAATATGAGACTAAGTTACAAGTGTAGTTGCAGCAAAACTTCTCCAAAACTAATGCAAACTCTAGTTAATGAGCATTCAGTAGCAATGCACGATGCTTGAGTGCTACGAGGGTTATTATATAGTAGTTTTTTGTTTTTTTTTTTTATTTATAAAAAAGCTTATATTAATTGTTATGGAGAAATATGAAACACTTGAATTGCTAAAAAGCTTGTTGGGGAGAAAGCTAATATATACAAATGAAGAGGGAGAAGTCATAACGAATTAGGTTAGTTGTATATTTGCTTGAAGGGGCAACCCTACGAGGGTTGTGTGATCATTCCGTGACAATTTCAATAAGAAAAAATTTTTTCGACAAAAATAGATTTTATTCTTGAGCTGAGACCAATTTTATTTTTTTTTCTCAAGAATAAAGTAGTTATGAAGATAAAAACGACCAAAAAACCAAAAGTAAGATACACTTTATTTTTCAAAAGAATCTTCTAGCTCGATGCACTTAGTCCAGGTGTTTTTCCTTTCCCATTTTTTTATTACTTTCAAAAAAATAAAATTTTTTTTGAGGCTCTCAAATTAGAATTACATTAGTTTCTGTAACATCTTCATTCGATCCAAATCTCTTACCACCCAGCCATTTCTTTAGATTTGGGCACAGAAAATAATCGGAGAGGGGGCTAAGTCTGAAGAATATGGTGAGTAAGGTAGCATTCCGTAACCCAATTTATGAACTTTTGGCCATGCTAACTACACAAGTATGCGTTCATGCATTGTAATGATGAAGCAGAATTATTTTCTTGCCAAATTCGGTCATGTGTGCTACAAATCGAATCTCTCCAAAAGGTCCGAGTAATATTCGCCGGTAAATGTTTTTGCGACAATCGATGTGCATCCCAAAACACTGTGGCCACAACCTTATTGGCCGATATATCCACTTTGTCCTTCTTTGGCGCACGTCCACCCGGAGAAACCCAGTTTTGATAGTTCCTTCGTTTCTGGTGTTATGTGGTGAACCCAAGTTTCATTCACGGTAACAAATTCGTAGTTGACCTGGGCAGTGTAAGCTGGTCGCCATGTTCAAAATCTCAGGGACTTATCAAACAATCTTCATAATTTTTTCTGTCTTTGAGAATGCCTTCTTTATGTACTAACGTTGTAAGAACATTGTTCACATACTCGTATGAAACAAAGAAGTGATTCTAAATTTTTTTCTTAAATTTGTTCCTGTTTCTATATACAACAAAGTTGTTTTATATCACAACTGCCTTTGCCAACCGTTGCATATAAAGCAAAACAAATTTTATGTGTCTACGTTCCAAGCTAACTACTAGCGCTTGAGGCATGTGCACTAAATTGGCAAAATTGTTGCTTAAATTTTAAAGCTCTCATTCTTTCTAATGTGTTTCGAGTCAGAGAATCCGGAGCAAGCTGGTATTGATACTGTTAAATCTAATAGAATAAAAGGACAGCTTATTTCGCAATTCAAATATTTAAGATTTGGCAGAGTTAATTTTTTTTTGGACACTGAAAATACCAAAAAGAACTTTGTAGACAAACAAATTTTTCAATAATTTATGACGTAGTTTCAAAGTGAAATGAGCTAACACGCATATTTTAACTTTGGCAATTTGTGCAAAAAATATGACAGGACGTCTGCATGTACATACTATATACATTGTCGAAATGTCTGCTTAACTTGAGCCAAGTATTTTAATAAAATTTCAATCACGTTTTTGACGGCTGCTTTGTTTGAAAATTAATTAAAACAAATAAGTACATACATACATATATATTGCTGTAAAATAAAGCGATAATTGATTTCATACAGATTAACGTTGGCAGCTGTTAAATTTGTAAGATTTTACGTTTTTAAATGCTCTTTTAAGATTTAACTCAAATTGGGTTGCCATAAAGCCCATTAGGTTTGGCTTAAATTTCCACTGTTATCTTCCTTCTGCCTAAATTAGCACACCTGCAATGCTAAAAAAAATTAAAAATCAAGAAATCAGTCTCAGTACCCAAACAAATCTATAATTTATGTTTCAATGTGTGAATGCTTGACTTTCTGAAATGCAAAAATTCAACGCCAGCAGTTGATTTCAGTTTGACTTTTTAAGGCAAAAAATGTTAGCCTAGTCTTTAGCGCCGAATCATTCCCACTTTTCCATAATCTGAGTAATTTTTTTTTTTTTTGAGTGTATGTACCTACCAATCTTAGTAAGGCTATTTCCTTGCAATATCTATGCACATTTTGTGCTGTAGGCTTGCACCAATTGCTGCCAGAAATTTGTGTTTTTTTGCTTGTGGTGTGTTGGTTGCAAGTTTCGCTTGTGACAAAGAAAAGTTCAAAATAGGTCAGGCAAGAATTTTAATGGCGTCATTCACAAGAAACAAGCGAAAAGGAAGAGAGAGACAAAATCGCATAGGAAAAAAGAGTATAAAAATTTTAAAACGGAAAAAGAACGAAAAGCTTGACTAAAAAGTTGATAACAAAGTTTTTGTTAATGGTAAATGCAATGAGTTAGTTTTTGAGAGTTCTTTGATCAGTACTGTGCTTCGGAAAGTTAAGTATATTTGTGAAGGCTAAGCGGTTTTAAACAAGTGAAGTACAAAAACTTTTCAACAATAATCATGTGATCGATTTATTCAGGGTCTCATCATACACAAATTTTGTAGCCCTATGGGTTGATTATAGAGGAATATTTTCCATCAAATTTCGCTCTCCATTAAGTGGTTGCAAATTTCTTTGGGTTTTAAATTAGATTAAAGCAGTAAAAATAATTTCTGAGGTGCTTTTTTTTCATTAATATTTTTGTGGAGCATTATTGACCTTCAAAATACCATTTTTCAGACTCCTATTTCTCCTTCCAGTTTCCTTTCTCTTTCTCTTTCTCTTTCTCTTTCTCTCTCTCTTCCCCTTTCCCTTTTATTTATTCATTTTTCCTTTTATCTTTTTTATTTTCCGTTCAATTTCCTCTTAACTTTTTTCATTTGGTTTCCTTTTGCTTCGCCCTTTCCGTTACTTTGACTTTCAATCACCCCTTCCCCTGTTTCATCTTTCCTTTCCTCTCCTTTCCTTTCCTTCCCTTTCCTTTCCTTTCCTTTCTTATAGTGAACAAATCTCAAGTACATTTTTTAAATAGGTGGCATCCCTTTTTATAAAAATTAAATTTTGTTATCCATCTAATGGGCAAGCCCTTTGATATGACACTCCAAATTAAAAAAATATCATAAAAACTGTAGAGAAAAATGAATTTTTGAAAAGGTGGCAACCTTTTTGTTAAAAATATAATAAATCATACATTTTCAGGCCAAGCCCTTTCATATGACACCTCAAATTTAAACATTTATAACTATGTATAACTATACCGGAACCCTTTTCAAAAAAATAAAACCTTCCTGCACATCTACAGGGCAAGCCCTTTCATTTGACACTTCATTTTCGAAAATATGTAAAAAAAAAGTAAAGGGAAATGTTTCCATTATTCCAGCACGCCCCGAGAAAAATGACTTATACAGGGGTGTAGAGGAGCTCTCACAGATCCCAAATCTGAAAACCAAACTTGCCGGAGGCTTATGGTTTCCGAGATAGGTAAAATTTTAGACGAGTCCCCCACGGCTAGAAAAAAATGGTTTTTTAGAAGGGTAGAGGGGGGCCCCCAGATCACAAAACTGAAGACCCCACCTACCGGAGGCCTATAGTTCCCGAGATATTTGCTGTTAAAGTTCCCATACAAATTTCACCACACATGGAGTTTAGCGAAAATTTTGCAAAAAAAAACTTTTCTGCGTTGGCGGCCTTCGGCCGCGCTTATAAAAAATAACCCTGGGCTACGCCATCCGTCCGGACGTGTGCCCCAACCGTGGCTACCGCCACGGTGATGTCCTTCTGCATAGTATTTTCACAACTTTAAGAAGGAATATCTCGGGAACTATAAGCCTCCGGCAAGTTTGGTTTTCAGTTTTAAGATCTGTGAGAGCCCCTCTACCGCCCTGCATAAGTCATTTTTCTCAGGGCGTGCTGGAATAATGGAAAGCCGACCCAAAGTAAAACTCAAAAAAATGTCGCAACTTCATATTAAATTAAGTGAAATTTTTCTTAGAAAATTTGTTTCTTTAGCTATTTAAATGGTTTTAGGGGTCCCTATAAATCGATACACTAGTTACAATTCGAGTCCATTCATTTCATTATAAACGCCCTGAAAATTGAATCTGCATGCTTAGATAGCATTAAATTGTAAGCTTTCATTTGTTAAAACGTGAGCACACTATTATTGTCATAATAAGATTTGCATATTTCCCTTTTCTTAAAAAAAAAAAATAGAAAAAACAAGTAAGGAAGCCTAAGTTCGAGTGGAATCGAACATTAGATACTCAGCTGTATGTTTTCATTGTTTGTTTGCGTTTGATGGAAACACGGCGTATTTTATATAAAGCGAGTGCCGCATAAAGTGGGCGTAGCCACGCCCATTTTCAACATTTTTATCAGTCATCCAACTAAGCATATGAATATTATTCTTTGTGCAAAATTTCATTCCTTTTTGACTTCTAGTTATAAAGATGTCACGTTACAAATTCCCAAAGAGTGTTCCAGATATATCTTTCTTAAAAAGTAGGCGTGGTCATCAACCGATTTCAATGAATTTTTGCGTGGCTATTAACACATGTTATAAAAGTGTATAAACCAAGTTTCGTCATAATATCTCAATTATTTTCCGAGTTAAAGGCTAAGAAATCTCGTATATCCCTTTGTCCAAAAGGAGGCGGTGCCACGCCCATTTTCCAAAATTTTTCTATTTGTTGTTTCCGGTCTATTGTAGAAATCATACCACAAAATTTCAATGAATTATCTTTACATTTGGAAAAGATATCGCTTAAAATGTTTTTATTAGGTCACTTTATAATACCCATATATAAAAGTGGGCGTGGTCGTCAACCGATTTCGCTAAAATTTTCAACATGTATTACCACAAGTAATAAAAGTGTACACACCAAGTTTAGTCATTATATATAAATCATTTGTCGAGTTATGGGCTCAGAAATCTCGTATATTCCTGTTTATAAAAAGAGGCGGTGCCACGCCCATTTGTCAAAATTTTTGTGTTTTTCGTTTTATGTCCGCAGTTGGACTCCTGCTATAAAATTTCAATGATATATCTTTATATTTGACAGAGATATCGCTTAAAATGTTTTTATTAGGTCACTTTATAAGACCCATATATAAAAGTGGGCGTGGCCCTCAACCGATTTCGGAAATTTTTCGACCAAATATTTGACTGAGTAAGTATATCACGCGTACCAAATTTCATCGATATATCTTCAACGGTTTCTGAGTTATGACATATAAAACTTGCAAGGTTTGACCCTTAATAAGTGGGCGTGGCACCGCCCATTTTCCAAAATGTCATCAAATTTCTTCCTAGGGGCCTGAGCTCAACACGTGGATAAAATTTCATCGCTCCAGCTGTATTAGTGACTGAGATACCAAATTTCCGATTTTTTCTATATAGGAAAAGTGGGCGTGGTCATGGCCCGATTTCGCCCATTTTCAATACCAACCGTCCCAGTCTCGATACCAACTTGCATTTCAAATTTCATCAAAATATCTCAATTTTTGCGCGAGTTAGAGTGTTTACAGACGGACGGACGGACGGACGGACGGACATGGCTCAATCGATTTCTCTTTTCACCCTGATCATTTTGATATATATAAGTCTATATCTATCTCGATTATTTCACTCTGTTACAATCCACCGTTATGTGATTAAAACTATAATACTCTGTGTACTAGTACAGCTGAGTATAAAAAACTAAAATTGTTTTTGTCAACAACTCACGTCATTCAAGCCAAATGCAGCTGAAAAAACTCACCACTGTGTTGTGGCACCATGCACAACCGCAGCAGTGGTGTGAAATAAAAAAAAAATAAACTAAAACGCATTTGTTTACATCCGTCGCATTTATATGGTCGGCTGGCCGACATTGCGGCGACAAATAGACAGCAAAGCAAAAGCGTTGTACAAAACCGAGTGCTTTTTTTTTGAACAACTTTTTTGCTGCAGCAGCCTCTGGCACTAGCTCTTCTACCATCACCCACCTCTCCTTTTTTATCTTTTATTTTTTTTTTGGGCTTTACTTTGCTTGTTACCAAAAAAAAAAATTTTTAAATTTGTTATGCATGCGCCTTTTTCTGTGTCATTAAATTTGCATGAGAAATTTTAGTTTTGTGCAAAATTTGTCGAAAACGATGAAACCGACAACAAGAAAAACATAAAAGCAAACAACTAAAAAAAAAACGAAAACGAAAACGAAAAAAGTTATGACAGGCTTCTTTTAACTTTTCAGTTTGGCTTGCCAGTTGCCTCAGTTGAGCGCTGCCAAAAGTTATTTGTGAAAAATTGTGAATTTGAATTGGACCGAACGGTAGGCAATGTGGCAAGGGCGAAATTAAAGCAGCATTTCGGTTTCATGCATAAATTTTTGTACAAAATGGAGGTCACTTGTGTTTTTCTTTAATTTATTATTTAAATAAGTTTTAGTATTATTTTTATGTTTTTATTTGCCGTCACACATACATACATACATAAGTATTTAAGACTTTGTTTATATGCCATTCTGTCAAAAATATTTTTGGATTTTTTACGTGCAGCAAATTTAGGTTAATTTATGTATGTCACTCACATGCTAATTAAAATTTGTGTCGTAAAAAAACAGAGAATCAGTGTAAACTAGGTGAGGTGGTTGCCTCCACAATTTAATGCTGATGTACGCCTAAACCGATTTGATCTACGCAGAGGAACCCTTGTTTCCTAGATCTTTAACAGCCTCTCCAACATTAATCATACATAGAATTTTCGGTTATTGACCGATGGATCTAAATTAAAGGGTAAGGTGGATGGAGGGCTTTTCGCAGCAAAGATGGGAACCAAACTCTTCTTCAACCTTACGGATCATTGTAGCGTATTTCAGGCATTGCAGTGTATATTAGGCGGAGGTTGCTGCTATTCAAGAGACGGTGGATTATCTTCGTAAAGCAGTCCTCATGCACGACAAAAATTTTATCTATTCTGACAGTCAGACTGCGCTGAAGGCGATCGGGTCTATCACCTCCAAATTCAGTACAATTGAGGGTTACAGCAAATCTCTTGGAGAGATGTCTATGTATGCTTCTTTAACACTGGTATGGATGCCTGGACATCCTGGTAATATACCAGCTAATGAGATGGTAGACGAACTTGTAAAAGGCGACACATCCGATCCGCTTTCGTTATCCTGGAAGGGTTTAAGAACGCCATATACGAGGCCTGCAAGATTCTGCTTGCAATGGAAAGAGCCGGTCTTGGAAAAAGGATAGGAATTTTCTCGGCTCTGGGATCTGCAACGGTTTCGTCAGGCTTGGTTGAGCAATGTAGGGAGTGGCTCTTGGGACTAGCGAGTTGTCATGGCGTATCTCTGATCTGGGTGCCGCGGCATGGCGACCTTAAGGGAAAAGAAATGGCTGATTAGCTGGTAAGGTAAGGCTCAGAACTTGCGAACCTGGGATTTTTTAAAGGCCGAATTAATCGGCACTGGTTTGGGAAGGCTAAAACTAAATGGAAGCGGTTGTGGACCAGCAGGGTCTGCAGAAGCTGTGACCTTCGTACAATGGGATACAATCCTCAGCCATCTTAACGAGGGATAGGAGGGACATTTTCCGCTTAACTGCGGTATTCACGGCACATTGGGCTATTGGTGCATACGCGGCCCGATTAGGATTGGATCACAACAGTCAGTGTCGCAGTTGTTATCTTCCAGGAATGGAGGAGATGGTAGAGCAACTGCTATGCGAATGTCCTTCGCACTGCCTAGGCAGAATGAAATTTCGTGGAAAGCCCTTCTTCGACGAACTCTCTGAACTAAAGAACGTCAGGCCTGAGGGGCTTCTTAGATACCTGAACTCAACAGCATGGATATAGGGTGTGGGACCTGCCTTGGCTTTCGAAGTGATATTCTCGTTTACTCTATTCTTCTGGTTTAGTTTGTATGGGGTCGCGGTCATCGAAGTTCGCATTATTGTGCTCTCATCTCTCATTTATCCACGTATAGCAGTTTCCCGAATGAAGTTAAATTACATAAAATATTTATTTTCATATTGACTTCCTTTCCATTGTGGCTTCTTTCGTGTAATATATTTATTATTATTAATTTGGTTATTTCAATAAAATACAACCGCCTCAGGCCAATACGGAAACCACAAATGGCAAATAAACATAAAAGGCTGTAAACAGAAATGCACGAAAACCGAGAAGAACAAAAGTTGCAAATGCAATTTCACTAAATAAATAATTTTTCAATTTTATTCGCCTTTTATGCTGTTATTATTGTTGCATTTGTTGTTCTTTGCATTCATTTTGCGAAAATAAACTATTAGTAAAGTTTGCTCGCTTGGTTGGTTGATTGTTTTTCACAACTTTGCGTTTCGATTGGTCAGCGCCTACTCCTGTGGCGTACACACATACAACACATTTTTGACGATGGTGAATTCGCTTGGCTCGCTAAAAGAGCATTTAAATCAAATTCGAAATTGAAATAAAATACGTTATTGCATAAAAGATGCCGCAATTTATTGAATTTCCGCAGTAATGCCAGCTGAAGCCGATTTTGATATGCGGCGCTATTGGCAGGAAATGTGGAAAATTGAAGCAAAAAGGCAAATGAATAGCAGAAAGATGAGGAGAAGCAGGAGGAGGTGGAGGAAGAGTGGAAAGTGTGGAGAGTGTGGTATTGATGGCTAGCGAATATGAATATCGATGTCGATTAAGGCAACATATGTATTTCTGGTAAAAATTAAGGGCACCTAGTTGCAGCAAACACTGGATGACTATATAGCCAACTGCTGATTACAGCATCAATTCTTCTATATAGAGTAGGGCTGAAATGCATGCGATGTTTTTTGCGGTACTGCATAGATGGGAAAATAGTGCCATAGATGGACAAGAAGAAATGACTGATCAGGGTCGAGCAAATGCTATAAGTTAATAAAAGAGTGTGATGAACAGACTAGCGACTAAAGCAAGAGATAAAAGCTTTGCGGAACGGCTAGAAGTATAAGAAGTTTGATTGCGAAAGAAGATTGAGGTAACGGCGGCACAGGGCATTTTCTCTGCAGCTGTTCGGCCCTCGATAGACTAAAATCGCGCATTCTCGGGTTGCGTATACTGAGATTGGCGGATGTACATACATTCTCTACCACTCGAAAAACTTCTCAGATTCCACTATCCCATCTTTCCCCTGCATCCTGATCCTTTCTAAAGGCCTTGAGTGCAATGATCAAATATGTCTGAGTGCTTTTTCCCGACCTACCATAATTCAATTCCATTCCATTCCAAGATCCGTTCTATTCCATTTCTTTCCATTCTATATTCCATTTCATTCCATTCTATTCCATTTCATTCCAATCTATTCAATTCCATTTCATTCCATTCCGTTCCATTCCATTTCATTTCATTTCGTTCCATTCCATTTCATTCCGATCCGTTCCATTTCATTCTATTCCATTTCATTCCGATCCGTTCTGTTACATTCCATTCCATTCTATTCCGTTCCAAGTTATGTATAAAGACAAGATCAGCCAGACTTAAGTTCGAACGAACGTATGTAATAGAGAGATGGAGGAAAGAGCATACTAATGGGAAAGTGCAGAAATCCGATACGTTAATAATAAAATTGGAACAAAACTAAAAGGTTTGACCGAAAGTATGCAGAGGTGCAAGGTCGACCAATCGTTTTACTTAAAGCACCCCAATATCTCAGAAACTAAACCCATTCCGTTGCCCTTAAAACTACATGACGAACAAAGTTTTCCTGCTGGTTGATTTAAAAAAGCTTGGTATAAAAAAGAGGATTTGGTTGGCTAAAACTTTGCCAAACATTGCATTTTAGAGTTTCCATCAGCTTACGCTCAGAACTCACCATATACTCACCCCACTTCGCCATCCACATTAGCCTTCTTAACATTGCATTTCGACGTTTTTCGTACAACGCTTTACCACACGCACACAGACAAATTTGCAGCAAGCGAAGTTGCGATGTTGTAAGCTGTGCTGTCGGTGTTGGCACAAACCGAAGCCAAATTGAAAACTTTTTTCATTTCCTGGAGAATGCAGTCAAAGGCGCATCAAACGACTGCCATTTTGTGTGGATATGATTGCGCGATGAAGTGTAACGGCGGCAGCGGAATACATACAAACATACATACATACATACATACATATCGACGACATGCGGCATTTGTGGTCGCACTTGCAATGAAAGTCATATGCATTGCCACCGCCAGCCTTTAACTGCCCGATCTCTTCTGGCACCGCCAGTCATACTCGTGGTATGTATGTAGTTGAAGTGCAAGTTAAAAACAACCAACAATGCCGTTGACGACAATGTCGATAACAAAATCACTCGACTCGACTCAACTCGACTTGGCTGCCAAGAAGGCCAAAGTTAAATTGGGAAAATAGTTTGCAACAAGCAAAGCGCTGCAAAGTTTCCACAGACGCATAGCAGCAGCAGCTTTTGAGGTGGGTAGTGGAAGCCTTTTAGGCGAACACAGCACTTATGTCATGCGATAAAAACTGGGTTAAAGTTGCATATTAGTTGAACAGCGCATAAGCACAGCGATTTGGCGATTCACGCGCGGGAAATGGAGAACTCCAAAGAATATGCCTTGTAAGGCTGACTGGCTGGATAACTGACTGGCTACTCGAAAATCATTTAAGCAATCAGCTGCTAGCGCAAGGGATTACTTTGCAAATCGATTGAAAATTGCTCTTGGGGATTTATTTGTAAAATTTGTTGTTGCTGAATGCTACTTTAACTGGTTGCTTTCGACTTCATACATATTTTTGTATTTGCCTTCTTTTTGTAAAAATTTTAGTTTAGTCTTCAAAGCAAATACGTGGCTTAACACAAAAAGCGCCTAAAGGTAGACCACATAAAACGTAAAAGCAAAATGCAGAGCTTAAGCAGCAACAAGGCTATTAAAAAGTGGCAACAACGCTGGTAAAAAGTGTTTGAGTTCAACGCCAAAGCATCCAACACACAGCTCGCCCACAGCCAGCTTGTCGAGAACCGCTTTTCTACTCTGCATTTGGCATAACCAAAACTTTTCGATCGTTTGGTTCATTTGGGCGCATTTGTTCGCAGCTTTTTGTGAAACTTGTCAAAGGCATACAAACACACACAGCCAGACAGTCACACTCACAAGCTGCAACGAAAATTTATTGATGGCATCGTTAAGCAAAGTTTATGGCACAATTTTTTATATGTATTGATGTGTGTGTGAGTATGTGTGTGTTTTTAGGGAAATTTAGCGACACATTATTTGCAGGCCTTTTCGGACACAAGTGCGCCACCAACAGCAGGACGATGCAAGAAATTTGAGCTATTGAAAGCAATTTGCGTTTTATGTTTGAGGAAATGCTAACATGAAAATTTGGCTGGAGCAAAATGAATTGATTGTTATAATTAAAAACGCTTGTTTGGTGAGAGAAAATTACAAAGAAAAGGAAATTAGAGGTTATGTAAGAGGAACTTGAAGAAAGAAGTTGTAAAAAAAGTAAAAAAATGCCGAATAAGATATTAAAATTAGAAACAAAGTCTTGGGTTGAAAAATAACACAAAAGTTGCAAAGCTGGAGTCAATTAGAGGTAACGAGTGTAGTGTCAACTTTTAAGAGTTGCCAACTTATTAAAAAATGTTGTGATACCACGTGGATACGAAGACCCCCCTATGGATTCCACAAATCTTACAATTTTCCTAAATTCCATTGCAGCACTAGATCCCAAAGCTGTTTGGCTCCTAATAGCTTCAGTCGCCTGCTTTCTAGTGCTGGGCAATCGCACAAATGTTTTAGTATTTCGGACTCCCCTTCATCCTCACAAGCCCTACAGTAATCGTAATATGGAGCATTCATCCGTTCTGCATGCTTTCTAATTATATGGCCTGTTATTAGCCATGCCATTAGTGCAAGCTCGGACCTTCCGAGTGCGAGTAGACTCTTTGTCCCTCTGGCGTTCCAGTTAGGTCACAAGAGCCTAGTATGGTTGCATGTTCTCAGACCATGGCAGTTGTCATTTGCTTCTTTGAAGTACAACTCCTTTAGTGTGAGCTTGCTGGTAGTGAGCAGCAAACCTAAACACTTGCACAACATATGGGCGGGTGGAGCGAATGTGCCCTCTCTAGCAAGTTCGTCTACCATCTCGTTTTGCGGTATGTTACAATGTCCAGGCACCCATGCGAGGCATGTGACAAATTGCTCAATCATCTAATTTAGAGATCTGCGGCGATTTTCTATAATTCCGGGTTCGAATATGACAGCCATAAGTGTTTTCAGTGCAACCTGGCTGTTTGCGAAGATTTGAAAGTCTTTACATTCGCTTTTCCTCATTTTCATATAGCTCTACATATTTCTGTAACTCTCAGAATGTTTCTGGGTTATTCAAAATGCATGTACCTAGTATATTTCTGCAGAATAAGACGCAGGTGTATTTTGCTCAAGAAAAAGCAAGCCAGTACAATTACAACTGAGCTCAGGGAAAAGCTAAAAGAGAGAAGCGGCAACCCAAACCATTATTTCTCTAACTTATCGCCGCTATTATTACCTGGCTTAATTAAATTAAATTATTTAAAATAGCATTTGTTGCTACCCACATAGCATTTGTCTTTTTCGATCCCCTTTGAGGATCAAAAACTGATTAATCACCTCTGCGATTAGAATAAGACTCGAAAATGAGTCAGACCAGCGATTGAAAAGTGATTTTATTTTTTTTTCATAAAAAAATCTCCTAACTGAGCCTTTTTTGATCCCCTTTGCTGATTAAAAAAAGAATTTATCACTTTGACGATTAAAAGAAGACTGGAAAACGAGTTAGACCAGCGATTGAAAAGTGATTTTATTTTTTTTCATATAAAAATCACCTAGCTGAGTCTTTTTCGATCCCCTTTGCTGATTAAAAAAATAATTTATCACAAATTAATCATGCTAAAGATCGAAATGTGGTCGATTACTTTGCATTTTTAGAAAAAAATAAATATTCCATAGCAAGCCTAGTACATAAAGCTATCATTTTTCAAAAAATTTCAGAGAATTTTATATTAGATTTCGGTATTGATGGTTCCGAATGTTGTAGAGCAGGAACATATGGATGCATGTCTTCCGTGTTGCCGTATATGAGAGTGCCAAAATGCGCAATATGCATTTTCAGTGGAATTCATTTATGGATAGAAATTTTTAGATCTAAACTCCTTATTTTCTTAATATTATTGTAGGCTAAAAATCTGTTTTAAAAGTTCCAACAAAAATGTGGACTGGGGTTGACTGTGGAAGTTCTTTTTGCGATATTGGTAAAGGTAAGGATAAGGGTAGAATATGTAAGAGGATAGAAGATGGGAAAGAAATGCGGTTGTAAACTGACCCAAAAATGATAGGAAAAAGAGTATAAAAGTATTAGAAAATGATTAGAAATTGATCAGAAAGTTACTGAAGAACGACCCAAAAAAGATTTGAAAATGACCAGAAAACCGATTGGAAAATGACACAAAAAAGATTGGAAAGCCAATCGAAAATTATCAGAAAAACAAAGAAAAATGACCCCAAAAAGATTCAAAAATGATCAGAAAACGATTCAAAAACTATCTACCAAAATAAGATTCAAAATCGAAAAAAAATAAAATCGAAAGGGACTCGAAAATGATAAAAATACGATTAAAATAAGACTCGAAAACGACTCCCCAAGAAGAGTTGGACGTAGGGTACCATTTTCTACAGACGAGAGGCTCTTTTATGATCTGAAAATGAGCGCATTTTCCATTATTTTAAACGTGCATAGGGATCGAAAAAGACTGGAATATGATAAAAAAAATCATAAAATGCTATAAGCTACACTCCAAAATGCCGAACAAAATAAAAAATCGATCAAATTGAAATTACAAAGCACTTAATTTAATTCAAAATGATTCCTACTAAACGTGAAAATATTCAATTTATTTTATAATAATGCCACGGTAAAATAAATTGACTGGGTGAGTATAGAGTAAATACTTGTTTACGCAAATAAAATCTAATATTAAGAAAAAAAGATTATTTAAATGAATCAAAAATTAATTAGCGAGCGTGTAGGAGAAGAACAAATAAATTTTCTTTTAAGTCAAAACAGTGAAAAAAATTTATGAAGTGGGCAGATTTTTCTACAGAAAGCTTCTCTGTGAATTGAAACTAACACTTCGAACAAGTGTATTCAGTACTTTTTTTTACACCCTACATGTGATATATTGATGCAATTAAAAGCCTTATAGTATACACTAGCTATTACGATTTGGCATTGCACGGCATGAGGGACTGACTCCTTTATAAATACTTCAACCAGAAAATTACTCCCTGGATCCTGCCAATCTTTCAAACAAACCCAGCAAACATTGAAAGGAGCTCATTTTCTATTTATTTTGCAACTATTTATTGTTGCCTTCATTTCATGTATGTGTGTATATGTGAAGTGAATGATTGTCTCGACATTCGACAAGCGTTTTGCTGTGTGAGTCGTCCTTGCTACTGACTGTGTGATACTTATTCGTAATTGTATTTCTTGCTGTTTTACGCAATACAAATAGTTGTAGAGCAAAGATAGTGAATACAACAAAACTATGTTAGACAAACAAAAAAAAAAGCACAATTGGGAATAACGAACATTTATTTATGCTACCAAATACTCCCAGCTCCATTCAACAACACTATCCAACTTTTCCGCCCTCATTTCATTTCATTTCATTTCATTTCATTTCATTGAAATTGCGCACAATCGGAACCGTAATTGTCTTTTTTTGGTTGGATTTTGTTTTACAAAATTCAATGTTGAGAAAATGAAGATTTACACAGAAATAAAGAAAATAGCTGAAAGCAAAATTGGAAATTACGAAATCCGGAGGGTTTCAGACATTTGACTTATTGGTTAGGGAGTTCTTATATATTTATATCTTTCTCTGGGATATTGAGGCACACTTATGCCACATGGGAGCCCCACTTTTCTAGATGCCTTTAAAAACTCTTCCGGCAAATAGTTAGATTTAAGAATATGTTGAGATTAGATGCCAATGAAGCTAAACAAGCACGTTGCTTAATGCAGCGCAGAAAATCTAGTATATTTGCATTTTCTAACTCCGCCAGGCACTCGAAGAAGTGTCTAGTAAAGGAGCGATAACTGGTCAACGACAGTGCAGAACAATGGCATAGATAAGGCTCAACACTTTTGATTTCTTCCATGTTTCTGCAGCTGCGACGAACGTTACTTTTGTAGAGGTCAATACGAGAAGCATAAATGTCCATGAGGTAGTGGCCTGTCTGAAGTCCCACCAGCGGACCTATGGAGAGCCGGCTCAGATGTAGCACGTATAGCGATCTCTCCTCTCCAGTCTAGGCCATACTTGCCTGGAAATCACACAAGTTGACTCCTTGACTCATCTAGCGTTAGCCTGTTCAATGAAAAAGATCTCTGTAAGGATTTTATGGCAGCTTGTCTGTCAGGGAATATCTTCATAGAATTAATGTTTGAGAGCTCTGTAAGGAACGAACTGTTTCCCATAGTATAATATAAAAGTGCATAAACATAACAGTATAAGAATATGACCCTATAATAGTAGAGGATAATACATATGTATGTATGTAGTTGTAAATTTATAACAGTAAAAGCCTAACAGTGCAGCGATATAACAGTCTAAACATCAGAGCGTAACAATATAAAAATTAGAACACAAACAAGTGGCGCCTTTCAAAGCCCAACAACACAATTCACTCACAATCACGCAGGTAAAATTTCTTCCCTGGAAATAAACAAAAGACAAAAGAAAAAAAAAATAAAAATAAAGAATTGTGTAACCTACTTTTCTGCTTTAAAAGTCAAACTCAAATTACACAAACCACAAACAAAAGAAAAGGAGCGCACACGAAAATTCCAGTCTAAATGAACAAAAGCACAATTGTTGCAGAACAGAAACCAACGAAATTGGGACTTGGAAGCAAGCAGCACTACACCACAAAACCAAATAATACAATAAGTAAGTAAGTGTGCAGCAACTAGAACCCGAAAAGTATGCAACGTTTATTGTGCAAAAGCAGTGCAAGCAAGAACAGCGCATAACTCTCAACAATGACAAAAGAATATTTACCTTAACCCCAATTGTTGTGCACTTTTAAATGTGTGTGCGCGAGTGTGTATGTGACAATGTGTGTGTGTGTAGGTGACTCCCTGCAAAAATTCAGAGTACTCCAATCGCTAATCCATGGAGTGCTCGCTATGGACCAACCGATTACTCCATAACTTGCCACATTTCATACAAAAAATATGGTCCATTTAACATTGCATGTCATTGCAATGGAGTATATACTCTAGTCCCGCATAACATTCAAATTAATCCATGGAGTAGCTACATTGGATTAATTGATGGAGTACCTAACAGTTAGCCGAACATAACAACAAAACCAAATGTTTATCACGACGACGACGAATGACGTGCATACATTCAAATATTTGTACGTATGTAGTTATGTATGTATACACATATCGTCGTCGTCGCGATAAGCATTTGGTTTTTGTTATGTTCGGCTAACTACGAACCGATGCAGATACACGAATCGGTCGCTTGGGCTATGTTAGTGGTCACTTTGAAAGTACTCCAACCTATCACAAATGGAGCATATAATCCAATGATTTTTGCAGGGCTGTGTCAGATTGTGAGTGTGTGAGTAGCGTTTGAGTATTAAATTGCTTTGCGCTAGCATATTTATAGGCGCCATAACCAACTTTTTTCGTAAGAAGAGCAGAGCGCAGCTAGTACAATGAGTTGCACAAAAGCGAAAACCAACTAACTCCACAAACAATTAGTGCTGCGTAACGATAATGGCATTGTACCCGGCAACGCAATTACGACACAAATGCAAACACAATAGTAAAACTTAAATTGTAAAGAAATGAAGACAAAGCTTTATTCAAGCAGCTAACCCGGCGTCTCCACAAAAAAGAATTCTGTACTAATCAGCGCCGTTTTAACATATCGTCGTACCATACGAAAACTAACCTATTTAAAATTTCTGGTGAGAGCTATCAATAAAAAAATTCTGTACGAAAAGTAGAACATTTGGCTTTTGGCCGACGAAAAGTAACAAAATCGAGTTTTGGCTAACGAAAAGTAACAAGTTCGACTTTTGGCTGACGAAAAGTATCAGTAATTATATACTGTAGGTTCCAAGCACAAACACTTTCTTTAGTTATTAGTTAAATATAAGTTTATTTTATTTAAAAGTTTAATTAAGCAAAATACATTTTAATATTATAAGGTTATAATTTTTGAGCGCATAGAAAATACACGTCCGTACGTTTTAAGCTACAAGATTCAACTGTAACTCTTTTTGCTTTTGTCGGTTCGATGTTATCCCGCTGTACCACGCTTCGTCAAGTCCGTTCATTTAGGTTGTCGTGTTGTAAGTTACCAGGGCTGCACTTATTGGTCTTCTAAATTGGTAGTGTTGTCTAATAGTACCTTTTGTCTACCTCTAGTAATCATACCTTGTGACGATCCTACATTCGGCCGTCCTGATACGTCGTTCGACCCGAACGATGGACCCCAAGCTTTTATATATTCGGCTACTGTTGTTGTTTTATGAGGTCCATCATGGTCACCTATCTTTTCTACTATGTAACGTCCGTGTGGTAATATTTGTTTTATTGAATATGGCCCTAGATATTTAGGCTTAAGTTTCAAGCCTGGTCCATATTGAGTTCTTTTAATGGCAATCAAATCACCAACATTATACTTAGTTTCTTGTTTTCGTTTGGAGTTAAAGGTTTTCTTGTTTTCTTCTTGTATCTTAGAGATGTTTTCTAATGCTTGCTTTCTTATATTATCGCGCTCTATTTCTAATTCTTCAACTATTGATTTATCTAATAATTCTTGAAGTTCAATATCATCTGGCGTTCGCATATCTAATCCGGTTAATATTTTGAAGGGTGCTGAACCTGTGCTTCTTGAAGGTGAATTATTAATTAAACGTTGGACTCTTTCTACGTGTTTATACCAGTTTGTCGGATTGTTATTGTATAATTTAGTCAAAAGTGGTAATATAATGCGATGAATACGTTCGACTTGGCCGTTTCCACGGGGAACGCCAGTTGCAATTAGAAGATGCTGAATATTTTCTTTAATGCAATATTCTTCAAAAATTTTTGCGGTAAATGCCGTACCTCTGTCAGTAATTATTCTTCGCGGGTTTCCAAAAATATAAGACTGTTTTTCTAATCGTTCTATGACGGAAGCGGCATCTGTACTTTTTGTTGGGTATAGCCATACAAACTTGCTAAATGCGTCTACTACAACGAGTATGTGGTTATACTTTTTATGCGTTAACTCCAATGGGCCTACGTGGTCCAAGTGGTATGTTCCAAGAGGTTTGTCCTCTTTGTCTATAGGAGTTAATAAGCCTTCTTTTTTACCTAACTTTGGCTCTGCTATGATACATTCAATGCAATTTTTAATAACTCTTGCTACTTTTGGTCCTAATTGCGGTATATAAAATGTTTTTTCTATATAATCCTGTGTCTTTTTTGCTCCCCAGTGGCCCTGATTGTGAGCCATGCGAATGATTTCTTCTTCCATTGCTTGTGGAATTACCACCAAATCATTCACTGGATCCTTGTACAAAATGCCATTCTTCATATAAAAATCTTGGTAATTATCTTTCTCTAAAACTGTAGAAATTGCTTTAACCCAATCGTCACTTTGCTGAGCTGCTTTTAAACGAAAGGTTAAGGAATCTTCTAACAACATGCACGTCATTCGGCTTAGAGCATCTACGTGCTTCATTTTCGATCCGGGCCTATGCTCAATAACATAATCGAAGTCCTGAAGATACATAGCCCAAGGAGCTACTCTTAATGGCACTTCTTTTTTCTTTATTGTTAATGCAAACGCATTACAGTCACTGACAATTCGAATCTTTTTCCCAATAACGTATATTCGCCATTTTTTCAAGGCTTCTATGATTGCTAAAACCTCGAGCTCGTACGAATGATACTTTTGCTCCTCAGGTCTAGTCTTGCGGCTCATATATTGTATCGGGTGAAAAAGTTGGTCATCTACATCTTTTTGCAAAAGAACACCTCCGTATCCATGCATACTTGCATCTGTATGTATCTCGGTCTCAGCCTTGGGATTATACAACTTTAGAACTGGCGCTTTAACGAGTGCCATTTTAAGTTGCTGAAATGCTAGTGCCTGTTTCTCCCTTATTACGAAATTTACATCTTTTCTGAGCAAATCGCTTAACGGCTTTGCTATTAAGGCATATCCTTCTATGAATCGTCTGAAGTACGAAGTAAGACCTAAAAATCTTTGGAGCGATTTTTTATCTCGTGGTAGCGGAAACTGCTCAACAACCTTAACTTTCTCCTCTGATGGTTTGATACTTCCTTCCTCAATAATATATCCTAAGAAGTTTATTTTCTTCATTAAAAATTGGCACTTTTGCCACTTAATCTTTAAACCAAAACTCTCCGCTCTATTCAAAACAGTTTTTAGCTTCTCTATAGCCTCATCTTCATTTTGTGCCGGAATAATTATATCATCCATATAAATTACGATATCTCCTGCTTGAACTAACCCACGAAAAACTGCTGAAATATACCGGCAAAATACGGCGGGTGAATTAGAGATTCCAAACGGTACGAAGTTAAACTCATACTGGCCACTGTGAGTGACGAAGGATGTGTATCGCTTCGAGTTCGGTTCGACAGGGACATGAAAAAAACCGTTGGCCAAATCTAGTGTTGAGAAAATTTTACCCCCTTGCAACCTTTCTAAGACATCGTCCATAAGTGGCATTGGGAAGTTATCTCGCGTTATCTTTTCATTTAGTTTCCTAAAGTCACAGCACAAACGTTTTGTGCCATCCTTTTTTGATACAAGGACCACCGGCGACGCGTATTCGGAACTACTCTGCTGAATTATGCCCTCTTTAAGCCATATATTTATTTGTTCCTCTATAATGCGTTGATCTGCATACGAAACTCTTCGCGGATTTTGGTACACTGGAGTATCATCAGATACAATAATTTTCATTTGCACTGGCGATTGGGAGTTCTGTTTTGGAGTATATTGCTTTACTAGATCTGTAATAGCGGTGCATTTTTCTGCAGACAAATGCGGAAGGTTCAAATCAGGGACACTTTTGAAATAATTTAAATCACTTTGTAAACAAAGCGCACTAAACTCACTGAAAATTGAATTAGAATATGTATCTGTGGTTGCCATTCGGTGTGACATCACCACCTTAGTTTCATCCGGTTGGTCATCTTTTAGATTTTTGGCTTTGAAATTAGCTATACCCTCTGCAAAAGAAATATCAATTTTTCTAAGGATATCGTTGCCTATTACTGCTTCGTAACGCAAATCGTTGCTTCTGGTAACATGGAAGGTTATGTCAATTGTCAATTCGTCTACACAAATTTCTCTCGTTATACTGCCTATTGTGATAAGTTCGCTTTCCTTTATACCAACTAACCGTCGTTGGTCATTACTTAATTGTGGATTCTTTAAATTTTCAAATATGTCATACCTGAGCAAACTTAAATCCGATCCTGTATCCACCATTGCCTCAATTGTTATACCATCAACTATAATTTGCTTAAAAATTAACCCACTAGTTTGTCTCCAAGGTGCGTTAAACATAGTATTGACAGCACCTTTTTCCTTTTTTATTTGTACTTTTCCATCTGACTTACATTCAAAACTTCGGTGACCTTCTAAACCACATTTGTAACATTTATATTGCTTACTTTTATTTATACAATCTTTTGCTAGATGCGTTGTTGACGAACACTTAAAACATTTTTTATCATTTTCACTAGCTTGTGAACCTGAAGCCTTGGAAGTACTTTGTATAGCTTGTGACCTGTTTAGCGACTGTCGCGAACTATACACCTTCTCATATACTTTCAAATTTTCTTTCAGTGTTTTGATAGTTTGGGCCTGATACAAGATAGTTTTATTTTGTCGGGAGTCGGGAATTCCATCAACAAAATAACCTATTATGCTAACCTCGTCCATCTGAACTGGCTTTGCAATCTCCATTAGTGTATACAAATATTCCTTAAACGATTCATTATACTTTTTACGCCTATTTTGTAACATGCGATGAATATCTAGAGATGATAGTTTTTTACCGAATTCATCTTCTAGTGCTGTTTTGAGAGTGTTCCAATCCCTAACCCCACCTTGACTTCTCAAAAATAACTTGGCTGCTCCTTTTAAGAGCTGTTTAGCGTATACATACTTTTGAAGCTCATTCCACCCTAATGTGATGGCATTCTCTTCAAACTCTCTTAGCCATTCATGTACTTCTAACGTGTCTGTTCCAGTAAAGGATGGTAGACTGTCTTGTATGTCTTTTAAAGTAAAAGTAGGTCTCATCACAACGGTCTGCGGCGCAGGATCTGCGGCTATCTCATACGTCGATTCTTCATCCGAATCTTCGTCTTCACTTTGTAAATGGTTGTAATGCCTAAGGAGTCTGTCTCTCAGTTCGCTTTTGCGTCCTTGCACACTCAGTTCAACCTCTCTCAACTTATCTTTCAACGTTGCTACCGTCATGCCTAAAATAGCTTGAGCGTCCATGGTCTTATTATAAATATATTTCTTTACAGTACGCAATAAATTTCAAATTATAGATATGTATTATGTTTAAGTTTTAAATAAAGAAACAGGTAAAAATGTTGTTGCTTCTTCGGGCTTATTTACAGTTCTAAGAAAGAGAAATATAATAATATAATAAGCAATCTTTACATTCCAATTCACACGGAAATTTCAAATTTTAATTCCATTCAATTTCTTCTCTTTTCTCCTTTTTAGAATTGTATTCAGCCGAACTTACTTCTAAGTTTATGTTACACAAAAGTTATTACTATTAGTTCTCAATGCAAATGAATGTACATAAATTGTCTTTTATAAATATGCGAATCAAGTAGCGATTTTTTTTGTATTAATTATTGAAATATTAATTATAATTGGAAAATTATTATCAGTGAATTGAACTTGTTTTGGTTGGAAATGTTACATTTACATATATTTTTTCAAAACAAATGTTTACAGATTTTAGTTGAAATCGAGCGTGAATACAATATTTATTTTGTTTTGCTTTGTATATTCTTCTACTGAAATTTATGGCGAATTAATTGCATTTGAGTTCGCTTTTAATTCTAATTAGAATTTTCACACTATATTAGTACTACTCTATTTTAAAAATCTAGAATTCATAAGCTGCACTATTCTAACATATGATTTAATATCGGTACTCGCCGGTTGCTGCTTCTTCACCAGTATAGTTTTACTTCTCTTGGTTTCTATCCACTGTTGTCATCTCGTATCCATAAAAGCTCAAATATTCCTTTTGTTTTGCGATATAGTTGTTGTTGTTATTAAATATTATTTGTACCACTTTCAAGTAAGTATATGTAGGTACATACACATATTGCTTTTGCTTGAAACCTTGCACTGAACTATATATGTAGATTTGTTTTTGTTTTTGATCAGTATCGTTTTTGCTATTTCGATTCTTCTTGGATTCGTTTGTTTTTTTTTTCGTATGTAGTTACATAGAGTGGTTATATACACACCACTGTCACTGCTCTGAGAGCCACTGTATATGTATGTTCGAATGATCTGTACGTTGTTTTTGTTTGCACTTATGTACATACGCGATATATGCATTTAAACAGAACTTCTGATGCCGTCTTTTTGTTTTCTATTATTATGTAGTGCACTGTGCGGATTTCACTACAATAATATTAAAGTTTAATATTACACCAGCTACAAATTCTCGCAACTCTTCGTTAGATTTTATTTATCACACTCTCTCAGTACATTGCTGTGCGGCATATACGTACTGCTTCAACTACATTCATATGTAACTTTTGCTATCTCAGTCACGCACCTTTCGCAACTCTTCGTTAAATTTTATTTATCACTCTTTCTCAGTACAATGCTGTGCGGCATATACGTACTGCTTCAACTACATTCATATGTAACTTTTGCTATCTCAGTCACGCACCTTTCGCAACTCTTCGATAAATTTTATTTATCACTCTTCCTCAGTACATTGCTGTGCGGCATATACGTACTGCTTCAACTTTGGCTACTCTTCGTTAAATTTTATTTTTCACTCTTCCTCAGTACATTGCTGTGCGGCATATATGTACTGCTTCAACTTAAGACACGAATAAACTTGTTGCCTTTCGTTCGTTACTGAAGCTTCTAGAAACTGAAGCTGATATGTTTTCTATGTTTTGCACAAGCACAACACAAACCAACTCATTGCCTTTTGTCGTTACTGTAGCTTCTAGAAACTGAAGCTACCACTGTTACTGTTGTTGTAAATTTCGTTGATACATATACATATGTACGTATGTATGGATGTATACACATTCATGCGCTTTCAATTCTCCACGCAGGGCAAACACTTTGATCGTAGATTTTCGATTCTTTTGTCTGAGACTACATATTTTTATATGTACATATGTAGTTGTATTTTATTTTATACGTTTATTTTCTAGCACACATTTTTTTCAGCATTTCATGGCATCTGCCAACCACATAGTTTGCACAACTTATTACGTTTATTTATCCCGGTTGAGCCCCCAATTTGTAGGTTCCAAGCACAAACACTTTCTTTAGTTATTAGTTAAATATAAGTTTATTTTATTTAAAAGTTTAATTAAGCAAAATACATTTTAATATTATAAGGTTATAATTTTTGAGCGCATAGAAAATACACGTCCGTACGTTTTAAGCTACAAGATTCAACTGTAACTCTTTTTGCTTTTGTCGGTTCGATGTTATCCCGCTGTACCACGCTTCGTCAAGTCCGTTCATTTAGGTTGTCGTGTTGTAAGTTACCAGGGCTGCACTTATTGGTCTTCTAAATTGGTAGTGTTGTCTAATAGTACCTTTTGTCTACCTCTATTAATCATACCTTGTGACGATCCTACATATACTGTTTTTACAAATTGTTGTTGTTTAAACGAAATTGATAGTTTTCGTCAGCCAAAACTCGATTTTGTTACTTTTCGTCGGCCAAAAGTTGAACTTGTTACTTTTCGTCAGCCATAAAAAATCGTATGCTAGTTTTCGTATGGTACGACGATATGTAGATGTCAAATGGAGACCGCCTCTGTCTTCTGCTATAACATCGATGTCAAACCAATTTGTTTAACATTAATGTCTTAACATGAGCTGTCAGTTTGCTGATTTGACAGCTACTTTTTCATTTCAAAGAAAAATTCACAGTGAAAACATCTCAACATTTGAATGCGAAATTTCGGACGCCGCCCATGTTGCTTGAGTGTTTCGGCTAAAAAAAAATAAATAAAAAGGACATTAAGTGCAAATATATAGTTTGCGAGCATCGCCGCTAATTTTAAACCAGTTTTTTTTTAACTTTATAAGTGGTTCTTTGCACACAGCATTTCTATTCGGCACCATTTTATAAACGATTCTGTCACCACATGAAGACTCACGCACATGAAAAAATGTTTGTTAGACAAGAAATTGTTAGGCAGACATTACCAAAGTTTCTTTCTTGTGGAGTTTCGGCGTAAAGGAAATTTTCTGTCTACTAAAAATGAATCCAGCGAGCAGAAGGCAGGCATGCAAGTAAACAAGCGCTGAAGCACTCGAGCAAATTTAAGTATTAGTCGGCAAGCAACGTGAATGTCAAACTGCCAAACGCTAAGTGTCTTCACCATATAAGATTCCTTTTTGTGTTTTGGTTTTTTCGTTTTTTTTTGTTTTTCTTTTATTGTTTTCGTTTCATTGTTAGGCGCCATTTAAGTATTAAAGCACAATGAAATGGCAGGCAGCTGCAGTTAGTCGATGTTCCTGGTTTTTTCTTCTTCTTTTTTTAGCTTTGTAAGACAAAATATATGTATGTAAGTATGTATGTAAGTATGTATGGATGTATGTGAATTAAGCATCCATCTGTGTTCCAAATTTTACTCCCAACGCTTAGAATGATTTGCGCATGAAGTGGAACAAATGAAATAAATGCCTGTGAGGTATGCAGCAGTCAACTTTTGTTGTGGATTCTTTGCACAATAGAATAGCGGCGCCATTTGGTAAAATAGGTGATGGTTCAAGGTAAATCATTTTATAATGGGATTTTATTATAATGTCTTTGCATTTAAAACTGTAAGCTGCAGCTATTAAGCTCATACTAAAGTAAAAAAGAGAGCCATTTGTGCTAATTAAATTTTTTGTATGATTATAAATTTGTTTGCCTCTAACCATCTCGTTAATATTCGATAAGGTAATAAAAGGCGAAAATTTCGTTTCAGTTAGGCAAGAGCAAGAAGAGAGAGCTTTATGAAAAATAGAGAAATAAAAGGAAAAGGAAAAAGCAAAAAAGTAATAGAAGCTAATGATAATGAATGGCGATGAAGATAATGAGGTTATTAGTGGGATATGACAATGCATACATATTATGTACAGTTTCAAAAGTGGCTATGTGATTTTTTTTGGATATTGAGTTTTTAAAGGATTGTGTGCCAGTATTTAAAGGTTTATAATGTCCATTGTGGCCGCTGTGGTGCAGTGGGTAGAGTGATCGCCTGCTATGCCAGAGGTCTCGGGTTCAAACCACAGTCCGAGCAAACACCAAAAAAACATTTTTCTAATTAGTAAAAATCCAATTATGGGGTTTTTTAAGAGCAGCGGTCACCTCTCGACAGTGGGCGGCATACCCTTCGTGTGCATTTCTGCCATGAAAAGGCTTCTCACAAAAAATGCATTCGCCATTCGGAGCCGGCATAAAACTGTAGGTCCACCCAATTAGTAGGAAAACCAAAGGAGCACACCTCGAATTGGGAGAGAAGGCCATAAAACTCGTCAGGTTATAATAGCGCCATTGTATTATTATAATGTCCATTAAGAATTAATTGCAAAATCCTTCCGTATTCCGAAAAAACTAGCATTAAATACGAATAAACATTCAAAATTCTCTTTCTGTGTTTTGCTAATTTCTGGCTTAATATGAAAAATTCACATAGCCACTTTTGAAAGTGGATTACTACATTTTTTTTTAGTTGAAAAGATAAAAAAAAACATAATTTTTTTTATTTAGATATTACCCATATGAAATTACCCAATTGTTAACCACTTTTTTTGTTAACTTTCAATTAATTGCGCAGCATAAACAACGTTATAAACGCAAATGGATTTTCCGAAAAAAAAGTATACAAATAAAAAAAAAAAAAAACAGTTGCATTGCGCTTATTTTTTCATATTCAAATTATATTGATTGCATACGCACAGGAAAACCACAATAAATTTTTATTACAGCGCTGATGCAAAAGGAAAGAGGAAAAGCGAAATCAATCGAATGTGCACAATAACACAAAAGAGTGTCTTTTTGGCACAATAAATTTCCGCACAAATATATATGTATGTATGTATGTATATGTAAATTTAGATGAAAATAGTAATAAAAATTGCTGTAAACATGTTTTGAATTCGAAAAGTAAACATGAAAATCAACAATTCGTAAACAAAAATGCCAAAAAAAAAACACATAGTGCAAATAAGCAGTGAGTGAAATCATGCCCAAAAGGTATGACGTTGCGTATACGCAACCAAATGCCAATCTGAGTGCCATTGCAGTGGGTTTAGCCAGCTCTATCTATAAAAAAAAATTAATAACAGTACTTCCAGCTAAACTAAGCTCATTACGCTTTGTTCGTGCGAATTGAGACAATTGTTGGCGTAATTTCTGTATTATTCATAAGAAAATTTACAACGAAAAATGGAAGTAATTAGCAAGGAATGGACCGTAGATTTTTCTTTACAAATTCCATGAGACAATAGAGCAAGTGTTTTATTTTTTATTTTTATTTTCATTTTTATGTCCATTTTTATTTTTATTTTTTTAATCTCCTTTCAACCACATTTGCTTGTTTTTGCCTTGTTTTATCTGTTCTCTGTGTCTTTTAAAGCAATTTACTTTCATTCTGCTCTGCTTTTGTCCCACTGCATAAAGCCTGCCGCTTTTGCAATTTCTCTTTTTTTCATCAGCTGTCGCTAGCTAATTAGTTAAAGCTTCTTAAGTATTCAAGGCACAAGATGAATAATAAAAAAAGTAAAAAGCAAAGTATACGCCAATGTGAATTGCGGCGAATTGAGGCAATGTAGGTAGAACCTAAGCTTGAGTACTGACTGTTGGCAAAGTTATATCAATCTGTCGCATTTGTTATGGCAATCTCTCGCATTTTTATTGATTTTTGTGGTTTTTTGGGTGTTTTTTTTATTGCCTTTGTATGCTATGGAGAACTACGGAAAAGCCACTGACTAGCAGCAAAATTTGTTGCACTTAATTTATGGTTGGAGCATGAGCAGTGCTTGAAAATAGCTTTGGCAGAACGAGAAGTTCAGCGAAACAAGTTTGTAGACTAAGCGCCGAGAAAAAAGAAAGAAAAGGAATTCGAAAGTAGAAAAGCACTGCGATAAACGCAGTTTTTACTTGAAGAGCTAATTTCGAATGTATGTTACATTGAACTTTTTGCTACACCTGCAAAAGACGCACTTAAAATCCCAGCAACATTCAGAGTCATAAAAGAGTCAGAAAGGAGTCCTAAACCGGCGCGTTTATACGTTTGTGAGCTCATTTGGAAGTCCGAAAAGTGTGTAGGTCTGTTCTTAAGGTGGTCGTCAGATATGAGCCCAATTTCGTAAGTCATAGAATTAGAGTCATAAAAAACTCCTATTGCTCTCATATTTTCCTCTGCTTTCTGCTCTTATATGACTCTTCTCTCCTTCTTTTATGACTGGGAAAACAAAAAAAAATATTTTTTTTTGCAATTTCCGTGCCTTGACCCAGTTCTTTTCATCATATCTTTAATCGGTGTCCAAGTACAAATATGCAGAGAGTCTCCCTTGTTCTACTTTTCTCTACTTGTAAAACCTTCTTAGCCTTCACTGCTTGCTTTATAGTGTTGTCCATTTTGTATTCTACTCCGGATTGGAACCTGACATCAACCTGTAATTCAATCCAACGCAATCATATAGTGCTACATAAAAATTTTATTGTTATTTAGTGATGCTTTTATACTTTCCCTTTTTCGAAAAAGCTTCTATGAATTACAAATATCATTTTAAAAAAACAAAAAAAAAAATCGTAAAAAAATTCTTAAGCTCATATCTCACAAATTTTCGGATTCATATCGAACTCCAGGAATGTTTGTAGGGCAGCTCACAAATAAGATAACCAAACACAAGCAAATACAAATTTTCCTCTTCTGCACTGACTTCAAATAGCAGCCTATTTTCTTGCCTAATTAGGAAAAAAAAAAGAACTCGTAAGATTAAAAATTACTTTCGGTCGAAGAAAAATTGTCAGAAATCAACTGTTCACAGTTGAGCTGCTTTAATTAGGCAAATTAGGAGCACACAAGCAACAACCAAGCGATCAAATGCGTAGAGCAAGGATAATTACACTCAATCACAGTACGAAAAAATAGGCTTAAAAGTCAAGTTAAAAAGGAAAACGACAAATATAAATACGAAACAAGCAAGAAAGAAACAAAAAGTCACAACAAACAAGTTAGAAATGCTCACTGATTTGAGTTTTACGAAATAAAACAAAAAGGTCGGTCAGAGAAATGCATTTTTTTCGTTGATGACGAAGAAGAATTAGAAAAATATAATTGTGAAAATCAAAGGCCGATAGCTTTTAGCTATGAAATGTCAAAGTGTTTGAAGAGGAAAAAGTAAAAAAAATCTACACTTATATACCTACGTGTGTACATATGTATGTATGTACCACTCTGTGTATTCATCTCACATAACAAGTACCTCAAGCCAGAATGGCCAGAAGAAATTTCTCGTAATTAAAAATATGCTAATATTAGTGTACTAAATGTATATATGTAATGAGGCTTATTGTTGCTAAAGCAGACAAAAAAGGGGAAAAAATATTAAAGAAAGAAAGAGGAGATTATTATATAGTCAACATATTCCTATGCAATAAAATAATAATTGCAGCCATAGCAAGAAGTAGGTCAAACATTTATATAAAACTTAAGTAAAAACAAATTCCTAGTTGCCTTCACTAATCATTTCGCACATAAGTAAAACACAAAGTGAAGAAAAAGTAACATACATACATATATGTAGCTGTAGTTGCGAAATTTGGTTATCTGTTCTACATGTCGTATAAGTAACATTTTATGTTACATGCTTGCATGCGTTTAAGCATTTAAGTACTATGTATGTGGAAAAAACAGAAGAAAAACACATTAAAATATTTTAAGATAAGCGACAGTAGCAGCAGCAGCAGCAGCAGTAGTAGCAGCAAATTATATTTGCCTTAACACCATTACGCTGCGTACACGCTTCGCTGATTGCAGAAATGTTGATGCGGCACGCAAATGCGCCCCTCTGACGCGCTGCCTACATGAAGCTGACAATTTAAATATAACTAAAAAACTAAAGCAACCAAAAACAAGAAGGCAGCGAGCATACTTTTTTATCAAGTGCCACGTTGTCAGTAGAAAAACTAAAGTAACAGCAGCAGCAGCGATTGCAGTGGCAACATCTGATGCCGTTTTGTGAGCAGCTGCATTTTGACTGAGCTACCGCTTCATAAGCATTCAATTGTTAGTTGGCTTCTGGCGCGTAGCGAGGCAAGCGGAGAGCATTAACGATATAAAAGAAGTAGCAACAAAAAAGTAGCAGCAAAAAAAGAGAAGAGCGAAAAAGCACATCAGTTGAAGGCGAAAATTGCTGGATATTTTTGTCTTGTGCTGTTCTTCCTGCTGCTGCTGTTCATGCTGTTGCCAGCTTTGCATTTTTTACGCTTTATTAATATCATATTTTGCATAGTGCAATAGTAAAATATTTTTTTTTTATGTGAATTTAAATGAGCTATTGGCCATTTTTTAATGAAGAAAAATTGAAAAAATTTTTTTGGTAGAAGTTAAATAATAAAATAATTATTAGAATTAAAACGGCCATATAAATACAAACATAAATATGTATATCGGAGAGCCTGCCGAAAAACAAAAGTCTGAAAACAATAACAAGCATTGCCTGTACAAAAGCTTTGCTTGTTAATAGCTTTAGAACTTTGTACAAACCAAACACACAATCACACCAACATACTAGGTAGCAAAGGCAGAGTGTCATTAAGCTACTGTTGTTGGTATCTGAATTGTAATGGAAGGAAAATTGAAATTTAAGCGAAACAAAGCTGACGGCGGTGGTAGCTCAATGGTATAGACAATGGACTACCAATCGAACGACTTAAGTTCGATTCTCGGTTGAGGCCGCTTGAAGAAGTCTGATGAGGGGATGTGGTGGTCTCCGAAATGGATCCATAACTTCTACCAAAAAAATTTTTTCAATTTTTCTTCATTAAAAAATGGCCAATACCCTATTTTTTTTGTTTTTAATTTTTTTTGCTTTTAATTTTTTTTGCTTGCAATTATTATTTTTTTTTTAATTTTATGTTCTTTTTTCAGCAGCAACATGTTACTTGTGCAACATTCGTTTTCTTGCACTGGAAATTGCATTTGTCGGTTGTGAATTTTTTTGTCGTTACTTCTGCAGATGCTGTTTACTGCTACCGTTACGTTCATTAGTAGTTTTTTATTCACTTTTGCGCATGTTATTGGCCTAACTAAGATTTGTTAATTTATATGCAAAATTTGAGGGCAAAAGATAATGAAGCAGCGTTGCAACTTTTTTCATACTTTAAGGCAGTAACTGAGCGCGTATTAAATGATTTTCAATCAAATTCAAATGAAATTCTTAAAGGGAAAACCTGTTCAAAAATCCTGCTGCTCGCCTAAAGCAGACCTGGGCATCCCAAATTACATTTTTTCAATTAAATTAAAGTCACGTCATGTGATGTCATGTCATATCAAGTCAAGTCAAGTCAGGTCAGGTCAGGTCAGGTCAGGTCAGGTCAAGTCAAGTCAAGTCAAGTTAAGTCAAGTGAAGCCAGGTCAGGTCAAGTCAAGTCAAGTCAAGTCAAGTCAAGTCAAGTCAAGTCACTTCAAGTCAAGTCAAGTCACGTCAAGTCAAGTCAAGTCAAGTCAAGTCAAGCCAGGTCAGGTCAAGTCAAGTCAAGTCAAGTCAAGTCCAGGCAAGTCAAGTCAAGTCAGTTCAAGTCAAGTCAAGTCAAGTCAAGTGAAGCCAGGTCAAGTCAAGTCAAGTCAAGTCAAGTCAAGTCAAGTTAAGTCAAGTGAAGCCAGGTCAGGCCAGGTCAAGTCAAGTCAAGTCAAGTCAAGTCAGTTCAAGTCAAGTCAAGTCAGGTCAGGTCAGGTCAGGTCAAGTCAAGTCAAGTCCAGGCAAGTCAAGTCAAGTCAAGTCACGTCAAGTGAAGCCAGGTCAAGTCAAGTCTAGTCAAGTCCAGTCAAGTCAAGTCAAGTCAAGTCAAGTCAAGCCAAGTCAACTTGACTTAAGTATTAGAAAAAATATATTGGGTTGGGATTTGGATTCGGGAATATATTCGTTTCAGGTCTGCGAAAATATCTGGTGCGGATTCGGGGAAGTATTCGTAAAAATATTCGGTGAAATATTCGAGTTCGGTTCCGGATTGGGAAAAGTATTGAGTAAAGTATTCGGGTTCGGATTCGGTTTCTGATTCGGGAAAAAATTCGGTTCAGATGCGGAATTTTGTATAAAATGTAGTTATTATTACTTTCAAATACAATTACAAGTAATTGGAATTGGAGTAATCAATTACCACATGTAATGGAGGGTGCCCTGCTCTAGCAAAGGCATGCTAATATAAATTACATTTATTTTGTTTTAAATTTTTATACTCAGCTGTACTAGTACACAGAGTATTATAGTTTTAATCACATAACGGTGGATTGTAACAGAATGAAATAATCGAGATAGATATAGACTTATATATATCAAAATGATCAGGGTGAAAAGAGAAATCGATTGAGCCATGTCCGTCCGTCCGTCCGTCCGTCCGTCCGTCCGTCCGTCTGTAAACACTCTAACTCGCGCAAAAATTGAGATATTTTGATGAAATTTGGAATGCAAGTTGGTATCGAGACTGGGACGGTTGGTATTGAAAATAGGCGAAATCGGACCATGACCACGCCCACTTTTCCTATATAGAAAAAATCGGAAATTTGGTATCTCAGTCCCTAATATAGCTGGAGCGATAAAATTTTACCCACATGTTGAGCTCAGGCCCCTATGAAGAAATTTTATGAAATTTTGGAAAATGGGCGGTGCCACGCCCACTTATTAAGGGTCAAACATTGAAAGTTTTATGAGTCATAACTCAGAAACGGTTGAAGATATATCGATGAAATTTGGTACGCGCGATTTACTTACTTAGGCAAATGTTTTGACGGAAAATTGTCAAAATCGGTTGACGGCCACGCCCACTTTTATATATGTGTATTATAAAGTGACCTAATAAAAACATTTTAAGCGATATCTCTGTTAAATATAAAGATCTATCACTGCAATTTTGTGGCATGAGTCCAACTATGAACATAAAACGAAAACCACAAAAATTTTGGAAAATGGGCGGAGCCACGCCCACTTATTAAGGGGCAAACATTGAAAGTTTTATGAGTCATAACTCAGAAACCGTTGAAGATATATCGATAAAATTTGGTACGCGTGATTTACTTTCTTAGGCAAATGTTTTGACGGAAAATTGTCAAAATCGGTTGACGGCCACGCCCACTTTTATATATGTGTATTATAAGGTGACCTAATAAAAACATTGTAAGCGATATCTTTGTCAAATATAAAGATAATTCATTGAAATTTTGTGACATGAGTTCCACAATAGACCGGAAACATAAAATAGACAAATTTTGGAAAATGGGCGTGGCACCGCCTCCTTTTGGACAAAGGGATATGCGAGATTTCTTAGCCTTTAACTCGACAAATAATTGAGATATTATGACGAAACTTGGTTTATGCACTTTTATAACTTGTGTTAATAGACACGCAAAAATTTATTGAAATCGGTTTATGACCACGCCTACTTTTTAACAGATATTTCTGGAATACCCTTTGGGAATTTGTAACGTGACATCTTTGTAACTAGAAGTCATAAAGGAATTAATTTTTGCACAAAGAATAATATTGATATGCTTAGTTGGATGACTGATAAAAATTTAGAAAATGGGCGTGGCTACGCCCACTTTATGCAGCACTCGCTTTATATAAAGTACACCGTGTTTCCATCAAACGCAAACAAACAATGAAAGCATACAGCTGAGTATCTAATGTTCGATTCCACTCGAACTTAGGCTTCCTTACTTGTTTTCTATAAGTTTTGTTGGCAGCACATCACATTTCCTCATCCAAAAATATTTTGCCAATATGTTGTACCAAAAATATGCATTAAAAGCCGTAGTACACACATGCACACCAAAAGTAATTTAGCTTTTATAGCCTTCGTTCTTCGCAACATGCAACTTTTGCATCATTTTGTCTGTGGCGACATTATTGGCAAACTAGCAGGTAACCACAATGTGACAGCCTTAAAGCACATCAGCGTGTGTGTTATGTTGCAAGCTTTGGCTAGGCGCATCATTAAAAATTTACGGCTTATTGTATTCTCCCAATTTTTACTGCTTACTCACATACTTCAAGCAACAACAAACAACAACAAGCAAGTGGGGAATTAATACAAAGTTTTGTGGAAACTTTTACATTGGAGCACAGAAAAAACAACAAGAAAAGGAAGTTTGTGGCAGTTGCTCTGACTTGACTGCAATGAAGTTCGGTTCCTATCAGAATTGCCAAAATTTCACGGAGATGAAGTATCGAGAGACATTCATACTAAATATGTATACAAGACATGATTATTTGCGTCAGATTAAGTGATGTACATGCAAATGTACATATATAGGCGCTTGCATGGTGAATTTAAAATACGAAAAGTGCCTACATATAGAGTTTATCTACCCGGTTGATTGCGGTTAATGTACAAATGAGTAAAAAAAAGAGGAATAAGAAATGACGGATAAAAAATAAATATTAAAAATATGTTAACTTTCGAAGTCGAAGCCTTTACGTGTATAAATTGAATATGCTGCAGCTTGCTCATCCACATGTGCATATTTCGCTCCATTCGAATGCATTCCATAAAAAAAATGTAACTCATACGCCATGTGGCACCAGCGCAGAATGCAGTCACGTGAAATGAGGCCAGCACAGCAAGCAGTGTAAGCAACGAAGAAATGCATGAACGAATGAATGATGTATGGTGTTTTTGTTTTAATAGCGGTTGCGCAAAAAATAATTGCATTGAGAATTGTAAATACAAAAATAAATAAACACAAGTTTCTAGAGCACAAAACAAACAAAAGAAAAGCTAAGGAAAAAGGCCTTCATGGGTAAATGTAACTTCTTTGCAGCAGCTTAATTGCATTTAAATCAGCAAAAGCTGCTCGTATAAGACAGCAAGTATAGTGAGAAATCTTTACAAATCACAACAAGCCTTGAAATCATATTAGGCAAGTGGAGAGTGTGGTAAAAAAAATCCAACGTATTTCCATGTTACTATCAAATAGTACTACTATTAACACTTACATGCATAGGCATAATGAGAGAAACTTAAAAAAAAAGAAACAAAGTTTTTACTCACGCTCTATTATTTTTTTGAATAAAACATTTTATATTAAACGAAAATATTTGCATAATCTGAATTTATGTATTTATGTAGGCAACATTCATCATACGCCGTGGCGTGCCATAGCGCTGCATTTACTTAACCTCTAAAAGCAGGTTAAATAACATTTTTTTTTTAGTTTTTTTTTTACCTTTGTAATGCTTCAAATATTTTTTAATTACACAAGGGCATGGATAAGGGGAAAAAAAGGTCAGTGGTGTGGTGTGAATATTTTTTGCGGTTTTTTGTTTTCACATAACTAACGAAATATGTGAATGAAATGCTTTAACGTGAGCGCAAGGGAAAATAAGTGAAATTAATTATTTCATGGCTATTAAAAAGTTTAATAAAAAACAAGAAGATAATGAAATTCGGGAGAATTAGATAAAGAAAAATGCAGAAGAGGTGTTGAAATGTGGGAGAGTCATAGAAAAAATGCAGCAGAGTTGTTAAGCTGTTGAAATGCGCAGCATGGAGAGAAATGAGTTATTTGAAAAAATATTTTGTTTGTGTAGAGGACAAAAATGGAGCAAATACAAGTAAAGCAACAAACTTCTTCCTCTTGATTGGCGCTTAACCGTCTAGACGATTCTGGCCGAGTCCAACAGAGCGCGCCAATTGCTTCTGTTTCGTGCAGCATGGCGCCACTTGGGAACACCTAGGGAGGCAGCATCGCTGTCCACCTGATTTTCCCAACGCAGTGGAGGTCTCCCTTTTCTTTTGCGTTCAGCGGGTTTCGATAGAAATGCTTTCTTGGCCGGAGCGCCTTCGTCCATTCTCACGACATGACCTGCCCAACGCAGCCTCTGAATCAACAAGCAACAAACACTGAGTGATATATAAATATGTATTAACTATCTCATACGATAAAATGTAAATTACTTAACAGAAAAAAGGGGGTTTCATTTGATGCACTTTTGAAAGGTTTATATAGCTGTTATAGCCTTTCTCTTTATTCTGTAACCTCAACTTAGGTTTCTTGTAGGAATATTTTGTCTGAGAAGGCCCCTAATGAAATTTTATGGCGAATAATTTACTAAAACATCTTAACCCTCTAACGACCTTCAAAATACCATTTTTTATCAACTTTCTAAAAAAGTAGTCAAAACGACCACTTCGTTGGGGTGTTAGAGGGTTAAGATATTCTACAAAATTAAAGCTCGTGCAATTTTGCTATATTGTTCCTCACAACATACTTCCATACGATATGCATTTTAACCCATTTTTTCCTTTAATTACGCAGACGAAATTTCGCAAATTTAAAATGATAACAAAAAAAATTCTATCTCAAGGAGGAAAACGGTTTGAGGGTTTGCCTATATGGTTAGTGATTTTTCGTTCTGCGTGAAAATTATTCCACCCCGCAGACAACAATCCTCAATTTATGTCACAGTGTAATTGCTTGCTATACTGTGAGCGGCCACTTAAAACTCCAATCACATGCATAATCTCATCAAAATTATGCTTATAATCTCCTCAATTATAATTTAAGCTTATTTTATCTTACTTCACTTTCCTTTATTCTGCGCTAAATCACAAGCTAAACTCAAATTTTCACACAATCTCTTCCTCAATCAAAACAAATCATTGTCTACAAATCAAATATTTATTTTACTGATTCAAACGCAATTTATATGCATCCCACCACCAAAGTGGTTACGAAATATTTTTTTTTCCACATAAGTAATTACATCAACATATAAATATTTGTGAATAAAAGTTGCTCTGCTGCCGTTGAGCCAAGCTTGACTGGGGAGAGTGAGAGCGACTGACTTATTCTAACTTGAGAGCATTCTTGCACGTTCTACCCACGAAATTGCTATTAATTTGCATTTACACAAGCATACACGGACACACACATACATATGTATATGTAGGTAGTAAGTAAGCAGATGCAAAGGATGTGCAATGCAGCAGCGTCGTCACATGTCAGCATAATCGCTTAAACCAAATGGAATGGAGTTTGTGGCATTTGGCTATGCGGCAAACCGTATTAGTCTTTGATGTTGTTGTTGCTGCTACTGTTCTTGTTTTTGCTAATATTGTTGTTGTTGTTTTTTTGCAGTTGCTGCTTTTGTCTGAGTAATTGCTGCTGCTGCTGCTGCTGCTGCTCAAAGATAACGTGAAACGCAAATATAAATTTAAGCTGCATATTTTAATTACTGCGGTTAAGAGATTAATACTAAGTAGAAAGTTGATATTGTTGTACTAAAAATGTTTCGTATGCGTACTTATTTATGTACATATATATTTTTTTTTTAATAATAATAACCCACGCCCTCCAATCCCGCCCGACCGCACGAGAGGCGCACCCGCATGACGTACGGATATTTTTTATTTACATAAAATGCCGAGGTGTTGAGTGGCAGGAGTTTGTTAAGCGTCGAGATATTTATAATATTTTTATATATTAAACTTTTCATATTTATTCAAGCAATATAGGTACGGACTTTTAGATAATGAGTTCGGCAGTTCATCTGCTTGGGAGTATACACACAAACAAAATCTCAGATTTTCTCACATTTTTCGCTTTAATTATTTTATTATTTGTTTAATTTCTCATTTGTTTGCCTTTTTACTCATTAAGTTGTAGATTTGCCCGCCAGATGTACGTTTTTTCGGGATTTACATCACTATCAGCAATACCACGCTATGTAAAACTAATATGCCTTCCTCTACTCTAACTACATATTCATTACGTCGCTGTCCTTTCGTATGGAGCAAGTGACTTGTTAATTAACAAACAGTTTGTTTTCTGGTTGATTATTGACAAAATGTTGTTCTTGTTGTTGTTACTGTATATTTTTGAGAAGCTTGCTGAGTGCACTCGCAGATAATTACAAGCTGAAAGCATCACAACGTCGTTTTTCTGGTTTGTCTGAATACATGTTTGCTTGATTTTTATGTTTATTTAATTGAGTTAAATTAAAGTTTATTTATTTAATTTATTTCATTAAAGTTTCTCTGATTGCGTTTGCCAGTGTGCTTTCAGGCGTAAAAATGCACTTTAATGGCAATAAATTAGTATTACACGCTATCATTGACAGTTGAATTTTTGGCTTAAAAATCAATTAAAATTTGCGTAATCTTAGAATATCACATATAAGGTCTTAGCAAGTGTATTGTGCGACAGATTGAAGCCCACCGTCAACAATCTGATTAGACCATATCACTGTGGCTTCAGAACTGGTAAATCTACTATTGACCAGATCTTCAGGTGGCAGCGATGCTGCTTCCCTAGGCATTCCAGAGTGGCGCACTGCTGCACGAAACGGAAGCAAGTGACGAGCTTTATTGGACTCGGCCAGAATCGTATAGACGGTTGCGTGCGAGTTAAGGAAGGGAGAAAGGATCAAAGTTTCTTGGTGTTTTTGACAATTTTGTTACGACATTGGACCTTATTCGCAATCGTTGTCGAATGCGCGGAGAAGGGGGCTAGACTGTCGAAGGTAACACCCAAGATTTTTGGGCTGTTTATGGTAGGGATAGTTATATACCAAATCTGAATGCCTAATCCAGTGCCAAAACTTTCATCTCTGTTGTAAATATGGTCGCGGAGGACTTGGAGGATTATAGTGAGAGGGATCTGGTGTTAAAGAAACATGAAAGAACGGAGAGCTAACTATTTATTGTAGAGCATAAATTATCAATTTCAGTGCCTGACTCCATTTTCGAATAGTCATCGGCATAGGAGATTATTTAGACTTCCGAAGGTGGAGTTGGGTGTTTGGATATAATATACATATAAGTTAAATACTAGGTGGAGGGAGGGGGAGGGATAAAAATTCTGCCTGTGTAAACCTTGTTTCATTCTTCTCGGGTTCGATGTAGTGTTCCTGAGCTCTACCGATGCCTGTAGTTCACTCTTATAGTTTGCGATCCACATCTTCAGTATCGGTGAGAGACTCGATTTGTCTATGTCTTCCAATAGGCTGGCGTGGCTAACAGTGTCAAAAGCTTTGGGCAGGTCAAACGCCACGATGACCGTTTGCAGGTTTCCCCGGTTTGAGCAGAGAGACCATCCTCGGCATCTTATACGTAGGGTCGCGCCTTACAACTGTACAGCAAAGGTTATTGGCTTGCTTCACTATAAAATGTTTAATAAATAAAATATCTCCTCATTATTCTTAATTCTGTTTTTTCTCATTTTGTGGCCGCTGTGGTGCAGTGGGTAGAGTGCTCGCCTGCTATGCCAGAGGTCTCGGGTTCAAACCACGGTCCGAGCAAAACACCAAAAAATTTTTCTAATTAGTAAAAATCCAATTATTGGGTTTTTTAAGAGCAGCGGTCACCTCTCGGCAGTGGACGGCATACCCTCCGAGTGTATTTCTGCCATGAAAAAGCTTCTCACAAAAAATGCATTCGCCATTCGTAGCCGGCATAAAACTGTAGGTCCACCCAATTAGTAGGAAAAAACAAAAAGGAGCACACCTTGAATTGGGAGAGAAGCTCGGCCATAAAACTCGTCAGAGTTATAAACGTGCCAGTGTATTATTACATTATTTCTCATTTTGCTTCACCGTTAAGCTCTTCTTCTTTTAATTTCCTTTTCCCGTCACTAATATTTATCAGCATACATGCATATGTATACATCAAAAATAGGCTCATCGTTTTCCAATGAAATTTCCGCTTATCATTTGTCACTCGCCAAACTTATACCTTCTCCTCATGCTCTGCTGATTTTGCTAACTCACCTAATACCGCTTTGTTTTATGCTCTTACTGCTTTCTAACTATAAAACTTACTTCACATTTTCCAGGTCTTTCTCCTACACATTGAGCTGTAAATCTTCATTAAACCCTCCTCAAATCTCCTCCACATTCCCAACTCACCGTATACTTCACTATTTATTTTATACGCATGTCACTGATTTTATTAACATCAACGTTGTAGTCATGCTTCACCGATAGCATCCGTCGTTTCGAGTTAATGGCAAACAAGCGTTGAACTTGCTGTTCCCTTCTGCCATTTCGGTACGCCCTTCCTCCTTTTATATGCCTTTCTGGCAGCCAATATGCTATGGATTAAGTTGGATATTTTGTAACAAATTTCCTGCTTTGAAACCCCCAGATTGTTTTAAGTTTGTGTGGAAGAAAAAAGGTTCAGGTGTTATATATATTAATTTGTAATGACATTTTCTCAGTAAGGCCATCAGTATTAGTGTGGCGTTGTAAGCACGTTGCGTAAACAAGAAATGGTAAAAGGGTAAAAAAGCATTCTTTGGAAATTCATTGTTCTTGTTTTTTACTTATTGATAAGTAAAGTAGAGAACGCAATTAGTGGCCAAAAGTTAAGCACAAATACTAGTGAATTGCGTATTTTGCAGTTGTGTCATCCAACGACATTCAGTTGACTTTCAAAGACAATAATTAAATTTGCTTTTTGTGCATTTTATTTTGGCTTGATACGCTTTTAATGTATAATGTCATTGACTGGAGATTCCACAGATGCGAGAACACATTTGCAAGCTACTTTAAAGCAGCAATACCTGGTTTGAATGATGAGAAAAGCCTCGAACCTTTGGAAGTAAAAGGCTTGAGCTAAGATCTGATACCTTTTGCTTTCCGGAAGTTAAGCCTCCACTAAGGAAGCGATTGTGTGTTATTACTTACGGTTAATTTTAACTTAAATTTTTTAAGTCACTTACCTGAAACGAGAAAAAAACATTTATTTTATTGGATAACTTGTTAAGAGTTAAAAGATAATAGATAAGGGATAAATAACATACAATATAAAAGATAATAGATAAAAGATAAATAACCGTATACGTATAATCGATTACGGCGCACAGACAATTGATATGTAATGGCTTAAACTTAAGCAATTTTGTAAAATTTTTAACTCAAGTATTTGCCAATTAACACAATGACCATTAACAGCAACTCCAGCAGTGCCAAGGCAAGAATATACTTAATAGCTTAAATATCAGCTATTAAAATGTAAGCAAGCAGCCAACTAACGATATTACGAAAGAGGATAAAGAGAAAGGCATAAAATTTAATTTGTTGGCAAACAAAGAACGAAAAAGTAGCTCTGGAACGCAGCGATGAAACAAAAAATGAATAATATACAAACTTAAATACATACATACAAAAATGTATATGTTGCCTCCCAAAAATTTACGCCTTACTTAAGGTTTATTCCAGTAGATTTAAAGGCCTTTGCAATAATGCCTGAAAATTCAAAGCGACAAAAGTTGTGTCTACAAAGGCTTATAATAAAGCTGATTTTTCTGTGTTAAGGTTTTGGCCCAATGTACCCTTGCTTTTCTGGCTTTGTTTGCTTCAGTTTGCTTTGCTTCTGCTGCTTTGAAAGCTTCTATAGCCCAATGGTAGCTTTGAACGCTGTCATATTAATTAGCTGAATCGGCAATCCAAAGAAATAAAACAAAAGGTTTGTTTCTTATTAGCTAGCTATGAATAACTGCCTAAGCAAATTGTTTCTTGAATCAAAAAATTAGCTGATTGATATCCAAAGCGTGAGAGTAACAATTATAGAGAGCTCAAAATTAAAATAAAAAATTTTCACTAGCTGAAATTATTTGCTGCCAAATTAAGAAAGAGCTGTTAAAAAATAAAATAATATATATATAAATGATTTTATTACTTTTGAATTTTGCTAACTTTTCAAAATAGAAATAATGAAAATGAAATGTTTTTTTTTTTGAAAAAAATAACAATTAAATGCCAAAAATAGCAATAAAAAAATTTTTGCTAATTTTTAGTATTTTTCCGTTGATTTCCTGTCCGTTTTGCTCTTTGTGAGTGTAATTCTTTCCATTTTTCTCTTTTCATTTAACTTGGCAGCTAGCTGCTAGTTTCCTAAGAAACAACCCTAAAATGTTGACTCGAAGTGCTGAACAAGTTTTGAGACCTAATGCCTAATATCAGCAGCCATTTTGGAAATTGAATTGTCAAAAATGATGTCAAAGCTTTCAAAGCGCTGCCAAATAGAGAATTGGGCAATTCGAAACTTTGCAGCGCTTCAAGCGCGTGAAGTAAAGCTGGCATTTGGCCAACTTTTATACATTTTAGTAGAGCTCAAAATAATTTTGAAATTTCTCACAGCCAAGCAAGCAAAGCAAGCGTGCATTGGGCCTTTACCTTTAATGTCATCAGGCTGTTAGGACTACTCTCTCTCTCTCTCTCTTTATCTGAGAGGAAACCTTATTTCAAAGGCTTATTACATTTAAATACGTTTTTTTTTCACATTTTAAGCACGTTTCCATATGTTTTTATAATGTTTTTTTTCCTGAATAGCTTTTCTAAGCGGCAATATTTCCTTCGGCAATACGCAGTTTTTTACGCTCGCCACACATTGTGCTGTCTTTGCTCATGTTTGCTCATAAAACTCAATTTCGCCTCACTCTCTATTTGAGATATGAGCACATAACAGAAAATTAAGTATTAAAAAGTTTAGAGCAGAGCAAATGTGCGCATAACGGCAAGCAGCGCTGCCAGCGTATGCATTTTTGACGCCAGCATATTCCTTATTGCTTAGCGACGTTTTTGCAGGGCTTATGCGAAAATTGCTGCAACGCTTTATTTATAAAGTTTATACTGCACAAATGCATTTACTGTATGCTGCCGAGCATCACACGAATTACCGGTTAGGTACACCGTAAGAGCGGCAGCAGTTTTGAAAAGCGGCAACGGAGCGTAACTGAAACTATGTTACCCAAGCGAATTTATGTTGATTGAGGTGCTGTGAACCATTTTGGAGTTTGTTGTCGTGCTCTTGTTGTTGTTTTTGTTTTTTCTGCTATGAAGTCAGTAAGTATTGAGATTGTGGTTACTACCGAATATAGTACGTTTTATGCTATACGAGTACATGTTGTTTTTGCTATTTGCATAGCTTTTGCACTGATTGCGCCACATTGCCTCAACATTTCTCTCTTCGCTCCCTGCGGCAGTAAAGTGTAGTCAGGCGTGTGTGTGCGCTTAAAGCAAAAACAACACAACTCCAATATTTGAGTGCAATGAACGCTAGACATTTATGAGAATTGAACTGCTGCTACTGCTGCTGCTGCTGTGGTTATCTTTCATTGGCATAGTGGTGCGGCGCATAGCAGACGGTGAAATGCGGATGACTTGCAGCAGCCGCAACAGGAGCGACAGAAGGCGAGAGAAGCAGCAGCAGCAGCCGCATGTTGCAAGTAATAATTTGAATAATGGAGTGGCATAACTCTGAGTTGAGCTGACGGTAATGGCTGTGATATGCACGTTGCCCTTAAACGTAGTTACTTAAGGGAGAATATACTTACATAGACACAAGTATTATAAGCAACGCTCACGGTATGACAGCCAACAACGGAACTCGGCACCGGTAACTGGCAATTTGTGTGCGATTGTGTGGCTGGCGGCAAGGAATTTAAGATAGGGAATTCAAGTAACAAGTGACCACTGGAGAATGACTTCGTTTGCACTGTTTGACATGCTGGCTGACTGGCTGGCTGTCGGGCGGGTTGATGATGAGTTGGTATGTGTGGTCAGAAGCGAGAAAAAGTGACAATACAGACATGAGCGAAGAAGAAGAGAAAAGAGCAGAGAAAGAGGAAGAATGCTATGGCAGCGCTACGGCTTGAATATTATTTTTTTTATTATTTTATTATTAATTTTATTGACAAAATATTTCCGATGCGAAATTTCCACAATGTAAGGAAAGAAATACACAAAAAAATGCAGAGACTTGGAAGTGCGATTTAAGAAAAATGAAGCTGAGAAAATAGAAGTGCCATTTAAGAAAAATGAAACTGACCAGATAATGTTCGGAATAAGGTAGGGAAAAATATCGTTTATTGGGGCAAAGAATTGTTAATGGATATTTATAGTAATTAGCATAGGCTTATGTAGTGTTGGCATCGCTTAGCATGGAAGTTAACATTAAGCTGTCTAACAGACGCTTAATATGGAAGCAGGGCAGCTTCATTCCATAGTAAGACACTCTTAAGCTGCCACAGAAAAAAACAGATAAAATCGATCAAGATTCAAGTAGCCAGCGAAACAAAAGTTGAAAAATAATAAGGAAAATTAGTATACAAAAGAGCGCTTAAACATCATAAAAGTAAAATGAAGAAAAATGTTTGAAGAATAAAAATGTAAATAAGCGTAGCACAAGAACACAAAGTCAAATAAACGAATTTAGCAATGCAAAATAATCAATCAGTGAATGAAATGACAAGCGCTGCAACGTTGCGACATAACAAGCGCGCAGACAAACATAACTGCTCCACAAAAGACTCAGATTCAGACTCAAGTGTCCAAATGCGGTTGCTTACTTGCTTGTGGCAATAAAGTGGTAAAAAAGCCATTGTCGGTTACTTTGTGAATTCATTGTACGGTCTGACTACCTGCCTGACTGCCTTGCTGTGTATATTTTGTTTGTGTGTGCTTGCAAATTTATACAAAAATATTCCATTTTTCTCAAGCCATACCTTCACATTGGACTGGTCTGAACTACAAGGCAGTGCAATATTTCTTTTTGTTAATTTTCTTTTTAATCTTTTTTCTCTTCAGTTCACTGCCCACACAATAAAAAATATTGTTTCCAATATTTCCTTCTTCTTATTCAGCACACTGTAAAGAAGTTGGTTGGTTGCTCTAGCATGCAAATTCGGTACGACGATGTCTGCATCCCACAGGGCGTATACATAATCTTAGTCGCATAAAATTGTTTTGTAAATAAATTATGAGCTTCATTTTGTAAGCAATTTTTTTTTGTTTTTTGTTTCTTTTTGTTCTTCCTTTTTTTGTTCTTCCCTTTTTCAATACTTATGTAAAACGGCCCTTATAACTTCCACTTCTCTTTCATTCAAGTGTACGCAGTAAGTAAGAAGGTAAATAAGTAAGTGTGATTTACATACTGTTGCGCAATTCCTTCATTCTTGCTCAACAGAATTTGCCGCTTTCTTTGCCGCTTTCTTGCCGCTTCCTTTGCCGCTCTTTCCGCAGTTACCGCTGCTGCCTTAACTTTTGTTGCCTTGTCTTGAATGCTTTTGGTATTGCTTTACATAGCAATTACATGATGAAGTTGAAGGAAGTGGTATTTGTATGTATATGTAAATAGTGTGGAAATCCATGGCGAGTGAGTGTTTAAACAAGTGAAAGCCAGTAATTTGTTGGGCATCATGTTGCAATAGATTTTGTTTTTGCTCCTTTGTTTTGCTATTTATTTGCTAAGGTTACCATTAATTTGCATAGCGTACGCTACTCCCTCAATGCCATTTGAAGTGCTTCATTTAGTTGCATTTAATTTAATCAAAATTGAGAATAATGGCTGCTGAAGATGATATGCATTTGTGAAGGAAAATGTATATTGAGAGAATGCATATTTTGCATAGGATAATTATTTTGTAGAGAAAATTAATTGTTGCAAGTCTTCGTATGAATTATATTGGTATTCAGTTTCATTAAGCTGGCATGAGATTAGAAGATATTATGAAGAGATTAAATGCAATTATCTGTTATATTCAATTATGTGTTAATTTGAATTTCAATAGTGTGCTTAAAATAGCAAAAATACCATTTAGAGTGAGAGAAAAATTTAAAATAGGGATTTTTTTTATAAATAAGACACCATCCAGTCAATGTCTAGTACTCTTAAAATATTCCCCAGAGTCTGAAAAGTGCAAATCTTGTATATTTTGCGCTTAGACATTCACTTATATGAATTTATAAATATTCAAATTGCAAAAATCAATAACCTCACAAGTCGACATGGCGTATGAGTAACATATGCCAGCTTTAATGCTTAACTGATAACAGAAACATAAAAAGGCATAAAACAAATCAATTTGCACAAAGTTGCATAACATAATTCTAAACATATATACATACAATATTGTTTACCTAATTGAAACAACAGATAAAACAATAATTTTATAAATTGAAAATTATGTACGCCCTACAAAGCCGCGAATGCCACGCGCACATGGCGATGGCGTTGAGTTGACTTGAGCCAATCTAATTAATTAAACGTTTGCATGTTCAAAGTTTATTGCCGTGCAGATATAAAAAACAAGTAAGGAAGCCTAAGTTCGAGTGGAATCGAACATTAGATACTCAGCTGTATGCTTTCATTGTTTGTTTGCGTTTGTTCGATATAGGGTGTATTTTATATGAAACGAGTGCTGCATAAACAGGGCGCAGCCACGCCCATTTTCAAACTTTGTATCAATCATCCAAATAAGCATATAAATATTATTGTTAGTGCAAAATTGCATCCCTCTATGACTTTTAGTTACAAAGGCTTCACGTTACAAATTCCAAAAGGGTGTTCCAGAAATATCTTTGTTAAAAAGTAGGCGTGGTCATAAACCGATTTCAATACATTTTTGCGTGTCTATTAACACAAGTTATAAAAGTGTATAAACCAAGTTTCGTCATAATATCTCAGTTATTTGTCGAGTAATAGGCTCGTAGATTTCTTTGTATAAAAAGAGGCGGTGCCACGCCCATTTTATAAACTTTTTTTATTTTTTGTTTCCGGTCTATTGTAGAACTCATGTCACAAAATTTCAGTGATAGATCTTTATATTTGACAGAGATATCGCTTAAAATGTTTTTATAAGGTCACTTTATAATACCCATATATAAAAGTGGGCGTGGTCGTCAACCGATTTTGGTAATCTTTCGTCCACACATTTGGCTAAGCAAATATATCACGCGTACCAAATTTCATCGATATATCTTTAACGGTTCTGAGTTATGGCTTATAAAACTTTCAATATTTGCCCCTTAATAAGTGGGCGTGGCACCGCCCATTTTCCAAAATTTTTATATTTTTTGTTTTATGTCCCTAGTTGGACTCCTGCCACAAAATTTCAGTGATAGATCTTTATATTTGACAGAGATATCGCTTAAAATGTTTTTATTAGGCCCCTTTATAGTTCCCATATATAAAAGTGGGCGTGGCCGTCAACCGATTTTGATAATTTTTCGCAAAAACATTTGCCTAAGTAAGAAAATTACGCATATCAAATTTCATCGATATATCTTCAACGGTTTCTGAGTTATGACATATAAAACTTTCAATGTTTGACCCTTAATAAGTGGGCGTGGCACCGCCCATTTTCCAAAATTTTTGTACTTTTTGTTTTATGTCCGTCTTTGGACTCCTGCCACAAAATTTTAGTGATAGATCTTTATATTTGACAGAGATATCGCTTAAAATGTTTTTATTAGGCCCCTTTATAGTTCCCATATATAAAAGTGGGCGTGGCCGTCCACCGATTTTGATAATTTTTCGTCCACACATTTGGCTAAGTAAATATATTACGCGTACCAAATTTCATCGATATATCTTTAACGGTTTCTGAGTTATGACATATAAAACTTTCAATGTTTGACCCTTAATAAGTGGGCGTGGCACCGCCCATTTTCAAAAATTTTTGTATTTTTTGTTTTATGTCCGTAGTTGGACTCCTACCACAAAATTTCAGTGATAGATCTTTATATTTGACAGAGATATCGCTTAAAATGTTTTTATTAGGCCCCTTTATAGTTCCCATATATAAAAGTGGGCGTGGCCGTCCACCGATTTTGATAATTTTTCGTCAAAACATTTGTCTAAGTAAGCAAATTACGGATACCAAATTTCATCGATATATCTTCAACGGTTGCTGAGTAATGACATATAAAACTTTCAATGTTTGCCCCTTAATAAGTGGGCGTGGCACCGCCCATTTTCCAAAACTTCATCAAATTTCTTCATAAGGCCCTGAGCTCAATACGTGGGTAAAATTTTATCACTCTAGCTATAGTAGTGGCTGAGATACCAAATATCCGATTTTTTCTATATAGGAAAAGTGGGCGTGGTCATGGTCCGATTTCGCCCATTTTCAATACCAACCGTCCCAGTCTCGATACCAACTTGCATTTCAAATTTCATCAAAATATCTCAATTTTTACGCGAGTTATCGTGCGTACGGACGGACGGACGGACGGACGGACATGGCTCAATCGATTTCTCTTTTCACCCTGATCATTTTGATATATATAAGTCCATATCTATCTCGATTATTTCATTATGTTACAATCCACCGTTATGAAATCAAAATTATAATACTCTGTGTACTAGTACAGCTGAGTATAAAAATACATTAAAGCATGTAAGCATGTGAGTTGCTGTGTTGCCTCACATTAAAATGCGACTGACATTTATGTGTTGCCAATAAATTACGATTATTATTCATCAGACACGTCAAGGAAGCAGCGAAGAGCATGTGAATGGGCAGAGAGTGTGTGAGTGGTGTGCATGTAAGAGATAACATTTTATGAGGAAAGCGCAAAAGAGAGCAAATTGATGGCAATGTAGATGGTAATAAATGTAGAATATAAGAAAATATATTAAAGATTATAAAAACGCACATTTTAATAAAGAAGATATTAACTTTGTGCTTTTGCTTTAACGAAGAAAATACGCTTTGTGCGCTTGGATGTGTGTGTGTGTGTGTGTGTGTATGGCAAAATGACAGCAATCTATCATAGCTAATGACCCAAGAAAATATAATAATAATAATAGAAAAATGTATGGAATATTTTTTTTTGGTTTACACAGTAAAAATTTTAGTTTAATTTTAATACCATTTTGGTATTTATATATAACAACGCCAAAAAGTATAAAATGAAAACCAATCTGGTTTAAAAAAATGAAGAGAGTATTGAGAGACAGAAATTATTCTTGGTATCAAATTAATACTTTCTTGTAATTAAATCAAAACCAAATTTTGGTTATTGTTAGAATATTTCCAAATCCAAAATTGGAATAAGTTTTATACTTTTCTGGATTTAAAAATAAACCCTTATATGATTTCCAGTGGATACACTGCTCAACAAGTTTACAATCCCCCAAATAATCCTATATCCAAAAGATTAATGATAAATATGTAGGAATGTTCATTTTATTTGAAATAATATAATATTACAATAGATGTTAATTATAGCCTATTCTACTACTAATGCAATTTTATTAGTTCACAGTTAATAAAATGGGTTTCAAATCGTCTAAAATTTCTTAAGCTATAAAAGTTATGCACGCGGAAGCAAACACAAATTAAAATTTCACTTAAATAAACTAGAATTACCGGGTTAGCCTACCAAATAAGAGAATTTTCACTTTCATGCAAGAAAGCAGGATTAAAAAATTAAAACTTACAATTACTTTAACTTTAAAAACTGGAAAAATATGTATTAGCATTAGCAGTTCAACACATTACCAAACTTCCCTATCGGTCGTGTGCTTTGCGATATCACCAATGAATTTCCTGAGATACGCAGCGCCGCATTGAAAATTACCAAAGATTTGTTGGTGGACACGAGTGAGCAGTCGGTCTTTGCCGATATCAGTCGTTGCGTCTACGCTGTGCAACAGCTGACGCAACTCTTTTGCGATTAAGCCACGACAGAGCATGGCTTTGAGGCGTCGGCCACAGCAATACGTACGGAGAAGATGGCGCACTTATTCTTCGAACATAATCTCTTCGATCGTGTGATACAAAATGTGGTTGCGAATATGTCGCAATACATGCCGAGTGTTACGTGCAAAGTGATTTGGATTTTTGCTGAGATTGCTAAATATGAGCAATTTTTGTCACGTATCTTTGAGAAAAATGTTACCGACTTGCTCTTGGATTGTTTGCTGCAATCGGATCCAATTGGCCTAGTGTCGTATGTGTTGGTCGGTTTGAATCGTATGATGAAATATGCGAATGCGGCTAAACGTATTTTGCAGACCTACGAAGCGGGTGTGGTGGAGCGTTTGGTTTGTAAGTTTAATTAGGGGATGTCATCTCCCAACCGGCCATAAATATACGCACACGCGAACAAGCTGCCGATTTGCTTAACAATCTATTGCGCTTCGCATTTCATCCTACCGCAAATCGTTTACTGGATGCGAATATCGCTCAAGTTTTAGGCAAAGTTTTTGGACAACAACAAACCGATCTTTTCACGGATTTCATAATCTCGCTGTTGAATATCGTTGAGCAGTTGGCGCATAACGATGCGTATCGTGGCGTTTTAAGTGAAACGGATTTGCTTCCACTGAATATTGCGCTTATGCTTAGGGTAAAGTTGAAGCAAAATCTGGAACACTCTCTGGCTCGTTTTCTCTTTTTAATTTTATTATAAATTTATTTTGACACTTTTTTATGATATTTTTTTTAATATTTTTTTGGTTTTGATTTCAAACCAAAAGAGATAAAGAGAAATTTTTTTTATACTTTTCAGGATTTGTTCTTAAACTTAAATGAAACCTCTCTCGAGGGAATTTTAATACTTTTTAATGTTTTATTTCAAAACCATTTTGGATTAAATAAAATTTTAAAACTATTCATAGTTTAAAAATAAGACTTTTTGGCATTAAAATTCAAATTTAATTCCAAGATGATTAAATGAAGTACCAAATGATATTAGAAATAAACTATAATTTTTTACTGTGTAGACTAAACAATAGCTAAGGAAAATAAATTACACAGACAGGCGGACGCATTTTACTAAGCTGCGAGAGTCATTGAGCCAGCCAGCGAGTCAGCGCGTACGGCAAAAAGCCGGCCGGTTTAAGCTTCAATTTCAACGAAATCCACTGGCCTAGAAGGTTGATGATGGCCAAAACAATCGTTCGCGCGAAAGTCGGGCTAGTATCAGAAAGGACTAGTACCCCAGCGTACCGGATATATCCGGCAAAGGACTGTTACTTCCCCTACACTACCCAAAACCTTCGGGGAGTGTCTTGGTAGCTACAACAACAACAACAACAACCAAGAAAATAATGCTGCGTATCTGCTTTTAAATATACTTGAAAATTTCATGTGCAAAAATTACGCAAATTCGTTGCAGATCTTGACTCTGAGTCTACGACATGCGAGAGTAGCAGCACTTACTACCAGCCGATCGGACTGACTGCCTTTCTCTCTGACCAAATTTTTTTTTTTTTGCCATTTCAATTTGTCGTAAAGTTTAAGCGAATTTATTGCCATAAATTAAGAGCTTGACAGTAAAAAAAAAACAGAGAGAACTAAGAATGGAAGAGCAATCGATACGAAATGCCAATACATGGCGCTTTAAGGCTTTATGGAAAAGAGAAGACAGAGTTAAAGGCACAGGTCAGGCGAAAAGGAAGTGAAGATATAAGCAACAATAGCTGAGTTAATTTGAAGTCGACCTTTTTACGATGTTCCTTTTGTTTTTAAATTGTTAAACGTATCTAAGAAAAGTGCCACAGTCAATAAAGAGAATAAAGGAAATTCGAACATTGACCAATGAAATTCAGAAATTCAATATTTCCTTTTAAATAAAATTCTTTATCTTAAAATAAAAAAAAAAAAGAAAATGAAAATGAAAATAAGTATATATTATTTCCTTTGTGCTTTTCTTCTTCGCTTTTCCTTGTACTTCCTTCACGGTAGGCAGGAAGCGACGATAGGTTGCATGAAAATGTCGAGAAAAAAGGAAAGTGGGGTTGTGTTATGTGATGTTTATAGATGAAACATCCGTTGAAATTAAAATCCGAGCTGCTCCTTTTTCAAGGATATCCGCATTTTTTGTTTTTTTTTGAAAGGATCAAATATTGAGGAAATCGAAAATTCGCCACCGTCCAAATTTTTCCGATTTCAATACATTATTTGGTCGCTAAGGGATACAAAAAAAGGTATTAAAAAGAAAAAAGGACACCTGTAGTGGAAAAATTCAATGTGAACAGGACCTAAAGGATAACCACTGAAATATAAAATAACACAAAAAGTACCCACTTTAATTTGCGTATAACTCCTAAAATGTTAACTCTACGTGAAAATTCCTTATAATATGTTTCATTCAGAATAAATAAAGGAATTTTTCTTTGATATACAATTTTGATGTACCTGCAGATATTATTGCACTTTGGTCCATCTAAAGTGAAAATTTCAAAAAAAGTACTTTTTTTATGGTGCTATTTTAAGTTCAAATATTTTTCTAGTTTATGTAAATATTTTAATCTAATGATCCAATTCTCATTCTTACATATCTATACGTTAATATTAAAAAGAATTAGAGCTGAAATACGCGCTAGCTGTGCACGGTGGGCGGTAAGCAACAATAGGTTGCATGAAAATATCGAAAAAACGTTGGCCGGCTAAAAACTTACGTAAAATGATATTCTAATATACTTCATAAACACACAGCAAGCGTCAATAAAATCTCCAACATTTGTTTAAACGAAAATTAGTACCAGCACACAGCTAGGCACATATTCGTTGGGCCATCGTTTTTACGATATTCCCATGCAACCTATTGTTGCTTCCCGTCCACCGTACACAGCTAGCACGTATCTCAGCTCTAACTCTTTTTTAGTATTAACGTATAGATATGTAGGAATGAGAGTTGGATCATTGGATTAAAATATTTACGTAAACTAGAAAAACATTTGAACTTGAAATAGCACCATAAAAAAAACGTACATTTTGAAATTTTCACTTTAGATGCACAAAAGTACATTAAGCACTGCAGGTATATCAAAATTGTATATTAAAGAAATATTTCTTTATTTATTCTGAATGAAACATATAATAAGGAATTTTCACGTAGAGTTAACATTTTAGGAGTTATACGCAAATTAAAGTGGGTCCTTTTTGTGTTATTTTATATTTCAGTGGTTATACTTTAGGTCCTGTTCACATTGGATTTTTCTACAGGTGTCCTGTTTTCTTTTTAATACCTTTTCTTGTATCCTTTAGCTACCAGATAATGTACTGAAATCGGAAAAATTTGGACTTTGGCGAATTTTCGATTTCCTCAATATATCCTTGGATATCCTTGAAAAAGGAGCAGCTCGGATTTTAATTTCAACGGATGTTTCATCTATAAACATCACATAGCACAACCCCACTTTCCTTTTTTGGCGACATTTTCATGCAACCTATCGTCGCTTCCTGCCCACCGTGCTATATCTCCATTCTTTCTAAAGGCCTTAAGTAATAATATAATATATATAATAATACAATGGCGCTATTATAACTCTGACGAGTTTTATGGCCGAGCTTCTCTCCCAATTTGAGGTGTGCTCCTTTTTTTTTTTTTGTTTTTCCTACTAATTGGATGGCGAACGGCGAATTTATTTTTTGTGAGAAGCTTTTTCATGGCAGAAATACTCTCGGAGGGTATGCCGCCCACTGCGGAGAGGTGACCGTTGCTCTTAAAAAACCTAATAATTGGATTTTTACTAATTAGAAAAATTGATTTGGTGTTTTGCTCGGACCGTGGTTTGAATCCGAGACCTCTGGCATAGCAGGCGAACAATCCACCCACTGCACCACAGCGGCCACAATAATCTACATACTTTCATAAAATCATGAGCAGCGTGCACCAGTTTGCACCAGTGTTGCCACACGTAGGGTTTTATCCCTACTTGTAGGTCTTTTTAGTTAAAAAATGTGCATGTAGGGTAAAAGGTCCGCTTTTTCATGTAGGGTTTTTTTACATGGAAATGTAGGGGTTTTTTTACACGGAAAACATTCAAGGCGCAAAATGTGCCCTGTGTTGACTAACAAAATGTTTCCCAACATGCGCCCTGTGTTGACCAACAAAATTTTTGCCAACTCTGTACATCATTGGCATTACATATCGATTAAATGTGGTACGCCTTATGTATGTACAAATACATCTCTATTATACATTGTGTTGACAGCTTTTTAAATTGAACTGATTTATAAAAGCTGTGTGTAAATTTAAGTAAGTAATAATTTTGTCTTTATATTCAAGAATTAACTTTTTTTACTTTTTTTTTTATAAATGAGAATGTGCTCTTACGATTTATTTCTCTTTTTATATACATTTTTGTGTAACATTTAATTAAAATTTAGATGAAGATATCTATACACATACGTATATGTATAAAAACCTCGTTAAAGTTTTGTAAAGCTAATAAAAGTATCTGAAAAAATACCTATTTTTGATTATTTATGTATATGCATTGTCCTATTAAAAAATTTCAATAAATTATATGCGGGTTTCAATATCTCCGCAAGAAAAAAATGTAGGGATTTTTGTAGGTACTTTTGTTTAACGCGTAGGGTAATCTTGGGAGTTTTACCTCATTTGTAGGGATTTTGGAGGAAAAAAATGTGGCATCACTGGTTTGCACTACATTATAGTAGAATATGTACTAATATATTGCGTTTGCTCTACCGATTGTCTACCTTTCTTCTATCTTTCCATTCCACAAGTCCATTCCCTATTTTTCAAATTTCATAAACTATTCCCTCAAAATTTCCTTAAAATTTTCCTTTTTAATACTTTTTATTGCACATAAGCCTTTATTCAGTGTTGTTTGTGTTTTAATAATTATTTACAGTGTATTACTAATATTTTTTGTTTGTTTTTTTTTTTTTTTATTTTGCACTTTTAGTGTTCTTTTGTTTTGTATGTCATCTTGAACTAAATCTAATAAAGCACATGTGTGGCCTCACAATCAAAATGATGTATTTCTCATTATCTACACATATCCACTCGATGCCAACTTGGCTGCTGCCGCATATGTGGGCAAACCAGTTTGATCGATTACTTTGCTCATGTCCACTCGTATTATGCCGCCATTGGCATTCAATGCATCCAAAGTTGTATCCTCAGGCAAGGCGGTCGGTGCGATATTGCCGCCGTTGTTGCCGTTATAAGATGTTGGACTCGCAGTAATTGATGCATCGGTGACATCTTCTTGCGTCACTGGCTGCCCATTTGCATTGTAATCGATCATCATTAGAGCATGTGAGTTGTCGTCATTGCGTGTGCGTCTACTCAGTTTCTTTGACTCTTCTACGAAATTTTGATTAGTACTTGCGGTTGGTATATTCATATAATTATTGTTGTTCTCATTACAATCACTCGTGTTAATTACTGTTTTCGTTGACTGTAAGACATTGACAGCACATGCACATTTCTCTAATTCATCTCTTTGTAGCTCGACCATTGGCAGATGTTGACCCATCACTCGCTCTGCTGGCGCTCGCGTCACACTGCTACTTTGTTGTTCATCTCTATTTGCATTTAACTCTTGACAGTCCAGTCTCAATGCCGAATTGCTGCTGCATGCCCCGCCGCTAACATCGGTTTCACCTGTCACTGCTGATTTCATAGCGTTAGCCGTTGTAGCAACTCTAAGCGTTGAACTTGTTGTGGGTGCATCCAAGCCACTCTCCACCGACAATGTGAGCGTCTCATCGGCATCATAACGAAATTTGCCACAAAGCGGACAACCGCGGCGATAGTAAGTGCTGTTGTGATGTGGTAAGTAACGCCGACTAACGGACTTTGTTGAGAATTTTATTTAATTTTTTATAAATTAATCAGTGTTGCTGCTACCACTGAACGTCAAATAGCAACTAAGGGGATTAGGATTTAGTTAGCGTTAAATTGGCATTCATACAGAAACTAAGCAGTTGCGTGGTCTCCGCTCGTTTGTGTAACGTTAGATAAATGATGAAATTATGTGACATGCGGTAGGATATAATTTTTATGCTTTTATATCAAAGGCATAATACATAAAGATATAACATACGCGATGCTATTAAGCGAATGAGTTGAACAACGCGGTGATTAATTGATGTGTTTTTAACCCATAAGTCTATGCGTGGGTACCACGATGGCCGTATACATTTTATTACACATACAAACATACATTTAGAGGGATATAGATTTCCTGCGTACATTCAAAGAATCGAGATTTAAATATGTATATTACGAAGCAAGTTGCTCAAGGGTACATACGTGTAACAGTTGACTGCATTGAATATAATAAAGACTTTCTTTAGAAATTATATTTTACACTGTGACATAGATAATTTGAAGGTTGTTGTCTGGGTGCGGAATAATTCCCACACAGAACGAAATATCACTATTCATATAGTAAAACCCTCAAGCGTTTTGCTGCCCGAGGTAAAATTTTTTTATTGCCATTTTACATTTGCAAAATTTCGTCCGAGTGATTTTTTAATAAATGAAAAAAGGTTTAAAATACCACCGTATAGTAATATGTTATTAGTAAAATTGCACGAGCTTTAATTTCGTAGAATACTTTAACCCTCTCACACATTCACAAAGAGGTCGTTTTGACAGCTTTTTTATAAAGTTCGAAAAAATAGTATTTTGAAAGTCGCTAGAGGGTTAAAATATTCTAGAAAATTATTGGCTGTTAAATGTCACTAGGAGTCCCCTCAGATAAAATCTTGGTACAAAGAATATAAAAGACCACATACATAATATGTACAACAAGGCCGTCTTCTGTAGGCTATGCATTTAAAAGTTACGTATACGCCCTGTAGGTCAAGCACAATAATACAACCCAGCAGTATTTATCAGCGGGAAAACAGCACATATTTCCTACTGAATATTCAATAGAGATGTAGTTCTAAAATCCGAACTTTCCCTTTCGTTTTTATATAAAGGTGGCTTCGAAAATCAACTACCCAAAAACTACCGAAGGAGAAGGGAGATTTTCTGCCTGAATACGCAGAGAGAATTTCCATAGCATATATGTATTTCCGTACACCTGATGTCTTCATTGCGTGTTCAGTTATTTTTTCAGCAATGAATTTTGAACTCAGTTTCAGGTTATTTTTCATACTGAATATTCTACTGAATATGCACCTCCTTACCTCAAACACTGCTGGGAATACACGCATATGTAAAAGGCAGTCAGTTTAATTATGAATGTACATATTTAAATGCATGTCCTTTGCCCAAAAGGTAAAATGTTTAATTATGCAACACCAACACCTGTGGGCAGCCATTTGCCATGTGCACAATTCCCCATGGTAGACCAAAAATGTTTGTTATTTAATGAATTATTTATAAATAAATGTGAATTTGTATTGTCTATTGTTTGAAAACCCTACGCATTTGCTTAATGATATATAAATATTTTACAAATATTGCACCATCATTAATAATAAGTAGCTCAGCAATATAAAGCAAACAAAGGAAACCTGCACGAGCAATATACTGGGTGGGGAGGAAATTGAAATGAACATTTGTGTGGCGCACAGCTGGACAGCCAGAGCAAATGCGTGAAGAACATGCAACAAGGGAGAAGAAAACAAATGAACTTTGGATAGGTCAGCAGTAGAACGAGATATAAATATTGAATTGCGTGTTAAATGACAATGTCAGTTACATGCTGGCACGCACAAACACACACAAAGATAGGTATTGAACAAGCGCATAATGGCATTGAACATAATAATCAAAGAACGAATGCAGAGGCGAAGCAAGAAAGGCAAAAGTATGTGTAGTGTGAGAGAAAAGACTATGATTATTTTGTGTGTGCGTGTGTGTGCATTTGTATGGCAACTGGAATTGAATTTGCAAATAATAAATAATTTACAATTTCTTCACTTGAATGGCTGTGTAAGTGGCAGTGGACCACACCATGCCAACTGCATGACAACAAGACAACAGCAAAATGGAATTTATTGAATGCAATCAAACTCATGTTGGCTTTCACAAATGATTTATGTATATATTCACGCACATATAAATATACAACTAATAGGTACATATGTATGCATGTAATAGTTAATGGAGAATTGTATGTATGTGGCGCACTGGTACATTGAGATCTCAAGTCGTAACAGCCATTTAACTGCAAATATAATTTATGCAAATACGTGTTATACAAAACTAAGTACATATATGTACATATGTACTATGGTTATATATATATTTGTATGCAAATGAAGTAAATGTTGTTGTAAATGTTGATAAGGCATTTACGCATGTAAGTGCACACATGAATATAGGCTAAATATAAAATTAAGCTTAATTTAGCCTAAAGGATGATAACATTAAGGCAACTGCAGTTGAAAGCAGCCTTTGACTTATGGTAAGGTTATATTTTGTGATATGATAATTAATACTAGTATCGCCGGTGCTCGAAATTCGACCATGCAATTTATTTTTTCAACTTTGTATTGGTACAAGAATTAATCCTTTTCGCGGAGATAAGCAACACTTTCCAAATTCCAGTTGTACCGCAATACTAATTTGCCCTTTTGATCACGGTCCGACGCGAAATCATGGTCAAAATCAAGGCAGATCTAGGAAGATAGGCCCGGTGGCGAATTCAGAAATTTTCCATGTATTTTGTTATTGTAATTGGTAGAGTGTAATGTCAAAATGATATTTCGCCGTGGTTAAAATCTTAATTTGCTTGGGGCTCGTTGGTCCTTTTTCTCTATAGTATGGAATATTGCATGGCCTACTTCTTGGAGCTTTTTAGTTTTCTTGCGCTCTATCGTTCTGGCGTTTATAAAAATCATAATAGAAGAGCTACAAATCACTCTCACAGACACACAGAGATTTCAGTATAATGGAATTTTTGAGTACAATCCATCTACAAATCACTCATAGAGCAGATATGTGAGTGGAATGCAATTTTTGAATGCGATCCCAACGCATATAAAAAAGGAAGAGAGAGAGAGAGAGTGCTTTGAAATTAAAGCAACTCTTCAACTGTGTTTACGATATTTCTAAAAATTTTTACGATATCTATTTCCATTAACTAAAAACTTTATTTATTAATTATAAAGAAATTAAATAATTTATAGAAAAAATTATATGCCTATGCACTGCTCCTCACTCATACGAACACATCCATATCAATTTTATGTGGATATGAGTATGTTAAATGTGCTAAACAGCCTGGCAATTGTTTGTATGGGAAAAATGTTAGCCTATTAATGTATAGATTTATTTACGATTGAGTAGCAAAAGGAAGTAATAATGTTTCGCTAATGACTGATGCACAAATGTCTGAAATAAAAGGCAAAGTGATTTAAAAGAAGGAAAATTTATACAATTAACTTTTATGCGCATTGAGCAAGTTTTCTTAAAAACAATTAACCGCCAGTTGGTGGCATATTACACCATTACTATACTCACTCACTAATTAGCTTTTTGATACTGTAGGTAGCTTAGAATAGGTTGATGTGGCTGCCGCGATTGCGACACTTTCAGACCAGTATATAGGCCCGTTGTGATACCACGAAAATAGATTGCTCTCCCTGACTGAACCTATTTGAAGGCTTAATGGAGCTCATCTGCGATTTTGTATAATCCATCAAGGAAGGAGGCTCCTAGGAAGCGCTATCTAGCGCAGCTAAGCTCCACAGAGTTCAAGATGAGGTGTTCAACCGTCTCCTTTTCCTCATCCTCTCTCTCCGCGTGTTTCCGTGAGTACTTCCACGAGGTTAAATATATCACAACCTTCTTCGGGAGCATAGTGTATGGGCTCTTTTGTAAGCCCATTTCGGTCACGTTTACTTTGGTATTCTACAAACTGGGCTTTGTTGCCATCTGTCACTTGCTAGCTTATAGATGTGCTGTTTAAGTATTAGTCTGTACTGTAGTTATGCAAGTTTATACAGAAAACTCAGAAAGTTCGCTAGATGGCACTGAGAATGATAAACTGGAAAAACATTTACTATATCATTCAGACCATGTTTGACCTGATTGATTTGAAGTTGTAGGAGTTAAGCATTTAAGAAATAAAATATCCGACAGATGGCGCTGTGTCCGTAAAAAGTTATTTAGCAGGCATATAAGGTGTATTAAGGCACGAAAAAGACTTTCGTTTGTTTTGAAGCACTACATGGAAACATCTCTAACAGTTGTGCAACCTGCTTATCCATTACTTACCAATAAAAAACTATAAATGTTACTTGAATGAAAAAAAAAAAACTTGCAAGCATTTCCAATAAATGTTAACGCCATAGTCATAAAATTATAAATAATGATGCTGCTCCAATGTGGAGGCCTTCACTGTATTGACAGCCAATCCATTTTTTATTTGTTTTTCATATTATTTTTTTCTTTTACTATCTACGTGCCTTATTGTTCATGGATTGATTTACATAATTCATATTTTTCACAATGGTCAACGATATAATAATAATAATTCATACGTAGTTAACATTTCATTGAAAAGGGAAAATGGCATATGAATGATGAATGGAAATAGTAGATGATAAATGCAGCAAATTTAAATGTGTATTGCAAACGGAAATAAGCAGAATAAGGGAGTATAAATGCTAATGGTGAAGTCGAATTCCATGAACCAGAAAAAAATACATAAAAAATGTTAAGAGTAACAGCGATAAGTTAACAGCTTGTACTATAGAGAGATGTGAATGTGCAGCTACATAAGGCATAAGCAATAATTAAAAAAAAAGAAAAATAACCCTTTGAAATAGGTTTTTAATAATTTTTTCACATTTGAATCTAAATTATTTTTACAAAGAAACGTTGAAATTTTCGCTTAGAAATTTCCAAGTATGTATTTGGTGGTAAAAATGAGATGAAAAAAAAAACTTGAATATAAACTGAGTCTCCACATTATTTACATTCCCCGATCGGCTTAAGTGTCTTCCAGCGAAAAAAAAACATACACACTTAGCACACTTAGAAGTGACCATAACTTGCATTTATGACTGTTATTTATTTTTGCTGTCAACTTCATGACAGTTGGCCGCAAAGCCCATGGCAGCAAATCGTACATAAAATTCAACCAATAACAACGAACAGTTCACAAGCATCAATAACTAAAATACGCAGTAAAGTGGTAAAATAAAAACGCAATGCTTGTAGTAGAAAAAAAATATAAAGAAATATGAATTTTATTTGAGTTATTTAGTGGCTAACCATAATGCGACAGGGAAATGGTTATAATACTACTATTTTTGATAGATGCTCTACTTGAGAAAGGCCATAAAAGTAAAGAATATGAAGCAATTTTTAGAGTGCAGAGATGATATAGCAAAGGCTCAAACCGCAGGGGATTTTGTCAAAGTCAAGTTTCAAACCAACACACCTCAAGGTAATCTTCAAAGAAAAAATATGATGTATGTGAAATATAAAAGAGCTATCAAAGAAGAAGAAATATCTATTTTTAGAGTGCAAAGCTGATATAGCACAGGTTCAAACCACAGGGGAAATCTAGCAACATCAAGTTTCAAACCAACACACTTCAAGGAAACTTTCTAATGACAAACTTGCTGCTGTTTTCCATCAAAGATATTAATAAACAACAACTAATTTGAATATTTACGATTTTTTGGCGCATCAATATCGTCATCACGTATTTGCACAACCACAAATTAACTCAATGAAACTTTAATGTGCTTAAATGCAAAACATTCCTCTATTGTGGCACAATATTTTCCTGTGTATTGCATTATATATATATTTATGTATGTATGTACATTAAGGTGGAGTGAACATTTTTTTTTTTGAAATTTAATTTGTTCCAAAGCCAGAACGGCACCTTTCTAGTCCAGAAATAATGCTGTAAAATTGTATTGATCTACTCGCATATTTAAAGCTGCCCCGAGCCCCACAAAGTTGAAAAAAATAGCAAGATCTGGTACAAATGTGAAATTTCTAAGATTATAAAATCAACAACGAAGTATGAGGATTGATAAACATGGCTAAGCTGAGTATTAAAGTGATTTTTTTTTTTTGAAACAACAAAAACGAAAGTTATTAAAGGTCAAAGTTTATATAGTCCTTTTTTTAAATTGCAATTACTTAAAAACAACTGAACCGATTTCGAATATTTTTATACCATTCGACAGGTATTTTGATTCCCTTCAATTTGATATACATTTTATATATGAAAAGTAAAGGGGGTGAAAGGGGGGTTGACCCCCGCAGGAGGGTATTAAAGGGAAATACTCAGCTTAGCCATGTTTATCAAACCTTATACTTCGCTTTTTTGATTTTATAATTTTCAAAATTTCATATTTGTACCAGATCGTACTTATTGCTTTAAACTTAGCGGGGCTGGGGGCAGTTCAAAACGTCATTCTATCGCCATAAAATGTTGTGGGGTTCATTAACTCGTATAAAGGCAACTTTTCATAGCTGGTACGTTAAAAAAAAAAAAACGAAACAAACAAAAAATTCCATATGTTTTCACTCCACCTTAATGTACATTCATAGTCTTAAATGAACCTACTTGTAAACTGTTATGCTCTCTCATTTCCTCGGAAATTTCACAAACGTGTCGTTTATACTAGTGAGCCCCTTGGGGGGTCATCACGCAGCACATGCGCCACAGGCGAAGGCAGTTGCGCAAAAGCACTTTAGAAAATTGCACGCAAAACAATATAAAAGTGCGCAGGAAGAAAAAAAAAAAAACAAAAACGGCAGGCAAGAAATGATAAAACAAGTGACATAAAGCTATTAAAAAAAAGTTAAAAAAAACAAAAAAAAAAATGTAAAAAAAACTATTAAAAAGCAAGAAAGGCAAACGGAACTGTTGATGGACAAATGTTAAATGGCAGTGCAATAATTCATTGATAAAGAATGTGTGTTTGGGTGCGCGTTTGTATGTAAGAAAATAGAGCACTCTACGTCAGCAATGCTGCATACTTTTTGACCGTTATATGCATTGCGGAATTTCTTTTTACTCAAAGTGGCGGCGGGCGCCTATGGCTGGTAGGGCTTGCTTTTGTAGGTCGAGTCGCTGAAGCGCAAAAAAGAATTTGCGTTTTTTTTTTTTTTCTAAAGATATGCGTCTAAGTTCTACATATGCTAAAGGCGGATATAACAGCGGCGATGGTGGCTTTGAGAGTTTTAGTTTGAATAAAAAATGCATTTGCGTAAGTGAAGTAAAATAGATGAATTCTTATGCATTGGGGTTTTTAGAATGGAAGGCGAAAAAAAGAGTTAAAATTCAATTGGAACCTATATTTAGCTGATAATATAGTAATATTATCCCAGTCAATATTTTGTAGAATATTTTAATGTATTAGTTCACTCCTAAGGTGAATTTTTGACTACTTTTCTGGGGAGTCCCAGTAAAATAGCATTTAGCTGGTCGTTAGCGGGTTAAAATGGAGCTAGAAAATAGTTCAATGGAAAGTTTTACTAGCCATATAAAAATGTTTGTACAGAAGACGTAAAAGACCGCAGGAAAGGAAAAAAACGGTTATGGCGCCCTGAAATATGCAACAAATTTCATATCCTTTTATATGTTTTCTTCATAAGCATATTTTTAGTTGTTTTGATGATACACAAATTTTGTCTGCGAAAACCTCTAGTGAACTTTTATGTCGGAAGGCAAGTGCGGTTAAAGCGTATAAATGACATAGGAAAAAATCACAAAAAATATAGAAGTGCCAGAGGAGAAGAGCAGATGAATATGAAAGCATACTTTTAAAAGCTCCAACGGTAATGAGAGCAGAAAAAAAGTATAGTAGTGGGGTTTTATGTTGATTTAGATTTCGTAAAATACTTTAAACCTCGAAAACCATCACGAACTAGTCGTTTTGAGCTTTGTTCAAAGATTTTGTCTGCGGCGACCCCTAGTCAAATTTTATGGCGAATAATTTTCTAGAACATTTTAACCCTCTACCGACCCTCAAAATACAATTTTTCCGGACTTTTTTAAGAAAGGGCTCAAAATTTCCTATTCGAGGGGGTGTTATAGGGTTAAGGTATTCTACGAAATTAAGCTCGTGCAATTTTACTAAATGTTTCCTAACTACATATTTCCATACACATGCATTTTAAGCCTTTTTTCCTTTATTTAAAAACACTCAGGCGAAATTTCGCAAATTTAAAATGACAATAAAAAAAATTTAACTCAGAGAGCAAAACGGTTCGAGTGTGTGGAAATTATTCCATCCCCAAAAGTGCTGTTGCACAGTGTAACCAGCATCTCAGTCATACATGAAACTTCACATTTGACATCACTGGTCGCTCTTACTAGGTACTTCCTCGCTAATTTTCTCAAAAAGCATCGAAATCGTAAACAAAATTTTGTAGATTACCGTAGCTGTTTCTATTCTAAATTGAATCACGTAATATATGCACTTTGCTCTTCTTTAACATTTCAACTAAAACAAAAAAAAAAAAACATTGCTGTCACGTCGTGCCTCAACTCACTGACCCAAATCGCCACGCTTACCTAAAGGACAACGAACTTGTTATGAAATGAAATAAAAATTGTGAGTATAAAAAAAATTTTTGACCAGCCTCCTGCAGCCAGTCATTTCGTATTTCACTCTTTATTGATTATATTAGATAACTGGGAGTTTATGTCGGTCGTAAAATATCGTAAAACACACAAATTATATATGTATCAGCCATCATAACTAGCTGTCAATCGTATGTCATATATTGCTACTAGCACTCATAAAAGCATATAAATCGACACACATATGCATATACATAGATCAAGCGAAATAATTCCATTTGCCATAATTTTGTACATTCCAACCAATATTCCTGCATGTCACGCTCCGTTGAATGACGTTGAGGTGTATGTTGCGCTGGTCATGGCGCTCATTATGCTCGTGTGGTGCTTGTGGTTTTCATATATATTTTTCAGCATTTTTTTTTTTTTTGTTCTGCTCTACAGCAACCATTCGCATATATGTACATATGTATTTGCGTGCTGCTGCGGAGCTATTGGAATTTTTTTGATGGCATCGAAAATTTCATTTCAGCGAAGTTTATGTGTGTGTGCTTGTCATAACACTTGATTAATTGCTGAATTTCATCAGAAACGCTAATGGCATTTCAAATGAACAAATGAAAAAATGAAAACAAAAAATCAAGGTGCACATATTGATGATGGTTCTGTTGATATTTCGTTATTAATTGGAAATTTTCTAGTGACTTTATTATGCAAAATAAAGCTGTTGCTTAACGAACATTGCGCTCAAGTTTATTATTATCAGTTATCAGCTATTTATTATTTCTTTCTATAAAATTTAAGCATAAGAACTCAAACTTTTAATTCTTTATTGATTTAAATTTCCATTGGCAGGAATTAATAAACATTGCGTAACGTAAGTGAAATGTAATTAATTATTAAAATTCAAAATACCGCTTATTTTGACGCTCAAAAACTCCTTTACTGAATAGTTCATTTTGGCCACCTGGTGCTTTTGTTCGCGAGTTTGAAAACAGGCCTAAAATACATGGTCACAATACGGCGAAAATTTCTCGTACTGCTTCAAAAAACTGAGTATAACCTAAAATTCCGCATTAAATATTTTCTATCAAAATGTCAGGGGCCTGAACACCAAATTAAGTGATTTTTATGTAAAAACGATTGACTGCGTCTATAATGTAATTTCTTTTACCGAAACATGGCTTAAGCCCCATGTTTTTGATTCTGAAATCTTTTGTAACCATTATCAGGTGTATAGAAATGATCGCGTAAACAGAATCGGCGGTGGTGTCTTGTTTGCAGTAAAGTCCTCATTACATTCTGAGGTGGTCAGTACACCTAATATTGGTGGTGTGGAGTCGATTTGCATTCGAATAAAGCAAGGAAAGGATTGGATTTATTTATTTGCTTGCTATATCCCGCCAGCCTGCAATATAAGCGTGTATATGGAATTAGCATCTGTGCTTAAAGATGTACACGCGCTGATGAACTCCTCTGACTCTATGCTTGTGTTAGGCGATTTTAATCTTCCGTGCATTTCTTGGAGCGTTTCAGAGGAGAATATTATTCCGAACTCATCGAGATCGGACATGAATACCTTTTTCGATCAGATTGCCGATCTTTCCCTCAACCAGGTGAACATATTTCAGAATGCGTTCGGGAAAATCTTAGACTTAGTTTTTGTAGATGATAGCTCTAAGTATGTCCTTCACCGCTGTGACCCTCTTGTTCTACCGGAGGACTTATACCACCCTTCTCTAGAGATTACATACGAAATTGTAAACAATATTAATGGCTGCATTTCTAGTTCAGCTAACACAAGTACATATTATAATTTTTCCAAGGCCAACTTTAAAAAACTTAATCATGAGTTAGCTAATTTAACATGGCCAAAATTTAATAACGATGTCGAGCAAAACGTTTTACTTTTTAATAAAATTATTCATTGCCTATTTGAAAAACTTGTGCCTAAACGTGCTCGTGAGTACAGTGAGCCATTACAACCTTGGTTCACAAAAGAGCTTAAAACTTTAAAAAATAAGAAATCCCGATTTTTCAAATCATACAAGAAATCGAGCTTGCATGCCGACTACTTAAAGTATGCTGAGCTTAGACGCCAATACTTTGTGTTAAATAAAAAATGCTATAGAGCTTATATACGTAAAATTAAGTCTAATTTTATTCGTAATCCAAAATCGTTTTACAGTTTCGTAAACTCCAAGAGAAAAGTTAATGGGTTTCCGTCTGCTATGAGATATCAAGACAACACTTCAAGTGATAGTCAAGAAATTTCCAATCTTTTTGCACAATTTTTCAAACATAATTATTCCAACATAGAAGAACTTCCATTTCGTAACTATCTATATCGATTATATCCTAATACATCAATTTACAAACCATATATATCTGCAGATGACGTGTTATCAGCTTTATTATCATTAAAAGAGTCATTTAGTTATGGTCCTGACCAGATACCAACGTGCTTTCTAAAAAAATGTGCCATAAACCTGTTTAAACCACTAACTGCATTATTCAATAGTTCCTTAGAACAAGGCATTTTCCCTATGCTCTGGAAAGAGTCATTCATTATCCCCCTTCATAAAAGCGGGAGTAGGTCCTCCATAGAAAATTATCGAGGTATAGCAAATATTTCGGCTATTCCTAAATTATTTGAATCAATAGTTACCAATAGATTGTCTCATTCAACGTCCTCATTAATTTGTGATTCCCAACACGGTTTCTGTAAGGGTAAATCAACGGTCACAAACCTACTGGAGTTTACCACTGGTGTTTCTAATGGATTTTCTCAAAACTTGCCCACTGATGTTATATACACGGACTTCAGCAAAGCATTTGATAAAGTCAATCACTCCTTGCTGATTCTTAAACTTGATCTTCTTGGCTTTCAGCCCAGCCTTTTGCAATGGATATCTTCATATCTTTTAAATAGAACACAAAGGGTGATTTTCAAAAATACTTACTCGTCTATTATTAATGTTACTTCAGGAGTTCCTCAAGGCAGTCACCTTGGCCCGATTCTGTTTTTGCTATTCATTAACGATATAACTACTACAATTAAACACTCAAAAATTTCATTGTATGCGGACGACGTAAAGCTTTTTAGATCAATCTCTTCATTTGATGATAGAACTTTGCTTCAGGAAGATTTAAATTCGTTAGTTTCTTGGTGTGACACTAACTTAATGCCACCTAACTTCAATAAATGTAAATTCATGCGCTTTTCCCGGAAAACCGTACAGCCAGCTTCTTATGCAATAAATGGCTAAGGCCTCGAACAAGTAAATGAGTTTGTGGATTTAGGTGTAATAATGGACTGCAAACTTAGTTTTAACATTCATATTAATGCTACAGCAAATAAGGCAAGAGGTGTCTTAGCGTTTGTAAAACGTTGGTCAAAGGAATTCAGCGACCCATACATAACTATAACACTCTTTACAACTTTAGTAAGACCTATATTGGAATATGGTTCCATAGGGTGCAGTGAAATAACGCCCGTGGAATTAACGCCCGCGGGCGTTATTTCCCAAAAAAAGGAAATAACGCCCGCGGGCGTTTCTTCTTTTCTTGAAAAAGAAATAATTCCCGCGGGCGTTATTTCGTTTGATCCATGGGCTTTATTTCTCTTTCGGAAGGGCAATTAAGCCCGCAGACGGGTTTTTTTTTTTAAATATGGTGTATTAGGGAAAAAGCGCCGCAGGCGAAAAATTGGAATAAAAAATCGCGCGATTTTTAATTCCAATTTTTCATGTTTTCTGAGTATGGTGTATTATAATTGGAAAACGCGCCGCAGGCGAAAAATTGGAATAAAAAATCGCGCGATTTTTAATTCCAATTTTTCGTGTTTTCTGAGTAAGGTGTATTATAATTGGAAAACGCGCCGCAGGCGAAAAATTGGAATAAAAAATCGCGCGATTTTTAATTCCAATTTTTCGATTCTTTAAATTTTTTTAAATCCCTTCTAAATATTCAAATATTATGTACATATGTGTCAACTCCGCCGCTTAATAGAAATAATACCTACGAGTAATTACTGAGACAGAGAGGCTCAGGGTTATTACTGAGAGAGGCTTAGTTAAATGGATATTATTTAAAATAAATATATCTGCGGCGCTTTTCCAATAAAACAAACACCATATTTAAAAAACGAAAAATTGGAATAAAATATCGCGCGATTTTTTATTCCAATTTTTCGCCTGCGGCGCTTTTCCCACTAATACACCATATTTAAAAAAAAACCCCCGTCTGCGGGCTTAATTGCCCTTTCGAAAGGGAAATAAAGCCCACATCGCCGAATAGGGCGCGCGGGCGTTCTTTCCCTTTCTGAGTGGAAATAATACCCACGGGTTTAATTTCGTTTTATTCGCAGGCGCTATTTCTTTTTCAAGAAAAGAAAAAACGCCCGCGGGTGTTATTTCCTTTTTTTTGGGAAATAACGTCCGCGGGCGTTAATTCCACGGGCGTTATTTCACTGCACCGTTCCATAGTTTGGAATCCATACTATCAGATTCACTCTGATCGCTTAGAGTCAGTCCAAAAACAGTTTTTGCTTTTTGCTTTAAGAAATTTGCCTTGGGATTCTGGTTACCATCTTCCACCGTATACTAGCCGTTTAAAACTCCTTAATCTTCCGACTCTTGCAAGTCGACGAGAAATGTTAGGGGTAATATTTATCGTTAAGCTCTTGAATGGCTTAATTCTTTCTCCTTTCTTGCTAGCTGAAATAAACTTTAACATTCCTTCTCGTTCAACAAGACACTTCAACCATATCTACTTAAAGCAGTGTAAATCAAACTTTGAATTAAATGAACCTTTCCGGGGTTTATGGAAGAGCTTTAGTTCCTATTCCAGCTTTTTAGATATTTCGGACTCACTTTTCATTATAAGGGAAAAAATACTGTCTTATCTTAACACATAGTAGCGATTATTCTGTTATAATTCTCAAGACTAACTTCAAATGTACTATACTCAGCTGATGATCTTATTTCTCTGTAGCTGAGCAGTTTAAGATCTCGACGCTTAACAAACTCCTGCCACTCAACACCTCGGCATTTTATGTAAATAAAAAATATCCGTACGTCATGCGGGTGCGCCTCTCGTGCGGTCGGGCGGGATTGGAGGGCGTGGGTTATTATTATTATTATTATTAAAGGCTCATTTTTTTTTCTTTTTGAAGCATGATAATTTCACTTTAGAACATTAATTGCAAACGCGCAGCATATGGCAAAAGAAAGTCAATGACAAGCAGCATGTCACAGTTTGTGTCACGCTTCCTGTGTGTGTGTGTGTGTGTGTGTGTGTGTGTGTGTGTGTGTGTGTGTGTGTGTGTGTGTGTGTGTGTGTGTGTGTGTTGATTTTGTGTGCGTTTTTGCGCCAAACTCTGTAAATTAATTTTCAGCTATTGACAACTGACACACAAAAAACGCACAAACACACATACGCCAATGGCGTACACAGCAAACTGCAATACAAGGTAGTGATGTCGGCTGCTGAAGCCCGGAGGGTGACATGATGAGCCATTGACACAGAGCGGCGCGGCGTACCCCATGTTGCATATTGTGCGGCAGTTTGAGGGCAAAGCATGACATGAAATTTAATTAAATGACTTTTTCGCGGGTTATGCTACAAACATTTTTTGTTTTAACTTTTTAGTTTTTGTTATGCTTTATGTTGCACTTTTGGGGAAAGTTCATTACAGCGAAGCGAGTGACAAATATAAAGTTTGAAATGCAATAGGAAATGAAGCGGGTTGTTGGAGGAGGAGAGTATGTGAAGCAATACAAAATGTGTATGTGTGGCATGGCGTGACAGTTTATAGTGGATTATGGCTATAGCTATGGAGTGTGTTGAGTATTAATTGGAGTAGAGTTTTATTGTTTTTATTTAGTCTTTTTTTAATAAATTTTAGTGTACTTGCTTGAAAACATGATTGAATTTGAAAATAATGGAGTTACTGGTAAATTGATTTTCCACCAAGTGTTGTATTTTTATTTATTTTTTTTTTCTTTAATTTAAACAAATATAAAAACAATTAGTTCTCAAAGAGATGCAAATTGGTGTTTGGATAAAATAAAAAGAGGGCTGATATTTTCGTTTAAGAGGCGCGGAGAACCCTTCGCTGAATTTGTTCACATTCTTATTCACAATCACCCTGCAAAAAGATACATGAGCCTAAGCTGAAGCCTAAGTTGTTAAAACTGGAATACGCTGGCAGCGCTGCTTGCTGTTATGCGCTCATTTGCGTTGTTCCAAGCATTTTAATATTTAATTTTCTGTTATCCGCTCATATCTCAAATATACAGGGAGACAAATTAGTTTTATGAGAAAACATGGGCAAAGGGAGCACAATGTGTGGCGAGCGTATTATGGAACTGACATGCTAGCAAGTGGTTGGTTAAATGCACACGCTTTTCTAGCAAAATATATATTTTTTCTTATTCAATAACAACGCTCAAGTATCGAAAAAAAAAATGTGAATTCTGCAGCTAAACAAAAAACGCATTTTTATTATCCCTTATTATAAGAAATTTAAATTGCACAGAATACCTTATTATCAGGAATTATCTTAACCTTATTTCCCAGGGCGAATAAACCTTATTATACGATATATAGACACCACATAAGGCCTTATTCCAATGGCAGACAATCCTTGGGAATAAATTGGTTAATAGTACTATTTTTATATTTAAAAAGAAAACAACCAGGGTTTTGTTGGAAATGAAATTGAAATATTTCGTTTTAGAAATAAAAAACCCCAAAATTGGTTCATATGGAATAAGTGTGAGTTCATTTAAATATTACATAGCTAATTTTTATGTTAATTTTATAGAGCTATTGGCCAGTTTTTAATTAAGAAAAATTTAAAAAAATTTTGATAGAAGTTATGGATTCATTTCGGAGACCACCACATCCCCTCATCAGACTTCTTCAGGCGGCCTCAACCGAGGATCGAACTTAAGTCTTTTCGATTGATAATCCAATGACATTCCATTGAGATTACATAGTAAACTTTTTCAAGATTTTGATTTTAATATAAAAGAATCAGCTTTGTAATATTTACCAAAAATCTGGTTGATTCTCTTTACATATGAAAATTGTACTTTTTTCTCAGTGTAGGAAAATCAGCCTTATTAGAAGCCTTTGCACACACAACTTTTGTTTGCTTAGAATTTTTAGGCATTATATCATAAGCCTTTAAATCTTCTGGAATAAAGCTTAAATAAGGCATAAATTTTTGGCAGGGTATATTTGTTTATATTCAACATATATATGTATGTATGTATACACTACTTCTGCCTGAAATTTAATTCCACTATTTTATGCCTTTTACAGATCCCCAGCCATTAATTTAACATTGAAGTCAGTCTACGCCAACAGTAAAAATTAAGCCACATGTACAACTAACTTTTGCGCTGCACACGGTTTTGCTATTCTCGTTGTTGTTGTTACTGCCATTAAAAATGATCACAGAATGTTGCAGAATGTGGCAAAGAAAATGGCAGCAAAGAGCACACACAAATTTTAGTACAGATATACATACAAACACGTTGAAATTGTGATTATTGTGTTGTGTTGGCATTGAATGATGCCGAAGGGAGCAAAAGTTAAAACAATGAAAAATGTAGAGAAAAGATAAAAGAAAGTACTAAAAATGTGCCAGAAAAAGAGAAAGAGAAGACAATAGACTTCAATGATAATAAAAGACAACTGTTAGTACGCAAGACTTCGAAACAGAGAGCTGAAATATTGCTACTTAATAAGCTAATGCAATGACTGTGTGTGACAGCTGAATTAAGCAAGACCTCAAACGCCTTACGGTATGCAATAAAAAAGCAAAGTTATCTGCAAAGTTTCGCTTATACGTTTAGCGCAAGTTACAAACACATGAATTTGGAAAAGTTTTGTGTACAGCTAGGTTATTGGCCTAAGCAACAAATACTATTTGAAATATATAATTGCCATATTTTACAAATGCCTGCTGCATATTGCTACTACTTATTCAAAGTGACGTCTATTTATTGTTGCAATTTACTTTTTCCTAACTTACCGAATGCATTTTTCTACTAACATAAAGTATTAGAACATACCAATGCGTGCTATAAATATTTAATATAAAAGAACAAAGAAAGCGCCCATAAATATGCAGCAATAAAATATGTTGTAGTAGAAGACATAGAGAAAAATGCTACAAGTCTGTTAGTTAGAAGAAAAAATGAATACAAAAAAAAAAATGAAAGAAAAAGAAACACTTCACTGAAGACGTGCGCTTGCTCTCAATTCTTATGCATATACAAACATAAATACATACACACACGTGGCAACATGCGACTGAGCAGCAGTAAAATGTTGCATAAAATTCCTTCCTTAGGCACTCATCTGCTCGCGTGTGTGTTTGTGTCTATGCATTTAGGATGGTTCCCATGCACGAATGCAATTTAAATAAGCAATGCATATGTGTATGCGTGTACGAATGTATATAAAGAAATATAAATAATGAAGATGAAGCATACGAGCAGAATAGTATTTACAATGGCAGAGACAGGTAACGCATTTCAACTTGACAAATAACGCAAATGTTCATATGTCATTGTGGTAAATGTTTGTGGTATTTCGATGAAAAAAAAATTACATAACAAATGACTTTATGTGACTTGCTTATGATTGCATTGCATTTTTAACTTTTTGTGTTCGTATGTTATTTAGAGGTAAATATTTTTGAGTAGTTTTTTTTTTAATTTAGCATGACTAGATGAGAATGTTATCTTAACTTCACATGTATTGCTTTTCTTATATCAGACATTTTTGCTCAAAATGTTGCACACTTACAGGCGTTCAATGCGTTTCAGTTGCTTTCAAACTGTAATTTTTTATTTCTCAAGACTTCTAGCTCTTTCTTATTATGGCGTTTTGGGCTCGAGACAATTTGGCTCTGAGATAATTTTTAGCCCAAAGCTGCATACTTGCAGGCACTAAGTTCTTTTCACTGCATTTCAAGGCATAGCTGGGGAATAATGATTAGTAATCCTAACTTTTTTTTTTAATCCTAATTGATTAATTAGGATTAGATGGCTATTCTAATCGACTACTTTTTGATTAGATTAGAACTAATCAAAAATCTAATCACGATTAGTGACGATTGGCATATCTAATCAAAACTAATCAAAAATAAAATCGATTAGATTTCTCGACTAGTTTTGATTAGATTTCATTAGATCAATTATTTTGAAATATTTGCAATCGTGAAGTTACTACAGTACAAAGATAAATTGAATAAGCTTTCCGATGAGCTGAATCTGTCTCCTTTTACATCAAGTGATTTTCAATATTTGGAGTCGTACAAGCTGCTAATGGAGCCTATTGCCCAAATTTTGGACTTTCTCCAAGGTGAAGCCAATGCGAAATATGGTTGTATTAATCCTGCGTTATTTTCTTTGAGTAATAAACCGCTAAAATTATATAGAAAACCCGAAGTTTTGAGCAATGTTAGCTCAACAGCAGTACAATTATAACATCAATTGAGAGAACGGTTCAAACCATATTTTACATTGGCTCCTGAGGGCTTTTTAATAGCAGCGGTCACCTCTCGGCAGTGGGCGGCATACCCTCCGAGTGTATTTCTGCCATGAAAAAGCTTCTCACAAAAAATTCATTCGCCGTTCGGAGCCGGCATAAAACTGTAGGTCCACCCAATTAGTAAGAAAAACAAAAAGTAGCACACCTCGAATTGGGAGAGAAGCTCGGCCATAAAACTCGTCAGAGTTATAATAGCGCCATTGTATTATATATTATACTTTATGAATTAAATGACAAAAAAAAATATTTCAAAACAGTTGATCTAATCAAATTTAATCAAAACTAATCGAGAAATCTAATTGATTTTTATTTTTATTAGTTTTGATTAGTTTTGATTAGATATGCTAATCGTCGCTAATCGCCATTAAATTTTTGATTAGCTCTAATCTAATCAATTAGTAATCAAAATATAAAGAATCAAAAAAAATCTAATGATTAGATTACTTAATTTTTCTAATCGTAATGAATTCTAATTCTAATCGAAGTTCCCCAGCTATGTTTCAAAGCTTAGTTCTTTAGTTTTTGTGGTATCTTCAACTTCTGATTAACGCTAACCGGAGGACAAAGGTCCGGTTAAGCTATGACTTGCTTTATCGACCACATGTTAAATGTACGCTTTGATGAAGTCGATAATGATGTTTAACCAGACTTTAGCCGTGGTTAGCGTTAATCAGAGGCTGAGTAAACGGCACTTACTGTTTAGGACGCCAGAAACAATTACTCCCTAAAGAATAGTAATTGTTTTTGCCTGAAGACAAGTTGGTCCTCAAATCTCCCCAGTTGAAATCAGATGTATTGATACACGAATTATGCATGCTGTGTGCATGAAAAAGTGCGTACAGAGAATGATTTGTAAAAATAAATAAATTTTGTTCACATAAAATTATGAATGCTGTATGCATGAAAAATATGAATAATTTATGAGTTTTCGGTGTGTATAATTTGCATTTTTACATGAAATATCCATGCGATATGCATGCGTATGCATTATAAACTTTTTAATGATATACATATGTATCTACTTTATGATATTTTTCTTTCAATATACTGAGAGCTCCTTTTTTTTATTTTACGTTTTGTCTTGAAAATTTTCATTTTGTCAAAAATATTTATTCGAAAAAATTTCAACAATCATCATCGTCATCACCACTTTCCACTTATACGTAGAGATTCACCCGATTAATCGTTTGCAAAACCTCTAGCGTTAGCAGTTTGTACCGTCCCTTTGATATCCTCCTTTTGCATATTTGCGCAACTTAACGGGCTGACCATATCGATTTTGGTAAGAAAACGTACGCATTGTGGACGTGCATTGTTAAAGAAATATAACGAGATGATCCAGGGTTAGTTCTATCTCTGTTTAGTGGGACAAAACCACCAAATTTATTTTCAGTAGATTGTATCTAACAGTTTTGTTATATTCCGAGATGTATCCAATCTTCAGTTTCATAGACATTGAATAACAATATGGCTATTCGTGTCAAAACATCTTTCAGGGTGACTCCCCACCATAATATGACCTTCAATAAAATTGCAATGGTTACAATATCTGTGGCTAAATTAAATTAATTATTATTTTTAATAGGAATTTTAATAATTCTATGAGAATGTTACTGAAACTGTATTAATGCAACATTCATACTACCCTATTAATGCAGAATTAGTACCTTTGTATGTATAAACGATCTATACATCCGATATATGCTGTATGAGTGATTCTGCATGCTTTCAGCATTTTTTCAAGAGTATGCATACAATATGAAAAATATGAGGGTTTAGAGTATGCATGCTCTCTGAGAAACCATACGTGTAAAAAGGAAATAGACGAGCATTTATACTGGCATGCATACACAGCTCCAATTCATGCTTCCAAAATTTATGTTGTATGCATAAGATTCCAACTGGGTCTTTTCTCAAATCTATACTGCCTATGCAGAGGCGCTCAATTGTTTTCAGTGCATCTCAAACTATTTTTTTTATTTTTCTTGAATTTCGCTGTGTACTTCGTTTTATTAATTTTAACATTTAAGATCCAATTAAGCGCCAGATAATAGCTATAGTTTCCTATGATTTACCCGAGCGCGATTGTGGCATACGTACAGGCGCTTAGTGCTTCTCAATGACTTTCAAACTGTAGCTCTTATTTATTTTTCTTGCATTGATTTGCCAATTTACTCTTCACCCTTCACTTACAATTAAAACAACAACTTTTTAGCAAAAAATAATTATATGCAACTTACCCCGCCATGACCGCCTGATCCTTCAATGCTGCTCTCATCATCAATATAAATTTCGTCTTTAGGCGTTGCTGGGATACTCGCAGATGAGGATGATAGTGGAGATGCTAGAGATGGGTTAGCAGTCTTCTGCAATAAGTAAGAAAAACGAAAAAAAAAAAAAAAAAAATGAATAAACATTCCAATTCCTTAAAGCTATTTCAGCAAACTCAAGTGTGTTTGATCGCTTGCTAGAAGGCAAACTTTTGTAAAAGGTACGCAAAACATAAGAAAAAATTCCCCAAATTCAATTAAATACATTTTTATCATTTAAAAAGTTTTTTTCAAATCTTTACACCTTTCATAATTTTTGAGTCGCAAAAGCAATTTCCTCCGCAGCGCCAAACTCATTAATTTTAAGCTTTAGGTGTGGGTGCTATTTTCTGCTGCACATGCGACAAGTTTAATAATTTCGAGAAATATAATTTCAAATGGCATAAGACATAAAATGAGAAAACTTTAGTGGCATGCTACTAGCTAGTAGTTGGTTGACCTAGTTTTAGTTTATTATTATGCATTACAGTGAAGTAAAGCGTAGCTGTTGACAAGCACAAAACAATTGGCAATAAATATTGAAAATACGTCTCTAGAGCGCTGCAAAACACTAACTGTACAGTAAAATATGCGTACATAAATAATGCAATGCTTAAGGTTATTAAGTATTTATATAACAATAAATATGAAATTTATGCGAGTGATGATGAGTGAAAAAAGTGAGTGAAAAAGCATTTATGTACATACATGTTATGGTGGTTGCTTAAAATAAACAAGCTGTAAAGAAGCAGCACTGGCGGCGAATTTGATGACTGAGTTGCGAGCGCATGAAAACTATGCTTTTTTGCTGTTTGCTTGGCGTTTTTATTATTTCGTCAATTTGACAATTTTTGTTTACTACTTTTTTACTGCATACATATTTAATGGCATTGGCCAGCCAGCTGTGAATTTAATGTAATGCATTTTATAAAATTAATTTCCTGTTATGATGTCGTTTTAAAAAAAAAATAAAACTACCTACGTGCTGAAAAACACGTGTTATACTAAAATAAAAAAGTGCTGCATACGTTTGGGCTGCTAAGTTATATTAGAGTGCTGTTGTCTTGTATTTGATTTATGATTTTTCAATATTTACAAAATAATTAACTAAGTGAAATCGATGGAAGTTGGTTAGGCTGGAAGTCAATTTCTGTCAAAGGTGCTTATTTAAAATGTTATATGAAAGCAATAAGAAGAATGAAAAATTGAGTTTAAAGCCAGATATATATGTATATATCAGTGGCGGACGCTTCATACAAGCCGCAAAGCCCCGGCTTGCCTAAATATCTTCGTTTATTTCAATTTACAAGTTTCTTAAAATGTTTTTAATTTAATTTCAGTTGTTCAAACCCTGTTTGAAAGTTAAGCTAAAGCACAAATTTTTTAGATATTCTCTTATAGTGCTATAATAAGCATATGCACTTGCTACTGCTGAAATTGCCGTCGGTATAAAGAAACTAAAAATACCTCTGCGCTTTCGTGTGAGATTCAGAGATTTCTCTATAAGTTTGGCTTCGTCAATCATTTCAGTTGAATGCATACCAAATTTGATTTGGGTAAGTGGAAATTTGGCTGAAAACCAAGGATTCATCGTAACGTTAATGTTATCTTTACCGAAAAAAAGCAATCGTTTCCGCTGAAACTATTCAGGTTTTTACCGTTTACACAATTATCAAAATAATTTATAGGCGCAAAATAACGATAATGGAATTATCGAATTAATACCATTTCGTTGAATAGCGAAAAGAAATTATCAAAATGATTTCATTTCGTTCATTGGCGTTATCATAACCAAATTTATAACGTTGAAATGCTTAGTGCGCTCGCAATGTCGTCGCGAACAATCGGCCGAGTACTCGCATACATACATATATGCATATGTACACGAACTGCTACGATTTGAGTGATAGCTGTGTATGTATGCGACTCGTGCAGGCAATCTTTTTGTTGATTTACTTCGTTTCAACGTTACCGGTTACATTTTGATAATTTAGTTTTGTGAGTTATCGAAACGAAATGGTTTTGATAATTTAGCGTTTCCAATTAACGAAACAAAACCATTTTGATAATTTAGCATTGTGAATTAACAAAACGAAATAGAATCCATTCGTTCGTTAAGCATCTCTGCTGAAAAATATTAACAGCGAAGCTGGGATATATAGCTATTTCGAAAAAGGCTTAAACTTTTCTCATCAGTACCCATTTGGGGAGTGGAAGTTTGAACCAAGTGAGATTTGATCATGGGACCTTCGCAACTCCCTCCCTTGTTATCGAGGAGTGATTTACACACTCGGCCATAAGAGTGCCGCGTCAGTTGATAATTCTCTGCTTTTGTAGATAATTCATGTTCTGATGGTGAAAAAGTTGAAAAGTCTTTATATTAACCATTGTATATAAAAATTTAATTTTTCTTCATCATCTTAATTTTCGCGATTTATTCCAACACATTCTGTGTCAGGCGGTATCAATATAAACAACAAACCAAATACCCTAAACGAATTTAATCAAAGTTAATGCGGAATCGCAATCAGACTTTCAGATAATACAGCAAAGAAAATTACATAAATCGCTAATAGCTATGCTTCATACATAGGCTTGTCCAGCCAATATATGTTAGGGCCGGCACTGATATGTATGCACGTATTACTGCAAAGTATACTCTTGAACTTTACTCTCATATCGTCGGCCTCCTGCCAGAACCACGAATGTGTTAAAATGAAAATGTTGGGAAATCGAGTTTTAAAGTTTATTCTTCTCGCAAAATTTGAAACATTTGTTTCTAATATAAAAGTATATCTGCAAATTAGAACCTTGTTTAGCTCGATGCCCTGATATAGTTTTTATGCTTCTATTCCTTCTAATCTTCGAGATTTGGCACATTCGTGTTTCTGGCAGAACGAAAACCAAAAAAATTTCTTGAAAATAAATTTCCAAAAGTAAGTAAAACAAATATATTCAATTCAAATTAATATTTTATTTGTGGAACTATTCCTAATCTTCAAAATCAGAGTGCTCTGAAAGGTCAGGCTCAGGTAGAGCATCGCAAACTCCGCTGTTAGCCTTCAATTTTTTATAAAAATTGTGGTATTCCTTTGGAATCGCCAAGGTTTCGCAAATTTTATTTAAATCTTTTGCTTTCGCGTCAGCGATAGGTAATGTCTCCGAATAAACGAGCGTGGGTATTATTGCGGAGGGCCACCAATATTCAATGGCAAATAAACTACTAAAAATTTTGTTTCAGAATAATTTTTTTTTGTAAAAAATGTTGTAGAGTTAATCTTTTATATACCGTCGTACCATACGAAAACTAGCACACGATTTTTTTTGGTTGAGGAATACAAGCACTTTAATCTTTTGGCTGACGAAAGGTAAAAAGTTTGTTTAAACAACAACAATTTTAATGCATAAACAGTATATAATTAGTCAAATGTGCTACTTTTCGTACAGAATTGTTTAATTGCCAGTTTCGTAAGAAATTTTAAATGTGTTTTCGTATGGTACGACCAGCAAATATTTCGAAAGGGCAGTTTCTCCTTGGTTGAAATAAATGAAGTTTGAAACCCCGTCGTGTAGTTGCGTATGAACATGCCCCTCTGATGATTTGCGTTGTACTTCACCATTTTCTGTGGTATATACCGCCAGTTTTCGAAGGTAAATATTTGACCACAAGGTCCTTTTGGCGTATTTAGCATTAGCACTGATTGCTAATCAAAAATTAGTTTATGGAATAGCTTTGTCTTCATCGCGCAATCGGCGAGCTAATATTTTCCGTTCAAAGTGCATTTCATGATTGCCTTTTTGCCACTATTTTTATAACAATTTGAAGATTAGAAGCGAGGTTCGGAAGAGCATAATCCTGAGCTTAACTTTTCAGAAGACTCTGATTTTGAAGATTAGAAATAGTTCCACAAATAAAATATGAATTGAATGTGTTTGTTTTACTTACTTTGGAAATTTATTTTCAAGGAATTATTTTGATTTTTGTTGGGCCAGAAACACGAATGTGCCCCATATATTTTTGGAAATTTACTTTCAACGATTTTTTTACATTTTTTGTTAGGCCAGAAACACGAATGTGCTCCATATATTTTTTGAAATTTATTTTCAAAGAATTTTTTACAATTTTTGTTGGGCCATAAACACGAATGTGCCACATTCGTTTTTCTGGCTCAACTTTTTATAACTGATCTACACATTCGTGTTACTGGCATTGAAAATTTTGGTGGCTTCCAGTGCACAAAGGTACTGGGGGTTTTACTAAAATGTAGAGCATGCACAGATTGATCAGGAAAACCGCTTAACTCAAAATTGGAAAAATTGCACATTCGTGGTTCTGGCAGGGGGCCGACGATATATTTTTATTATTATAATTTACAAATTTTCATAATAAATATCAACTATGTATCTGTGTACGTGAATTTTAAGCCAAAGCCTAAGCCCAAGTCTATTATATTAAATCTCATTGTATACACCAAATAAATGATTTCCGTTTGTACAAAAGCGAAAACTTAGGCCTTAAAAATAGCAAAAAACTCAATAGTAATCCCATACATAGCACTGTACAATTTGAAGCAAAAATACAAAGCAACACTTGCATACTTCTAGGCGCATACCCATACTCCCACACGTTATTAATAGCACCACAGAGCATTGCTGAGATTTACTAACAAAGCTGAAACAAAGTAGCTATAAACAACATTATTGTGCACATCATAAATCATGCCATCAGCTGCCAACCATTAAAAGCCAATGTTATTTTTACATGCTTGATTTTGTTCGGCGCTTGTAAGGCATATTTTTTGGCGAGTTTTTAATGGCAAAAAGTTGCCAGTGTCGGGAAAGATTTTTCAGTATTTTTTTTGGATTCGTTTGGAGCTCGATTATGTATGGGCGAAAGATGGTGGTATTAAATTTTTATTAATGCTAAGACTTGTATACTTTCTCATATATTTTCGAACCTCCTAAAATAGAGCACACACTCTCTAGCGCCCTTTGTCTTATACTTCAAATAATCAATAAAGCGCAGGCAATATTTGGCGGCTTACACAAATAAATATATGTACATATGTATATGTAGGTACATATCGTCGCTATAGAAGAAAAAAGACGCAAACTGTTTTGTTGAGGAAGAAAGACGCAAACTTTTTTCTTTCAAAGAAAGACGCATTAAAAATATTTTTCGAAAGAAAGACTCTTTATTTTTTTTGATAACGAAGAAAGACGCTTTATTTTTTTTTTATTATAAAGAAAGACGCATTTAAATATTTTTTAGGAAAGGAAGACGTATTCGATTTTTTATTTTTCTTTGTCAATATTAATGCTAATGCGTCTTTCTTCGTCGACATGTTTTGTAAAGCGTCTTTCTTCCCCGACATATTTGTAATACGCCTTTTTTCATCGACAAATTACTGACATGCGTCTTTCTTCTTCCGGAGCGACGATATGTACTATGTAACTATAAACATAAAATTCCAGTAGCCCTGTAGAAGGCGCACGAGTAGCACTTTGCAGTCAATTTTCATACGAAGTCTACCACAACGCTTCACTAGACAAGCCACTTTAGCGCATTTACACTTCAGTGATTTCAGTTGGATATGCCACAGCACAAGCACACTGCAACAAGCTTTAACAGCGCAGTTTGTGTGCTTATCAATGAAAAATATATATTTTCTTTTATGCAATGTAATCTAACCAAGATTGACAGGAAATTAAAAGCGATAACGTTTATTTGGTGTGAAAAGAAGCAAAGAAAAAGCGAAAACTTTCATAGCAAAAATTAACTGAGTCGCTGTAGTTGCCCTAAGTTGCTACTGCATTGCGTGGAAGTACGAAAAACCGAAAAAGAAAACTAAAAAGTGGCATGCAGCAAGACTCAATGGCGCAGAAAATGTTTGGAAAGTGTTTCTATGCGATAACATTGCATAAATTTAGGCGCATAGTGCAACATTGCAAATAGCGCGCCGCTAAGTATGCTCTATAATTTATGATTAGCATTAATTGTGGTAAAAAGTTGCACTGTGCACATAAATAGCTGATTCTAACATTCAAAAAACACATACAAGTTGAAGTAAAGGACACAGTCTTATTCTACCACACACAATATGTATTGCTTTTGCGGTTGGGAGTTAAAACTGTCTATGCTGCAGCAAAACAGAGTATACCTACCAAAATCAAATGCTTAAATATGTCAGTATGTACGAAAAAAGGTCTTTCATTTGTCATTATTCTGCCCACCCACATAAAATTATAAATCTCAGCTAACCATTAAGCAGCATTTTAGGCGGCAATACACGCTGCTGGCGCTCAAGCACTTCAAACATTTCACACAAGCGAACGTGCTTTTGCATAATGCGTGCGCTGTTGGAGTGTTTGGCTGTCAGATGAGATGGTGAGTGAATGATTGTGTTAACTGTTTGATATTTATCAGCACCATTTACCGTAACAATAATTGCTTTTTTGTACATGCAGCAAAAATGTGTAGCATACTGCCAGGCGTCAGTATGGCAGTAACCGCAAAAAGCAATTGCGATTTTCAACCCAAACCGTATGGCAATAAACTTTTGCATTTCAATTATTCAATTTTAATTTAAATGAATTGTTAATGGAATGTGAAAATATTCAAACCAAACAAAATTGCATACACATTTATTAAACGTGCACACACAATTATAATATATATATACCGTCGTACCATACGAAAACTATCTCACGATTTTTTGTGGTTGACGAATACAAGCACTTTAATCTTTTGGCTGACGAAAGGTAAAAGTTACATGCCCCTCTCATGATTTGCGTTATACATCACCATTTTCTATGGTATATACCGCCAGTTTTCGAAGGTAAATATTTGCCCACAAGGTCCTTTTGGCGTATTTGGCACTGATTGCTAATCAAAAATTAGTTTACGGAATAGCTTTGTCTTCATCGCGCAATCGGCGAGCTAATATTTTCCGTTCAAGGTGCATTTTATGATTGCCTTTTTGCCACTATTTTTATAATAATTTGAAGATTAGAAGCGAGGTTAGGAAGAGCATAATCCTGAGCCTAACTTTTCAGAATACTCTGATTTTGAAGATTAGAAATAGCTCCACAAATAAAATATGAATATGAATTGAATGCGTTTGCTTTACTTACTTTGGAAATTTCTTTTCAAAGAATTATTTTGATTTTTTTTGGGCCAGAAACACGAATGTGCCCCATATATTTTTGGAAATTTACTTTCAAGGAATTTTTTACATTTTTTGTTGGGCCAGAAACATGAATGTGCCCCATATATTGTTGGAAATTTACTTTCAACAATTTTTTTACATTTTTTGTTAGGCCAGAAACACGAATGTGCTCCATATATTTTTTGAAATTTATGTATTTTCAAGGCATTTTTAACATTTTTTGTTGGGCCAGAAACACGAATGTGCCACTTTCGTTTTTCTGGCTCAACTTTTTATAACTGATCTACACATTCGTGTTACTGGCATTGCAAATTTTGGTGGCTTCCAGTGCACAAAGGTACTGGGGGTTTTACTAAAATGTAGAGCATACACAGATTGATCAGGAAAACCGCTTAACTAAAAATTGGAAAAATTGCACATTCGTGGTTCTGGCAGGAGGTCGACGTTATACTCTTGGGCGTGGTTATGCTTGCCAGTGTATATATATTGACGCCATTTATGTTTCATTACAAAACGTTGTAAGTAACACGCTTCCGACAACAATACGCTTGTACTTGTGTATGCGTTACATATTAATGCTTCAAGCAATAAAATTTTGTAATTATTTACGCCTATAAGTATGCCAACAATACGCGCTGAGTAAGTGAATTAAAATTTTTGTTTGGCATGCAACACTGCCACTACCACTGCAGTGAATTGCGGTGAACGTCAGGCATTTTATAACGTTATCGTCGTCGACGACGTCAAGTCAAGCGTTATGCGCTGGCAACACGAACAGATAATTAAAAACAAGCGTTATTATTACTTTATGTTGCAGCTTTTCGCACTTACTTCACAATGGCGTTGTGGTGTGGCAGAACTTTAGGCAAAAGAAGTGTCATAATTTTCTTTTTGTGTATGTTGATGTTGATGTGAAAAGGAAGTCGGAAGCAAACAGAAAAGTTAGCTTAAGTTTTATGAATGTGAATGTTGTTTGCAACAACAGTCTTTCAACATGTGCTTCATTTTCTTTTTATCGTACGAAAAAAAAATTTAAGGAAAAGTAATTATCGCATACATTTAGGCGCACTTGTGCTATGCTACCAAAAGTCAAAGACTCCAGAGGAAGATGTCGGGCGTGAATTCCATGGAGAACGGAGTTCTTTCTTTATCGTGACAGCAATAACCTTTTAGATGAATCTTAAAAGAAGCTCGTAAGAGAGCAGCGTTAAATATGTCTTTAGCTGGCAACGCTACACCTAAAAACCTTATTTTTCTAAATTGTTGAAACTGAGTCTTTTGGGAAAAAAGGAAATTTCTTAAATTGCAGACAGTGTATCTACAACTTGTTTCAGTTATGTTATGGCTAATCATTTTATGGTTAGTATTATAATAAAAAAAATTCACCAAGTGGCAACTCTCTTTTAGAAAAAATATTTTATTGCTTAAATTTCGAGGAGAAGTCCTAAAGCTCGCAAGAGTTGTATTACCAGCAATTTATGGTTAATATTATCATAAAAAAATTCATCAGGTGGCAACTCCCTTTTGAAAAAAAAAAATGCAAAATCCTTAAATTACGGAGAAAACTCCTAAACCTCGTAAGAGTTATGTCACCATTAATTTATGGTTAGTATTGTAATAAAAAAAATTCACCAGGTGGCAACTCTCTTTTGTTAAAAAAAATTGTATTCCTAAAATTACGGAGCATTCCCAAGCCTCGTTAAAGTTATGCTACCGTCAATGTATGGTTAGTATTATAATAAAAAAATTCACCAGGTGGAAACTCTCTTTTAGAAAAAATATTTTATTGCTTAAATTGCGGAGAGAAGTCCCAAAGCACGTAAGAGTTATATTACCGTCAATTTATGGTTAGGGTTATCATAAAAAAACTCATCAGGTGGCAACTCTCTTTTGGAAAAAAAATTTAAATTCCTTTAATTACGGAGAAAACTCCAACCCTCATAAGAGTTATATTACCGTCAATTTATGGTTAGTGTTATCATAAAAAATGCGTAAGGTGGCAACTCTCTTTTGGAAAAAAATTGTATTCCTTAAATTACGGAGAAAACTCCTAAACCTCGTAAGAGTTAAGTTACCATCAATTTATGGTTACTATTATCATAAAAAAATTCATCAGGTGGCAACTCTACACATATTATTATGCAATTTTGGTAAACATATTCAAAAGAAAAAATATTTTTTTTAATATATAGTTTGAATATTTCAATTTCAAAAATATTAACACTTGTCCAAAGAGCAAGACTTGACATCAGCATGGAATTAACCGCACCGAAGAACAAAGCAGTTTAACTTCTTTTTAGAAAACAAAAAAAAAAACAAGCAAGAAGAACACGGAAAATTGTGGAAAATGCACCACAAAACCAAAAAAAAAAAGCAAAAGCAACAAAAAAAGAAATAATATAAAGCGACCATATCTCCCTATTTATAACTTGGCAAAGCAGTTGACTGACTCTGACTCCTGCTAGCTCAGCCACACTTTGTTTACTTTCGGCATTGGTGGCAACATCATTAATTTGTTTATACGCTGTGCGGTGTGTTGAAATGATGCACAACTTTTTCTCAACGCTATTTAGCGCTGCCAACACAGCCACAGCTGGATGTGCTTGCTGTGGTTGGCGATGGGGTGGGGCTGTGGTGGCGCATTCACCAAATTGCTGCCCCTTAGAGTTTATTATAAATGAAAGTACCATACATATACATACATACCTAGTTGCTTAGTGGTTTGGCTGGATTGGCGATGTGTTTATTGCGCCAATGCAATACGGAAATGAAACAGACGGCTGAAAGAAGGGAAGGCAGAAGCGCAAAAGGGCAGAAGGACAAAGGGAAAGAAGAGCAAAAGGACGGATAGAATGAAGAACAAAATAATAGAAAAGAAAAAGCATAGAAAGGTAATGGTACAGGAGGGCAGAAAGGCCAGCAAGATAGTCAAATGTGATCACGAAAAGTTAAGAAAATAAATTTTAAGCTCGCATTTTGTTTGGGGGCAACCAAATTTAATGTGCAGGATAAACTAAAATAAGCGCCAAAGTACTAAAGCGTTAAAGTTAAGCATGTATTTCTTTTCAGTACAAAAGTCTACTTGTTCCCTTTTAACACACACATTCTCGTTTTTCTTCGCTTTTCTCATGCTCATTGCCATTCTTCTCTTCAGCAAATCCTCTTGCAGTTGAGCGCCAAAGCCGTGTGAGTTCATAAAAGTTTTAGCTTAAGAAAGAAGTTTTGTAACTCCTACTTAACGCAGTAGGCACAGTGACGACCTGCTTTTTTGTTGTTGCTTTGTGTGTGCTTTATTGTTGGTGTTGTTGCTTTGTGTGTATTTTGTTGGATTGGCTGCGATGTATTTCAGCGCGTTGGGTTGGTTAGCAAATGTCAAAATGTTAAGAAAATTTCCGGTGCTCCAACTTGGGAGTTGGCTGTCATTCAAAAAGGAAGTTGGCACTTTTCGTGCTAAATGGTGAATAAGCAGGAGAGAAGTGTGTATGTGGAATATGTAAAGAAAGTTTGTATGACTCGGTTTGATTTTTAATGGTATGAAATGCGCCTATTTTCATATGCTGCTTTATTATTTAAATCTCTTTATAATCTTAAGCAGTGACTTAGCAATTATTAGAAGTACTTATGATTCAGATTGACTTTGGACATATAATAAATTTAGCATATTAATATTATTCATTCTAAATACTCTTGAAGTTTAAATAAGTCTGCATAGTAAAGTCAAATTATTCCTACGCCTTTTGAGCTAAAAAAAAGTCATTAAAAATTGAGTAAAAAATTGTTTAAGAGGTGTGAATTTATTACATAAAAATCACGAAAATTCTATATTAACGATTTCTAATTCCACCATGTGGGGAGCGACATAAAAAATAATCAAATAAATTTAGTTTCTGTTTCAGTTTATCAAACAAAATTTATAAACCACAAGAAAAAAGTTAATCTCATTTACTAAGCTGCCATCAACAAAACTACCGAGCACACAAGGCAAAATATCTCATTTGCGAAAAAGTTGCGCGAAACAAATTAAACCGCACTGGATATGTACTTCAGCTAACATAAATCACAAACGACTAAAATTACAATAACAAATATAACAATAATAAAAAAAGGAAAACAAATATTAGTCCTGTAAATTAACTTTTCGTAGATAAGCCGAAACTGAAAAAAAAAAAAAAAAATTGAAACCATAATGAACTAAATAAGCGTAAATTGTGAGTCAATTTCATGCGTAGAAGTTAAGTCTGAAATTTTTATAACTTTCATGAACATTAAATTGTATTATATACATTTTCATTTCAAAACACGATATTTGTAAGTACCTGAAGCGGAGAGGCGATAGAGACACTACAAAATATATGCCAATAACCAGCAAGCACAATCTATAACGTTAGACATTGGGCCGTATTAATAAAAACGAAAACGAACTTTTACTGGAGATATTAGAAATTTGACATCAATTTGGACTTCATTAGATAACCAGTGTAATGATTATTTTATACTGATTTCATACAGGCGGTTAATGGAGTAATTATCCACATTTTCTTCATTAAGTCAATAATGAAGTTCGATTTTCCATACAGAAGTTCAATTCTTAATGGATCCATTACTAGTTAATTGAATTTTTAATCGAATAGAAATCCAGTACAACTCTGGGAGGTAAGTTCGTTTTTTTTAATTTTGAAATTTTCAGTGTCAACCGTCAATTAGTTTTGGCATGAATTTATTATCCCAGCAAAAATTCTCAGACCACTCATAATTTGGAGTCGGATATGAATCACAAAACTGTGTGAAATATGTGTGAGCTTAAGCTTTAAACAGAACCGATCGCCGGACGTGTTTTCGCGTGGTGCGGCGATGACATTTGTTTGCGAATATCGCCCAGTAAAACAGAATCAATGCGAAATTGCCATATGCATATTTTTATAATTACGATGTGTCCTTACTTCTTCTGTACACATTTTAAATTTTTTCCACCTCAAAAAACATGTACTTTTGTTTTATTACATGTTTTTATCAAGTTGCAAATAATTTATTTGACTGGCGATTGCGTCCAAATTAGAAAGAAGTCTATTCTGACGAATTTTCGCCAGAATTTTCGTTTTGTTCATTCTCATATACTGCCGTGTATTTTAATCGTTTGACAGAACGCCGCGACCGACGAAAATTCGTCCGACGCTGATTCTGTTTAAGCTATTTGTGAACTCGAATTGAGTCAGTCAAATTCGCCATTCAAAAAGAGTTTCGATATTGAAGAGAAATAGAATTTATTAATTACAACTTACATATGTATCTACTACACAATAAGAAATGAGAAATAAGTACCTATTTAAGAAAAAATTTACAAAAAATATGAATAAAGAAAAAAACCCAATAAACCAAAAGGCTTGAGAATAATATTATAACAAGCTTACAAATATAAGCGTTAAGCTTGAGAAACTATTGTGTAAACTATTGAAAAAGACTTAAGAACAATTGTAGAAAAATCAAAACGGCACCCTTTTTATAAGCTTACAAATGTAATTGTAGAAAAACATTACTTATGAAAGCTTGTTGTAAGCTTATAAATACAATTGTTTGTATAAATAGTAGAAAAAAGAAAAATATACATTTTTATTTGCATTTTTCTTTTCATTTTCTTTCCTTCTTCACCTTTACTGCAATGTTCTTTATTTTATATTCTCCTCCTGTTTCGAACCATGACATCAACCTGAAATTCAATCCAACGGTATCATATAGTAGGACATTCAACATTATATTGATTTTTATTGAGGCTTTTATACTTCCCTATTACGAAAAAGGAATCAAGAATACCATGAATCATTGTAAAACCAAAATTTTTAAAAAATTTACAGCAAGCTTAAAACAATGTTATTATTAATAGTTTTTCAAGCTTGCATTTCAAGTGTAAAGTAAGCTTATTGTAATATTGTTTTCAAGCTTTTTAACATAAGGAGTATTGTGAAAGGCTTACATAAAGTAAGTTTTCCTCAATTATTACAATCATGCTTGTGAATAAGCTTACAATTAAGCTTATAAAAACTGTATTGCAATAAGCTTACAATGGACAATTATTATAAGCTTGTTCTCAAGTCCTATTACATTTCGCTTACTTCCTGGTCTGTTGGGAATTATATATTTATGTAAATTGTATGTCTTGTTGCGCAACAGTTGTGTTTTTATCTTCTGAACGCAAAGTTGAGTATTTCTGATCAAAACAACATGATGTGAGTTTGGACACTTTTTTCCATCATACATTTTTTATGCTCACTTCGGAGAACATGTTGTGCTTACGATTTTGACATATGTAAAAAAATATAAATACCTACATATATTTACGAATTTTTGAATGTAATAATAATGTTTCAAAGCAGCGAAGCTATTGCCGATTTTTTTGGGGATAGGTATTTATAATAATAATTTGTTTTTTGTCTGTATCAGCTCGTTCAGAAGGCGCAAATTATATCACTTTCCGCACGGTGTTTTGCTCAACAGTTGCGACTTCTGAACGCAACCAATGAGATAAGAGGAGAATAATCTGGGATGAAGAGAGAGATAGGATGAAGAGAATTCGGTCGGGGGAAGGAAAATGCAAAAACAAAAGAATTTTTATGACCCGAATGTTTGCTGGGATTAATAACTTTTTGGTTGCTTGTTTTTCCGACAGGGTAGGAATATGATGTATTGTGGAACGATTCTCCGTCATCCTTTGTCAAGTTTGGTTTGGAGACAAACCGGTTTCGGCTAATATGCGCCATCTTCAGTGTCTTCTTTCGTTCACTGAAGATGGCGCATATTAGCCGAAACCGGTTTGTCTCCAAACCAAACTTGACAAGGGATGACGGAAAATCGTTCCACAATACATCATTTGCTGGG